>CM060968.1:32624955-33267455 GCA_030765045.1 Tenodera sinensis
ATTAAGCCATATGGTGAACGTATAATGCTTATGAGTTCTCTATACTACAGAGAGTTGTCTACGCTCGAGTTTTCTATGCTGTATAAAATAACTAATATAGCAGTCCAAGAAAATATTCCTGAGTACTAAGTTTTTCCTTACGTTAAAATAATATATGTTGTACATATTTTCTGCCACATGAACGGCATTTGCCATGGGGGTGGCAATTTCGTTAGTCTTTTAACCTCCATATTCCTGCTCTTAACCATACTATCCCCCTCCATTTTTTCCTGGGTGGTATAATGAATATGCCTTTCTCTTTTCCTATTGGTTTTAACGGCAACATAAAATAAAGGACATCTTCTCTATTAACTGCCAAAATATAAATTTTGATCTCTCTGCCTTCAAAACTTTTTCTTTCTTTCTTCCAAAAGCTTACAATTCTTTCACTTAAATATTCCAATTTTGTTGGAGAGCTAAATTATACTATTCTTGAAGGAAGATAAAGCTTCAAGTACTTTTTCGGCTGGCATAGCATATCTACGATTTCTGGTTAAGCTATCTATACTTATTCCTGCAGGGAAATTTCCCACCTAACTGCTAATTGACCCCACGCTATTACCGCCATAATATGAAATCACTTTCTTCTGCAAGAATTTCTTTTCTGCTTTTTTATGCGTCTAAGTACTCAAGAAAATCAGCGTGGTGCCTTGATTTCCTTCGTCAGGTCATGCATTTTTTTGCCATCGCATTGCTAGCGTCGTTCACTTATTTATTTACATTCGTTGTTCTGCGTATAGTTTATTTACACAATAAATTTAACCTTTTTAATGGTTTCCTTTCCTGCTTTGTTTGAGATGTTTCAATTTGTTTAATAGTTTCTAAATAACGAAGTTGCATTTTGTAATTTGTTCTTTTTATGTGACTATGTATCTTTAAACTGTTTTCTTTGAGGTTATTTTCAATTTTACATTTTTATGACTATCCTGCTAAATACCCTTTTCTTTATTTCATGGCTGGTCTTCGGTATTAATCGTACTTTGATTTAGTCTCACTTCATATAGTCGAATAACCTTAACAACCACGGTATTAATAAATATGAAGACTATGTCCATTTAGTAATATTAGTGGCAAAATTATAGAATAAGGTTATGTGTGCTGGTGCCTAAACGCTTGTGAATATAAGTAATTGTTACAATTAACAAATGCATTCATAGAGCAGACTGTCACATGTTCCTTGGAGGCATAATTTTAGACCTCGTATCCCTAACTAGTTCAGTTAAAATTTCGAGGAAAGTTGTGTTCTTGCGTATTTTAATGCCACAGGTAACTCATTTCTCAGATCCATATTGGTTCAATTTTGTATCGGAAATTATTTCAAGATACCATAGAGATGAACATAACAAGCTGTGTGAAATCTGACGACAGTTAAATACAAATTCTTATAGAAGAATAAATAACGTATAATGGGACACCTTTTTGCACCGAAGCACACTTTCTAATCATTTAACAATGTTAACACATTGTAATCCGACTTGTGTGTTCCAGTCTGCTATTCAAGCCCCTCTTGAATGTTTGCGTTGCTATTTACATTTTGTAGATCTGCCTTAGGTTGCCAATTCGAGTTGCAGCATCGCTAACCTCGGAGCTGCATTTTTATATAAATAAAGTGTAATAGATGGATAAAATTGGTTGGATTGGCAACACAAATGCTTGTATGGAATGTTGTCACTGTTTTTTCTTGAAAAATGTTAATTTTGTCATGCCAATTGTGCCTTTCGTGTATGCACTCAAAGAAACACAAATAAAATTTTAATTATTTTTAACATTAATAAGAAATTAATATAAAATGATTAATTTAATACAGCACCTATTCTTGTAAAAATACAAAAACAGCATTAAATACTATCAGAGTAGACCACTAAAATAAAGGGCAAAAACACTTTATTCCATAATTGTGTCGTTCGAGTTCAGGGCTGAAACGATTTACAAGAATAAACGACTTCTCTATTAGACCACAAATCGCGGTAGTTCAAATTACTGATGTTGATAATCTTTTTATCAAAGATTCCAATTTATTATAACCGATTTTTCGGAACTGTCCATTTCAAGTAAAGAAACCCAAGCGAAGGACTGAAGAAAAAGTGCCAAGTTAAAACTCGTTCACTATAGAAGGCAATATGTTGAGGGGAGGTCCACAAAATGTCGAATAAAATTGCCACGAGTAGCTTTAAATTTGACCAAGTTAACCACTATGTCATGCCCCAGCATGTTGCTCAGAAGTAAAGACAAGTCGCCTGGAGGTTATGCACGGCGGCGAACTTCTCAGTAGGAAAGGTTGCGTGTATTACACTAACATTTATGCAATACGCTGAACTGCGTGTTGGTATTATATTGAATTTTTATTACTCTATTTCCAAAGCAACGTCCACTTCTTGGCGTTATGCTGATACCTTATTTTCTGTGCAATACCCTCCTGCAGTGTAAAATAAAATTGGTAGAATATTTTATTATCTGCAAATTTTAACAGAACATTACTAACGAACTGAATGTTTTGTTTACTAATGCGACTTCTGCTGTCAGACACGCGTTCACACCTACCAGTGAAATATTTCCAACAGTGTTCAATTATCTACTTTAACCTTCATAATATAGCATTTATTGGACATTTTGTTCGTTATACTTGTATCTACTAACACGCATATATATAAAGTAGGAGAAATCGAAGACGAAAGCACAACCTACTTTCTGAAAGTAGACGGAAATGTCCTTTTATTAAAATTAAACATCTTTGGCAACTAGCGTTCTTTGAATTCAGCTCACTAAATTTGTACCACTACTTTCTATTGTGGTTTTCCTTTCTTTTCTGCAATTTCATTAACTTCTGCACCAGAGCGTTACGAACCAATGGGCGTGACGCCAAGTTCCCCTGTTCTAATTGCACCTCAGGTAGATGTTCAGCACACCCAAAGTAGAAAACCAGTTAATTCTATCTGGATGTAAGTATATATTTTTTAAGTGGCTGGATATTCAGTAACGTCATTAACGATCCAGTTCCAGTAAAGAAGCAACTTGTGTCCAAGGACCTTAAACATTAAAATACAATTCGGTTTTAGCTTTTATTACCACGTTTTTATTAATTCACTTTCTTCTCTCTGTTTCTACGATAAACATTTTGTAATCCAGTTTAACCATTGCGTGAATAATCATGTAATGCATTTTTACTTTAATTCGAATGAATTTAGCCACAGTTTAATGTTAAAATGTCATGCAAAGTTTTATTTCCAAGAGATATGTGGCAATGCCACGTCGCGTGTTAAGATAAAGAAGGCCTCCTATAAAGGGAAAACTTTCCTAACATGGCGAGCTGTTCTACGTTAGACATAATGTACTTAAAATTAATAGCTGTTCTGCACCATTTATCACCGTAATTGATAACTTTCACTGTCTTTCACATATGTGGTGTTTTTAGCCCATACACAGCTGTCTCTCGCGGGATTTCCACATTCTTCTGTTCTCGCAACCCTTCGGTTGGAGGGGAAGTTAGGGAAAGTTTGCCTGGTATGTGTGAGGAAGTCAGCAAGGTGTGACACACTCCCTCGATATAAGGAGGCAAGAAAACAACAGAGACGGGATTATAGTTACAGACATAAGTCGGTCAGTCTGAGTGCGAGACAGCTGTGAGTGTGTGTATCGTTCTGAAAGGTATGTCGGTCACCGTGAAGATCCTAACGGACGTAAAATGGTTGATCGTCGTAATTAGTGTATGAAAGACAGAAAGTAACGACACTGAAGGGACTGAGGCAAGGTTAGAAAAGTAAAAGTTTGATTTAAACAGAACAGTGAGACAAAAAAGTGACAGAACAATAACCGGACGAATTTGTCACACTGGTGTCAGGAGTGGGATTCTTCGAATCACTTTGTTACAGCATTTTATACTTCTTACAGTTTAAACATAATAAATTATTCATTCCTTACTTCATGTTCTTTAAGCTACGAAGATAAACGCTGAGAAATATTAATGACCTGACAACTTTTTTCAGTAACCCAAAAGAGTGGATACATTTGCCGAACAAACTAAAACTTGGTGGTTGTTCTCGTTAGAGCGAAGAGGCCCGGTTCCTCTTGTCCACATACAGGAGGAGCAGATGGCTTTACGGAACTTTCTCAACTGTGCAGTGTCGCTCAAGTGGGACATACAGAACAGAGTTGAGCAAATAACATTGGCACTCTAGACACAGAGTTTAAATGCTGGAGGGTGGCAAACAACCATGCTGGCCTTTTGGGGCTACATTGTGGTGGTGGTAGCAGAACAAAGCTCTACAAGCGGATTTATGGGCACAAGCTACAGTTCAGAATGATAAACACAACTTTTCGTTAAAGGTGTCACAAACAAATTGGATAATAAGTTGGAACATTACATATTTTATACTGCTCTGCATAAAAAATGTTTTCGAATGAATGCACGATGTCAAGCAGCTTTTTGTACTGTTTAGAACGGCCTAGTTCATTTTTACTTTCTCTACTAGTAAGTAGGCGAAGTATTGTATTCCACCCAAAAATTCGATGTCAAGATTTCACCAGAAATATATGTTTTGAGACCCCTTGAATCCAAAAGAAGCATTTTTAGAAAAAGGTCCGTGTGTGTGTCTGTCTGTCTCAGTCTATGTTGGTATTTAAGTTTAATGTCTTTCAAGGATGCAACACGAAGATTTTGAAGAAAATAGCCCCATCCTAAACTACCCTTTACACGGAACCATTTTAAGTAAAATGTCATGTTTGAGATATTTTTATGAGAAATTAAATGTTTATCTTGAATTTTCTGGCCATAGCTCCTGTAGTCGTATTTCGTCTGGACGACTTTTGCATAACTGGTAAACCGTTACAGATAGACGAAATCATACTGTACAAAAAATGCAGATCTTGCTAGAACACACAGTTTATGTCCAGATAAATTTTTTTTAGGGTGAACCATTTCGGAGATATTCTTTGTTATGTGTGTGAGTTTCGGAAAACAAAACTTTAGTAAAATGGAACATCGTTGTTCATTTTTTTATATGTTAAGCATGCAAAGAGAGCGGGATCTCAAAGTTTTAAAAGATTTGACTATCGCTCAAGGCCTACTGTATTCTAACATTCCCCTTGTGCCTACAAGAAAATAAGCAATAAGAAAGTTTGTACAAATGCTTATCTCAACTAACACGAAGAAGATATAGGTATAAAATGGTTAGTACAAGAGTAGAGAAAGTCATGTGAGTGCAACAAAATTTTTTTCATCATGTAATCAGGTTTTTGAGAAAATCAAGAATTTATTTCATTTAAGCACATAGTGTTTGTCACAGAATAATCCTAAATAAGCTAAAATCAGGTGATTTTACTGGACTTCAAATTAGGAAATTAACGCGTGACACCAATTTTGACGATATAATGAGCCAAACAGAAAAGCAAGCCTGGCAAAGCTACAAATATGTGTAAAGATTTCCTAGGAAGTAGCAGCCTAGATTACAAAATCACGGCGAACGCACATCGACTGTTTACCAGATTGTCAACTTGGATTTTCCAGCGAGGAAAAAGTGAACGTTTTCACCAAGATTTGAAATTCATTGAAAGAGGATACCATAATATTTGGACATTTAACATTAATGGACACTGAAGATGTCGGTAATGAGTTAATTTTTTTTTCATTTTTTAAACCTCTACACGTGATAGAAGATAACTGATAATATATTTGTAATGAACAGGGATCGGCATTCAGAGCTAAAACTTTTTTTGAAAATGCAATGTTATTTACCGTAATGATTTAATGCCATCTTTAACAACTAGACTTCGACCTTTACAAGAAATGGTCTTTTTTTTTTCTTTAAGACAATGGTTTTTTAAAAATTAGCGTTTGGTGCTTCCAGTATATAGGAGTGGCATGTCTAGTGAAATTTGTTTAAACAATGGCGGAGCTTGCTTGTTATTAACAAGTGACAATCTGAGCATTGACGTCATTTGTGTATTCATAGTTAGTGTGAAGGTGTCTACAGGACAGCACGTGTTTGCTTTGGATGGAATCGATTGGCCTCCGGATCTGCGATTCTTCAGCGTGAGTGGTACGGGGGTTTCGGAACGAAATAGGGCACCTCGCCACTGCGACCCGGTATGGATCTATTCCAGGCTACCACCCCGCGGGAGGGAGAAATGCGGTGAAGGAAGCCCACAAGCCGGCAGAGGGCGGGAATGAAGTAGAGTTCAGAGACGTACGAAGTCCCAAATAATTGGACTGAGCGTATATCTTCCATTCAGCGCAGGGAATAGTGAAAGGGAATGACATCACCACAAAATTACCCAACTTACAACATTCAAGGGATTTGATTGATCAAAAATTTGACAGAAGTTTGTTTATAATGAGAGTTATGTGATAATATATGTAAATCAGCGTATAAACGATGTCTAAATGTTTAGAAAACAATGGAAGACAGTTTCAGTAAGACAAATTACTTTTTATAAACCATTAAAGCTACCAGAACACGCAGTGAAGGACTGTTTGCAACCCACGAGCAAGCAAGGGGCGAGTCGTGGCATGGAAAACTTCATTGCAGAGGCGGGATACACGAAATCTGTATTGCACTGGAGCCCTCAGGAACCACGAGGGGACTGTCGACAACGGCAGGCGGGTCCTGCTAGGGGCACTTCCCAACAATCACAGCAAGAACCGCATTACATAGACAGGTATTGCTGTTGCAGTCTATCGCATTCAGAGTCTCGCCCACTAATATGGTGCTGACCGGGACGACCAACCCTGAGGGGGGAGCAGTGTCGCGGTGGCTGCGGCAGGAGAGAGGGACCATGTGTCAAGTCAATGATGTGACACTTGGCCTCTCTTTATTGCGCGGCCGCCGTGACAATATATTTCCTACACGAGGACCGAGTAAGGAGAGTGCGAGTAAAACGCAAAATGGTAGAAAGGCCAATCAAATATGGTTTGGAATAAAGCAATTAGATGAAACACATGTACAAGAGAAAATGAGGGAAATAAGAAACTGGTGCACAAGATACAGAAAGCATTGAAGAAATAGTAATGGGGTTGCTGGAAGGAAATTTGTTGTAATTTATATTGCAGGATGTTGAAGAACAAGATAATGAAGATAAAACGGTTACTGATAGTTATAGAATATATGTATCTAGAAATGGAATGGGGAGGCGAAAAATAAACCGAAGCATGCGATCAAGAGGTCGGAATGGGGTACGTATGGGCAAGGACGTCCAAGAGGGAGAAAAGATGAGACAAGTACTAAATGTAGCTGGAAAGCTAGAATCAGACTGAACAATAGAATGACATTGAATTTTCAGTCTCATCTTGTGGTTTACCAGCTAAAATGCGTCAGTTTAGGAATTTAATGTCGTGCCGGCATGTTGCCTTGATAGCTCAGTGTGTGTTTAGCGCAATATGACGGAGGCCGGAGAATGCTTGGTTGAAATCCCGGACATGTAATTGAATTTTTCAGTCTGATTCTAACTTTTCAATCTTTGAACTACACAGCGCCAATGTAAAGAGCAATTTCCATTAAGTGTAGTAGATAGTATTATAATTTCAGTTCGATGACACCTAAAAAGGAAGAGAATTTAATACTAGAGAAATAGGATAAGTTTTCAATGAGGTAAACGTTAGGAAGATTTTTAGCTCTTAAGATCGTCTGAAGTTGTGGAAAAATCAGGTAAATATTTAGAAAAAATAAAGGTTAAAACGGCAGTAAATTGGAGAAAATGCAGAAAAAATCTAACAATGCATAGAACTGAATAGTGGATATGTTATAGTTACTTATATATACAGGCTGTAAACTGTTTGGGACGACCAGTGCTGAGGAGGAGCAGTGTCGCGGTGGCCGCGCTTGGAGAGAGATGATATGTCGAGTCATTGGTGTGACACTTCGCCTCTGTTTTTCGCGTGGCCGCCGCGACCTACACGAGGATCGAAGGATCATCAATTAATATTTCAAGATAAACTGCTTACGTCATCAAAATGTTTTACGTACATTGTGTATTTTAATAAGGCCTATATTTTTATGTATATCTATTAAGCAATATGCTATGGTTTAAAACATATAAAATCTTGTAGGAATAGAGAGCCCGTTTATAAAGAATTTACAATAAGACGTTCTATTTATGTCTTAATATAGTAATATTTTAATTAAATCTTAACTGTTTAGTTGGTAGTGTGAGTTATAAGATACATATAAGTTTTGAGATACCATATTTGAACTCAAGTATTTGCAGCTCTCATTTTTTGTTCTGTTTTAAGAATAAGAAGCAAAATCCATGCAACTGTAGTCAAATGCACCCCATTAGCTTCCAAGCGTGCCGATCACCGATTATTTTACTTGGGCCCTCCCCTTCCTTTAACACTAACAATGGATGGCCTGTTCATTGCGTATCGCTCCAACGATCATAGCTATTCGAATCGCTTCGGCTAAGGTACCTGAGAGAGGGATATCAAAACCGTTTAAGAATTAGAGGAAGAAGGGCATATGTAGCAAAATAACTTTTCAATTAAAGGGTTAAAGAGCGAGCTTTGCAGAAATAGAAAATAGTGAAAATTCGTCCGCAAGAATGGGTGATTTGGCACAGGGAAAAATGTTCACATTATGCCTTTTAAAGGTTCGATATTTAAAATGTATTATTGTCGCTTAAACATTTTTTTTAAATTAACCTACTCCAACGTGATATGTCATATCGAATGCTGAATGAATGAAATTAGTGAAATTTTGCTCCAATGAGCCCAATGTCCATAGGGGTTAAAGTTACCCGATATTTACAATCTCACGATAAGACAAAACTTTGCAAGAAACGCCTTATCTGAATAATTCATCCTAATTCAATAATTCATTGTTGCAGTGGCGCTTTGGTTATATATACCTTGCGTTTAATTACGAAATTACTTTCAAATCTTATGCGATAAACTTGTGTTGATTAATGTACAGCTTACGTTTAACAAGTTTGTCAATATTTGGCTACAAAATCGAAGTGCGTAGCCTTACAAGATACATCAAGTGATCGTCACTAACATATTGCTATTTTACTCACTCTTATAAAACTATTGTTGGAAGTGCTTACTTCTCCATCTACTTCATTTTAATTGACAACTTTCAGAAATTATTCTAATTTTCTTGCAGGTGCAAGGGAAATATGGGAATACAGTGGACCATAAGTGATAGTCAATTGTTTTATGTGCTAGTTGCTATGTGACGCCTCTTAAATTCCGTTCTCTTTGTATTAGCAAGAGATAAAGGAATAACACATTGCTGTTTGAGAAAAGTATTGGCAAATTCAAACAAATAATAAAGAAAATTTAAGTATGTGACATAAATTGTGTGTTAACGAGATTCACATTTTTATTCAGTAAGCTTTTGTGTGTCTCTTACTTTTACCATTTATGCAAAAATCGTGCAGAAGGAAGAGGAATTCTAAGGATATTTCCAGAAAGTTTACGGTATGACTCAGAAACGACCAATGAATCGCCTGTTTGTGTCCATCACTGGATACTGACGGTGATTCTACACGTCACACGCACTAGCTGAGTCACTCTCCATCTGAAGAACGGAGGCGGGGTTATAACCGCCAATTATGTAAGCGTCTGCAAGGAGACAGGTTTGAACATCGCTGTTCTAGAAAATATTGGGAGGTAATGAAATTAATGGTAAATCTTGGTATTTTTTGGACTGATGTCTTTTTTCGTATCATGTTCACGCACGCGCGCAAGCGCACAGACGCATCCAGAGGACTTCCAAGAACATTTCGAGAAAATTCAAGATAAATATTTCATTTGTCATAAAAGTGTCTTAAACATATGGTATTGTAATCAAAATCTTTAGACATTTTTGAGAAAATCACATTTTTGGAATTTTATTGGACGATTTTCTTTAAAACTTTCATGTTGTATTCTCAGAAGATACCAAATTTAAATACCAACTTTTCGTTTTTGAGTTACACTGCACACACACACACACACACACACACACACGCACACATACACACCTAGGTTTTTCCAGATTTAGGAGGTCCAAAAACGTATATTTTCCTTAAAATCTCGGTATAGAATTTTTGGGTGGAATGTAAAACTTCTCCTTTAAGTAGTAATGGAGAAAATGACTAGTGTTTTGGAATGGCAAGAAATCGAAAATGATTTGCTGTTTATCCTGGATTGGCTAGATCGAACATCGCATCAAACGGGTCTCGCAGTTCGCATTTCCTTCACTGAGCGGAAGACGAGGTTCCTGCTGCGTTTCTGCCTTAAATTGCTGCGGGAGAACTCCTTTACATAACCCGAAACGCTTAATGCTACCACAGCAAACTTTCCTAACCTAATGACGCCTCTTTATAGAAAACAACATTGCAAGGATAAACTCTGTAACCAGCATACAATACGATGGAAAGTAACAAGATTTCACTTTTGCTATTATTTGTACAGTTTTACTAGTGGAATATTCGCAATAAGTCAACTTGTAACAGTAACTTCCCAAAATACATCCTCGGCTGCGTTTTGTTTCTAAAAAAACTTGAAATTTCGACTCCGTCATTACATAATACCGCTTCGCCACATGATGATATAGGTAATTTTTATCGCGGCCATTTTGAAAAGCCCTACACAGGTGTTGCATGCAAAAAGGTTATACCCCACCACTGAAGTTAAAGCAATACAACTCATTTTTTCGAATTTTTGAAAAATATCTTTGAATTTCCCTCCTAGTGCTGCCAAATTATAGTGCAGATAAAGATTAGTAGATCATAGCTTAGACATAAAAATTTCTTTTTCTCAAAAACATTCTTTTGCAATTCAAAACGCATGGTAATTTCATTCCGAAGTCCTTAGAGCTTTGTGCGTATGTTAATATCTATAGTGAGTGTAAAAAGTGTTCGCGCACCTACATTTTTTTGCATATTACAAAAATCTGATGTGTTGCACTCACATAACTTTCTCTACTCTATTCTTACAAACTCTTATTCTTCTATCTTCTTCGTGTTAGTTGAGATAAACATTTGTACAAATTATTTTATTGCTTATTTCCTTGTAGGTGCAAGGGGAATATTAGAATACAGTGGACTTTGTGTAACAGTCAAATGTTTTAAAGCTTTGAGATCCCGATCTCTTTGCACGGTTAACATATAAAAAAGAACGAATAGCGATGTTCCATTTGACTGAAGTATAAGTTCTCCAAAACGTATACAAATAAGGAGAAATATCTCCGAAATGGTTCACCCTACAAAAAAAATTATTCAGACATAAATTTTGTGTTTTAGCAAGATCTACATTTTTGTGTAGTAAGATTTAGTCTAAATTTTATGGTTTGCCAGTTACGCGGAAGCAATACAGAGTGGGACTTTCAGTACATTCCCAAAAAACTGAAGATATACATTTCGTTTGTCATGAAAATATCTTAAAAATATGGTACTTCAATCCAAATCGTTAGCAAACTTTAATAAAATCAAAATTTTTGAAAAGAGTTGTATGTAAAGGTATCTTGGGTAGGAGATTTTCCTTAAAATCTCTGTGTCGTATGCTGGGAAGATGTTGAAATTAAATATCACAGACGCACACACACATACACAAACACACACGGACCTTTTTATAAAAATGTGTTTTTTTTTTTATTTTAAATCCAGGGTGCATCAAAACATATACTATTTCCGGTGAAATCTCGACATCGAATTTTTGAGCAGAATACAATACTTCCTCTACTGACTATACGTAGTAGAAAAGTAAAAAAAAAAATTGTGAAATACATATGTTTAGAAGTTTAGAGCCTTTAAGATGACTAGATGACTTATGAAGTTTATCAAAACCGTTTTATTAGTTCTCTATTAATGATGTTCCTACTTCTTACTAAAGTGAATCATTAAAAAAGACTTACTCATTTTCCTTACATTTCCTTCTACTGACGTTCATGATCATGAAACTTGTAACCATGTTTTAGAACGAAATCTTTCCCTTTTGACCTCACACCAAATGTTCCTCTCCAACGCCATGCCCGATGGGCACTAACCACGAACTAAGTGCTACGGGCATACGTCATGTGCCTGTTCTGTGAGCCTATACATTAGGTCTGTTCCAACAAGCGGTTCCTAATGCCTTCCGTACTAATATCAACATTTTCCTACGCGCATGCGCAATCGAGCATGCTCTTAGAACTAGTTTTCGGATTTTATACGTTTGGAACATTACTTGAACCATTATTAATCTGTGATTCTGAATAACTTGAACACGCGTGGTAGCCTATATGATTTTCGCATGTCCAGAATTTGCAGTTTCTATTTTAGTTCAAGATCCAATTTCATCAATTTGCACTTTGCGCATGCTCAGATAATTCAGAATTGATTGTTGATCGTGTTTGAACAAACCCGTTAATCCTTTCTAATCCTGCAATGTATAGATGGCAGTAGTGTTATGAGAAAGTGACGGAAAATTCTAATTACACCCTTTTAAATCATTATAATGAATATCTACTCAAGGAATAGATTCTTAAAAATCATTATTTTAAGGAGGGGGTGATTAACCGCTGGATAATCGCTTTCTTATTACTTGTTCTAAAATTTGTAGCTTCTAAATTATACAAATAAACTTCAGGAAAGTTAACTGACAAAATATAAGGCCTATTTATTAATCAGGAAAAATATCGCGTCGTCGTTCGACCAGAGCGGACGTGATTTGCTTCTCACTGGTGGAAAAGACGGTATCCAGAAAGCTGACTCGCCGGAGCAGGAGATCCCGTGCCGACTTGGTGGAGTGTTGTGGTGTGCGTCGGTGGATTGCACGCTTCAATCTACGGACTAATACATTATATTAGTCACAGCACAATTTTGGTGGAGTTCCTAAAGGGGCTTGGCAAGCAAGCTTTGGAACTCACCAGGCTAGCTTCCCGGAGTGGCATAGAAAGCTACTCAGGTATTTCCCTTTTCTTCCTACTCTTTTGCTTTATTCTTTCTTTCCTTGACAGACTTTCAGACTGACGACTTACGTGACAGCGGGCTCACAAGATCCTAGCCAAGGGTTGACGGCTTTGTGCCTGAAACCTCGAGCCGAAATGGCTCGCAAAGGCGCCGCCTTAGAGGAGGTGCGGTCCTCTGTGAGCAGCCGGAGGGCAACCGCGCTTACTGCCGATGATGGACAATTACCCTCGACATCATCTTCATACAGATCCTTATCACCCGAAGCAGTGGAGCCAAATAGGAAGCGCTCCAAGACCGATACGCAAAAGCGTAAGTGCTCTACTCCACGCCACATACCCATGGCAGAACTAGAGAGCCTGGGTTCAGACAATCCCTTACCTGAATCTGACTCCGAGTCCGATATGGAGCTGGGGGAGTTTACGGTTGTGGAAAACCGTAAACGGGGAAAACAGACGCCATCACCAAATATGATGCAACATGCACAGGATGTTGCATCATCCAATATGATGCAACACCCTCAGAATGTTGCATCATCCCAAGCCAAGAAGGGGCCAAGAATTCCGCCAATCATCGCGGACGTATTCCCTAACCATGTTAGGGTAATGCGTACACTGGCCAAACACCTCAAGTATACTTTTGAGGCAAAAAGGAAGCCTAAGAGCGTCCATATCCTTACCCACAGTTTGGGTGATTTGGAAACCGCCAAGTTGGTGTTACGAGAAATGAACATAACGTTCTACTCGTACTCACCACAACGTCCACACATTGAGCGCCGAGTCATCAGAGGCTTAGACTCAGAGTGCACCCCTGATGAAATCAAAACTGCACTTAAAGAAGAACATGGCATAACTGTCAATTCAGTGGCACAGTTGAAGAGAACCGTTAATACCGAGGGGGGTATTAACAAAGTTCCTATGCCACTATTCTTGGTAGTACTTGACAAAGTACTTAACCAAGAAGTACAACCAATTGACACAGTAAGGAAACTAATTTTCACTGTAGTCAAAGTGGAAAGGTATTATGGCAGAGAGGGACCTGTGCAATGTTACCGATGCATGGGGTACAATCACTCCAGCATGATGTGTGAGCGAAAGCTTACATGTCTGCGGTGTGCAGGGAACCACTTGCTAGAGAACTGCCCTAAACCTAGGGAAGAGTGCAAGTGCGCTAATTGTGATGGTACACACGTAAGTGTGTACAAAGGATGCTCCACAAGGAAAAAGATTATAGAGAGCCGCCGAAAGAACCGCCCCGATGACCAAGTGGTTCGCCCAGGTGTGTCCTTTTCCAATGCCTTAAATAAGGCAGAGTCCACTCTGCGTCGAGTGGAACAAGAGGCTGCTACACCAAAGAGCGATTCCCCATCAAATTCTGTGCCACCACCTCCAGGTCCTATAGAAAAGGCAATAGTGCCTAAACCCCCTGCACCAAAACCACGCAGGAAGAGGAGGAACAGAAAACCTAGGCAGAGCAAATCTTTTGCCCCCAATGTAACTTCGGAGCCACAAGCTCCTGTAATAACTACAGACGCACCTGTAGAGGCAGAGCCTATATCCAAGGTTAGGGATATTCCCCCTACCCCTATCCCACCAATGCCTAACACGGCAACATCCTCCTCCACACTAGCGACTATTTCGCAAAGTGACCTGGAGGAATTTAGCTCTTTATCCTCATGGTTTGGGGATTTAATAAACAAGGCGTTACCTGCTCTGAGAAACTGTAAGATGCAGTTGAACAACCCCAACCTGACCCCCATGCAGAAGCATTCCATCTTGCTTCAGACACTGGAACAGCTCTACCCCAACTCCGCTCAATAATGGCTGGAAGACATGTCCGGAGACCATTTAGAGCTGCGATTTGGAACGCAAACGGACTACGGAGTCATTACCCTAATATTTCTAATTTTGTACAGTATTTCGGAATTGACATTCTGATGGTCTGTGAAACTCATTTGGATGCTGCCACCAACTTCTCCCTCCCTAATTACGTCACCCATCGGTCTGATAGGGTTGGCCGACAAGGGGGAGGTACAGCCATCTTTGTTAAGAACCATATTACCCATAAGCCTTTCCCTCTTCCACCACTTCAGCATGTAGAAGCCTGTGCTATTAGGCTATCTTTAGGTGGTCTAGATACATTGCTGATAGTGGCATATGACCCCCCTGATCACCGCTTCTATGAAGCAGATTACACGGCTTTATTAAACCTCCACCCTGTGGTCTGCATTGCAGGTGACCTAAATGCAAAACATGCCAACTGGCATAGTCGTGCCACCAATGCGAAGGGGCGAGGACTATTCCGCCTTATAAGCGGTAACCCAAGCCTCATAGCTCATGGACCGAGAGAGCCCACTTTTCATCCTGCCCGAGGGAGACCGGACGTGCTGGATATTATGGTCACTAAAAACTTTAGATTCCATATAGACCTGACGACAGTCAATGAACTGGATTCTGACCACGATCCTGTGTTAATCGACACCAATGTTAATATGTCAGCATTGGTAACTCCTGATTGGTCGTATGAGGTAGACTGGGATGCAGCCGTCCTTGAACTGAACCAATCAGTGGATCCCAGACCGCATATAAATTCTATCGAGTCGTTAGAATTAGCGGCAAATGCTTTCTCCCGACAAATATCAAATGTGATACGAGGGCATACTTACCGCATTCCTTGCAATACTCCCAACCCCACAACCATCCCAAACGAACTCCGACTGTTGCTGAGAGCTAAGTCAACAGTTCGGAAGCTTTGGCAGCGTTTCCGCCATCCCAGATTGCAGGCAATTTATCTGCGATTTAAGACCCTGGCTAGACGCCTCTTACGTGCACATCGCAAAGAGGCCTGGGAAAACACCATGAGGAACGTAAACCTCTCTGAAAAGAAGCCCTGGCGGATAATTAAATCCCTGAGAAGGGACAAAACGCTATATCAGCATCCTATACATGGCACTCGCGGGAGATTATCTTTCGAACCGCAAGAGAAAGCCACTGACTTCGCGGACTATTTAGAGTCCCAATTTGAGCCCCGAGAGGACATAGAAGACGAGGACTTTTCAGAACTAGTTGAGGCAACGGTGGATTACCTCTATGAGGATCCTCCACCACCTCACGAGGCGACTCGCATACCAATTGTCACACCAAGGCAAGTTTCCTCGCAAATTAGGTGTCTCAAACCCAACAAATCCCCTGGATATGATGGTGTTACGACACATATGTTACAACACCTGCCTCGCAAAGCCATTATCCACTTGACGAGAATTTACAATGCTTGCCTGTATCTCCGACACTTCCCTACTGCTTGGAAGGAAGCGAGGATGATTTGCATATTGAAACCAGGCAAGGATCCCAAGTTTCCATCAAGTTACCGTTCTATAAGTCTACTCCCAATAATTTCAAAAATTTTTGAAAAACTTCTACTGTCCCGTCTAACTCCTCTATTTGAGGAAAGGAGGCTCATTCCGGATCATCAGTTCGGATTCCGTCAAGGCCATTCCACTACCTTACAGCTCCTGCGTCTTGTTGAGAAGGCTGCCCTGGGTTTCCAGGAAAACTTCAAAACTGTCGCAGTACTTCTGGATGTGGATAAGGCCTTTGCAACAACATGGCACCAGGGCCTACTGTACAAACTTAGAGATGCAAATCTCCCCTCCCCCTACCTGACCCTCATAGCCAGTTTCCTCCGTGACCGCACTTTCAGGGTGCGAGTGGAGGGCAGGTTATCAACTATCAGACCAATAGCGGCCGGAGTACCGGAAGGTAGTGTTCTATCGCCACTGCTCTTTGCCGCATACATGTCTGACTTCCCCGTTGAACCCAGCACTGTTACGTGCCAATATGCCGATGACGTCCTCATACTGGCCCGTAACAAAAATCTACGTTACTGCCTTCCCCCATTGCAAAGACACCTAGATGCCATTGAGAGTTGGAGTGAAAAATGGAGAATGGGAATCAGTCCACAGAAAAGCTCTGCTTTTGTGTTAGGCAAAATTCATTCCTGGAGACCAGAAAGGGACCTGACACTTGGTCAGAGGAGAATCCCTTGGGTCAACACAGCCAAGTACCTTGGTGTACAACTAGACCGAGGACTTACCTTCACCAAACATGTCACAGCTAAAGCTGCCCAAGGTCACGGAGCTCTGGGAAAGCTCTATCCCATCTTTAGGTCAACTATGCCTACACGACTTAAACTACGCATTTATCGTGCGATCATCCCTCCCCTGATCCTGTATGGATGCGAGGCATGGGGATTCGTGGCTCAAACCACCATCCGCAGACTGCAAGTCGTGCAGAACAGGGCCCTTAGGATGATCTACGATACTGACCGTAGATTTTCTTCCCATATTCTCCACACTCATTCTGGCATTCCATATATTGTGGATGTTGTGCGAGATAGAGCCAGAGCACACTTTTAAGCTCCAGGGGTATCAAATCTTTCGGAACGACAGAACTGGCAGACAGGGGGGAGGTACTGCTATTTTGCTCAGAAACACTGTTGCTCATGCTTCTGTTACGCTACCTGCAATGGCAGCGTTAGAGTGCACAGCACTCAAAACCCGTGTAAATAATCAAACGGTGATGCTGGTAGCGCTCTACCGGCCCCCCAACTCCTTAAATTTCATACCTGACCTCGAACAAATCCTCGCTTTAGAGGAGCACGTTATAATTGCAGGAGATTTCAACGCTCGGCACCCCTGGTGGTTTTCACGCCGGGCAAACGCGGCTGGAAATCTCCTGGTTGAACTTATAACAGATAATGACGACTTAGAGGTACATCTTCCCCCAGACCCCACATTTTGGCACAGATCGGGGCACTTTGACCCCGAAATTTTGGACTTCGTACTAACAAAAAATGCGACGCCTTTAATTAACTTCACAGTGTATCACAGCCTGGACTCTGACCATCTTCCCGTGCACTTCGATATACAGGGTGGCATTCCGGCCGGTGCCTCTGGGCCTCGAAGGAGGGCTGAGACCGATTGGAATAAGTTTACCACGGAAATGCACGGGATGGCGCAACCCAGGCTGTCATACTACAGCGAGGCAGACATAGATGTCGCCATTGAAAACTTTACTGCCTCGATACACACGGCCAAGAGAAACGCTACCACTTACACCACAAGACCACCCGGTTTTTGCACGTACCCCGAGGTAGAGCAACTCATTGCGCGGAGACGACGCTTGACAAGACTGTGGCGGTACACCCGTCAGCCTGAATACAAAGTGCTAGCAAAATGGCTACGCAACATCATTCGGCATCAAATTAAAATCAACAAAACTGAACAGTGGGAAAACAAAATGCTGAGTACCACCCATTCGGACTCTTCCTTGTGGAAATTATTAAAGGCATTTAAAGTCTCCACGAACGTCAACTCCGCAACTGAGGCGCTGCACACTCATGGCGGCCTGCACTTCTCCGAAGAGGAGAAAGCCGAGGTCTTCGCTGACTGTCTTGAAGACAGATTCAGCGAAAACCCAGTTACCAACCGAGATATAGAACGGGAGGTACAGACATGGGTACAAACCTGGGTGGCGCAGAAGCAAGAGCAACAACTACCCATCATAACACCGCAGGAAGTTTACAAGCTCATTAGGAAATTACCTAATGGGAAAGCTGCCGGCCCAGACAAAGTGACTAATGAGGAACTTAAGCATCTCCCGAGAAAAGCCCTGGTGCAACTGACTAAAATTTTTAACGCCTGTCTGCAGCAAGGCTATTTCCCCTCTACCTGGAAACGAGCCAAGGTAATTATGCTCCCAAAGCAAGGAAAAAGCACCAGACAACCGCAAAACTACCGCCCCATTAGTCTCTTGTCTACTATTGGTAAATTGCTCGAAAAACTTATACTTTCTCGACTTCAAAAACATGTTTCGGAATCACATGAACTATCAAATTCACAGTTTGGTTTTCGAAAAGGACATTCAACTGATTTACAGCTTTTGAGATTAACTGATGACGTAACAGAGCAATTTAACAATGGGGCTTCAACGTTGGCGCTATTTCTGGACGTAGAAGCCGCATTCGACCGGTGCTGGCACAATGGCCTTATTTACAAACTGCACCACAATTTCCCGGCTCTTCAAAATTATCTATATTTGCTGCACAATTTTTTAGAAAAACGGAAGTTTTACGTCCAAGTGGGCCGCTCCTCCTCACGGGAGAGAGTGATGCGGGCTGGCGTCCCACAAGGGGCAAACATGTCACCCTTTTTGTACATATTATTCACCAACGATTTCCCAGTGGACGCCAGATGTAAGGTAGCCATGTACGCCGACGACACTGCAATATACAACCACCATAGAAATCCCCGTTTCGGCCTTGCAGAAATGCAACGTTATGTTAACAACTTCCTTTCATGGCAACATGACTGGAAAATCAAAATTAATCCCAACAAATGCCAGCTGATTCATTTCTCTAAGAGGCATCACACTTTGGCAATGGACCTAACGGTCGGTGGTCAGGTATTGCATTGCCGTCGGCAAGTTAAATATCTAGGGGTTACCTTGGACCGCACAATGTGCTGGTCCACCCACATAAAAAATAGCGCCAACAAAGGCAGACAGCGGCTAAAGTTATGCGCCCCCATCTTCCGCAGCAAACAGTTGCAATTGAAGTCCAAACTCGTCCTGTATAAGGCTTTCATCCTGTCAGTGGTTCTTTACGCGTGTGTGGCCTGGGCAAACGCCTCAAAAACCGCCTTGAAGACTATCCAAACCCTCCAAAACCTCTCCCTCCGGAAAATCCTCTCTGCTCCCATCCTAACCACTAACCGAACCCTTCACCAGGAAACCCAGATCCTAACCATTTCCGAGGCAATAGCGAAAAGAGCCGCTGTCGCGTGGGCGCGCATCAGAAACCATGACAATTACGTCATTGCCAATATTGGCAAAGGTGAGCCGAAGCATCGGAAACACACTAGAATTAAGATGTTTTAGACGTTGTTCGGCTCACCGACTGATGTGCGTCCGCGCAAAGAGGGGCCCTAGGCCGCACACACGCTACCTCAGAGGCCTGCATCCCAGGGAACCAGTCAGGAGCTGCAACCTGGTCCGCACAGGAAAACTGCGGAAAAACTGTATATAGTAAAGTGTATATAATGCAGTGTGTGTAAATATGTATATACGAGTGTGTGTGTGTGTGTGTGTGTGTGTGTGTGCGTGTGATGGGACATATGTGTGGTATGCCCAGGAGTGAATGAGCGCGTGGATGAGTGTACATAAACAAAAAACGATCAAAAGAAACAAACAAGACATTGAACATACAAAATAAAACTGTTCTCGGTGGGCTAAAGCTGCCCACTGTATGGGTTTTAAAGGAAACACAGATAACACGAATCCACTTGTAAACTTTGTAAATAATATAAATAATGTTAATTTGAGCCTGTAAGCCGGGCCCTTTTGTACCGGCACCAGGCAAATGTTTTAGTTCAATAAATAAGTTTAAAGTTTAAAGTTTAAAGAGCCCGCTCTATGTATGCGAAACTTACACCACACCCTAACCAGCTGGTGAATACCCTGGGACAATATGATCCCCATCTTCCCAGGAGGCGCAAAAGCTATCGTTTACCCAAGGATGTCTTGGGCTAATTAGCTTCACTGCTTCCTCATTTCACCAAACATTCCAATGCATTCGGTTTCTCGCTAAATTGACACTGCTTGACTTGCTGGTTAGACAAGCTGACCTTTGCTAAGTGAGCAGAGGGGCATGGGTGCCCCAGGATGGGTAGACATTCTAACTGGCACTCATATCCCTAGTCTATAGCAAGAGAGAGTAACCAATCATCACCATTGGCTGACACTGACAAAAATAGCTTGTAAAATGACTACATCTTTCATACCTCACGGGTAAATCCATACTAAATGGATAGGTACCGTGGGCATATATCCCGCTCGGGTAAACCCGAGCGACCTGATTTGGCTCTTGGCTCTTGGCTCTAGGAAAAATAGTTGTCGTTTAAATTGCATATGGTTTGTTATTTTCAGTTATATTAATTACTTGTTATTATACATACGACTTGTGATTTTAATTACCTTTTTCACTTAATGCTGTCATGTTAGAGATTTCATAGTTTTACAACCTGCACTTCAGCAATTAACCTTGTAATTCAGCATATTTAAGTTTTTTTACAAAAGCTATATCAATATTCTGTGAAACTAGATGATTCTTATTTACAAGCATGCATATAGATATACTAGGAATAAATTTCATGCACTTCTGTCAAATGAACAGCCTTCATGTGAAGAAAAACTAACAGCCATGAAAAAGTCAGTTTAAAAATGCGTACCTGCCATATCTATTAACGTTATATACTTTAAATGATATCAATTCTGGTAATTATCACAATATCAACTAAAAATAAACTTGATGATAAATTTTGAAGTTTTTCCAACTTAATACAGAAGGGGAAAATGAATTGCTTATGTTAACTTCAATTTACAAACTTAGAGGTCAAAGGTTTTCTACGCCATTACGCTATTAATATAAGAGCGATCTTCTTAAAACATCGAAGTAATTATTATTACTGCAGCAAATGCCTAACTAAAATGTTTCAAAAAAACTACCTATGTGCTCTGGTGGTTAGCATGCTAAACTTCAAATCTATAGGTCCTGGGTTCGATTCCCGGCTCGAGGGTGACATTTTCCTTTTTTCTTGTTAAGACAACCCACCTGTTATATTGGAGGAACATCTGAAAACATTAAAAATGAAAATATTTTGCTGTTTGCTGTCCCACTTCCATTTAACGCCTTTGATTCAGTAATACCGGGAATATTTATCTCTCTGTGCAGCGTTTTAAACAGTCCTAAATACAATACTGTAATGCACAAACACGAAAAACAACGAAAACACGGAAACAAACCACTTCCTCGAGAATGCGAGCGTCAGATGTTACCATCTGAGCCAACTTTAAGACGTAGAAAACTCATGTGACTGTTTCACACACAAAATTTTATAAGTTACGATTGATATTAAGCAACAATCAGTGTTTCGATTCTCTACTTTATTCATGCCGACAAAATAAAGTACAAAACAATGAGGAATTTAGCTTTTCATTATTAAAGTAACAATTTCCCTTGTTTTCAGTGACAAAAAAGGCACCGTTAAACATTTAATCAATGGCTCCGCATCAGTAGTTCTAATCAAACGGCTCTCATTAAATTGAGCTTTTGCGGAAATGCTGACATAAATGTGTCGGAAAACGAATTTCTTTGATTTCATGATTGCAACGCCGACATTGATGATGGCAGAGCCGTAAAATGAAATTTTATATCGCTGTTGTTAATGATTATATCGATACTAATCGAAAACTGTTGTCAAACGAAGATCGTCAAGCAACTGGAATAAATGCTTTGCCTGTGTGAAAGCGCAAAATTATTTTGCGGTATATTACTTTGTTACAATAAAAATACCAAACTTCGATTTTAAATGTTCGCAAAATTAAGAGTCAGAGAAGCAAAGAGCATTTTAGGAATGCTGCTCACAAAATTAATAATAATATTGAATAGTGTTTACTTTCTATACAGCCTACCTGTGTTAAGTAAATGCAGTTTGCATATCATCCAAAAATTCCATATCCAGGTTTCATAATAAATGCATATTAGAAGTCTTACTCCTATATCTTCTTCATGTTAGTCGAGATAAACATTTGCCGAAATTATCGTATTGCTTATTTCCTTGTAGGTACAAGGGAAATATTAGAATACAGTAGACTGTGCGATAGTCAAACCTTTAAAGGTTTGAGATTCCGTTCTCTTTGCACGGTTAAAATATAACAAAATGAACAACGACGTTGCATTTGACGAAAGTTTGTTTTACGAAACTGACACAAATAACAAGGAATATCTCCGAAATGGTTCACTCTACAAAAAATTATTTGGACATAAACTGTGTGTTTTAGTGAGATCTACATTTTTTGTACAGTAAGATTTTGTCTATTCCTTACGGTTTACCAGTTATGCAAAAGTCATCCAGAGTAAACAGGACTGCATGGGTTATCGCCAGAAAATTCAAAATATATATTTAATTTATCAAAAAAAATGCCTTAAACATATGTCATTTTAATCAAAATCGTTAGAGTCATTATCAAGAAAATCAAAATTTTCGAAAAATTTTCCATGTAAAGGGTATTTTAGGGTGGAGGAATTTTTGGGGGTCTCAAAACATATATTTCCGGTGAAATCTCGACATAGAACTTTTGGGTGGAATACAATACTTCCCCTACTTACTAGTAGAGTGTAAAAATATGCCTAAATATTACGAATTACCATTCAAATTGTATTTATTTGTGAAAAAATAAAATTTTTGGGCCATAAATAATGGATCAGGTTAGTTTTGACTCTAAATTACGGATCATGACAGTTTTGAAAAGTACCCTTTTGGATCATGTGAGTTATGACTAACCTACTCATATGTCACATGAACTTCTCTACACACATACAAATTCCTATTCTTCTATCTACTTTGCGAGATAAAAATTTGGAGAAATGGTTTTATTACATATTTTCTTGTAATATGGGAGCAGGGGAATACATAGATTTAAGCCATAGTTAAAAGTTTTAAGAGCTGGTCGCTATATACTCTTTGAAATTCCGTTTCATTTATATGATAAGGAGAAAAAAAACGGCATTCAGAATAAAGTGGATTTTAGGGCTTATATCCCGAAAATTCGAGATATATAGTTAATTTTGTCATGAAAATATCATAGTTTAATCAATGCCGTTTTGCTTTTCTAACTTAGAATTAAAATAATATTAAAACAACTGAAATATATGCCCTATCAGCTAGTTCACTATACAAGGATGTATGTTGCAAACTTTATAATTTATTTCTCACACTTAATTTTATCATTATTTTGCAGGTATAACTTATAGACTAATAACAAAAATAATTGGAAAATACTAAAAGGTATAAAATAAATACATAACCTAAAATAACATTGCATTAAACCAATTATTAATTGGTTATTGAAATCCAATAACGTAAATAACTGGTATTCAGTTGTGAATGTATATACCTACCATTTCTAAAGTTAACAAAGATTAATAACCGATAATCCAGCAGAAACTGCACTACAGCCAGTACAGATGTATTTTATTTATGATTTATTTATACTATTTGTTTTAGTGAATTATAATTAAATCATCTAGCCCCAGTTGTTTGCTAGATAGCTAATATTCTCTCAGTATGTACTCACTTCGGCGTGTCAATTGTTTTTTCTCCTCGTTATCAGTTTTCCATAACCCAGTCACAGAAATATTACAGAAGGCGTTGGAGCTCAATTCCGGTACAGCATTCGTTATCACAAGATCGTCATGCCTTTGTGCCAGGCCTACCTAGATCGCAAACGAAGCAAACATTGACATATTATTGTTCATTCCACTGTTTTCAATTGACAATAAAAACAGCTGCAGTTCTGCCCCTGTCGTATTTGTTATTATATGTGCTATTTCTTTAAACTTTTGTAGAAAAAGCAATTTATTTTGTGAATTCAGCAAATCCAGTTTCAGCTGGTGAAACCTATCTCCCCAGTAATGGATTAAACCCAATGTTATTTCCTACTCTCACCAAATACACAACATCTAATGCCGGAGATGTATTTTTCTCTCTCAGACATAGGATTTCACTTTAAAAGAACCTACGCTAAGCCGTGCGAATGCGGATATTGGCGATTGGTCCGTTTTGTGTGGGGATTAAATCGAACGATGTGCCGTAGAACTCTGTGTAAAGTGGTAGCCAAACTCTTACCCTATTCGCATCATTAAAATGGAGCACCTACGAACAAAACCACCCCCATGTTTTTTGTACCTCATTAGTACAAAGTATGATTACCAAAAAATTCGAGAGTTTGTTTTTAGAAGTTACTGGCGCGGATGAACGAACAAAACCTATTCAGCGCATTGAAAGGATTATGTTGTGGAAATATGTGGATGGACGGCGGCTGTGAGCATTGCATGTGTGCAAGAATAACATCCAAGGATTACAGTTTATGGCCAAGGAAGCACGAAACTCGTTATTGCAAATCCGGGGAGTTTTAGATCCGCACGAAATGCTTTTCAGGAATCAGGCTTTTAATGTCTGTAGCAATTTCCTTTAAATTAACTGCTATTTCCCTTTGATAGCTGGGCGGAAAATAAGATTTTTTTGTTTCTTTTTTATTTAATCACTTAGAGGAGTTGTAATCTCCTCTTATACACACATTGCTAGGGAAAGATTCTGAGGGATCTATTTTGTACTTAAGGATTAACACACGTCAAAGTTAACAAAGCAAAATCCTACAACTGCAGTGAAATATAACACCGTTATCCACCTGCGCCAACACACCATTTATTTTACGTGGGTCCTTCCTATTCTTTATCACTCTCCTAGACGGCACTTAAAATTTGGCTTGGAATATCGTTACTGGTGATCAATTTTGGATTTATTGTTATTCTGAGAAGAAATATTAATAATCTCAACGGTTTTTTCGAAGAGAAAGTCGACGAAAGTTCAACGAATTCCTAAAACGGGCCATATTGCTATTGCCATATTCAGCATTATAAAATACTGCGGATTAGTTCACAATTTTACATCATGGCAATGTATCGTCGCATACAACAATATTAACGACTGAGTATCTGGATCATTGCATTTGAGGTCTGGTTCCAACTAATGCAAAAAATGTATTGATGTTAATTGGAAAATTTTGAAAAACTATTATTTCTCCGTAGCGCAGTGGTGGCGCGCCTCCCTCTGGTGCGGAGAACCCCGGTACCGGCTTGGGGAATTTTCCCCTTCTGGGAGGTCTGGAACGAGATGCACTCAGCCTCGTTAGGTCCTGGAGGAGCCATTGGTTGAAAAGTAGCGGTTCCTGGTCGAGAAGCCCTGTTGGGCTCATGTACCACGGTTTTGTGTAAGATAATTTAATTTTTTTTAAATAATCCTTGTTTGCTTTTCTAAAACGTTCCTATGCTAGCCTCGTAAAACTGTAGGTGAAATTGCGATAGTCAAGTCTCTGGCGGAATGCAATACTTCCTCCCCTCTATGCACATTTTTTATACAAATTTGCCTTTATACAGTTATGTCTACATTTCTAAAGACAACAGATGCGCCATTTGCTACTACATTTTCTTTTTTCCTGCCCATGTGTGGTTGCACTTCTGACGGATTCTCTTAGGCAGTACATATCAGAGCCACAAAAGCTTTGAAAGTTGCCCCGGATGAGTCTATTTGACACACAGAGAGTAGAGCAAAATAATGAATACATAAGGAGCTTAGGATGACTTTTTCCCCAAAAAGCCATTCATAAAAAAAA
Source organism: Tenodera sinensis (assembly GCA_030765045.1). NCBI lineage: Eukaryota > Metazoa > Arthropoda > Insecta > Mantodea > Mantidae > Tenodera > Tenodera sinensis. Next base: position 32,651,148 of record CM060968.1, read on the forward strand.
ACGCCAGCTTTTCGTTATATTCAAGCTCAGTGAAGCGGATCCTCTTTGATGCGACAGAGGCTGTAAAACGACGACGAAAAATCTCTTTTTTTTTATTTGCCGATAAACATGTCTTTTTACGATAAGGCTTAGAAAAAATGTTCTCCATGCATATGCTGGTTCTTTGCATCTCATATGGGAGGCACTGGAAGCGCCTTCTATATCATTGTAGTGGGGATGGGAAGGTAATTTGCTCAGTTTCGAGGGAGTTTCTAAAGCAAATGGCTCCACAAACTTGGGGTACAAAAATAAATTAGAGGTTTTGTATCCATCTTACTTAATATAACCAGAGTTAATTATCCCTGTTAGGTAACACTCGTGTGCAGGCTCCTTCGGTCGTTCCAGATGAGTTTCGGCTCACTTCGGGGTCCATCGGATTCGATCGACGGTTGCTAGGTGAGAAGTTTGGTTTGTAAAACATACAGGAAGGAAAACGCCATATTTGTGTGGGTTTAAAACAACACATTTAAGCGATTGGCAGGCCTCTCGTCTTAGTAAGAGATCTATAATAAAATCATGGTGAGCAATCTTGTAATTTTTTATTGTAAACTCCTATTCTTCTCACAATGGTGGTTTTTGTGACCAAATCTGGTCTTTTGTTTCAGTGATCTAGAAGGCACTGGTATAAACTTCATTTTTCGGCACTCTTTCTTGTGTACTCTGTTAGTATCCTTCAAAAGATGATTTTCTTACTCGTAATTATTGTACCGCAGATGAATTATTTGGCACAAATTTCAAAAACATAGGAAAGTTGCCACTTTAATTTAAATAGACTTCCGGCATTCTTTGCTTTCTTTCAAGCAATTTGCTCCATTATTAGACAGTTCTATTGCACGTATCCACTTCAATGATAAAGCAAATCGTCTATCAACACACGCTTACTCGCTTCTTCGCTCTACAGCGCGCGAGTTGAGCCGAGCTTAACCGACTTGCTACGATGTAGGGTGCAAGGAACCTCTGCACTTTGGAGTGCATCCAGTGCGATTTTAAGCTTTGAGAGGCCCTGATTTCTACTTAATATTTAATTTCAACACTTCTCAAGAAGTACGTACTTTGATGCCCAAGTAATCAAATCTGTTACACTCATAGGACTTTCTCTACTCATTTCTCGGAGTTAAGCAGGCTTTAACTAATAATGAAATGTTTTAGAGTGGCATTGTGATGGCCTTGAATGACTTTGTATAGCCGAGGGAGAAAATTAACAGTGACTTCGCATTTGAGAAACGTAAAAGTATTGGAAAATACGGATACGGAAGGTTCCGGATTCGATGCCGAGTGACCTCCCACTCTCAAGCACGGCTTTTTGCGGTATCCCCAGGGCGGTAGGCGAATGCTGGGGTGGTTCCTGTTCTACCACGACTTCCCTGTTCCTCATTTCCCTAACTGTGATTTCCTTTACGGTTGTAGGACCACGAGACGATGTCGGTGGGCTGCGGGTGGGCGGTGAATGTGCGCTCTGTAAATGTTTCTTCCCTGGCGTCGATAACAACTGCCTAATCAACACGTACCTCCCCAAGAGCCACAACGGGGGACCCTCTGGGTGGGTCCTGGCAGCGTGAGATGCATTCGAACGGGAGAGGTTAGAGACCCCGTCCACGATTTTCCCCGACGTCATCCTGATCGTTCCTCCTCTCATTCCTCCCTCCGAGGGCTCACAATTGAAACACACAGGGTCGATGCTGTGCCCCGGGCTTATGATCCAAAACCATAATCCATTTTGGAGCCAATTTCTTTTGGGTTCAGCCGTCATAAAACGTACGCGTTGAGTCAAATTTGTAGATATTCTTGTCTTGGAGATAGAATGGAATTTTTCTTGCTCCTTTGGAAGATGCAAGAAACTAAGGAATCCGCGAATCCTCTGCCGAGCTCCAGTAAGATTCAGCAAGCTGTAGAAAGCAATGCTTGTGGAATCCTGACATGCTCCTAATTGAACAATGAGGGTGTTTTCTCTCTCTCTCTCTCATAGGATATTCTGTGCAAGTATCACATTACGACTTGATAGTGGGTAAGCGCTGCAGAAAATTAATTGCCACCAATGCTTGTCTTGTGTGCCTGATACTGCACGTCTCCTTTAACTACTCCCGACGCCTCTAGAGGGAGAGGAATCTGCCATTTCTTGCTTCCCCTCATATCAAGTGCTAGACTCGTTCCTTGTTTCGACAAAACTACTCGAGTGCAGACGTTGCTTCTGTTTGTCAACGTCCCTTGTGCACTGAACTTTGTGAACGTGATATTGATCTTAGATGTCTCTCTGTGTTTCCTATTCTCTCTTCTAAAGACACGAGTAATAATTATTTATTATACTTCTGTTGGTTAGTTTTGCTCTTGGGAATTAGTCGCTGCTTCCTTCACCTTTACCCAACACAGGCACCATGCGTGGGGTGCAGCACTGGAGGTGGGACGTGGTCAACGTCCTGGTCTCTCCAGGCCGGTTACGTGGTCTTCGCAACTTTTCAATTGGCCCCTCAGGGATCTAACGAGGCTGAGTGAACCCCGGACCAGGTTATTTAGGTTATGTTTTAGAATTTAACATTTTTGGTCAAATCTTTGCGGTCAGACGTCTTATGATATTAATTGTAATACTTTACTTGCCTTCTTTTTGTTATTAATAATTCCTAAAGCATCATTTAGTCCATTAACTACATCCAGAATGCTTTACTCTGTCCTCCGTGGACTAAATTAATGCCTGGTTAACATCGATCCAAGCATATTGAAGGGTTTATCTCCTTTCTCTAGCATAAATGCATAGGCGTAGGTGTAAGGAAAGGGGGGAAAATGCTATTATATTGTTGTGAGAGTGGGGTGGCTTTGAATGGCGGGAGATAGTCACCTCCTCGCCGTCAGATTCAGGATATTGATCCGGTCCCTCTCGCAGCTTGGCGAGAGAGAGAAAGTGGCGAGGGTTAATTTGAAACTTGCCGCCTCTCGGGAGCAGTTCGCTTCTAAAAACAAACTTTATCAAGGTGCATAAGAATGAGATTGAATGCCAGAAGCGCCGCTTTTGACTCCATAAAAGAAATCCAACGTGGTAAACGATGGTGAATCTAATGGGCCAACTTTTACGGTTTCACTTGCATCGGAGTTCATTAGCCTCTTTTTGGATTTGTTCTCATCTGTATTTCTCCTGGTTTACTTCTAATCTCTTTTGTTTCTCTGGTTTACAAAAGTATCCCCATATTTACTTCTTTATTACAAGCTTAGCATAACTCTAAAATGAAAACTTCGATAAATACCAAGCTTGGTATTTAATTTCAGTAATATAATGAAGCCTATGGCCCAAGGTTATCAAGAGCTCGACACTGGGCAGTCTGAACGTAAACAAGAAAAGCCACGCGCTCGACCAGCAAGAGAACTGGAACCTTCTGGATATTTCGTGTCTCAAATGTTCTTTCAACGGCTATACACGGGTTAGGGACAGAAATGCAGACATTTTTATTGATAATTGAGTGTAATGAACAATAGTACATAGATATTTGCTTCACTTGCGTACTTATAATTTTACTTATTAAGTGTAGTATGTTTTCAGGTTGGTTAGTAATTTTAAGCACTAACGGGGTCGATCTCGTGATAATGAATGGTGTATCGGAAGCAAGTTCCAATACCTTCTGCAATACCTAGGCCAGGTTAGGCATTGAGGTGTGAAGCAAAACGGAAAGACTATACGACAGGTATTGTTCATTTAGCATAAAGCTGTTAAGACTCCTTGAATTTAAAAAACAAAGAAAGAAAAAGCATCTAGACTAATCTTAACTTATGCAGCACAAAGCAGAGCAGATACAATCAAAACAAAAGAAATATTACGTACATGCAAATTGAAAATGTTAAGAACAATTCAAGGAAAAGCTTTATTAGATAAAGTACATAATATGGGAACCAGGAGAAATTGCCAAATTCAGGATATAACAAAATGTATTAATGAGCGACGAAACCACGAGTTTATGATATTTTAATGATAAATGAAATGTAGATCTTGAATTTTGTAGAAATGTCCTCAGATGTCTTAATTTTGGATGAGTTTTGCGTAATTCGTAAACTATAAGAGATAGACAAAATATGCAGATCGTGTTAAAACTGACGTTATGCCACACACAAATTTTTTGTGTGTAAATTGAACCATTTCCGAGATATTCCCTGTTTGAATGTTTCAATACTTTTTTTTTTTTTTTTTTTTTTTTCAAATGGTAAATTGTTATTCATTTCATTATCTATTGACTATGCATAGAGAACGAAATTTCAAAGGCGATGACATAGCGACCAGCTTTAGAACATTTGACTATCGCTTAAAGCCTACTGTATTCCCATATATTCTTTGCCTCTACAAGAAAATCTGCAATAAGATGATTCCTGCAAATGTTTTACTCGAGTAGGTAGAACAATTAGCTGTTGCAAGAATAATTTATAGAAGAGTAAGCAGAAAGTCATGCAAACGTAGAACATCAGTTTATTTGATTAAAGTGTTATTTCCATAAATTCATTTTCTGGCAGGTTCACGACTGACTTCAGTTCTCTTTCATGAGATATATGTATTATAATCATTGTTATGTCTTCTTGTTAATTCTTCTGTTTCACAGGCTTTCCGCTGTTACCTTTAGTCTAAATTTAGAATTTTTCCAATCTTTGTAGGTGCCAAACACATTTGTTTTCATATTACGAGAACCCAGAGTTCCACTCATGTAATAAATTGTCTCTCTCCCTCTCTTGCCCATTTGTCTCTTCGTCTTTTATATCGATTCCATAATGCTTCCAGAAGCACAAATAAAACTGATTTTTCTGAGGTGTACGTAAGTATATACAATGCCCATGTTTGTACAGATTAAACAAAAGAGAATTGTGGCCGACAGTTACAAATTAAATTACAGTGAATTATATATATATTTAAGTTCTTTTAAATTAACCGTTTAATGCTTAGTGTTGCCATTTGGCAACAAAGTGGTTTAGTCAAAGTTTTAGAATATTGTAGCAATTTTTTTCTCTACTACGTATAGTAGAGGAAGTATTGTATTCCACCCAAAAATACGATGTCGAGATTTCGCCGGAAATGTTTTGAGGTCCCCTGAATGCAAAAAAAAAATGCACTTTTAGAAGGTCCATGTGTGTCTGTCTGTGTCGGGTCAGTCTGTAGACAGCATAACTCAAAAACGAAAATTCTGTTAAAAACCAAAGTTAGTATTTAAGTTTAGTGTCCTTCAAGGATGCGACACATAGATTTTAAAGAAAATTAATTTACCCTAAACCACACTTCACATGGAAAATTTTAGGAAATTTTGATTTTCTTCAAAATGGCTCAAACGACTTTGATTAAAATGCTATATGTTTGACATATTTTGATGACAAATGAAATGTTTATTTTGAATTTTCTGTCTACAGCCCATGTAGTTCTGTTTACTCAGGATGACTTTTGAATAACTCGTAAACCATAAGAGATAGACCAAATCTTACTGTACAAAAATGTAGATTTTGCTAAAACACACACTTTATCTCTAAATAAATTTTTTGTAGAATGAACCATTTCGGAGATATGCCTTGTTATAGGTGTGGGTTTTGGAGAACTTATACTTCTGTCAAATGGAACATCGCTATTCATTTTTACTTTCTCTATTGGTAAGTAGGGCAAGAATTTCCACACAAAAATTCGATGTCGAGATTTCACCGGAAATATATGTTTTGAGACCCCCTGAATAAAAAAAATCATTTTTAGAAAAACGTTCGTGTGTGTGTGTGTGTGTGTGTGTGTGTGTGTGTGTGTGTGTGTCTGTGTGTGTGTGTGTGTGTCTGTCTGTCTGTCTGTCTGTCTGTCACTCTGTCAGTCTGTGGACAGCATAACTCAAAAACGAAAAGTAGGTTAAAAACCAAAGTTAGTATTTAAGTTTAGTGTCCTTCAAGGATGCGACACGAAGATTTTGAAGAAAATAGCCGCACCATAAACTACTCTATACATGGAAAATGTTTCGAAAATTTGGTTTTCTTGGAAATGGCTCTAACGATTTTGATTAAAATGTGAAATGTTTGAGATATTTTTATGGCAAGTGAAATGTATATCTTGAATTTTCTGGCTATAGCCCCTGTATTCGTATTTACTCTGGACCACTTTTACATAACTGGTAAACCGTAAGGTATAGACGAACTCTTACAAAACGAATATGTAGATCTTGCTAAAATACACAATTTACGCGTAAATAAATATTTTGTAGCGTGAACCATTTCAAAGATATGCCTTGTTATTTGTGTCAGTTTTGGAGAATTTATACTTCTGTCAAATGGAACATCGTTATTCATTTTTTTTATGCCAACCGTGCAAAGAGAACGTAATTTGAAAGGTTTAAAAGATTTGACTTTCGCTTAAAGCCTATTGTATTCCCATATTCTCGTTGCACGTGCAAGAAAACGAGCAATAAGATAATTTCTGCAAATGTTTATCTCAACTAACACGAAGAAGATAGAAGAATAAGAGTTTGTAAGAGTAGAGAAAGTCATGTGAGTGCAACATATCAGATTTTTTTTTTTTTTTTTTTTTTTTTGTAAAGCACTTAAGACGCCATTTCAGATAAAATAATCCAGTGAATTGCCTTGTATAATTATGAATATTGATGATTTTCTTATAATAGAGGTCTCTTCAGGTTTTAAACATTGATTAATAATCTTATTAATAGATGATTTTATTTCAACGTTTTGGTTTCATATCTTTGTCAGCAGCAACAACCCTTAAGGAAGCTAAGGTGTCGTTTTTGTACAAACTAGCACATTGTTATAGGAAATGCCTTTAAGGTAAGAATTCCATGCAGAGCTAGGTTTCGAGTGTCCTCGAAAAGTTACCACGTCCTTTATTACCTTCTTTATCAGGCTTTTCCACTATTCACACTCTTTCGCTAGCGTTGAACAAGAGGTGCCAAATTCTTCCTTAGGTCATCAGTTTAGTTTTTGTGTACCAGAGGTTCTGGTCTCGCTGGTTGTGATTCATTCAGGTTAACATTTTCTACAGAGAGCTGCAGCGTCATGGATTTTCAAACCCCAGCCCTATTTTCTGTCTCTTAATGCCAAGTCTGGAATTATTTTCTCCCTTTCCCAACGTTGGCTTTTCTTCTGGTGTAAATGAGCATAGCTGAGCTCCGTTAAGCAAAAACAAGCTAGCACTAAATTAAGCTTCTGTGTAATATTATTCATCTGTAATTACAGAATGTATATAACTACAAAAATTTTAACTCTACGTTAGACACCTGATCGTTATGCCAGATAATATACAACTTGTAATTTCAGATGTACTGTCAATAATAATAATAATAATAATAATAATAATAATAATAATAATAATAATAATAATAATAATAATAATAATAATAATAATAATAATAATAATAATAATAATAATAATAATAATAATAATAATAATAATAATAATAATAATAATAATAATAATAATAATAATAATAATAATAATAATAATAATAATAATAATAATAATAATAATAATTATAATAATAATAATAATAATAATAATAATGATAATGATAATCAGTGACAGTGACAGTGACAGTGACAGTGACAGTGACAATGACAATGACAATGATAATAAGAATAAGAATAAGAATAATATCTTTGAAAAGCATATGATGTAACCTATAAAATATATATTATCACATAGGTTGATAAATAAATATAAAGTAAACAGAACGGAACGTAATAACATCTTCTCTGCAAATTATAACAGATTCATGGGCATTTTATGACACTTTCTGTTTCGTTTTACTTTAACTAGTTTATAAATTATAAGACGTAATATCTAGGAAATTTGCAATCGTAGACTGCACATTTGGTTGTGATCTGAGAAGGTTTTTTCGGATATGGACTTTATAAGGGAACCAGATAGTAAGACTGGCATACTGCCACGGTAGCTCAGTGGTTAGAGCAACCGGACGAAGACTAAAAGATCCAAGGTTCAAATACCATGCATTGAATTCTTCAGTCTAATTCTACCTTTCCAACCCATTCTTCCTTAAGCTTATTTTTCTATCGACTTCATTTAATCCAGAAAAGTTTTTGCAGAAATAACTGCATTAGAATTTCGTTACATATAGATACAAAGGGAATAGTATTACTCAGATATTTAAGAACTGGATGCTATATGCTGACCTTAAAACTCCATTCTTCTCTATTCATGGGATTAGGAGAAACAAAAAAATCGATGTAACTTCAAAATATACACCATTTAGTGAACAATTCGAGCTATTAATAACCGATATCTTAGAACTGCTGTATACTGCAAGATAAGACACATTGAGTCAGTTCTCCCCATCTATGTAAGTACTAGAGAAAGCACGGCCTTTCTCCCTTTGAAATCTTAAAGCTGCTAGATATTGTATTTTCAGGCAAGAGAAAGCGGAATCGAGGCATTTTATAGTTGTAAACCTCGAAGCGTGCTCGGAAAAAGAAACTCATAAGTTTCGGTTTTATTTTCCAATAACTCGTATTCTTCCTGCGGGAACCAACTACTGTAAAGTATCGGCAATCTGGATGCAGTGCTTTAACGGAAAATATATATTGGCACCTTACCAATTCTCCGGTTCAGAAAAAGAAGTTTCACAAGCATCCAGCAAACAATGCATTTCAGCCTACCTCACGCCTGATTTAAGTATTCTACAATTTTGGTGGAATAATATATTTAACTTGAGTAATTTCACAATTAATACCAGTATAGACATTTTCAGAACTATTATCTACTATTTTAGATGTTTAATTGGTATAAAGAAGATTTTAAATGATTCAAATTATTATTTTATATTAACGAAAACATTTTAAGAACACTTGGTAGATATAGGGTAGCGATTTCCTACTAATCCTCAATGAACTGTATTTTAAGATTTCTTGAAGTTATACAATTTATCATAATGAAAATCTTATACTTATAAAACAACGTCTGCTTCAGAAACCATAGTCAAATCATAAAAAATCAAAGTGAAATATTTCAGATTTTGCAATCACCTTACAAACATGTTATTTGACATAGCTGGTCAAATATTATAAATTACATTAAATATTAAATTTAACAAAAATAACTGTCTTAAAAACTTATATAATTGTGTACTCTTTATTTTCCAATGTTTTTACGTATTTATAATTTCCTTGATTTTTTTTTTAATTCCATAGAAAGGTATTTATTAAAACTTTTCAGAAAGGTGAAGTTTAAGTTTTAAAAAAAGTAAGTTTTGGTAAACGGCAAAAGAAGATATGTTTTTGTAACATCCAACCTTTAAAGAACTCTAGTCTATATTCCTCATTTAAACACCACAAACGTACATAAACTTAGATGGGCGTATTCTGAAAACTACATAGAGATTTATTATGCATAAAACTAAAAATTATTTTTTTGAGCCTGTATCTAACAAGTGTCCATAATTTTCATTGGAAACGAAAGAGATAAGTGACCCAATCTTGCATGATCTTAAACATTCTTGGATTTTTTTTAAGTCAACAGATTTTGAAGGTCCCTGAATAAAACGACTTTTAGAACGAGGACCAAGTTTGTGAGTGTGTGCGGTGTGCGTGTGTGTGTGTGTTTGTGTGTGTGTGTGTGTGTGTGTGTGTGTGTGTGTGTGTGTGTGCGTGTGTGTGAACAGCATAAATCGCTTAAATATCAAAATTAGTATTTAAATCCAGCGTTCTCCAAATGGGTAACAGAAGACTAAAGAAAGCCACCACCCCAAACTACCTTTTAGATGGTAAATATTCCTTTATTTTTTTTTTTTTTCATCAAAACTGGCTCAAAGAATTTTAATAAAAATAGCAAATGCTTAAGATACTTGGATAGCAAATATCTTGCATTTTCTGGAAGCAGCCTGAGAGGTCTTCATTCTGAGTGATTTCTTTGTTACTACAAATATTTAATGCAATTTATAACATATTTGAGGCAGCGCGCCTCACCTTACACCACTCATTGTAAATACGTGAGGTAACGACAATGGAGCGGTCGAACGGAGGTGATTATAAGCGGGTCAGAACAAAGCGATTCCAGACTGTTGGAGATACTTTCGACTGTCGGCTTATTTACGAGAAGTTCGAGAAAAGGTAGATTTCGAGAAAAATCCATTTTACGTCATTCTCAGCTATATAAGCGAATGCACCGTTGAGAGAATTGAGTTAATTTAAGCCTGTTTGAGTGTATAGGATGAAATGAAATGAGAAGTGAAGTGAAATGGAGAGATAGGAAATTAGGGGGTTGTAATGAACCTACCCAGCATTCGTTTGGTGACCCGGGGAAACCCTCGCAAAAACTCAAGCGTCAGGTAGGCTGGCAGCTGGGGTGGAACCCGCAACCTTTCGAATGCGGACCACAGACGAGACCACTTCAGTCATCCTGCTCGGTTAGAGCTTTCTAAATCAATTTATTTCAAACGACTTTTTTGTGACAGCAGTCATTTGTAAGATATAGACTAGTTCTGTAAGTTGGTCCAGTGCTGTCAACATTAGGTTGTTTCTCCTATTGCATGAAAGAGTATGGAATTTTAATACCAGCATACAGCGCCCAGTTCTTAAACCTTTGACTATTTCCTTATATAATTAACTGAAATATCCAGCGTCTCTATAAGTTTTAGACTAAACAATATTACATAATACACTTAAACAAAGAGTAAATCTAAACTCTTAGGACTATAAACAACAAAAAATAAACAAAACAAATAAAAACCAGGGAAGAAGCTACGGAAAAGCATCGTTGAACAGCCACAAACCCTACAAGAAGAAAAACGAGTGGAAAAAACTGTGTGAATGTAATACATTACATTTACATTTCAGTCATATAGGAAACTGTATGAATTTTTTTGTAGAAGAGTGAGTAGAGAAAGACATGTGAATGTGTTATGTAAAAGAAAATGAGTAGAGAAAACCATGTGAATGTAATATGTTGCATTGTAAAATGAAGAAACACTTAGATGTGCCAATTTTCATGGCGATCGGTCAACAGGTCTTGAAGTTTATCACTTCCATACTAATTTGTTTGCGTTCTACTTATTAAAAACTCAGAAACGCTCACTTTCTTAAGAATCATTTTCATACCCACTCAAACTATAAGTGGTAGAGTATTGTGAATTAACATTTTAGATTTTTAATTGAGCGATGTTCATATTTTTAATTTCTGAGCCTGCCTCATTTGGTTAGTGATATTAAACGAGGAATCTGCCAGACGGACAGCTACTGAATATATTACGACTCGTAGCGTATTTTTGTTTTAACCTAGCATATCCTCGTGCTCCATTGTTTGCTGTCGTCAGGTACTCAAGTAGGTATACTTGACTCTGCACTAGTTGTTTAACATAGCCAGAGGGGCTACTGCACCCTTCCTTCCGCTTGCATGAAGACGCTTCCAAACGAGGCTGTCCACCTTCCTGAGGCACTTTCACACAGCATGCAGTTCACCATGGCCTACAATCACTTCTATTCTAGCAACAATGGATGTAGCTCTGTACCGCCTTACAGCAAGCGTGGATAACCTGCAAGAACTTCTTGCGTCGGATGCTACCATCAACACGAGAATCATTTTGTGCCAAGAAGCTGAGCTTCGCTGTCCTTCTAAGAACTTTTTTATAAACGAGATGGACGCGAGGGGTTCAGCTTCTTGGCTCAGTAACACTCTACTCTGAGACAAAGTGTGCACGTGGTTTTGTCCCGGATTAACTGGATGAGCATTAGAAAATAAATGTCAACACTCGAAACATTGTGAACTGAAGAAAACGGGAGAAAATGTTGCTTCTGTAGAGATATTCTACATTTAAAACCACAAATGAGGAAAACGGCCATCAACACTTCTTGAAAATCAACACAGAATGCCTCATGGTGACCCAGAGCACCAGATTTCGTAACTCGAGGAGGCCAATTATATACAAAGTTTTAAAGGTTAATGTAATTTTGCAAGTTGTTTATTTAAGCAACAGATGTTAAGCTATGTTAATGTATGGAAGTGTAACATTATGAATATATATTAAACGTCTCTTACAAATATTTAAAAACAATCACCAAAGCGTGCTTCATTCACCAATAACTTTTGTACACTTTCCAACAGTTGCTTCTTATTTTTCCTCCTGATCTCCTTCTCCACCACCCCGTTTCTCGTATTTATGTTTTCGTCAGGCATACACAATATAAAGCTGCAACAAGTTGCTTTTGGGCATTGCTTTTTCAGTCAAGTCTGTGATGTGGAAAATGTTCCAGATATTATTAAATAAATAAATGAACTCGGCAGCATTGTTGTTGACAGTTTTGGAAACACAGGTATTGTGTCCTCTTTGGTTTGGCGTTATGGACATTATTACAAAATTCCAGTAAATCTTACTGCCTTAGTGTTCCACAATTATTGTCTCCAGTTAAGAGCGTTTTCAACACCACTCACATAAAGGATTCGGCGCCCTAGATTAATAATGTCTTAAATCTAAAGAGACAAAGGATTTCATGTATTTATTATAAATATGAAATATTTGTGTATGTTAGAATTTGAATACATATGTAAATCTTTGAAGCTATATTCAATGGAAGTAATATAATGTGTTAGCGACTGCTGAAGAAAGCCCTCTGGTGATCATCAAGTAAAAGATATATTACAACACTATGATCTTATACAAAATTTACGTAGAACCGGCACATTTCTTTCTTCAATTGTTTGGCTGGAAATTTGCTTGTTTTTTAATGTCAAATTAAGCAAAAAACTCGGAAGCTTTGATTGTCTGTAAGGATATGCCCAAATTTGTATTTGTTTACTTTTATCTTTTGTCTCATTGTTAGCAGTTGTTTTCGAAATGCTCTAAGTGGAGTGCACATTAAACCAGTGGTTGTTCTTTGTGAAGCAATACTGAATTACAGTTACTCGAAGGGCATACTAGAAATAATTTGGTGTTCGCAATCCTCCCTAAAAAAAAAAGGAAAAGGGAAACACCGCTCACCTAGGCTGCCCCGATTGTTGAAGTAAGAATACGAGACGACTAGAGAGGTCACCCCGGTTTGTTGCAGGAAACGGATGTGTCTGCAGCCATGGTAAAGAAGAGAAACATTATGAATAGAGAATAAATATCTGCGCATCTGGTTAATAGAAAATCGAAACTCTCAAACATCCTGCTTAATTTGTCGTTAAAATCTGTTCAAGTGAATTTCCAGTCGAATAATTAAAGAAAGAAATGTGTTGGTTGAACATTAACCACTCTGCATCAATCTAGAACTTGGAACATTTCTGTGAACATGTTTATTACTGGGCAAGTTTTCAAGAACCCGAAGGTCTGTCAAGTCTAGTCCTCCTGAAATCCCAATTACGTCCCCAGCTTCAGAATTAGGGTCACTGAGGTGTAGGATTAGTGTTTTATCACTTGGTGCAGAGAAGGTAAATAATTCTTGTTTAAATAGAAGTCATTTGTATACGAGATACGTGCTCATTAGCGAATAGTAAGACTCGCTGCTTGTTAAATAGAAAAGGATGTTCTTCATCCGGAAAACGATATGGGTGTGCCCGACCTGTCTGAAGTGGTTTATGCTCCAATCTATCTTGAAACAGCCTCTCTAGGTCTTATTTTTTGCCCTGGAACCGGAGTTCTTGAAGGATAGAAGCCGCCTACTTCCATCTGACTGGTTCTCTACATTTCCTGACTCCATCTGTCTTCGCTAAAGCGTTCTCGGTGGCAAGTGAGGTGGTGGCTCGCCTACAGCGAGGGGCACCTTCAAGTGTTGGTATTAATACCCTTGACCCCTACGTCACCGAATAGTGTCTGCTCCGAATCCACTGTGCATGCAGCCCATATAACATCCGGTGACGAAATTACTGAAAGCTTGTGCCGTTGTGTTGCATAGTTACAAGGCGAAATGTTCACGAATCACATGGATTCATGAATCCGCTTTTGCCCACCTCTGGTGTAAGGTGTGCTTTGCAGAAAACAGTTCTAATCCATTCGTTTCAAAAAGAAGAATCAATATCACGGTACTGCCCCATTAGAGGGGAAGGCACTTCACCATACTCCCTATTTACTCGCATTCTCCCCTACCCGTTTGTTTTAATTTTCCCCCGCATGTGCACACACCAGATTTACTTCCTCCCTTCTTCTGATTGGCTAAACCTGTTGGTGCCTTATTTTTCTGCAGGTGCTGTTGTTTCCATGATATGAAATACATCCCCAAAGTGACTTGTTAGTTTATACGCTTGCAGGCATTCGACCCAAAAGTTCGATAACAAGATTTCATTGGACATACTAAAAAAGTGATTTTTTTTTTCTTTTCATTATAGATAGCTTATATTAATGGGATTCTGTTTCTGAAGTTTCACGCGTCTATCATCACTCTAAGTATCGACAAATGATTTAAATAGTAATAAATGTTACTGCACTACGCTCCCTTTTTACTTCCATTGTTTGCCATTCTTGTATTTCTTGCTGTTTTGACTGTCAGTTTTCAAGTATTGTTTGGCAATTTTTAGAAGACTGTAAACAAGATGGTGAAATGCGTTTATTGAGGTTGCCTTGTTTAGAAGTGTTTACTTTTGAAACACCTATCAAAGAATAATAGTATAGAATAATATAATGAGCATCAGTGAAACCAAAAATTTCGTTTTAAAGAACATAGGCGCGCCTGTGTGTATAACGAACCAATTGTTATGAAACTTGATTTGCAAATACCTTGGGTTGCAATTAGTAAGCGGGCTATATTGGAGTTTAATTACTTTCCACAAAACAGGAACTAATGGTGAACAAAATAAAACAATCTCACTTATAATGAAGTTATTTGAAAATAATTGCTCCATAACCAACTTTTTTAAGCATAAAGTATTTAACAGGTTATATTTGTTTTACAAAACTTCTGCTGAATGAATTTTAAAACAACATATTGCGGAGTGATACATTTAAATGCAATAAATTTGAGTTTCAGTTGTTTTCAGCTATTTCTTTTTACTTTTTCTACTAGGAACTTAAGAGTAAGTAGAGGAAGAATTAAATATGGGTGCAGCGGTTTCCCCGGAACTACCCGTTTTGATGCTCCCCCTCCCCGACTACCCTCCCCCAAAAGAAAATAATTTTTACCAGAGGATATGCATGTGTGTGTGACTGTGTGCGTGTGTGTCTGTGAGCGATATAACCCAAAAACAAAAATTGGATCAAAAACCGAAGTTGATATTTAAGTTCACTGTTTTCTACGCGACACGGAGATTTTAGGGAACCTCACCCAAAACTACCTTTGCGGGAAAAAATTTTTCGAAAATTTTGATTTTATTGAAAATCACTAGTAATTTTGATTAAATTACTATGTTTATAGTAAAGTGAAATGCATATCTTGTACTCTCTTATAATTTTCTCAAATGCGGGGTGTTAAACTCTTTTTCTTTCCTTCTTTTTTTCTCCTGGTAATTGCAAAGAGAACAGAAGCCAAGGTGACACGCCCTTTTATCTGACTATCGGTTTATCTACAAGGAAATATGTAAAGGGGAATTGAAAGCTTATCTGGATTATGGCAGAGACAAAATTTAATGGCGGCTGATACCAGACCACTACTACACATTCTTATTGTGCAAATATATTTTGTGGAAACAAATTATATTTATATCACCGGCTTTACAGCCTGTTTTCACAGCAACTATAAAAACATCGCAAGTATAGGTAAAAGAAATGTTGCGATTGTAGCACATGCGATTTCTTCGCTCCAGTAAAACAGCATACCACAATCTCCCTGTTCACTTTGTTGAAATCATAAAAAGAAGAGTATATGTGCATGCCTTTAAACGTTTTTGGTTGAGTTTATGCATGACTTGGTAGCGTTTCCCTTTCTCGCGGCGCCATACTGCCAACGCTTTCATGGTGGAGGGGGTTGCGAAATTGAATAGCTAGTAGCTCCTGGTTGTATTTGCTTCAAAGGAAATAGACCAAGATGAAATAAGAGAACAAGATGCTCTCATTGAAACACAAATACTTGTTTTACTTTGTAGTCACGTTTGTAAGACGACATTCGTGAACGTCGAATAACCTCGGAGGGAGTTCCTTTACTGCAGTTAACGCAGGAGTCCTAAAATGACTTAACAAATCTAAATATTTAGATTATTATTTGGAACTAGCTTAAATAAAGACCACCCTAAGAAGACAACCTAGTAGTAGAAGTCTCTTGTTTCCTAAACATATAAGTAACGGCATCTTGGAACACTGTCTGACCACTTATTCAGTTAAAAGTGGCAACAGTTTTTCCTTCAATAATGTTTTTCAGTGAGAAAAGTTAATGCAATCATGAAGGGGTTTGAGAAGAAGCAGAGAAAGCACTGAAAACCATCAAGAAATGTTATACTCAGCACTTAAACCGCAAAGTTTTACTTCTGATCCAAGTTTTGCTCTCATTAGCAGCTATAGCCTCAGTTTTCAAAGCAAGTTTGCTAAAGTTTCTGTAACAGGTTCGATTTTTTCCTTGGTTGGCTAGCTACATTCTAAAAGAAAATACTTTTTTGTTTTCTTCTTTTCATTAGAAGTACATTTTTGCAATATCAACTTTTTTATGTCTGCTTTTTATTTCCGCAACTTCATGACAACACATAAAGTAGGCCCGCCTCTGATGTGTGGACGTAGCGTATCTGTCACACATTAAGAAGCCTCGACTTCGGATCTACGTTAGGGTGACACTAACTACGACGCTCGTGGACTACTTTTAAGACGCACCGATACACACACTGCTGTCTCACACTCACTGACACACAATCGACTCATGTCCGTAACCACCTCACTCTTCTGCTGTTCCCTCGCCTCCTTATATAGGGAGGATGACATCACCGGACGTTTCGCGAACTGTTTCAAGCATGCCGGCGGTAATGTGACTAGATATCTCTTGAAGGCACTGGAAGAGGTTCCTTTTGTGTAGCCACTTCATTGTTGTTAGTCACGTACACACAAATATTTGCGAGGGGCAGTCTGACCTTGAGCGCCTTTGCCAGCTTGCCGTCCCGGCATGTGGCTTGAAGTAGCGTAGCTTAGCCGAGTGTGTGTGTGTGTGTGTGTGTGTGTGTGTGTGCGCGCGCGCGCGTGTGTGTGTGTGTGTGTGCGTGCGTGCGCGCGTGTGCCAACAGCATACAACTACAGTATATAACTTCAGCATCTTAGAAGAATGACGAATTTTCAAAAGGACGAATTATGAAAAAGCAAGGGATCAGAAAACCACCAAATCATTATATTTGCCCAGCAAGCTACATAATCGACGCGTCATTTTGCAATATGGATATGAAGGAGGCAATGTTTGTTAAGAGATCAATACACCGGTAGCCCTTACGCAATCTGATTGCGCAAGACTTTGAAGAAAAAATTACATAATCAGAATTATATAATAAGAAACTGTATGATAGATGTATACCAGAGTCCAAATGATGTATTCAATACACAAATAAGTTTTTAAGGAACTCTTTCTACTGCTGCATTTAATCCTGTATTTTTGATCAACCGACATAAGTCCCAAATTCTAGGGTGGCAGTAAGCATGCTTACTCAAATTTCGGCTCTAGAGGCTCCAGAGGCAGTTCGAGTCGAGTGGATGCATTTCGGTACTTAATTATTCTTTTATTGGTTTTACATGCGCATTGACTCAAAGCTTGGCTTTCTCTATACCTAATTGTTCTACACATTATGCGTTATTTGATCACTCCAATTTTTTATTTGCATAATTTTGAGATCTCTGATAATCATCTTACCATATCGGGTGGAAGGGAACGTATTACATTCCTTCTATATCTATTTAGTTCGTTCAATAATGATTGGCACTCCCCCTATAACTCCTGCAAAGTAGCAGAGGAGAAGTGTGATCACTGCTGTAGTTCATGTGTTCCGCCACACAGATGGCAGTGCAACTGCTAGTGCGGTACAATGCTAATACGAACACTAGCGTTTAGCAGGAGATTCAGCTGGAAAAGTAGCAAAGGAGAAGAATAGTGTCGTTTAACAATAATTAATTCACGCATGCACATTCTGACAGCCATTCACAGAAATTCAAGACAATAATGTTACCACTAGAATGCAAAATGGCATTAAAGGAATGAAGTAAAATGTAATTTCCTGTGAATGAAGAGTTAACTTTTTTCGGGGATTAAATCCCCCAAATCTACAATCCCATCCACTTTCAAAGAATTAGAATCAAATCGAACTTCTTTTATCTTTACTTCGTTAAAAATTAAAATTCCATATCGTTCGTTTTCATTCTTATCCTTTAAAAATTCAGATACTACATTTCCAGTTCATTTCTTTCTACTCGCTCTGGTAGCAGTTTAAAATATGTGTCGATGTACGGGTGAAGATAGGCGATAGTACTGTCCACTGCCACCAGATGATACTGCTACTTTCCATAGATGGCGCACTGGAGCAGCACTTGTACCGTCTTGTAAGTACGCTGGTGGACATCAGTAAACAACATGAAAGGAGACAACCACGGACAAAGGTGGGCTATGTGGTTTCTTTGGAGGAAAGGGGTGACTGCTTCAGAGATCCACAAGAGGTTAGTGGCCATATGCAGCAAGTCTCAGGTCCGTGTTTCTTTGGGTGTCCGAATTCAAAGACAGCAGGGATTGTGCTGAAAAAACGC
The DNA here is from genome assembly GCA_030765045.1 of Tenodera sinensis. Classification (NCBI taxonomy): domain Eukaryota; kingdom Metazoa; phylum Arthropoda; class Insecta; order Mantodea; family Mantidae; genus Tenodera; species Tenodera sinensis. The sequence continues at coordinate 32,669,741 of CM060968.1, forward strand.
AAAAGTACTGGGCATCCAGCAACTGAATACAAACCAAACAATACCCATCTTGTCAATGGCCTGATATTAAAAAACAGGCGAATCACATTTGATGAATTAGTGCAGGCAACAGGCCTATCACGGTGAACCCTCCACACCACAGTCCATGAAGATTTGAAGATGAAGAACGTGTGTGCAAAATAGGTGCCACATACCCTCACCAATGCGCAGAATCAGAAGCATGCCAACAGTTGCTACAACAGTGTAGTGCAGATCTAGAGGAATTTTTTGCCAAACTGGTCACCGTCGACGAGTCATGGTTTATCCACGAGACTCCAGAAAAGAAACGCCAGTCTATGGACGAAGCATGCTGGTAGCCCTCGTCCCAAGAAGGCAGGACTATTCGTTCGGAAAACAAATGGCAACTGTGTTCTGGAATCAGGAAGGGATACTCTGGTGGATTGGCTCCCTCCCAATACGACCATCAACAGTGAGCGGTGCTGCAGTTCACTGCAACAACTCCGCCGACGCATTCAATAACGCCGCCATCAAAACTGGGGCCGTGGTGTTCTTCTCCAAGACAATGCCAGTCGCCAGACCATGGCCACGATTCGTACACTAGGGTTTACTGTGCTGCCACATCCTCCATATTCACCCGATTTGGCTCCTAGTGACTATGCCCTATTCAACTCGTTGAAAGAGGTCATACGGTCTAAGAAGTTCACCACTAATGACGAACTTGCGGTGGCGCCGGGATAGCCCCAAAGAAAGGTTTGGTACGCAAATATGGAAGCTGCCAGAACGATGGAACAAGTGCACAGATATTGGCGGGGAATACCTGTAATGTTACCTGAATGAGTTTGTTAAATAAATGGTTTCTATAAACAAAACAAAATTGTAGTGCCAATCATTTTTTAACCCCCCTAGTGCTTCATACTAAATAGAAGCATTGTACACAAAACAATTATAATGGCATTTTGTTCTTTGATAAGGAAGGAATATTTCGCGCAGCTTTTTCAGACGTGAAGTAACTCCACAACGTTGCGTTGTGGTTGGTTATGGAATGTTCAATTCTTTCTGGATATAAACAGGTTGGTCGTTTGTAGGGTGGAGTAATGTTTTGGGAGTTAACGGTTCTGATTGACCTACACTCGCCCATTAAACATTGTTTATGTACTGAGCTAGTGAAAGTGACACCCACACAATCTGCAGTGTTGCCAGCTTGTTTTCGACAAAACTAAAATATCGCCGTAGGAAATGACCAGAAACAAAAACGTAAGATACAAAATGTGTTCCAAATACGGAGATCTATCATTGGTTTAAATTAATGTATTGACTTCCCTTCCACCCTGTATGTGTTGTGACAAATTACACCTTCAGTTACTTTTAAAGTTAGTTAATTTCTCTTCCATGACTGAACCAAAAAACAGCTGTCAGTTTTATCGTTAACACAATCTACAATTCGTAGTGAACTTGCAACTCAGCTGTTCTGTTCTATCGTAGACATACATACTGTTCACAGTTCAGCTACTCTATTTACCTAACAAACAACTGTTTCCACACTGAAAACTGCTTCGCACAACAAACAACTCCGACGCGATGATTATATGTTTAAAATACTCTCTGACAATACACAAGCTCAACACTAACTGCACAGAACACGTACTTAAAATTAACTTAAAAATCGGCTTCTCTGGGCGTTCCGACTCGCTTATGTAGGCCAGGCGAGGAACCGGCGAATTCTCTGGAAACTTTTCGTAAATAAGCTCGACACATGAACAACTTCAGAAATATCTTAAGTATTCCTCTTATTACAGTTTCAAAAGGCTTACTTTTATATACTCTTTTAGTTGTTTTCTCATATGACATTACCTATGTATGCGTACCCAAACCATCTTAGTCTCTGAGCGTTTGCAAAACTTCTGATTTTTCGTGTACTAACTCTTGTACTCTTGTACTAACCATTCTTACAAACTCTTATTCCTATATCTTCCTCGTGTTAGTTAAGATAAGCATTTGTACAACTTATTGCTTATTTCCTTGTAGGTGCAAGGGGAATGTTAGAACACAGTAGGCTTTTTGTGATAGTCAAATGTTTGAGATTCTGTTCTCTTTGCACACTTAACATATAAAAAAAATGAACAACGATGATCCATTTCACGAAAGTTCTAAGTTTTCCGAAACTCACACACATAACAAGGTATATCTCCGAAATGGTTCACCCTAAAAGAAAATTTATTCAGACATAAATTGTGTATTTTAGCAAGATCTACATTTTTGTATAGTATAATTTGGTCTATCTCTAACGGTTTACCAGTTATGCAAAAGTCGTCCAGAGTAAATACGGCTACAGGGGCTATAGCCAGAAAATTCTAGATATACATTTCACTTGTCATCAAAATATCTCAAACATATGACATTTTAATCAAAATCGTTAGAGCCATTTTTTAAGAAAATCAAAATTTTCGAAAAATTTTCCATGTAAAGGGTAGTTTAGGGTGGGGCTATTTTCTTCAAAATATTCGTGTCACATCCTTGAAAGACATTAAACTTAAATACCAACTTTGGTTTTTAACCGACTTTTCGTTTTTGAGCTATGCTCAGACTGACAGACTGACAGACTGACACACAGACACACACAGGGACCTTTTTTTAAAAATGCTTTTTTTTGGATTCAGGGGGTATCAAAACATATATTTCCGGTGAAATCTCGACATCGAATTTTTGGGTGGAATACAATACTTCTACTTACCAGTAGAGAAAGTAAAAAACACAAGAACTTGTTTCAATATTTTATAAAAAATCACAGATGTCAAGTTGGATACTTTTTGGAAAATTTACTAACGAAATGTTCTTAACAAATCGTTACGTGCATTCTCATACTTCTGGTACTTGTACTATTTTATGTATTTAAATGCTGTCTAGAATTTAAATTCAACAAGAGGCAATTGCTTTTTAAACTACAGGCGTTGAGGAATTTTGCACAGTTACCTTCGCGTAAAGCTCCTTTTATTATTATTCAAAAGCCGTTTCAACAATAGACTGCAAATGACGGTGCGTGCCGCTTCAAGCTTCAGGAGGTAAAAATCTTTCTAGAGTAATTTTTGAATGAGAATAGCACGTTTCGCATACGTGTGCATTTAAATGTCGAACGCACAGCGAAACTCAGACGGCAAGACTGCAAGGGCCACATGTTGCCAAATTTGCATTTCTATGCAAATGTTTCGAACAGCTTCAACTTTCCTCATTTGAATCACGAACTTGATTTGTCGGAAGCGAGTGATTTTTATTTTTAGGAAGGGGAAAAAATGTTCCCTCAACCTCAAGAGAAAGGGGGGAAAGGTCAGCATGGGAAAACGTGACGAGAATGTCAGCAGAAAAACCGAGAGTAGCGTGTTGTTAAACTGGCTCTATTCCTGAAACGATTTCAACCACTTTCGTCCAAGATTGTTTCGGAATTGGCTTCCTATGTAACGATCAGTGGAAGCTTCCAGAATCACACGTTTTTTCTCTTGCCTTAATTCCACATGGGTCGTATGAATTCTGATAGAGAATATGCCATAGGCTTGGTTCTATCGTGAGTGGGACTTGTGGATAAGCTCATGCCAGCATCATGACCAGAGCTAGGACAAATATCCACTGAGTGGAGAACCAACCTAACTACCGCTCTGCCTAATTTTAGTTCAACTGCGCTATGCTCTGTGTTTACATTCTGTTCTGTACTGCACAAAATTCAGTATGTCAGAATCGCCACGTTGAAAATATTAGTGGAAGGATGTGGTACAAATAATTTCACCATAAACGGAGCAAGCATACTATGTATGTAGTGTCATTCTGTTGCACTCACATGACTTTCTCTACTCTTGTATTAACTATTCGTATTCCTATATCGCCTTGTTAGTTAAGATAAACGTTCGTATAAATTATCATATTGTGTATTTCCTTGTAGGTTCACAGGGAGCATTAGAATACAGTAAACTTTGTGCGATAGTCAAATCTTTTAAAGCTTTGAGATTCCGTTCTCTTTGCACACTTAACATATAAAAAAATGAACACCGATGTTCTATTTCAAGAAAGTTTTAAGTTTTCCGAAACTCATACACATAACAAGGAATATCTCTGAAATGGTTCACCCTACAAGAAAATTTGTTCAGACCTAAATTGTGTATTTTAGCAAGATCTACATTTTTTGTATAGTATGATTTGGTCTATCTCTAACGGTTTACTAGTTATGGAAAAGTCCTCCAGAGTAAATACGACTACAGGGACTCTACCTATAAAACTCAAGATATAAATTTCATTTGTCATCAAAATATCTCCAATATATGATATTTTAATCAAAATCGTTAGAGCTATTTTCAAGAAAATCAAAATTTTCGAAAAATGTTCCATGTAAAGGGTAGTTTAGGGTGGGAGTATTTTCTTCAAAATCTTCGTGTCGCATCCTTGAATGACATTAAACTTAAATACCAACTTTGATTTTTAACCGACTTTTCGTTTTTGAGTTATGTTGTCCACAGACACAGACACACACATACGGACCTTTTTCTAAAAACGCTTTTTTTGGACTCAGGGGGTCTCAAAACATATTTCAGGTGAAATCTTGACATTGAATTTTTGGATAGAATACAATACTTCCCCTACTTACCAGTAGAGGAAGTAAAAATATGGTAAATCACTTGTTGCAATAGTAAGAAGGCAGAAGAACAAGAAATTTCACCACTACAAGTGGGGTTCTTTGGAGATCTGTGTAAAATAATGACACATAATAAACTATTTTAGAAATTGTACCATCCTGAGTTTAAAAATTTCACTACGAAATATACTAAACTATTTGACAGACGAAAGAGAAAATAGCACAGTACTTAAATGTTTATATTTTTGGCGATACACATGTATATATCGATGTCTATTTGTTAAAGTAGTTTCATTGTTACAACCCTGACTGTGATGTTTACAGCTTCAGGCTACCCGTGTCAACCCCCTTCCCCTTACCGCACTATCCACACATGCTCACAGCGCGCACACATTGTAAGCAAATTTGTCCTAGCTCTAATCATCACCATCATCATCATCATCATCTTCATTGTCGTCGTTATCGAACTTCAAGCTAGGCTGGCCTATTTTTACTAAGGAGTATTTCCAGCGATATTACGTTACATGATTTTCTCAATTAAACTAAAATGTTTCATTATTCTCTTATTTCTTTACTTTTAATGTTATCTTTAACACCACAGTTCACCCAAACATTTGAAGCCGAAATTGTGAACGCCATAATTACGGACATAACACTGCATCACATGGTGGAATTAAATAATCAGAAAATGTTAAAATCGTTGCATGTATAAAAGCTACAGAATCTGGGAGATCAGTTGTGACTAAAATTGCCAAAAGGCACGAAAAGGTACAGACAAGTCATTAGGGGCAAGCTTCAGGTAATCCAGCGAGACCTGGTAAGACCAGTTTTCCTGGAAATCGCTCAGCGCCGGTGTGAACCGGAAAACCAGAAATGGTCGTTTCTTCGAAACCCCGTTGCTAATTAGGAAGTGAAAGGTACAGAGAGCATCATAACGCACACACTTGCCTGCGAGAACCCGGAGAGAAAGGCCCAGAACCCGACGGGGCAGTACAGTGGCCCTCCAGAATCCGAGGGGGCAGTACAAATGCCGCCCATATCGCCGAGCGAGCATCTCAGCTACGGAACGTGTATTCCGGATCCTTAAGTGTGAGGACACATTATAGTTAATATTAACAATCTTCTGTCTTAGTAAAGACACAGTAACGACTCAACTAATTTAATAACGATCGGCAAATCTCACGCTTTCTTATTTTGGTGAGAATAAAAGTGTTTCAACGAAGTTCTGGTTTTATTCGCAAACACTCACGCATACCCTGATGTGATGATCACATGCCAGAGCAGCCGGAGCAGAGGACACCGGAAAGCAGCAGTCGGCGTAGGAGAGCGGGACGGAGGAAAGACGATTCCACATCACATTTCATTTCGGCGGCATTCCAGTTGCCCTTTAAATTCCTATTCATGGCCTAGAAGTTATATATATTCAGAGTGAAATACATGTGAAAATCAAATTTGTAGGTCGAAAGCAAGATATGTGACATGCACGTAAATTAATACACAGAAAAAAATAATTTTGATATGACCATGTTCACTTAGGTGCACTTATTTGAAGAACCCTCTGTTCTAATGTATTTAAACTTATAGTGAACGCAGAAAATAGTACTTCTGACAAAATTAAGGGATTTGTTTTTCAAAAATGTAATTTTATAGTGAAAATAGCGCTTTAAATACAACTAAAAAGACTAACACAATTTGTATTACACTTAACATTAATTGCTTCGTTAATTTTAAAAGTCATGTGACGTTTAAGCATCTCACACAATTAGAGATTTCTAGATGCGGTAGTTTTGGAGAAAACGGTACCTACATATAGAAAAGCATAAGTTACAGCAAAATGCAGAAAACTAAAAAAGTCCAGAAAACGGCTGACAGGTGCAGCATGTTATTTAAATGCGATTTTGACAACTATAAATGTGAAGCAACCCATATATTATATATCAATGGACTAACATTTGTTCTGTTTATTTCACCTCGCTTTAACTCTTGAGTTATATCGCAATGAATCTGTTAGAATTGGTGCCTGGCGAACAGTGAGACTTCTAGGTCTCATTCTTGTATCATACTATCTTGCTTCGTCACGCTAGTATAGATAGCAGTGCAGGGCAACTGTATCTCCACTCGTGATGGACAGATGGCATTAGGGTGCAATCCAGCTTATCTGCCTTCATTTCCTGCAGATAGATTGCACAGCATTCAATGTTACCCTCTATTTTTCATTTATACTGTTGTTTTAGACTTAAGAGGGAACTTAAGGTCGTGTTATTAAATACCCAATGCGGTATTTACCTTGGCGACTGGGAAAAATGACCAAAAAGCCCTAGTTAGATCGGTCGCCCACAGTTTTTAACTCGGAACCTCAGGCATGCAGGCCGCAGACGTTACCGCTCGGTAACAATTACCACATTATTTATAGTATAGAGGACTAGATCTAGCCCGTAGTTTTTAAGAACATAAAAGTATCTTGCGTATCTCAGTATTTGAAAGTAAAAGTTGGGATTTAGCAACAGATGAAGTCATTGCTTTGGTGGGAATCTCACATAAATTTACGTTGGACATGTAAACTGTGGAAATGTAATTAAGTGATGTAGGTAATTTTGTGTTATTATCACGATCCACATAATTAGAATGCTACTGCTGCAAATAAGACCAAAAATTAACAGCGAGATTAAAATGCTGCATTGGCTAATCAGCACACATATCAACACAACTCAAATTAATTAACATATGTCACATTTAGTACCTGAGAGTGCCCCAACAGGCGTGGCTTCGACATCAGGGTGGTCAGCCTGAAAACAGTGGTCCGGAAATCCAATAACTGCGGATATCCCATGGGAGGCAGCTCTAATTGCGTCTTAATCATTCAGGCATTGGCCTAATTTCTGCTTCTGGTCTCATGAATCAAATGCATTAACACAGTGATCGACGCCATTCTGGGTCACAGCAGAAATGGAACTGGGTTCGCACTGTCAACAATCACAATAGCACAATCATCACTTTTTAAATGTTTACTTATTACATTGTTTCTGCTTCATTTTGTGTTCTCTACTGTGTATAATAAGTAAGGGAAGTATTGTATTCGGCCTAAAAAGTCGATGTCGAGATTTCACCGGAAATGTATGTTTTTAAACCTCTTTTTTCACACCAAAAAACACATACGAACCATTTCCTAAAAATACGGTTTGGCGGTTCTGGGTCCTCAAAACCTGTATTTCCGTGAAATATCAACGTTGAATTTTGGGGTGATGCAATAATTTCTCTACTTCACTGTAAACGCGTAGTAGAGAAATTAAAAATATCAACGCTATTGGAAAGTTTAAACCAATAATAAAACATATCTCGGAAATATTTGGTGCCACAGAAAACGTTATTTTAAATAAAGTGTGTTTTTTTTTACATATTTATGTGTTTTCGTATGTTTCTACTTTTATCTTTTGTACAAAGGAGTATGTAATCAAACAATTTTTTTGTTTACTTGATTAACATAGAGATAAATAAATGTTTCGTAGAGTAAATATACAAGTTCGACTGGGTAAATAAATCATGTCAGTGTAACGTCAGATTTTCTATGAGTAAATTTCAAAGGGTTGTGTAAAAAAAGACCGATTTCCAACACATTGTGAAATTATTATTTACGCTGTTGATCAACCCCACACCCACCCCCGAAATATATGCCCCGTTCAGCAGCTAAGGCCATATCGACAGCTTTCACTTGTTTTGGTTTTGATGTTAATCGTGGGTTTTATTGTTAGCGATGAAACCAGGATTGCCACTACAGGGAACATAAAATTTAACTCATTCCCACTTTTGTTCGTGGGTTTCCCTACCGCCTAAGCAACTCACATTCCTATAAGTGAGAATTCTGACCATCCCAACACACAAAGTTGGATAGAAAAGAGGATAATGACTTCAATGTAACAAAATGGTATGCCTGCCTTCCTCCCTTACACACTCACTCTACACTTTCATATATAGTGCGATATTGGTCGTACAGCAATACGGGCGAGAAGGGGACAGTGTGGCTTTGGATGCATGGAGCGGTTGTGTGTGTCCTGACGGTAATAATAGCGGTAAAATACAAAAGAGAGGTCCAGGACTAAAGTGCAACTAGTGACTGTGTATACGTGATCGAATAGCGATAACACCAGCGAGGTCTAGAAGCTTCCTGGCACTTCCACTGTCATCGTTGCACGTGTGGGGTTCTCGAAGGTCACGTGACGCCGGCTCCAGTGTAAATAGAACAGTCATAGAGTTAGTTTAGAGTTAAATCGTCGTCTACAATTAGTTTTTAGCTACGAGAGTGAGTCGGGCAGCTGTCGGCGAGTATGTGTGTGTCGTGGAGTGATTATATCGTAATAGTCAAGAAATAAGAGACAATGAAAGTGAAGAAAGACATTGAAGGACTGAGAAAGATTTATCATCATAGTGATTGTGAATTGTAATAGCAGAAAAGACCATAAACTGTGTTAACCATGAGAAGGAAAATGTGCATTTGTAATAAAATTTAGAGGAGAATAAAGAGATAGAAAAGTAACAGGATTTCGCAAGTGGCAGTTTTTTACAATATATATTATTAAATATTAAATTACCCATTCTTACTTCAAGATCTAAGGGAGCTTGAATATTAAGTAATCGAAGAAGGCTTTCTTCTCCAGTGGAAATCAAACGAAGGACATCTAGAAAAAAAGGATATCAGTGGCGCATTCTATATGGATGGAATGAAGTAATCCATGCATTGTAAAATACTGAAATGACTAACATTCAGTTATAATTAAAATAATACCGTTTAAGTGACAGAGGAATCAACAATAACGGAACTAAGAGAGAAAGCAAAGGAATAGTGTTCCAAAGAAGCGTTTGCTGGCCTGAATGGTGGATGGTATGTTTGTGTGGGTCTAGTTCTCCTAACGCCTAGGCGAGGCGCTGCAATAGTCTCACCACAGAGCCTGTTATCATGACGCCATAACAATGTAACTTAAAGTCCATATGATGCTTTATTAGTTCTGAAAATTTAAGCTGCCTAAATATAGTAGTTTAGGAGAAATTGGGAATTATATGTAGAAAATTATAAGTGACAGATGCAGCACGCTATTTAAATTCCACTTTGATATCTATAAAGTATACAACAACTCATATGTTATATATCAATGTATGTGCGAAAGAATGGAGGTTTCAATAGCGAAAAAAAAAGACAATCGGTTTTTGACCTCAGAAACCACAATGTGCCCTTAACTCATGACCAGGCATAAGAATTCTTAAGCAGCTGGTTTTTAGTTATCAACACTGAAACTACTTTCGCTATAAAATAGCACAACAGCGGCCAAGAATCATTAATAGACAGATGAAAACCGTTTTTAGAGTTGTCTGCAAACGCCAAAGGACTGCATAAAGCATAGGAGTGAAAAGTATTCTGGTTCTACAAATTTACTCTAGTAGATAGGAACCTAAATCTAAAAATCTAATGTGCTACACTCACATTGTACTAACTATTCTTACAAACTTATATTCCTCTATCTTCTTCATGCTAATAGAGATAAACGTTTGTAGAAATTATCTTATTATTATTCTCTTTGGCATAAACTGCATGGTTTAACAAGATCTGTATTTTTTATAGTAAGATTTGGTCTATCTCTTACGGTTTACCAATTATGCAAAAGTCATCCAGAGTAAACAGGACTACATAGCCAATAGCCAGAAAATTCAAAATATACATTTCGTTTCCCATAAAAGTACCTCAAATATATCACATTTTGATCAAAATCGTTAGAGCTATTTTCGAGAAAATTAAAATTTTCGAAAAACCTTCCATGGAAAATGTAGTTTAGGGTGGGAGAATTTTGTTCTGAATCTTCGTGTCGCATCCTTAAAACAAATTAAACTTAATACCAACTTTGACTTTTAACCGACTTTTCGTTTTTGGGTTATGCATCCATCGAATTTTTGAGTGTTGTTGTAGTGTTTAACGCCCGCTTTTACTACTACGGCACCGCAGGCGGTGACACTGATGATACATGGAATGAAGATGGAGCACCGGTGGAATGAGATGGCGGGGGAAACCGGAGCACCCGGAGAAAACCCGCCCTGACGCCGCTACGTCCACCACGAATACCACATGCGGGTCCCTGGGATCGAACCCGGGCCGCCTAGGTGGTAGGCGAGCGCGCTAACCGCTCGGCCACGGCGCCGCCGAATTTTTGAGTGGAATAGAATACTTCTTCTACTTAGTGTACGTAGTATAGAAAGTAAAACTAGAGAAGGAACTAAATAAACTAACCGTTTTGCAACTATCTTTGATGGTATGATATATGTAATACATCGGACCTTACTTTATGAACTACCCTGGTACATACAAACCTATTTTCTCTCTTCATAATGAAATGCGGCTCTGGAAAAAAGAGGGCACTAGGGTTAATAGAGTTATTTTAAAATCGCACCTGTAAATGGGCATGGCCCACATAATCAGTGACGTGCAATATTGCTCGTATTATGTGTATCATTACGTGGTTCACAGCTCACCGCAGAGCGAGGCTGCCATGATAATAAACCAACATAATTATGTCATGATTAGTTTGCAGTGACGTTAGTAAGCGCCGAGGGTCACGGGATCGTCCATAAAGGAATACGAGGAGTGGTTGTGAGACATAACGCACGTGCGATAATGTCTGCTCAAGCATCCTAAACATCTGAGTAACTCTGTGACTTCGCATCTGATTGCACTTACATGTAAACAAAAGCCTGTCATTGTAAAATTAATGAAGTGCTATGTAAAATTCATGTGCTCTTTTTCATTGACAAAATAGCTCTTGCACGAGTGGGGACTATGCATTAATATGACCAAATAAAACAGATACGTTTAGGAGAACATAATACGGAACAATTAATTGAAAAATCTGACGTGTTGCACTCACATGATTTTCTCTACTCTTGTACTAACCCTTCACACAAACTCTTTGAGCGATAGTCAAATCTTTTAAAGCTTTCACATTCCGTTCTCTTTGCACAATAACGATGTTCCATTTGACAGACGTATAAGTTCTCCAAAACTCACACACATAACAAGGAATATCTCCGAAATAGTTCACTCTACAAAAAAATTTTTTTTCTTCATAAATTGTGTGTTTTAGAGAGATCTACATTTTTTGTACAGTAAGATTTGATCTATGTCTTACGGTTTACTAGTTATGCAAAATTCATCCAGAGAGTAAATAGGTTTATATGGTCTATAGCCAGAAAATTCAAAATATACATCTCATTTGTCATAAAAATATATTAAGCATAAGTCATTTGAATCAAAATCGTTGCAGCCATTTTGAAGGAAACCAAAATTTTCGAAAAATTTTCCATGTAAAAGGTGGTTTAGGGTGGGGTTATTTCCTTCAAAATCTTCGTGTTGCATCCTTGAAATACATTTAACTTAAATACCAACTTTGGTTTGTAGCCGACTTTTAATTTTTGAGTTATGCTGTCCACAGATTGACGGATACACAGACTGACGCACACACACACACACACACACACACACACACACACACACACACACACATACACACACACACACACACACACACACACACACACACACACACGATCCTTTTTCTAAAAATGTCCTTTTTTGGCTTCATGGGGCCTCAAAACATATATTTTGGGTGAAATCTCGACATCGAATTTTTCGGTGGAATACAATACTTCCCCTTCTTACCAGTAGAAAAAGTAAAAATGTGTTGCATTTGTGTCATTTTATCTAGCAACTATACCCCTTCTACAAACCATTTTTGAAAGCTTATTTTTCTACCTACTTGTGCTTAAGAGAGATAAATAGTTTCATTACACAGTTAATTGAGGCTACGAGAGGGATACATGAGACTGAAGCGATCGTCAAATAAAAATAAAACTGCAAAGGCACAAGATACTACAGCTTCTAAGGTTAAAATTAAGATTGAAAGGAGTGACATAATGCTAAACCAATTGAAAAATATGCAATTTAGTAATATAAGTTACATATAAATACATTTAAATTTCATTTTATTTTTAATAGTAACAACTAGCTTTATAGGTTATGTTTTACCTTGGAAGCAACGAGCCAATTCACATGGAATGTATAACGAAACGAATATTGATTTGTATAAACCTAAGTTCTCATTGAAAGTGCCTTTGTGGTCTGGTGGTTAGAACGTTGGTTTCCAAATCCAAAGCTCTCCAGATCGATTTCTGTCTGGAGAATGAAAAGTTTTCTTTAGCCAGACTTATTCCCTATTCTCCCAAGAGCCCAGAAGTATGAGTGAAAGAGCAAACTGCTCGTGAATTTAATGTCATGTAAGTAAAACCAAAGAATAAACAATAGTAAAGCGATTAAATATAATTGTCGATGTGTAATTGTTCCAAAGGCAACATAGTCGATATGATATTAGACGTTAAAGGTGGCATAATTGGGATGTTATGGCTATAAAGCAGATATTTTTATAAATGATAGTTTTAACATATATCCAGTTTGGCGTTTTGGTACTTTTTTCTCTTCGTCTGATAGTTTTTTTATAAACTAAACACAAAGTTTACTACCTGATGTTTTTTTCATGGTCGCAACTGCGGCGTACAATGAACAGTACCAGTGAAATATCTTTTTTTATATAAACATTGTTAAAACAGAAATTTCCAACAAAAATATTATTTATCAATCCGGAAAAGCTTTACTAAATCGAATTAATAAATATACCCGACATTCGTGAAGGAGTCTATTTACCACCACACCACCACGCCTGTTAGATAGACTATCCGTTTTATTTCACAGCTCAGTTATGCGTGCCATTGATTAGATAATCTGAGGTGATTGACCTAGCAGAAAGCATTCGATACAACACTCGTTACCGCGCTCCAGCATTTGTTCTGCCCTCTCTGCGTCATGTCTTCTGTGGCACGTCTACTTGAAGTTACTATCCAACTTAAAAACATACTGCTCTTAATAAGTAAAAATTATAAGACCACAAATGAAGCAATTGCCCTCAATTACCTATTCAAATATCTGCACGTATATCTAATGTTTTTTAGAAACTCTATAGTAAATATTACCGAGTAAAGGAAAAACCGTCAGGTTTTTTAAAATTTATTTTGTATCTTGTTGGCAAATTAACTTCACGGCTAAGGCCATTTTAGCGCCCACCGAAAAATTCTTCCACGTTCCTTTTCATGTCGTCCGTCTGTAAATGGATCAGTCTGTGATTAGATGATAAGGAAATGAGCGTTAATTTGCTATCCCAAGGGAGATGTTACAGAGAATACAAATGGGATGTCATAATTGGGCCTAAGCTTTCCCATTTCCATGGATAATTAAAAAGATAAGGAGTCTTGGAAAATAAGGTGTTATTATAATGAGACTACTCCTATCGTTAAAACCTCTCTCATGTTTGTCCTAAGACGCCATTTTGAGTCTCCTTTAATCGCCGTAAGAACAGCAACAAACTAGTCGTTAGTGAAATCAAATAATTATTCTAAATAATAGAGCCCCAATTTGCATGTAAATTAGCACTTTCCTAATGAGGTTTGTTTCATCTGAGCGTGAAACTTGCTAGGCAGGATATAAACCTTTTTGTGAACAAGTAGATGTGCTTCTCTTTCATATTGTTATACTCATGAATATTAAAACACGGGGATGCGACGGCATGTAATATCAAGTTTTAGCCTTTTGGCACACACACACACGCGCGTTTGTTTTTGGAAACAGATGACGGCGATGTAGACATTTTGTTTTAAGCCTTTTAACACCCTGCTCTGGCTACTAAAGGTCTTCAGTACGACAGCCATTGTGCTAAAAAGTGTGCAAATGAGCGCAGCACCTAAAGGTATCTATCTAGCAGTTACAACAACACTTTACTTACGCGTGGAGATATAAAAATTAGCCCTGTACTTTCGCATAGCGTTTTTTTTTTTTTTTCGCACGAATATTACTGGGGCGCATAAATAGCCTGAATTTTAACTGTTACTTTCGTTTGCTAGGAGGGCCCATACTTCCGCTCCACATTCTGCCTAAAATTGCCACTACTTTATAAACATTTGGGTACCTCCTATTCAAGTTTACAGCTGCTACCAAAAGTTTAAGGACACCTGCATATTTCACGGTCTGCCCTTAAACTATTTTGTCCAGCGGCCTTATGTTCCGTGAAAAAATTATCTAATTAAAATGAACATTAAAAAAAAAAAAAAAAAAAAAAAAAAAAAAAAAAAAACATTATTAAGAACGATTCATTTTTAAATTTTTTGGAGATTGACAATGACAATATTATAGAATATTATTTTTATGTTTCTCTAAAGGTAAGGGCATACAGTGAGGAATATTGATAAATATGACCTTTTTATCTTATACTGTTTATCAACAATTGACGTGATGTTTATAACTTTAAAACAAATAGGAAATAAAATGAGTTTAAATTAGCACTATTTGGCAAGGGATTCAATCCTGTGATGAGTGAGCCAGCGAAGTGGGGGCGATGTTTGTTTACAGTGTATTGTTTACACTGCAAATCGTACCACTGAATGCTTATTTGCATTGTTATGATACCATGACATTCAGTTGCGCTGTAGATTTCATTGTGTTCTGGTGTGACAGGATTGTTAAGCAAAAATCTGATGTGTTGCACTCACATGACATTTTCTACTCTTGTACTAACCATTCTTACAAACTCTTATTCCTGTATCTTCTTCGTGTTAGTTGAGATGAACATTTGTAGGTGCAAGGGAAATATGAGAATACAGTAGGCTTTGTGCGATAGTCAAATCTTTTAAAGCTTCGAGATCCAGTTCTCTTTGCACGCTTAACATAAAAAAATGAACAGCGATGTTCCATTTCGCGAAAGTTTTAAGTTTTCCGAAACGGACACAAATAACAAAGAATATTTCCGAAATGGTTTTCTTTACAAAAAATTTATTTGGACCTAAATTGTGAGTTTTAGCAAGATCTACATTTTTGTATAGTAAGATTTGGTCTATCTTACGGTTTACCACTTATGCAAAAGTCATCCAGAGTAAATACGAGGGGCTATAGCAAGAAAATTCAAGATATACATTTTATTTGTGATAAAAGCATCTCAAACAATCAAAATCGTTAGAGCTATTTTCAAAAAATCAAAATGTTTGAAGAATTTTCCATTTAAAGGGCAGTTTTTCGGTGGAGGAATTTTTTTCAAAAATCAAAAACGCATACACCTTAGAATAATGGAGAACGGTGACCACTTTCAGCATATTCTTTCATAAAATTGGTCAGTAAAGCCTTTAAAAGTAGTTTTTAAAATGTGGTACTGTTTAATCTGCGCCTTTCTATGATAGCGGCAGACGTCAACGAAGGCCGAGGATGCCGACAGGCAGAACACCGGGCAGCCTGCTCGTAGGTGTTTTGTTCTCCCAGTACATAAATGTCTAGACTTTTTTCTAAAAATTATGTTTCCTAGATCCAGGGACCTCAAAAGTGTTTCCAATGAAA
This sequence comes from Tenodera sinensis, assembly GCA_030765045.1. NCBI lineage: Eukaryota > Metazoa > Arthropoda > Insecta > Mantodea > Mantidae > Tenodera > Tenodera sinensis. Next base: position 32,685,820 of record CM060968.1, read on the forward strand.
TATCAAAATTTAAGTTTTACAATGCAATACCATAGGCGGCAGAAGAAGTTATAACCTTAAGATTATACCTCAGGGATACATTCTCTTTTAGACTTGAAAATGATTGATACTGGTGCTTTTACTCTGTAGGTCTTACGGCGTCCATAAATATCGAAACCAATGTTAGTAGAACCAAAGGGCAAAGGATTCAAAGCTTTAGATGTTACGGTTATTGGAAATATATACGTCAGAGGAACTGCTTAGAGGAAGCAGTAACCACGAAATTGGAGGAAAAGAGGTCACTCTTTCCAAGAAAAGCAAAAAATACGACTAAAGGGTATCCATCAAAACTGCTAAGGTTCGATTGATGGCTGTAATCCTCAGAGATTCCGGATTTGATTCCCGGCTGGGGTGTGTTAATTGATTCCATCTCAGTGTTTATAGAATTTACTATTTAAAAAGAAATCTAAAGTAAATAAAACATACAAACAATTAGCACAAACAATGTGTTGCACTCACTTGATTTCCTCTACTTTTATACTGACTGTCCTTGCAAAAATGTATTCTTTTATCCTGTTCATGTCAGTCAAAATAAACATTTGCAGAAATTATCTTATTGCTAATTTTCTTATAAGTGCAAGGAATCGGCTTTGAGGGTTAGTTAACTCTTTTAAAGCTGGTCGGTATATGAAGTCTTTGCAAGGCAGAGATAAAAAAGTGAATAACCTCCTTCCATTTGTGGAAATATGGCGGGGTAGCCGAAGAACCCGGAGAAAACCCGCCCAGACGCCGCTTCGTTCACCACGAATACCACAAGCAGGTCCCTGGGATCAAACCCGAGCCGCAGGGTGTCAGGCAAACGGTCTAACCGCTCGGCCACGGCGCCGCCTACACAAAAAGGTAGATCTCCTTAAAACACATAATTTGTGTATATACTTTCCTTTATTTTTTGTTGACTAAACCATTTCCGAGATATTCTTTATTTGTTTGAGAATTTACAATACTTATACTTTTCTCAAATTCAAGGTCGTTTTCATGCTTTTATTTCTTGGCCATGCAAACGTAACGGAATTGCAAAGTTATCACATAGCGACAAGCTTTAAAACATTCGACTAGGGGTTAAAGTCTATTGCATTCCCATATTCCCCTTGCATCTACAAGAAAATTAGCAGTAGGGTAATTTCTGCAAATGTTTGCAAGAGGTGTTTGTACAAGAGAAGAGAAGGTCATGTGAGTACAATAAATCAGATTATTTAGATCTCTTTAGGAACTCACAAAAGGGAAATTAACACTTCTCTAATTAAGGTTATTAAAATACGACTTTAAAAAACAGAGATCTACATTTGTAGTTTAACGATCCATTGTAACTAAAATAGGATTAAATTGCCCTGAAGCGTTTTCTGCCTGAGAGATCATATCGTGAGTAGAGATTGTGTGGTCTCTGTATTGGATTACTTTTAATTAATTTATAGTCAAGGTTTTAACTTATAATTAGCTTCGAGTTATTAATTGCTTTAAAAGAACATTTTAAGAGGACACTCTGGTACCAAATGAACTTTCTTCCCTAATCAATCAATTTTAATGATATTTTTAGATAGAATTGCACCTCCACGATATGTTTATAAAAGTTTTATTCTTCTAGATTAAATAGTTGTGTAATTAAAAATTATTTATTATGTTTTTATAAAGAGTTGAATAGTAATCAAAGGTAGAGTTTTTGCAGTTTAGAATTAAAATAGAGGCCTGAAATTTGGTATGCTAGTTTTTCTATGCCTATGCAATAAAGCTGTGCATTGGTTTTCCAAAATATTAATATTTATTAGAAATACGATTTTTTTTTTCTATTTAGAACAGAATAGAAAGTAACAGTACTAATAATTGTAAAGAAAATAAAAGATATACTTGTATGTATGGGTGTAATCAACAAACCAATGCACAGTTTTCTTTAACAGGTTATATTCTACATGCTCTGAAAAGTTCAGCTCTAACCATCAATATTTACTTAAAAAAAGTTTACCTCAAAGTACAAAAATTGTTATATGTAGAAAAAGCCATTTGATGTTTTGGAAATATTGCTCTTCACATATTTACAGACTTGGCATTTCACTACAATCTTCAAAGAAAATCCATATGATTCTCTCAAATTCACAGTATCACATTCTTCTTTACGTAATACTCTTTAAACATAACTCTGGCTCTGTACACATGAGAACACTTTCAGCTGTAGAGTTATTAGTATAACATAGTTCATCTGTATCTGCTGTAGAATGTCTCCATCTTCTTTAAGCTAAAATTTAGCTTTTCTTTTCCTTTATAATCTTTGCACACACGCCACGCTGATCGGAGCCAGAGCAAATCTCGAAAAACAACTCCGCACCTTCCTCCAATGGACTCAAAAATGGCGAATCAGCATAAACACAGACAAAACACAAGCCATTGTGATAAGGAAAATCATGAAACACTCATACAAAACAGCCACCCTCACCTTCAACAATCAACAAATACCATGTAAAACAATCATTAAGTACCTGGGTATACATATTCATAACCAACTGAAAATTAAGACACACTACACGCGACTACTTAACAAAACACGACCCGTTCACTCAACACTCACTTACTTAGCACGATTAAACGGACGAGGACTTACACCACAAATACTACGAAAACTTTACACTACACTAATAAGACCACAACTGACTTATGCAGCCGTAGCCACCATGCCCCTAATCACGACCGAAATAATGGACAAAATAAAATCCTTTGAGAGGAGGTGCATCAGAACTGCCCACAAACTTTTGCCCTCATTCAAGACAAACACACTTTACAACTACACACACACAACACCAATAGACACACACATAGCCAAACTAATGATCAAATACATACACAACGCACACACCAGACAATACAGAAGAACACTCATCAACACCGCACAAAAAATGAAAACCATAACACAAACAGAGAAACTCAAAAATCCTCCTCTCATAACACTAATCGACGTTTACGACAAATACCAGCAACAAGAAGAAGACAGACTACAACAACACCTTCAACACTTCCAAAACATCTAAACACATTATAAACATAAACACTTAAAATAAAAACACACAAAAACCTAACACACAAACACACAAACATACAAAAGTAACCGAAGAGCTGTTGCAGTAGACATACAAACGTGACAAAACTTCTAGCACAAAAGACTTATACTTCCTAGGCTTTTCTTTTTCTTTCTTGGGTAGACGACAAGCCAAGCAGCTAGGGATGACCAAACACACACATCACCCATCCAAACACAAAACCCACAACACCAACACGCATAAAGGCACCCGCCACTGAAATCCGCCACACGACCAAAAATAAAAACGCAATCACTAGGCTGAAGAGGGGTGCCCTGAACAGCCAGGGCATGTCGAAAGACATGCCCAAATAACTTTTTCATTCATTCATTCATCATTCTGCCACACACTTTTCCTTTAATCTTTGCCAAAAAGACACAAGTGATACAACTACATACATGGATGCTTTTGCTGTTTCGTAGACAACATAATTCATTTGTTATATGTATTTTTGATTTCTTGTCAACAGATACCAGCACTTGTGCAATAAGAGCAGCCCAAAATATACATTTTAAAGGAAATTTCTCGTTAAAATCTAAAAACCACAAATAGACCGAGGTTTAGCTACGAACTCAAATCTGACAGATATGCTACTCTCACCACTTTTCATTGCAAGCTTCTGAATAAATTTGAAATACATCAATTAGACACATAATATTTAATGGCTACATTCTAGAATGTTAAAGACAAGACTCAAAAAAATTTCTCTGAAAAAAAAATCGTATTTTTATCCATTGTGCTATTGAAGTGCCCCCTTAAGTCCAATTAGTTCAAACTGTAAGCGAATAATGGCAAAGTTATATGTTGGTTGAATTTAAATCGTATCTAAATAGGGTAGATAATACTTGAATAAATTTTTGGAGAAGGTTTTGTATTTCATTCATTCATTCACCAAAGTACACGTTTTGGAACCCGGAACATAAGGAAGATTTTTAAAAGTATCTGATGTGTCGCACTCACATGATTTTCTCTACTCTTACACTAACCACTCTTACGAACTCTATATCTTCTTGTTAGTCGAGATAAACATTTGTAGAAATTATTGCTTATTTCCTTGTAGGTACAAAGGGGAATATGGGAATACAGTAGGCTTTGAGCGATAGTCAAATCTTTTAAACCTTAGAGATTCTGTTCTCTTTGCATGGCTAAGATACAAAAAATAACGATCTTCCATTTGATGAAAGTTGCAGTATTTCAAAACTCCTACAAATAACAAGAAATATCTCAGAAATGGTTCTGTCTACAAGAAAATGTATTTCGACATAAACTGTGTGTCTTAGCAAGATCTACATTTTTGTATAGTAAGATTTGGTCTATCTCTTACGGTTTACCAATTATGTGAAAGTCATCCAGAGTAAACAGGACTACATGGACGATAGTCAGAATATTCAAAATATATTATTTCATTTCACATAAAAATATCTTAAACATATGGCATTTTAATCAAAATCATGAGAGCCATTATCGAGAAAATCAAAATTTTCCATGTGAATAAAAGTTTAAGGTAAACGAATTTTCTTCAAAATCTTCGTGTTGCACCCTTAAAAGATATTAAACTTAAATACCAACTTTGGTTTTCAACCTACGTTTCGTTTTTGAGTTATGCTCACAATTGTCCACAAACTGATACACACACACACACACACACACACACACACACACACACACACACACACACACACACACACACACACACACACACACACACACACACACACACACAAACACACACGGACCTTTTTCTAAAAATGTTCTTTTTAGATTCAGGGACCATAAAACGTATTTCCGGTGAAATTTCGACATCGAATTTTTCTACTTACCTGTAGAAAAAGTAAAAATGTGGTCTTTAGGAATTTCGCTTCATTGTCCCCTAAAAGTGGTTGCTGGTGCTAATATGTGCTTTTAATCCTATTAATAAATGGATAAATGTTTCTCACGAGGTTAATGATTATGAATTTATGACTATTTGGCATTCTTAATTTTTCCTAAATAAAATGTGCCTTCTAATAAAGTAGACTCTATGCTTGTGAACACCAGCAATTTTATGAGAAAACAAACACTTTTATCTGATAAGTTCTCAAAATTACTCTGATAGGTATCTAAAACCTATAAATCATTCTAAAGTTACAATGTTTCTCAACAATGGAACATTACGGGAATGAAAGCAGCAATAAGGAATGTGTTAATCGCCGTAATACTGAAGATATTTTGACACAACTACCAATCAGAATCTTGAGCAAGGTTAAGGTAAATCTGAGATCATGCTCTATTACTGCATGATATGATTTCCAACATAGTTCAGGCAAGTCACGATGGTTCCACAGTCTGTCTTGCATGAAAGAGTTAATAAAGCGTTCATCTTGTTAAATTATTGCTATTTGCCATACCATGGTTATTCCTATGGGACAAAAGAGAAGCCAAGAAATCTGACAAAACGTTCACATGAATTTCTCCATTCATTCTTTTATAAACTGCCCTTATGAAATATTTTCTTTCCCTATTTCTTGTTAAAGGGAGTTGGGGTGAGTTTAGGAAATTCTACAATTTGTATCCTAGCAGTATCAAATTTAGTGCTTAGATAAACAGTTGTACAAAATTTGAAATATACAAGTCAAATAGTTGCTTAATTAAAAATGTTTAATTGATTTTAAAGATACTCCGATAAATACTTCTCGCGTAACAATTTTTATATGTTTAGCCTGAAACTTGGCGATCTAATGCTTCATTCACTTACAAGTCATACCTGCTCTAGATTATACATTTTTTTAACTTTCCATTACCATTTAAGTATGAACATGTTCAATATTACTTGACTGATGTCAAGATCCAGAGTAAGTTTGGATCCTTATATAATCTTGAAATTTTCAAAAGAATCCATTAAGAACTCTGTCGCAAGGGGCTTTTAACTGTGTGAAAATGCTGAGAAAAAAGAAAGTGAGAAAAACGCCATTCAACTTTTAAGGCATTCTAACCTCATCAGAACTGTGTTGCAGCATAGGTTTCACTTTCTGGCCTCTTTTCCTCTTCTGTACTGAGAATATCTGCAATTTATGGGCTCTATTTGTGTGTATTTGTTTCCTGGCACTGTATTTTCTACTCTGAACATATCGTCTGGCATCGCGCTTCTAAGAAATGCATATTGCTTCAATTGAAATGTTTTCATTTCTAAGATTATTTAACAATCTCCCCTTAACTGAGACAACCTCTCATTAAACATTTACACATTTCGCATTGGGGATAAGGGTAGAATAAATAAAGTTATCGATTTTTAATTTTCTCTAGCACATACACGTATACTACGTTTCCATGCGGAATTGAACTCGATTTGAATCCATTCCCATTTCCATGTTTTCATCTTGAATTCAATCCAGAAATGAGATCGATTTGCATACGCAAGGCTCAAACAGAAATTTTGGTCACTTGGTTTAAGTTGGCGAACCTGTAAAAATATGTTTTCTGCGTATTTTAACAAGGTTTTTAGGTTAGTGTGCAGCGTGTTACAACGGGTACAATAGAAGTTAGTATCCTTATCGGGTTCAAATCGATCGATGTTTCCCAATACGGATAATTCATGGGAAATGTGTCTTTTGAGAGTACCTGATTTGTGCTGGTTCATGTGGTTATTTCTTATTTGAGCACAATTTTCCCACTTGCATGAGTACTATGAGTTAGGTTATGGCATTTAGGAACACCTCACTTAGATTTAAAAGTGCGGGATTAAAAGGTTAAAACTGTACACTTGTTGATTTTCTAGTAAGTTTTATTTTTAATGAAGGTGTATCTTGTTCTAACAGATTAATACACTTTGTCTATTTACATACTTTAACAGTTCGTTTTACAAAGGATGTTCGTTGTTGGCGCTCGCGTAATCTATGACCCAATTTTAACTAAATATAGCATCACTCGGTTATTCATCATGAATAAGACCTGAATATTTTTATACGGCTTTTAAACGTTTAATAAATAGCAACTCTAAAACAATGCAATATAAAAACCATTCATTTCCCTATCTCTGAGTAGCTGTGTAACAATTTTAATTTAAAAATCACACCCTTATTAAGAAACGAACTGTCCACTCACATAAGAACCCAAACTACTGGACCTGAATAAAATTCAAAACTCACCAATACGGACGAACAAATTTAAGAAATACGGTACATACCTTGCCCATCGCATACCTGTTGCTCTCGTCTCCACGTTCCTGCCACGAGGACCTCATTTTGTTTTCCGCAATGCAGGAAAACAAGTCAAAGATGACAGCTGGCATGTCAAGCCATTGGGAAACTGGGAAATGGGAAAAAATTTACAGAGACCTATGTGTGTATGTGCGTATATGTGCGTACAGGTGTGTGTGTGTGTGTGTGTGTGTGTGTGTGTGTGTGTGTGTGTGTGTGTGTGTGTGTAAACACCATAACCGAAACCCACTTGGTATTTAAGGTCAGGGTCTTCCAAGGATGTGACACGAAGAGTTTAAAAAAAAAAAAAAAAAAAAAATTCCAGGCCCAACTACCATTTATATGGCACATTTTCGAAAATGTTTTTCTCAAAATTGGCTGTAATGATTTTATTAAAATATGTAAGATAGTCTTATGACAGATGAAATGTATTTCTGAATTGCTTGGGAAAATCCTCCGAATTCCTCTTCATTCTGGATTACATTTGTATAACTGGTAAATCGTAAAAAATTTTACTACTCAGAAAATGTACGAGAACTCGTAAAATTTATGTCAAATACTTTTTTTCATTAAGGGTTTGCCTTTCTCATATTGCCATTACGCAAAAGTCATTCAAAGATATTCCGTGTTTTTTTGTTTCAATTTTCCAAGATCTTAAATGGGAAGTGTTTTTTTTTTTATTTCTTTTTTTCCTCAGGGCATGTAAAGAAAACGGAATTTCAAGATCATCACACAGTGATGAGGGTTTGAAAGATCTGACTGTCGCTTAAAGCCTACTGTATTCCCCTAATCCCGTTGGACCCACAAGGAAATATGCAGTAAAACAGTTTCTACCAATGTTTACCTCGGTTAACATTAAATGGATAGAAGAATACGCAGAGAGAATGCGGAGAGAAAGTAATGAAACTGTGTCCTTATGTAATGGTTTTGAAATTCCATTTTCTTTGCATGACCACTAAAGAAACAAATAATGTTTACCGCTAACAGAAAGTAAAGTATTTGAAAACTCAAACTCATAACGAAAGATATCTTGTAAATGGTAAAAGCTACAAAAAATACCTTGAAATAAGGATTGTAGGATTTGTGTCTACTTCTTAAAGCCTTTGTCTTGCATATCCTCGTCCCTTCATACAATAACCCATGGGATAAAGCATTTAAAGACACAGTTTGAGTCAAAACCAAGATTTTTTTTAATCTAACAGGTTAAACAGGAGACAACAGAGCGGATCCGAAGCGTACCTTCTGCAAGTTCTTGTACGTCAAACCCGAGAAGGAAGGAAAAGAGATGAGAGCACCCACAGGGTGTTTCACAAGCCAGGTGCAGGAAGAAGAACGCTTTGGTATGTCCCTAAAATTACTGAATGTCCTTTGTTCAGGCGCCAGGATCCGCCACCATACGAGCCTCAGGTCTCGGCGACCCCCTCCGCGAAGACAGCTTTCACAACGCCGCCGCAACGCCGATAACAGCATCAACTTACCTGAATATGTTATCGAAAATGAGGACAAGTCTTAATAATTGTGTGACGAGTGAGCACTTGTGCAAATTGGGAAGAGCATATCGAGCTACCCTCCTCTGAAGGGGAGGCCGTTGTTGTATAGGGACGGGACTAAAGATGATTGTTATTGTTGTTATTATCAGTGGTAGTAGCAGAAGTAGTACTAGCAGTAGTAGTAATAGTAGTAGTAGTAGTAGCTGTAGTAGTAGTGGTAGTAGTGGTAGTAATAGTTGTAGTAGCAGCAGTAGCAGTAGTAGCTGTAGTAGTAGTGGTAGTAGTAGTGGTAGTAATAGTAGTAGTAGTAGCAGTAGTGGTAGTAGCTGTAGTAGTAGTGGTAGTATTAGTATGACGCCGCCTATCAAAGAGAGCCGAGGTCGGCTACCTCACACCACTGGCGTCCTTATGCCTCGACAAGGAGCCGAGTTCAAGCTACCTTACACCACTGCGGGACAACTAAACAAGCTAACAATGAAGCGAGCCAGAACAACTAGTAATTTTCCCAGAATGTTCTAAAACACATTTTGACTGCCGGCTTGTTTACGGGAAGTTCCATAAAATGAGTATTTCTTCGAGAGAATTCGTCGGCATTTCGTTTGAACTATAAACGCAAGAGAGCACGAACAGAAAATTAGTAAGTTTTGAAGTGAGTGTCGAATGAATGTGTCGTCAAAACCAGCTAATTTTGAAACAGAGAGAGTAAAGAGAGGCGATAAAGTGTGTTCAAGGTTACGAGCGGACAGAACAGCTGTGAGGTGCACGATGCCAATTTATTGCAAATTGCGTTAGTGATAAAGAGAACTGTATTTTTGTAATTCAATTTAGAAGACATTTTGTGGTATTATTATTATTATTATTATTATTATTATTATTATTATTATTATTATTATTATTATTATTATTATTATTATTATTATTATTATTATTATTATTATTATTATTATTATTATTATTATTATTATTATTATTATTATTATTATTATTATTATTATTATTATTATTATTATTATTATTATTATTATTATTATTATTATTATTATTATTATTATTATTATTATTATTATTATTATTATTATTATTATTACCATAATTACTAACATGTTAAATGGAATATTGTGAGCTAAAAACATATTCAGCGAAACAAAAATTCAAATTTGCAACACTACAATTCAGAGTACAATGACATATGGAGCCGAAACATGGGGATTAAATAAAACCTTACGATCAAAGTTGCTGCCATCCGAAATGGAGTTTCTATTCCAAATTAGAAAAAAATAGACGAAATTTGACGAAAAATGAAAATTCAGTGTTGGAGTTTATAAAATATAAACAACTAGTATGATATGGACATGTGAGGAGGATGGGCAATGAAAGGATACCGAATAGAATAGTAACAACGGCGGCAGAATGCGAAGTTCGTTTATTTTTTTAACCCTTTATTTTCCTCTAAATCTTACTACAAATGCACAATGTCTTTCTCCTTGCTAACATAATTTATGAACTTCTCTGCTATTACAATTCACAGTTGTTCCTCCAATAACCTTTCTCAGTCTTTCAATGTCTTTATCGAGTTTCACTGTCTCTTATAACTTTACTATTTACATACAATCACTCGACGACATATACACGTTCACTTACAGGCTGGACGACTCACTCTCGTAACTAAAACTAACTGTACACGAGTTAAACAATTATCATTCACTCAACTCTAGCACTCAACTCTAAAATTGACACCAACTAAAAAAACTACTCACTGTCGGTCCTATTTATACTGGAGCCGGCGTGACGTAACCTCCTTCGAGTTCCTCCCACTGCACGTGTGCATGACTCAGTAAAGAAGTAGCCAGAAGCTCCTGGTGTTATCGCTATTCGATCACATACTCACAGTCGCTAGTTGTCTTGTAGCCCCCACACAAATAACCGTTTGTCGTATCCAACGTCACCCGGTCTCCTCTTGTCCGTATATTTTTGAACGACCAAATGTCACAGAATAATAAAATGGACTCCGTCCGGAAGAAGGTGTCGAGATCAACCTGGACACTTATGGACGATTGGAAAGATCGCGAATATTTGAAGAAGATATTCAACTGTAGCTTTGGGAACAGAAAGATTAAATTATTTTTATCCAGATAGCTGCACCACACAAACACCATTGCTCACTTTCGACCCTAAAAGAATGGACGGAAACTAGGTGGGAATGAAGTCGCGGCAACGAGAATAATCAACCCAGCATTCGTCTTATTGAGCAAGAAAAATCGCGAGAAAGCTTTTGGTCACCGAGGTTCGAACCCGCAGCCAAAGCCCCCTCGCTCGGTTTTGTACTCTAACTTCTCGAGCAGCGATACATCGGATTCATATGGTAGGTAATGCATACTCTTGCTTAGCTATTAATCTGAGTCCACAGGTAATTTATTACGGGATTACTGGCCGGTTCAGCATGGCCATAACCACTCTCACTTTCAGGGATTAACTCGCGCGTGAGAGAACTCCACAGACGGCGATGACAGATGTGGTTAGGGAAAACCTTTATATTCAAATTAATTATAACCTGGTAGACTTCTACAAACACTGCTGAGTACAGGTTATTTAGCTTTCACAAAGACAGATGCGTCGATGGTATATGGTAATGATATATCCACTTACTCAAGTACATATTTACGAGCGATAGTAATTAATAAACGGAGAGTAAAAGGAGATTTATCTGAAGCATTCTGAAGGGAGATTACAAAGTATAATTATTATTTCTATATATACTACCACCAATCCTTGCATGGGTAATGTATCACAGCAGTCGTTCCTATAGCATATACAGTCGATCCTGATTTATGCTTATGTCAAGGGAAAGAAGGAAGATTACTTGTAATTTAGACTTACTTATTAGAGTATTTCGTACATGAGTAGAGAAAATCATGCGAGTTTAATATATATATATATATATATATATATATATATATATATATATATATATATATATATATATATATTAGTTTGCAAAGAGAAATTGTTTTCAAAAGTGTTAATTTTTATATGAATATAAAATTATTTGTTGTTCCTTATGCTACTTTAGCTCTCAACACCACAATTAAAGCTATGCATTTTATGGTACAAATGTTCCTCTGGGATGTACCGTAGCGATGTATTTTAATACTGTAAAAGTAATATCCGAAAAAAGGGGATACTAAAGAGACAGAAGGGAGAGGAAATAGAATCCATCTCCTTTTTCCCGGCGAGGAAGAGTTAAATATGTTATAGTTTTGTATTCAGCACTCCTCCCTTCCCTTCCCCCATGGACCAGCACAAAGGGCTCTAACTGTATCTGCATACAAAACGGCCTTCGAACACTTCGTAGCACTTTTGCACCTGCGACTTTATCAATACTGCTTTTTAACTCTTGCATTCTGTACGCATAACTAGAATACCTACGGGGTAGTGAGACTTCTTTAGACAAGTACAATTATATTACTGCCCAAACTTAAAACTTTGCCGTGCAAAGAGAATGAAATTTCAAAGCCATTACATAGCGGTCAGCTCTTAGGAGATATGAATATCGCTAGTCTTCTGTATTCCCATATTGCGATTGTATCTACAAATAAATAAGTAATAAAATCATTTCTACGGAGTTTATCTCCATTAATATGAAGTACAAAGTAGAAGAAGCTGTTGTAGGAATATTTATTGACAAAGGGGTAGAGAATGTCATGTGAGTACAACAAATCAGGCTTTATACTAGTTAGGAGTATATTAATTTATTTTTCTTTTTTTTTAATGTTCAATTTATATGCCACCTTTAACATCGTAGGTCATATCGGTGGCTTTTGAACTCTTGAAACAATTACTTAACAGTAATGGTGTTCACTCTTAACCGTAACTTTTGTTCTTTGGGTTTATATTATTTTGGATTTATTACATTAAATTCACACTCACGCATTTCACAGACCCATTCCAGACTCTTGGAAGGATGGGGAATGATCCTAGTAAAAGAAAATGTTCCACTCTTCCAGCTGGGAACCAAACCCGGGAACCGTGTCTACCAACTGAGCTACGGGAACAATCTATGCTAGTTTTCTAGCTATCATTTGTGTCCTTAAACGCCTACTAAACCTTTTGTTTCGGATGTTTCAATTTGTATCGACACACCCAAAATTAACAGTACTTAGTAATTTTTCAAACCTCGCACATGAATTACGCAGAGAGAGAGAACCAGCTTCATAAATACATATTCCTCCCTGATTAAATACGTCATCACTGACGTAACGATATTGTTATTACCGGAGCTTCCAGGTACATATTAACGCTACCAGCACTCCATTGACAACATGTTAACACCAATTAATTAGTTTCTTGTCAGACAGCCCTTGATTTACGCTAATACTTCGTTTACTGATTCAAAAATGAGCATCGTGTTAATTTAATGAACCACTGTACGTTAGCTGCAAATGACAGCGCCAACAATGTTGCTCCAGGTAGATATAGGGCAGCCGAACGTGTTGCCTATCCAGGCGGGCGTTATTCCTTTGCCACGTTCAAATTAACGTGAAACTCTAAACAACGCCAGTGTGTTGTTCGCTGGCTGTAGAGGCAATATTCAGAAGGGGAAGTAGGTCGTTTGTTTCTTGAATAGTACTACCTACACACACACATAGAGACGTGAGAGAATCCTGAGAGCTCGTATTATGAACCCTGTTATGGTTGAGAGCATACAGTCCAACTTTTGGATACATCCACATTACGGAATGTTGATAATAAAACATTTATGAATAATCTTTTGTTTGCAGACGATCTGATCATAATTCTTCTACTAACTATCCTTCCAAACTTTTATTCCACTATCCTCTTCATGTTAGTTGAGGTAAACATTTGCAGAAATTATCTTATTGTTTATTTCATTGTAGGGAAATATGGTAGTACAGTAGGCTTTGAGCGATAGTCAAATCTTTCAAAGCTGGTCATTATATGAATACTTCGAAATTCCCTTCTCTTTGCACGACCAAGATAGAAAAAAAGTGAATAAAGACTTTCTATTTGAGAAAAGTATTGCAAAACTGACACAAATAACACGGAATATCTCCGAACTTCTATTTTAATCAAAATCGTTTGAGTCATTTTTTAAACAAATCAAATTTTTCGAAAAATGTTCAATGTTAAGAGTAGTTTAGGTTGGAGGAATTTTTTTCAAACTCTTTGTGTCGCATCCTTGAGTTATGCTGTTGACGCGCGCGCGCACACACACACACACACTCACATACACACACAAATAGAAATACTTTGAGATTTTTCTCAACTGCGAATTCCTATTCCGTTTTCTGTCTCCCTCTTTTCTTTTCGGAAAGAGAATACAATATCAAAGCATAGACACTGGCTTTTAAGAGATTTGATTATCGCTCCGGCTTATCTATAAACAAACATATCAACTATAATGAATGTTTAACAAGGCGTAGGTAGAGAAATAAGGTTTTGTTAGAACTGTTCTAACATTTAAACAAAGCAAGCCTTTAAAGTAGGTTCTAGTATAATGTAAGCGGAAATGTAGAACACTGGCTAAACGGAATGATTCAGTCTGTGGCCCGCATTCGGAAGTTGCGGATTCGATTTTCATTACATGTTTTTTTCGGGGTTTCCCCGGTTCGCTGGGGACGATAGTTACATTTCTCGAATTTTTTGTCTGTCCATTTCACCTTTCTTCTTGATTGGCTATTTCATGGATCAAATTGTCAGAGAGAGCTTCGGTGTGCATCGCAGGGAATTTAATCTCTATAAATCCTCATCCTCCGGATCGGGGAAGGCCCCAAGGGATGTAAAAGTCCGAAGGGAGGAAGGGGAACCGGTTTTACTAGCAGCCACTGGGGAGTTTCAATCCGTACCTGTTAGTGACCGCTTTACTGTAGTCTTCCCTCAGGTTCAACCCCCCTTACTATCCTCTCACCTCGCCCCTCCCTCCCGGGGGCGCCCCTAAACTACCCTTTACAGCTCAGATATTCAACAGACATTGCTCGTTCTTGAACAATTCCCTTGATCTAGAAAAGTCAGCTAGCCTAATTACACCCTTCTCTCTCCTGTGGTCAGCGAACTTAGATAAGTTTTATGTTACTTGATCCAATATGCAGTGCGACTCATCTGCCCCTGAGTACGGTTGACTGTTAAGTAATATCGTACGGGGATTAGTATGCATATGTCGAGTTAACTTTGTGATATTCCCTCCTTTAATTTCACAGTTAAAATCAGAACCACTTCATAATCAAACACGTGAGGTGGTTGCTAACGATTGTGAATACATGAGGGAAGAGGCCAAGCATAATTTTGGTGCCCTACTGAACTTTTAAAAAAAGTTGCTACAATTCCTAGCCTCTCATACAGTTCTGTTTGCAAGAAGAGAAAAGACAATCACAAAACCATAAGTCTCGACAACAGTAAGAGGAGATGAAAGATGGGAGAAACGATTGAAAGAGTTATAATTGAAGACAATTAGATAGTAAGCAATGACGTAGATAACGACATTAATGGTTCCAAAGAAAATGAAGACATATTAGGCACAAAAAGAATTAAAATTTGATAAAAGACGTAAGTGTTTTATTTATTACGAACTGAAATCATTATTGCAACACTTAAGCGGATAACTTTATTACAATGAGATATCGCTGCTCTGAATGTTCAATAACGATTGCGCGAGCTATACTTATAGAGTGAGTACGCTCGCTAATACCAATCGCTCGGAGTTTTCACACAGAACGTTCCAGAAGCTTTCAGAAGGTTCAGGTTACCTGATGATAATACTTATCGTGTTCACGTTGGGCGAGCGCGCTTCTTCCAGGTGTTTTCTTAGACTTGGTGAAAGATCTTGCTAGGATATGAGGGAGTGACGTCACGCAAACTGATGGGGGGGGGGGTAACGTGTTGGTTTCATAAACAAGAGGCAGTTGTTGACTACACGAAAGTCGGAGAGATACTAATCTGACACTTCTACGGTCTTGAAAATACATAACCAAACTCGACCATACATCACTGCACAGCTTTCCGTTCGATACAATAGCATATTATAATGATACACATATCCTTAATCGCTAGAATTTGCACCTTTCTCTTGTGCTCCTTGCTGACGGTGAGCTTGTATGTTCAGCTTAAACAGTGTGTTACATTCCAGTACAAAATTTATCAATCCTAAATTGCTTTTAGATGGAGCTATGCGCGATGCATAGTAACTGACAGTCTAATTTGAAAATGTCCCCCTCTGCGTAACAAACCTGCCATCTTCGGGTGAAAGAATGAACAACATTCTTAAGCTTTGCTTTTCTCTCGTATGTAGTGTTTCAGATGGTCAATAGACAGAGGACCGTTTCTGTATGCGCTACCTTTCAGTGTTCTCGCATTGTTGAACTTTTGTTGCCGACCACCGACTGCGCCCGCGTCCGTGATTTGTGCCAGGCTATCATCCACCCACATGGCCACACATCTAACAACCCTGTACTGTCTATCCATTATTTTCTCATTAGTATACATCAATCCGTTTTCATTCATATTTCCTTTTATATATTTGCTCTACTTTTTATATATTCAGTCCTAAAGAACACAATCACCTCTGTCAGAAAGTTGAGCATCCAGTGTGGATTTATGAAAAGCCCTGAAGATGGCTCTGACTCCAGTCACGTTCGATTGCAAATCCGGCTTGAAACCTCCACTGATTTCTTATTGTCGCATCCCCCTGCCTGCCTGCGAGGGTAGATATGGCATTGACGTATAAAATGATCTGCAGCACTCGAATTTTGAAAAGGGTCTGTGAGCAGCTGTCACTATGAGAGCTTGACACATCCACTCCATAGGCACGTGCGTTTGTTTTAAGATTACTGCACTTTATTTATGCCAGTTCACGGACGCGTATAATCAAGTGGGTTATGAAGCCGGGCAGTTGCAGCCTGAAGGCATGGCACGGGCGTGAGCTTTGAACACGCTGCAGTGCTCTCCACGAGAAATTTGCCTGAAGCAAGAAAAATGATTGCCTGCAGAGTGGTGTTACCATGGGACGCGTTTTCAATGCCATTGAGTGCACTCGTGAAACCCTGCAAGCAATACGCCTCGCTAAAATAAACAACATGTTTGACTTCAAGGCTTTCAGCAATTGAGTGGATGGCTGTTTGCTTTGCTTTTGATTTAAAACAAACTTTATTTAAAACTTGACAGCGATTGTTGAGGCGTTATTACTGTTTATTCTTCGTATTGGCTTAAGGGAACACAAAAAGGAAGAAATTGCAAACATTACATGTTTAGTTTTTTGTGCAGTGTTATTAATGCCAATTTTTGTTTAATTTGACATATTTTTTATCACTGCAGGCACAGTAGTTATATTTTAAATATTTTTAAAACTAGCCCTGTATCTGCCATTTTGTACTGACTCTTTATAAAAAAATCTGTGTTGCACTCACATAACTTTCTCTACTCTTGTGCTAACCATTCTCACAAACTCATTCCTATATCTTTGTGTTAGTTGAGATAAACATTTGTAGAAATTATCTTATTGCTTATTTCCTTGTAGGTGCAAGTGGGATATTAGAAAACAGTAGGCTTTGTGCGCTAGTCAAATCTTTTAAAGCTTTGAGGTTCCGTTCTCTTTGCACACTTAACATAAAAAAATGAACAATGAAGTTCCATTTCACGAAAGTTCTAAGTTTTCTGAAACTCACAGACATAACAAGAAATATCTCCGAAATGGTTCACTCTACAAGAAAATTTATTCAGACATAAATTGTGTATTTTAGCAAGATCTACATTTTCTGTATAGTATGATTTAGTCTATCTCTAACGGTTTACCAGTTATGCAAAAGTCGTCCAGAGTAAATACGACTACAAGGGCTATAGCCAGCCAGCAAATTCAAGATATACATTTCATTTGTCATAAAAATATCTCAAACATATGGCATTTTAATCAAAATCGTTACAGCCATTTTCGAGAAAATCAAAATTTTCGAAAAATTTTCCATGTAAAGGGTAGTTTAGGGTGGGGCTATTTTCTTCAAAATCTTCGTGTCGCATCCTTGAAAGACATTAAACTTAAATACTAACTTTGGTTTTTAACCGACTTTTCGTTTTTGAGTTGTGCTGTTCACAGTCTGACAGACACACACACACACACACACACACACACACACACACACACACACACACACACGCATACACACACACAGACACTCATACACATAAATGCGGATCTTTTCCTTAAAAATGGTTTTTTCTTAGATTAAAAGGACTTCAAAACGTACATTTTCAGTGAAGTGTCATTATCAAATTTTGGTTGGAATCCAATACTTCTCTACCTACGGTATACGAAGTACAGAAAGTAAAAATCCTCTGGGGGTCAAAGGTCCAACAGTTTACTGAACCAAAGGCCAAATCGCCGAAAAGTTAACTCTCGCATCATGGAAATTGTAACCTCGGCTGATAAACAGGGAAGCCATTTCAGATGAACGTTAATTAAACCAAGTCTACCATTCATAGACATGTACCTCAAACTAGCTAACTGCCGCACATAGATGATAGGCAAAATTATTAAAGTCGGCGTTGCGTAACCACAAACGTCACAACACGCTTGGTACAACCAGATATTCCTGATTAAAACGCGCGCTCTTTTTTCAATGCCGCCGCGAATATTTTACTACATGACAGAATAATATTCACTTGTCTAGTGGTGCTTAGTTGCCATATTTTTCACAATAGGCTATCATTGTGAAAATAATCATTCTTTGAACATCTAAATGAAATTGCTTGTGAAATGCAGCTATAAAATTATTTATTTTCAAATAAGTGCTCCTTCCAGCGCAGTGTTCAGAATGTAAAGAAGATGGTATTTCTTATCTCCAGTATTTTATAAAAATATAATAATATTATTTGTTCCAACAATTGTAATTATACAAATACAATATTAAACTGCTAAAATAAAAACTAAAACAAATATAGTTCATTCCAGCAATATTTCCTACAGTTGACTTAGCTATTGGAAGTAAGCAGCTATTCCAACTGAATACCGGCTAGTGTTGCTCATTTGTATTACTTCCCCTTATATTTAAAGTTTTGTTTTGTATACAATGGGGAAGCTTATATATGCACTTTTACATCCCCATGTTTTCTCCATCCGTTCGTCTGATCTTAAATTAAAAATGTTCCTCACTTTTGGCTTATTGGAAAATCTTTTTATTTCTTGGATTCTAAATGACACACATATAATAGTATAAGATTAAATAAAAATAAATAAAACTATTTCAGTAGAAATTACACCTCAAAAAAGTCATAAGACGTAAATGCAAAATTCTACACTTGTAAGCATTAGAGACAAAGCAATTTAAATTCTGGAGTTCATTAACAATATATTACCGTGAAGCATAATTTATGAAGATTACAAAGGGGGCGAGGCACATAAACAAAACAGATCTTTAAATTACACGAAATTTACTATAATAGGAGAGAAAGACTCACTAAATGTTTAATACATGTAATTGAGAAGGTAATAAATTATTTAAGTTAAACAAAAAATTATCTTTTGGTTCCAAAATAAACCAAGGCGTGCGTGCGCTCGCACACATACACCCCGTGCAGTCCTATTTACTCTGGATGACTTTTGCAAAAGTGGTAAACCGTGAGAGATAAATCTTATCTTACAAAAAATGTAGATCTTACTAAAACACATAATTTATGTCTAAATAACTTTTTTTGTAGAGTAAACCATTTCGGAGATATTCCCCGTTATTTGTGTGAGTTTTAGAGAACTTATACTTCTGTCAAATGGAACATCGTTATTCATTTTGTATACGTTAGAACAGCAAAGAGAACGGAATTTGAAAGCTTTAAACGATTTTTCTATCATTCAACGTTTACTATATTCCCATATTCCCCTTGTACATACAAGGAAATAAGCAATAAGATAATTTCTGCAAATGTTTATCTCGACTAACATGAAGATGTAGGGATAAGAGTTTGTAAGAATGGTTATTACAAGAGTAGAGAAAGTCATATGAGTGTAGCACATCAGATCTTTTTTTATTTCAAAGGGCAAGGGTTCGATCCCAGAGGACGGTACGTGGGGTTCTAAGCGGTAGCGGGAGTTTCGACCTGGGTCCCCGAGGGCACATATGAGCCCACAAGGGGGAAAGGAGTTGAAGTACGAGCCGCCACCGGGGAGCTCATGTGTACTTGTTAGGGATCCTACCTTCTAATGTCGTCTGTCCTAAGTTCTAACCACCCTTCGTATCCCCTCACCTCGTCCTTCCCTCCCGTGAGCGGCCCTTCAGGGGCATACGCACAGAGATTCTAAAGATCGATATATAAAATTCCCCACCCAATCTTGTCTATCCTATGTATTTATCTATCGGGATATAAAACATGTATTTCCAGTAAAATCTGGTATCGAATACAATACTTCCTTTACTTAATGTAATTATACAGTACAGAAAGCAAGATTGACGTTTCTCCAAGAAATTGCGTTTCCTCGCTGTGATGCATTTCTGGAAGGGAGACAAACGGACACAAATGGGCAGCTGTGACCTCGGTAGTGGGTTCATCGATTATTACAGTTTCGTATGTATTTGTAAACATGTAAGCGGTAGCTAACCAGTACGGGTTTATGAAAAGAATAAAGCGCATGCGCTAAATCCGTGAACTGCTTTATGTTCGCAGTTCATAGTGCGCAGGCAGCTAAAGTGAATACCAAAAAAAAAAAAAAAAAAAAAAAATCTAAACAGAGAGCGTAGCATTCGTCGCCGATTGCTGCAGAAAACAACACGACCAGAAAATAAAAGCTCGGAGAAAAAAACAAAAATCGATGGACCACAACAGCACTGCCTCATTGTTTATGTAACGCAGTACAAGACAAATGCATGTACGTCACTACCATTACGAAATGCACTTAGTCCTTAAAATGTTGATTTATTTATTTGGAATGGAAACGTCACTATTGGAGGCAGAGGAATAAAATATTCAGTTCAGCTTTAACAGTTTAGAAGAGAACTGAAAATGATTGCATTACATTGTGGTTTGGAACAAAGATAACAAATGCAAACGTGTTTAAAAGGTTTCCTGATACTTCAGCTAATGCATTTTAAAACAATGCAGAATTTCTTTTTGTGTGTATGTGTGAGTGGCAGTATAAATTAATTATGCCATAGATGTTTCTAAAAGTGCTTACATATACGTAGTGCAGAATGAGTTTAATACATTTTAAAGGGACAAGGTTGTCTCAATATAAAGAAATTACGCCCTTGTTAGATTAACACTACTCTTAAATTTCTCAACGGTTTTTCCTGAAAGTTCTATGAATTATTCTATAAATCATGATAATTATTTCAAGTACATATTTGCATTGACAGCTTATGTGGTTGAATTTATACAGCCGAAAAACAATACAATTTACTTGTAAAATATGTGATTCATGCACCTTTTTCCCTGAAGTTACTTGAAATATAGAATCACACTTTTGCATTGCTTATTCTAGATAATCACCTATCTTAGGATACTTAATTTTAGTTATGTATATTGTTTCGCTAGAATTTTCTTAATGTCACTAATATATATTATAAAATTACTATTGTGGTTCAGAAAGTTCAACTATGTGTTTTACACATGTAGTGAACATTTCAACTATCTCTCATACTTTCTCAACTTACAGTTGGAGGATTGGCAGGTATTTAAAGGGTGCACTATTCTATTAAATAACCGTTTAAGGACCACAACTATATAATTTTTCTGCTCAGCAATAATTGCACAATTTTTTCAAAATAAAAGAAGTTGGACTTTTTTTTGAGGTTACGGTCGCCTATCTGAACTTACGAATATCCAATATTTACTTATTAATCACTTCATATACATATTTACTTGAAAATTGTAAAAATCTCGAAATATTTCCCATGTGCAATAATTCATTAGCATATGATAAAGTTGATTGTAGTTGTCACTTACTTATAATCCCATATAGTACGATTTATTATGCATTTTATACTGAGAAGTGTAAACATTTTCTTTTTCTCTAATGCAAAATTAGTTTAATTTAGTTGAAATATGAGTATTAATAGTATTTATGCAATAAAAGACGTTGACATCAAATTATATTGGGCTTTTAAACTGTTAAATCTGCTTGGTTAAACCATTTTAGGGATGAAAAACCAAAATGTGCTTTGGCTGCAAGTTTTTAGTGTTTTCTGGCGTATAAACAATGATTTCCCTTCCAGTTTTCTGAAAATGTCAGAGCTCTTGTACCTAGAACAGTAGTGTCATTGATACGAAATAGCGTGGTTACTTCTTTCCCTTCCAAAGTACCCTTCGATAGTGACGTAAGAGATATGAGTGCAAGGAAGGATGCTGGGAGCATTCCAGTTGGAATTTGTAACGGGGCATGTTGAGCCCGAATCTGGTTTTCTTATTTTGTGAAACTAAAAGAGGTGCATTGTGAAATGCCAGTCATCCTTACCCTCCACGGCCACACCACTAAGCCAAAGCGAGTGGAGGAAGAAAAAGAGAATGAAACAGCTCTTTGTTTTGCAAACAATACTCTTAAATTGATTAATACTTTTCTCCTTATTCTCACGGTGTCATTTTTGGCACCCCTGACCAGAAGGAAATGTGTAATGAAGTGTCATTTCGATTAATATGAATAAAATAATGGCTAGTTTGTAAAAACTATGTAAGCAAACAATATTGGGTAGAGACGGTTATATGAATGCAATACATTGTTTTTTAAATAAGGAAATTATTTTTGGCGATTTCCTATCGACGCAGCTGTTTACCCAAGCAACTTATCCCAGCAAACTTTTGGATATTTCAGCATTCTTCTTCATATGTCTGTTTCTGTTTACAATCTCATTTTTTTCTTGCTCCACTGACAATATTTCGGAATCGTAGGTCACATGTAGACGAGAAACTTACAAAAGAGTTAAGAGGAAACAGAGGTTGGTCCCTGAGGTTTTCCTAGGCAGGGATGTTTGAAAGGAAGGATGCTCAGGATTTCCATGAAGAGCCCCACGCTACATCCAATCGTCGTTAAAATAAAAACTCGAGAAGAAAGTACAGCCTCTATGGGGAATCCCCTCGCCGCCCTCTTTGAGTCGATAAGACACGCTCTGATGGATAGGTGCTGGCACAAAGCCATTTCACAAATAACAAGCTTTACAGAATAGAGGCCGGAGTTTCAAGGGAATTTCCGCATCCCATCATTGGAGATCCTCGTATGAAGGATGTTTGTATTCGCCCCAGACAGATCTGCATCGCTACTACAGGTTTGCAACCTATCATTCTGAATTCCAGAGACCGATCAAGAAAAACTTCTGCCTTTTTGTGAAAAAAATTGTCATTGGCAACTTAGAAGCTGAACAACAGGGCTTGCGGTCACATTCGGTAGGTTCAGGGTTCAAATCCCGTAGGCCGACCAATCTGACAGGGCTATTTTCGTGATTTTCCCTTCAAGGTAAATACTGAATTGGAAAGTTCCACCTTAAGTCTAAAACAACAGCATAAATGAAAAATAGATGGTAATAGTGAATGCTGTGCCATCTATCCACATATAACTTAAACAGATGAATTGGATGGCACCCTAATGCCATCTGCCCGTCATAGAGGTAAAGGTACAGTTGTCCAGCACCGCTTCCTCTATGGTCTCGTGACGAAGCAAGATAGGATGAGACCTTGAAGGCTCCGCTACACACTGCTATACCAGTATCCTCTAATAGATCTGTACTTAGTTAAAGCGACGTAAAAGAAATGGAGAGAAAAAAATTGCAACAATAAATATTTTGACTGATTCTGAAATCCATCAATACTATAGCTATGTCCAATGAAGTTTGCCTGGGTCTCCTAAAATATATGGTGATTTTAAAGATAAAATAGATAAACAATTATATAAGCAAAAAGTATAATGCAAATAAAAATCACAATAGCACATACTTAGGCAACAGTGGTGTGAAGCCTGCTAAATTAAAATTACATACATCCATAATGTGGAAAGCCATAAAAACATAAACCTAGGAAACACCAAATGAAGTTCAAGAACAATCACAAAAACTGCCGACATATTTAAAAGGAACCTAGAAAACAAGCTATTCAGGCTGTTAGGTGCAGATATTTGCACTGTTAATTGAGGACTATATCAATATTTACTGTATTTACGGAATTAAAATTTAATTATTAAGAATACTACTTTTTCAAGTTAGTAACAACTTCAACTAGGCGTGCCACAGAAAACATGACGCAGAATGGGCGAAAATAGTGCTGTATTGAAACTCAGTTCGAATGCTTTCTGCATGGCCAATGACCTCACATTGCCAAGGCCAGTGGATCGTACACTAAGGTATGAGGGGAAAACGGGTAGTCTATCGCACAGGCGTTATTCATTTCTAAGCGAAGATATGGCCATGCATAAAGCATTAGCATTTGTGGGAAAGCTGTTAGACGGAAAGAAAAAACACCAAAGGGGATATATTAAGGTAACATTTATCAAACTATCTGCACTTGTACCACTAACAGCCTGTATCGATCTATTATCTATTTTGCTTGAGTATCATTCTCTTCTTGTAAATTGAAAGGATTTTCTTCTGTCATTCTCAATAGCTTCATGATAGGAGCTTTAATTGACTGCTGATCCCTATAAGTTCTGTTTTAATTCATTATTTATAATTATAAATTTATTACAATAAATATTTTTCTGTTTGGTGTATCCAACAATCTGTAACTGTTTTAATTTGTTTTAAGTTTGATGGTTGCTTTGAACTTCTTATTTATTGCTTGTTTCAGCAGTTGAGTAATGCCGCAGCCAAGAATTCTTTGTAGAACATTGGGTCTTAGATTTGGGAATATTGGGGCACACTTAAAATAGCGTTAAAGTTTAACTCCTTAATCAGACGATCTGCTATGCTATTATAATTTGGTTTATCAGATCCTTGCTTGCTTTTTATCATCTGATAATTTCAGATATCTTTTAAATTAAATTTAGGAAATCGTAAGTAGTTCTTTCAATTACAACAGCTATTTGCACCACAAATCTAAATATCGTCCATAGCATACTCCATGACCGTCAAATAAAAAATTTGCTTGTTTTAATCTTCCTGGAGTATCATCAGCTTTTACTCCGGTTTTCCTGAAGTAATTAAAACTTGTTACACAAAAGTAGACTTTAGCGTTAACCATTTCTGATATATTCTTTATTATATTAAATTGTGAAATACTTTATATCTTTTAAAATACAAAATCACTGGTCTTCTTTCCTTTTTGTGTTTTTATCTCTTGGCCATATAAAGGGAACGGAATTTCAAAGCCCCCACATAGCAACCATATCTTAAAACATTCGACTATCCTTAAAAGTTGTTGTATTCTACCAAAATAGATAATATCACTATTTCTGCAAATGCCTATCTCGATCAGGATGAAGTAGATAGATGATTAAGATTTTATTGAAGAATGGTTGAAGGAATTATTAACATTTTGTTATTTTAGATCTATCTTAAAACGATTTAATTTGTGTAGTTGAATTCATAAGTAGTTTAGAATCAAATAAGTAGAAACAAATCATTTGGCACTTGGTCCCTTTTTGGCGCAAGACCAATGTATGTCATCGTGATTATGCCCGGGGCTCCCCAGGGGGCAGGATTTTGCATGTTACACGAATATCAGATGACAAACTTGTTGCGATCCCATTGAAATTCATCGCTAACTAACAGGTGTTGGTAGACCTGATTTGCATCACCATGGGGACGGTCATCTGAAACCTTATACCATTTGGGGGAAGTGCAGTGCTGATTAGTGCATATCTGCACCGAAGAGGCCACAAATACTCATCAGAATTTATGTTTGTACTCTTTGAGCCCCGAACGGAAATATTCATAAATCTGGGACACTACATATGTGGAAATATGCAGTTTATTCTACCTACCGTGTTCATGCACAGTGTTGTGATATACAAAAGCACAAGAAAAATAATCAATAATTAATTAATGACCCCTAGAAAATAATAAATGGAACTCAATAGAAGTGTTCAAAGCATAGAAAATACTATTCTCTGGTCAAGCTGGACTTTCTGGTTATGCTTTTGATATATGCAATAATTTCCAATAAAATCTATACGTAAATATAGTCATGCAATATATACTGTAACGAAACTTTTGAACTGTGCTTTTTCAAATCACACGCCCGCACGCGCATGGACATTTTTCTCAAAATATATTTTCTTTTTTATGGATTATGGGCCTCCAAATATATAATTTAGGTGTAATACTGACACCATTAATCAATTTGAAATCATCCCTTGCGGTCCTGATGAAAATATAACATGATTAGAACAAGTTTCCTGAGATATTCTTTTTCAATTTCCTAATGGAGAAAGTCTTTCGTCTTCCTTTTATTAGATAGAATCAGGCAATGCATTGTAGAGTATTTGTTTTACCCTTGGGAGACACATCAAAGTTTTAGATGGATTCTATATATTTTTGCAATATTGAATACTGGTAGAGAAAGTAAAAAGAAGAAGAAGAATCTGATGTGTTGCACTCACATGACTTTCTCTACTTTTGTACTAACCATTCTTACAAACTCTTATTCCTATATCTTCTTCGTGTTAGTTAAAATAAACATTTGTACAAATTATTTTATTGGTTATTTCCTTGTAGGTGCAAGGGGAATATTAGAATACAGTAGACTTTGTGCGATAGTCAAATCTTTTAAAGGTTTGAGATTCCGTTCTCTTTGCACACGTAACATATAAAAAAATGAACAACGATATACCATTTCACGAAAGCAAGTTTTCTGAAACTCACACACATAACAAGGAATATCTCCGAAATAGTTCAACCTACAAGAAAATTTATTGAGACATAAATTGTTTATTTTAGCAAGATATACATTTTTTGTATAGTATAATTTGCTCTATCTCTGACGGTTTACCAGTTATGCAAAAGTCGTCCAGAGTAAATACGACTACAGAGGCTATAGCCAGAAAATTCAAGATATACATTTCATTTGTCATCAAAGTATCTCAAACATATGGCATTTTAATCAAAATCGTTAGAGCCATTTTCAATAAAATAAATATTTTCGAAAAATCTTCCATGTAAAGGGTAGTGTAGGGTAGGCCGATTTTCTTCAACATCTTCGTGTCGCACCCTTGAACGACATAAAACTTAAATACCAAGTTTGGCTTTTAACCGACTTTTTTTTTTAGTTATGTTGTCCACAGACTGACAAACAGACACACAGACTGACACACAGACACACACACGGACCTTTTTCTAAAAATGCTTTTTTTCTTTGGATTCAGGGGACCTCAAAACATGTATTTCCGGTGAAATCTCGACATCGAATTTTTGGGTGGAATACAATACTTCCCCTATTTACCAGTAGAGAAAGTAAAAAAAACATGCATTTTGTTTATAATGTAAATATTTAATATGTGACATTGGAATTAAAATCATTGGAGACGTCTTTGAGAAAACTAAAGACGATGAATGATATAAAAAATCGTTTGCGATGGAGGGATTTTCATGAAAATCTTTGTGGGGCATTTTTTGAAGACGCTGAACTTAAATACGAAGTTTGATATCTAACCTAATTTCCGTTTTTATAGATTCATACATAATGTATACGTGCATACATACTGTCTGATCAACAGAAGAAGGTGAGTTGGAGGGGGAAGGTCAACGTTGCCAACGTATAGTAATGAGTTTTGGAAAATGAATTCTCAAAATTGTCTTAACAATGATATTTATTAAGTTTAAAACATTGAAATACAAGTTTCGGTTTTATTTTCGTGCAATATCTTCGTTAGACCACTATTTGGTTCGAATATTACCTTTACATCTGTTTTGGGCAGTAACTGTTACTATTGGCAATACTGGAAGCCAGTAACACACCGGGTGTTAAAACTTTCTGCTAGCACCAATCAGCGGACTCACTGCTAGGCGTGGCTTCCAAATGTAGGTGCCAACTCCGTTTTACAACGACCGTGGTTTCAATTGATTTGGTGTTTGTGCAGGTTTTTTCCGGTAGATAAACGGTATAACAATTATCTCCATATTCTATTATTCTGTGATCATTTATATGCATATTGTCTACGTAAATTTACGAAGTAGCGATGTGATCGGCAGATGTATGAAATGTCTCAAATACCCTGTTTGAAATTCCCGCTCAAGAACTGGCAACACCGCGTCACGAGGCCTTGAGAAACGTTCCGAGTCGGAGATCCATTGTCCGTGCAATAATATTATAGACAATAGAGTGTTGAGTGTTCTAACAGAATTACGATCAAAATTACTGATCAAAATATGTATTGTTTAATAGGATAGTATTGTAATCATCGTGAGTTCGTAATAAAAATAAAATTGGGATACAGCCTTACAAGGCATCCATGACAGCATCCATTTGATTATTTTTGCGTTGACGGAATACGACATTTAACTCCCCCTTGGGAGAAATAAAAACAGGGTTCAATTTAAAAACTCATTCCTGCATGTTTAGCCCCAGAACGTTCGGAGACCACTCTGTATTAGAATTCAATTCATAAAATGAGAGTGACACCATTAATCAATTTGAAATCATCCCTTGGGGCCCTGATGAAAATATAACATGATTAGAACAGGTTTCCTTAGATATTCTTTTTCAATTTCCTAATGGAGAAAGCCTTTCGTCTTCGTTTTATAAGACAGAATCACGCAATGCATTCGTTTCACCCTTGGGAAACACCTGTTAATCCTTGCTCACGCTTTTGAGGAACAACAGCAGGTCTCTTGTGCCTTTGACAAGCTCGCGTGCACGGGATGTCCATTATATCACAGATTTAATCCTCGCCAAAGTATGTCAGTGCATGTTAAGCTGTAACCAGATGAGTCGAGAGAATAAATACATTAGCTACTTCTGAGGGCATATCCATTTTTCAGCGGTTACCCATATTCCCATTCTCCATCTACGCCTTTCATTCTGGTTGCGTTCAATCAATTTCCGTTCATCATCCGCGATATTCCAGGTTTCCAGGACATTCTAGGTCGTCCCCGTTTCGTTCTGTCCGCCGGAGACCATTGTAACAATGTTTGACCATTTCGTCTCATCCAGCCTTCTTTCGGTCCATACTAATGAAGTTTTCGACTCTCAATTCCTTCAGTCACTGATTCCTCCATTTCCATTATCCTTCTAATATCCTCGTTCCTTCTCGCCTCTAACCTGAATACTCCAGTTCTCAAGAGCCTTACTCTATCCATTTCAACTACTTATACCTTCTTTTATTTTGTCGTGTATCTTTTTTTTTTCCTTCACCCTTCAACAGACTCCATCCTTCTGTCAACATACTTTCTACGTACTTTCTTTGTTTGTGTTATCCTTACTCTATAATATAAGTACCTCATTAAGCACCTTTATTGATCATTCTAAGATCTACATTCGCTTTACAGTTTCTAGACTCGTGAAGAACTGATCCAAATATTCAAATTCCTTCATTGATTTCATTATTCCATGAGATAATTTAATGTTTCCTGCTTTTCCACCTATTGCCAAATATTAAATTTTCCCCATATTAACTTTAAATACACCTGCTTCAAATGCAGCAAAGAGTTTATTTACTTTGTACATCTTTACACATTGGGCAATTATTACTTGATCATTTGCAAATATCGGAAGAGCAATGAACACCCGAAATGTCTACGCGGAGTTCTTCCAATGGGCGTGTGGACACATGGTAACGCACTGCTGAAACATAAATATCAGGTAATTTTATCGGCGGCTTTTGGCCTTTGAAACAATTGCTTTTTACTGCCGGCTCATTTTACTAGAAATTTCGAAAAAGGTATATTTCCAGAAAAGTCGCCGGCACTTCGCTTGGGCTATAAAAGCGAGCGAGGCAGTTGTTGAGAGAGCTTTTAAGCGTTGGTGCCAGTGAGTGTATCGTCGGAGCTAGTTATTTGTGAGGCAGAGAAAGTAGAAAGGCAACGAATTATGTGTCAACGTTACAAAAGGGTCGCGCATCTGTGAGTCGCAAAGTCAAGAATTGTAAATTGTGTTAAGGATAAAACAGGCAACTTTCTTTTTGTGATTCAGTATTAGCAGAGAAATAAACTGACGTTAAGAGTAACATTTGTCGCATTATTACCGAGCTGTTTGCATTTATATCCATTCCACTCTGTATGATAGTTTACTAAGGTCCACTGAAGCAGTCATTTTCTACACACACTGTAGATAACGTCCTCATTTGTAGGTTGCATTTCCCGTTGGGAAAGCATGCACTGCTGTTAATAGAATATTTATGATACTATCTGGCCATTTTGCTTGGCGAGCTTCACTCAAGCCCCATATAAAAGATCTATTCGACTCTCCCTTGTGCCCAATGGCCCTGAAAGTGTTTTCTAGTGACACTTAAGCTGCGGTTCTTGACTTCCGTTCTGCATGCGTATGGCGAGTATGGTATGATCCATCCCCTAACGAACACGCTAATGGAGAGGGGTGAAAGGGTTTGTAGCAGGGGAAGAGTTTTCGAATAATCAATGCCGGGCAGGAAAATAAAACAGCAGCGGTACGGAGGAGGTCACCTAGGAGATCTCTAGGGTAACCATGGAAAGTAATTTCTGTTCGCTTTTACCCTGTGGCACAAAGACGAGGGAGGGATGATGATGATAATACATCACTTTCCTTAATGGATGTTCCACGCTGCTAGGACAAGATGTAGCATCTGTTTACATTGTATTGCGAGCTTACTGAGGGAATAAACAGGGTGACATGGCTCTGGGGTAAGGTACTTCGGAGTTCCCGGGTTTGATTCCCTCGCACTGACCACCGGCCATGGCTTTTCGTGATGAATACTGGGAGGTTCCTCTTAAATCATGACTTTCCTGCCCATAATTTCCTGACCCCATTGCTTCTTGTCATCTGTTTCAGGATTATAAGGTCAACCGGCGGCGGTTGGTGTGTCGCGACCGGACGGTCAATTTGTAACCATAACCCCCTGGCACAACAGCCAATCCGGGCCAAGGCCTACCACCCGACCACTGCGTCTCCCACCTCTGCCCATCACAGCGGGGTGTAGTATGACGCAAATGCAGCCCGCTTCTTCCATGGCATTACTCTACGAAATTTTATTGCAGATAATATTAATGAACAAAACAATAATATTGCAATCGCAGCCGCAAAGCTAATTACCTACCGCTAATGGCTGCTCCTCTTAGCTGAACAATAGCCCGAGCAATACAATTGCCATGGTGCGCCGTCTTTCTGCTCCCGAAAATTCATTCGCGTCATTTGCAGCAGTTTCATTTTCTAGAAGGTTTACTTTGTGTTCTGGCTCTGTGGCGCGTTCAATTCAAGTTTTCTCGTGCCTAAAGAAAAAAAGCGAGGTGTTGCAAAGAGAAACAGGTACTCGACCATCTGTCTCTGTTGTTATGAGGAAGGATGGAGAAGTTCGACTCTTTTCATTCAGTCAGTGTCACACTGAAGAGGCAAGTATGAATGAACTTCCGGCGTTTCTGACCGCAAAATATGTTTTCTAGCCCACGCCCCTAATTTGGGACACAGTTGAGAGTGAGAGTTCAGTTAGTTCAATGGACTTCGACGAGTTCAGTTCATGTTTGTGTTCTGACTGAGCAGTTCAATTGTGATTCGATTCGACGGATCAGTTGTGTTTTGTTTTATTGTATAGAACATTGTCTCAAATGCAACTTTACACCACATAAGCGCCTAAAAATCAAATGCAGTGTGTCTAACCGTAAGTGGTGTTCTTATTTGTCACAATATATTACGTAATCTCTTGTACTCAATGCCGCTCTGCAATCTTGACACATGCTGAATGAAATATTGGAACGTTCGCGAACCAGAAACAGAAGTGAATAAAACAGCATCCTTCCAAAGGTGAAATTTGAACTTCCGAACTTCACCATGGCTTACCAGCAAGTTAACCATTGCCCTACTAGAGCGCGTTAACAGCGAGCGCCACTGCAGGTCTGGTGAACGAGATGTCAGCACCTGCATTTTGCATCGTCTGTAGCTACCAATCCGCAGGATGAGAAGGCTGAGTCGGTATATTTCAATAAATTATGATTAGGAACGTGAAAAATAATTTTATCTCCAGTAGGTAGCTCTTAGACTGAGAAATAATCAATATTTAATTCATTGAGTTTAATGAGTTGCAGAGAAAAAAATACTAATCACGATAAACTGCAATTGCTGTCATAGTTAAGTATTCAAATTAAAGCCTCTTATAAATAGAAATATGCTTTTTCCGGTAAGCAACAAATAAGATCTAAAATTATTTTAGATGATCAAACTTTAGAACAAGTCTCAAGTTTCAGGTACCTTGGATATGAAATTGACTCACATAAAGAAATATATAAACCTAAAACTATCAAGATTTCAAAATATATGTGAAACATTACACAACACTTTAAGAAATAAAAGAAGACAGGATACAAGAATTAAATGTTATAAAACAATAGCAAAGCCAGTGCTTCTATATGGATGTGAAGCCTGGGTTATAACAAGGATCTGAAATTAAATGTATAAATGAAGAAATTTGGAAATATTGGGCTGTTACATACGAAGAGGATGGACTATGATAAACTTCCGAAAAGAACTCTAAATTATAAACCAGCAGGAAGAACAGACCCATCTGTTTAAATCGTTACAACACCCATAAGTTGTGTACATGTTAGGAACACGAACACTGGAAATTTCTGTTATAACTGAAGTCGGCAATCCACATGAGACTCCGGTCGAGCAAAACTCAGCACAATAAACCTACACGGCTCTGCAGTATACACAGTAAACACAAACAACACGTAATGTTATTTCGACAATACGTACACCATGTAAAACAATACTAGAGTGAACTGCCAATGATGTCGAGTGAGATGATACCGGGCTAACGTATGCGACTCGCATTCTGGAGGTCCGGGGTACAATTCCCGGCGACTACCCCTCCCGATCTGATCCATGGTTTGTCCAGGTTGGTAGTTCCCCTTCTAGCACTACCTCATTTTCGCTGCCTACCATTTCCTACATTGTCAAATGTTTCAAGGTTTTAACACCAGGTGACGCTGTTCGGCGTGTTGCAGCTGTTCGGTAAACACCCACCTCCGAGGTGGACCTCTTCGGGGAGGGTTAGAGGGTTAGAGACTTATGGTGGAGCTGCTTTCGTCGGATGCTTTCGAAATGAAAACATCCATTGATCCAGTAATTTTATATACTGTTATAATAGGGGACGTTGCACTTTATTTATGTATTAATTTATTGGTTGTTTGTATTAGTCTGGGCCTTTGCAAGTCTGTTCGCCCTTCGGGTCTCTTCTCTCATCCCCCCCACCCAGGGTCTCTCCTTTCGTCTGTATCTTCACGTTTGCCCTCCTTAGGTGTATCAGCTATGCTGCCGCAGAGCGAGGTCATTCAACCTAATGCTGCTATTTAGACCTGACTGTTGCTAGTCACATAATTTAAACAGCTTAAACCTGGTGCTTAAAATAACTGTTTAAAAGTTTGATAACAATTCCTTCACGCTAGTCTTGATTGGTCACTAATTTTAAAGTTGAATTAGCTGAAAAAAATTTAACCTTCATAAGGACATCTCGCCATAATATTTCAGGGGGACGAGCATCGTTATAAATATGTTTGTGAAGGCTTTGAAATGTCATAATCTTTGTAAGAATAAGAAAATCCTCCCACCTGAGACCACACCCAATTTTTCGAAAATTTTCTTTTTATAAAAAATGACCTTTACGATTTTGATTAAAATGCTATACATATATTTGAGTTATTCTCATGGCAAATAAAATTAATATCTTCAATTTTCTGCAAATTTTCTCAAAAGTCCTGTTAATACTGGTTCGCTTTTACATAATGGTTTACAAAATTTTACAACACAAAAAAGTGAATTTGTTTAAAAAAGCTCAATTTACTTCTAACATATTTTTTTCTGGACTGAACCATTTCCAAAGTACTCCCTGTTATTTGTCTGAATTTTCCAGTTCTTACGCTTTTCTCAAATTGAAAGTTGCTATTTGATTGCAAAGAGAACGGAGTTTCAAAGCCTTCACATAGCGACCGGCTCTTAAATAGTTTGATCGTCTCTTAAGCTTTACTCTTCACTTCTCACTGTACTTCCAATGAAATATGAAATAAAACAAATTCTATCTCGATAATGTATAATTTATAATTTAAGTGTTGAATAGTTTGTAGAAGAGCGAGTAGAAAAAGTCAGCTGAGTGCACACATTAGACTTATGCTTTCCTTTGATTGGAACATTTTGTTCCGGTATAAATGGCCCATTTTCTCAGAAACTATTGAACATAGTCAAATGAAATTTTAGTGACAAAAACATCTAGACCTAGATCTAATTTGCTGTTAACAACACGGCTGGTTATTTTTAAAAAGGTTCAGATAAAATGTTATCAAAGATGTTATAATTCCGGACATACATGTTGATCGAGGTGATATTTTAGTCATTCGGTAAAAGAAATCGATATTTGCATTTTTGGTGCAACAAACGCACCATACGTCAAACTAGATATCTGTGAAGTTTTAATCCCCTAGGGCGGATTTAACATATATTTGGACAGCACTGCGCCGTTTAAATTACTCTCTGTCGCGGTAAACGACGCGCCGTTTTTTAAGTACAGTTGTTTGCTATTTTCTCGTATACAAAACCTATTTTGCCATACAAACATATAGCTGCAGGTCTGAAAATGTTCGATAGTGCACTTCAAAATGTGGACAATAAATTTTCCGATTTGAATGCTAATATCAGTTTCATGGTTTGTTTTTTAAAAAAATAACTAGGCATATTTGCGCTATAATAGGCCTTTTAAAGAAAAGTTATGCACTATATGAAAATTTAACTTGCACAAGAAAGGGAACATAAACATGTGTGTACATTCACATGGCTTTATCTACCCATTCTTCAACTGTGGCTGGCACAAAATTTAATGGCGGATGGCAGGAGGAGCTGGTCAAAACAACATACAATCACAGGCTCGCTTCGCCTTGCGGTGTTGTATTGTTAAACACTGTGTGAAATCAAACTCTAAGGCTGGTGATACAAATATCATTTGCGTCCATAAGACTTATTTGCAGAACAGGAAGAACAATAATCTGATCATGAACTGGTGAGCTATCAGCCGCTATTAAAGTTTGTGTCTACCATAGCTATGTTTAAAAAGCTTATTTTTCTACAAAATGTAATACAATAGCCTTAAACGATACTCAACTTTTAATCTATGGAATGGGCCCTTGGTCCAACTTCACATAGTATTTTTTTCTGTCACCATAGACAGCTGTGCGTGTGTGTCGTCGCAAAAGAGAAAGTGAAGAAAGACGCTGAAAGGACTGGGCAAAGCTACGAGAAGTTATAGTTGTGAGGTGTGGTAACACCAAAGACTGTAGACTGTGTTAACGACGAGGGGAAAAAAACTGTATTTGTTTTAGAAGGCAATAAACTGATAGAAAAGTAAATATTTGGAAATTATTGTCGTTTTGTTAGAATATCTAGATGATGCCTGTAATAGATTTATACTTCAAACGACTTTAAAGTTAGGACAATTTTAATTCAGGACGTGAAACAGTTTGGAGTATTTTTACATGCGTACGCTAAAGTGAACGTACCTAAATTTGTCCTTAAAAATACATTAAATTGGCTAAAAATAACAAAGACTTCTGTCCTTGTATAAATAATTTCCGAGACCATTCGTGTGCCATCCTTTCCTGAGCATTGTCACACGGAATCCGATATGATAGCGTTGCTGAATTTCCCATAGGGCGTTAATTACCGTTTATTTCCAAGTGCTTTAATCCCAAATGCTTCAACACACAGAAAAATGACTTGGGGACAATTTGCACCGTTTTTCAGCTGTTTTACATTGAAGAAGAGAACACGCCTAGTGGGCGTTTTTTCCTCTAGGAGAAAAAAGCACTCAACCTCGATATAAATCATTCCTTTATTTGGTGGAGTGGGCTGGGACGTTTAACGGTGAATAAAGCGTTATTACACTTTTCCTTTCGTGTTAGTGCCGAGATGCTGTCGTGGAGTTCCGTGCTCGGATAGAATTCTGTGTATTGCCTCCAAACATAAACTTTAATAAAAGTTGGATGATAAGCAAATGCATCGATGGGCGTGGCCGCTTGCAAAACTTCCTGTCTTCATTTGTTTTAACAAAAAGCAGACTTTGTAATTTTAAGAACGTGCAGCTTAGTGGTGTTTAAGTTCATATGACTGCTATATACAGAAAACACTGATGAGTTGTATTCACATGAATTTCTCTGCACTTTATCGTAGTTTTATGTAGCTTTTGCCAAGCTGTTTATTCTTCCAACGCACCACACTAGCCTTTATTTCGAAAATTTTGATTTTATAAAAAATGTATTTAACGAATTTGATTAAAATACAATATGCTTAGGATATCTTCATCAGAAATGAAATGTATATCAAAATAATGTGCTGGTAATTCAGCCAGGTTGTGAAGACATTAGTAACACACAGTGAGTGTTCTGCGAGAGATAAGAGAGATCTTGTGTTCGACGCCCAGCGAGAGAAGTGAACGAAAGAAGAGATTATATAAGTCAAAATACGTATGAAACCTTCTCTGAGCTTAAGTTTTCTGAAAGCGGCGCATTATTAGTTTTTCTCATTTCTCCATTGTAATTTTAGCTTATTCAACCGGTATATAGGCGAAATTAAAGAAGGCTGCAAAAAAGAAGTTGTGCAGTAAACATAGGTAGTAATAACTTCATCAGCTGCCCTGTCCTTATGATTAAGATTCCACCTTTTTCGTTAAATCAATAGTACTAAACATATATTTGCGCATCTAAATATACTTAGGGTTAAATTAACTGTTAACAATAAGCATAAAACATCAAAAGCTAGTTTACTAATGAGAAACATTTCGGAATAACGCTTATTGCCTGCTGGATCCAACGCTGACCGTGCAAAAGAGCGCCTGGCAGTGCGACAACCGTACTGCCCCTGCTGTACGGTGGGTTGCAGCTATTACAGGTGATAATCGAAGCCTCTGTATCAAGCCTTTGGCTGTTTACCGTTGGACATTGTACGGAAACAATTCCGGGTATGGTAATTAATGCTTCCACACAATAGCCGTGTGTACGACAGGAATAGAAAGGGTAGAGTGAGACTGAAAAATTCAATGCCATGACCGGGTATAGTCTCAAAATGAATGAATTGACAAAAAAATTTTAATTGAATTGACAAACATACCAAGCCAAGTATGCGTGACCCCGCGAGAACATGGGTTTCATTCATGTATGTTAGGTGTATCCTATTGGGAAGTAGTTTTAAAAAATTTCTTTTACAAATTTCATTCAAGATAACAAAGAAATTTAAATGGTTGTTTACATTCAGCTTCTTAAGCAAGAGTAAAATTCAAATCTGACGATCCAAAGGATCATTTTTATTTTATGTACTAAAACTATTTTTATATTACCTGCGTAAATATTTTGTGTACACCTGAGATAATTAGTTACTGAATTCGAAAAAATAAAGAAACGCAGAAATGTATATTTATCATACAAGGATTTAATACAAAAGCACTAAAAATGCAGAGAGCATGGAAAAAATATCTGATATGCTACATTCACATGATTTTCAACACCCAAAATCGTATATTTTAGTACCTCTTCTACAAAATATTTTTACAAAAGCTTATTTTTCTATGTATTCTATGCAAATTGAGATAAAAGTTTGCTTAAATAGTTCACTATATGATTATTATGTTATCCATAAAAGAATGAATCAGGAATCTAAAGCAATATTGAAATATTTAAAATGTAGCTGCTATATTCTGATTTTCAAAATCTATTTGTGGATGATATGAGGAACACATGAACTATGACTTAGATTTCCGATAAAATCTTTGATAAAATATTGGACAATTCAAAACAACAGAAACAAATATCTGAGAAATGTTAACATTAAAAAATTAATTTGAAGATATTTTTCTTTTACATTTATAAGTTTTAAGGCTTGACAATTCAGATTGAAGATTAATTCACAGGTTATATGCAGACAATATAAAGAATACTGAAATATTTTCTTTTAAAGAGTAATTTGGATTGAAGAATTTTGTTTAATATCTTTGTATCGCGTTGAAACATGCTCAATTTAAATACGAACTTTGGTATTTATTGAATTTTTATTTGAGGTTATGTTTTTACTTTCTCTACTAAGTAAAGTAGAGGAAGTATTATATTCCACCCAAAAATTTGATGTCGAGATTTCTTCGGAAATATATGTTTTGAGGCCCCCTGAATTCAAAAACAACATTTTTAGAAAAAGGTCCGTGTGTCTGTCAGTCTGTGCACAGCATAACTAAAAAACGGTAAGTCGGTTAAAACCAAAGTTGGTGTTAAAGTTTAATGTCTTTCAAGGATGCGACACGTAAATGTTAAAGAAAATTCCTCTACCCAAAACTACCCTTTACATGGAACATTTTTCGAAAAGTTTTATTTTCTTGAAACTGGCTCAAACAATTTAGATTAAAATGCCACATGTTTGAGATATTTTTATGCCAAATGAAATGTATATTTTGAATTTTTTGGTTATAGTCCATGTAGTCCTATTTACTCTGGATAAATTTTGCATACCTGATAAACCATAAAAATTAGACGAAATCTTACTGTACAGAAATGTAGATCTAATTAAAACACACAATTTATGTCTAATTATTTTTTTTCGTAGAGTGAATTATTTTGGAGACATTCCTTGTTATTTGTGTGAGTTTTGGAGAGCATACTTCAAATTGAGTATTGTTATTCATTTTTTATATTTTAACAGTACAAAGAGAACGGAATATTGTGCTCGCATACTCTCCTTGTACCTCCAACAAGATAAGCAATAAGATAATTTCTGCTAATGTTTATCTCAACTAACACGAAGAAGATATAGGAATAAGAATTTGTAAGAATGGTTAGTACAAGAGTAAATATGGTGCAATATTTTTCTAATCACTGTTCAGTTTCATGACTAGTTGACCAAGTCCTGGTGACTATAGTCGCAGCCTTTAGTCCGATATAAAAGCACGTGTTTGTTTCAGTGCTGCGGAGGTCATGCTGGCTACGGAAGTACGTGTTCCTGTGTACAGCATGTGGGGGATTGGCAGTTCTGCTGGGAGCGCTGTTCCTCACCGTTTACTTCATGCTCCGCTCTTACACTTCCTCGTTAAACTACTTCGAGACTGTTCCCACTTACGTTCCTGCTGCTATGGTGAGTATTCATATTTCAATCTACTACATTATTGTTCAAACATTATTAATATAGCTACTGGCAATCCTATTAACTGACAGACATACCAATTATTTTTTATTTACATATAACCTCACTTTTCTCTCTTACACCTGAAATCGTAAGCATGTGAATTATTTTAGTGAGTTTATACTAAAATAATAAATTTAAGTACTATTAGATGTATTGAGTGATAAAAATATTGTAATTTATATATTATTTCATGTAGAAATAACACAATAAACAGTCTTTCACCATACCTTAATTTTCAGTCTTGTTGCAAGTCACTGATAAACAGCCAGGATTACCAACATGAAACTGTGAAATTTTAAAATAAGTGGATGCAATTTAATTAAAAACCATTGCAGAATATTTTTGCAAATTATAGTGGTGTTACATGTTCTCCTAAAGTGCTCTTAAGTAAAAAAAATAACAAAAACGTGCATTAATCAGACGTAGTCTAATAAATTTGTCCACATCTGTATAACTGACATTTCTTTAATTATTTGGCTGGAAATCCACTTTTCAGCGTACTCCATTTTCGGTGACCAGAGTAAAAGGTTAAAACATATGCGCATCTGGTCACAGAAAATTTGAACTCCCGAACGTTCTACTTAACTTGACGTTAAAACTGCTCATTAAGTGAATTTCTAGTTGAATAATTGAAAGAATTCTACATAAATCCCTCACTATTTAAGGCATATATGTGAAGTTTAGACAAAACGTGTAGCTGTTATACGGCAAATTTATCAAGGTTACTCGTTCACTTTAGTGGAGTAATTCTGCGTCGTTTAAACAGGATCATTAAATTGACTACACCAAAGCTATAATTGATTAAAGGTGCTGTACACCCAGAGACGAAAACTCAAAAAATTTACCTGAGCTCACACCGCTATAATAACACAACAACACGTTGCGTGTTTGCTCTCTTCACGACAAAAACTAAATTGCATTTATAAGCCACGAAAGCAAATCAATTCAACGAGCCATTAGTAATTAAAATCTAATTTGCATAGTTAATTTCAATTTCCTGATATTTGCTTTCGCCATATTCCCTTTGTTGATATTTGATACCTATACGATTGACAAAACAAATGACGACTTTTTTTTTATGTTCAAGCCCCAGGTATCAGCTGTTTACATTTTTATGTTCGTAATAATTTACGACGGGCTCACAGTGAAAAGGAAGGAGTTTTTTTTATAGCTGTTCCTTTCGTCATCTGGAAACAATTCCCATAGCTACATATGGTTTAATTACATTTTTAAATTCAGCTATATTTCCTGTTGCAAATGTTTGTTAACAATATATAATTCTTTCGTATATCGTACTTGAGGAATCGAAAAAGACATCCACTCCACTTAGGCAAGCATCACTAGAACAAAAATCTGATGTGTGCATTCACATGACTTTCTCAACTCACTTTTGTGCTAATTATTCTTAAAAACGCTTATGTTTCTATTTCATATTAATCGAGATATGTTTGTGGTAATAAGTTTATTTTACATTTCCTTATAGATAAAATGGAAATAGGATAATACAATAGACTTAATCAGTAGTCAAATATTTTAAGATTTTCTCTTTGCATAGCTGAGAGATAAAAAATAGTGAATAACTTATTCCTGTTCGAGAGAAGTATAATATTTAAACAAATATCAAGGAGGTCGTTATTGGTTTTTCATGGCATGGCCATGCCCTAAACTACCCTTTGCATGAAAAATTTTTCGAAAATTTTGATTTTCTTGAAAATGGCTCTAACGATTTTGATTAAAATTCCATATGTTTAAGATATCTGTATGACAAACGAAATGTATATTTTGAATTTTCTGGCTATAGCCTATGTAGTCCTGTTTGCCCTGGATGATTTTGAATAACTCTTAAACCGTAAAAGATAGACAAAACCTTACTGTACAAAAAATCTAGACCTCGCTAAAACACAATTTATGCCTGAATAAATTTTTTGTAGAGTGAACTTTGTTATTTGTGTCAGTTTCGGAAAACTTAAAACTTTCGCGAAATGGAACATCGTTGTTCATTTTTTATGTTAAGCGTGCAAAGAGAACAGAATCTCAAAGCTTTAAAACATTTGACTATCGCTCAAAGCGTACTGCATTCTAATATTTCCCTTGCACCTGCAAGGAAATAAGCAATAAGATAATTTGTACAAATGTTTATCTCAACTACCTCAAAGAAGATATAGTGAGTCATGTGAGTGCAACACATCAGATGTTTTTATACAGCAGTTAAATGCATAAATACCTAGACTGTAAGTACGCCAGGGTAAAAATAACCTCCCAGTGCGCTTAAGCAATAGCTGATTTCAAAAAAAATTGATCCAATAACAAATATGGAAGCTCAAAATTGAGTCTCAAGGTTTTTTAACCAGTACAAATGATGTAAGAGGATCTTGCACTGGAAGATTTTCCTGCGTGTTTTTGAGAGAGTAGAGGGTTTGTACTAGTATGCTGTTTTGGTACGTGATATAACAATCGCCCTTTGTTGTATAGCTTCATACCCAAACACTTTATGACTACCAATAGTAACAAGAAGAGGGAGCTCTTATGAAACACTAAACTGAGCGTCGATACGTTTTAGGCTGCAATTTCGGCTTCAGTGTTTCAAGTATCAAATTACATTCATTTTGTCGCCTCTTGTGCAAAATCACTAACTGCTTTCCGTTTGTGTGATTAAATCAGCACCTGTTTCAGGACTGTGATCGTTGCGTGACGAAAACTGTTAGCGAGGCTGTGTTATTATGACAGATACGCGCCTGAACCAATCTACGTTATAGCTCTAAGTCTTTACTGAGTTAATATTTCGATATTAATATAATTTTCTTGGTACCAGATTTCACCCAAAATACATGTTTTGATACTCCCTGAATTAAAAGAGAATGTGTTGCTCTCACATGACTTTCTCTACTCTTGTACTAACCATTCTTACAAACTCCTATTTTATCTTCTTCGTGTTAGTTAAAATAAACATTTTCAGAAACTGTCTTATTGTTTATTTTATTGTAGGTCCAAATGGAATATGGGAATTTGAGCGCTAGTCAAATCTTTTAATGCTTTCAAATTCCGTTCTCTTTGCATGGTTAACATATAAACAGATGAATACTGATGTTCCATTTGACAGAAGTATGTTGTCCAAAAGTTACACAAATATCTCCGAAACGGTTCACTCCACAAAAACTTTACTCAGACGTAAATTGTGTAATTTAGCAAGATTTACATTTTTGTAGAGTAAGATATTGTCTATCTCTTACGGTTTACCAGTTATGCAAAAGTCATCCAGAGTAAACAGGACTACATGTGCTATAGCCAGAAAATTCAAGATATACATTTCATTTGTCATAAAAATATCTCAAAATATGACATTTTAATCAAAATCGTTAGAGCCATTTTCAAGAAAATCAAAATCATCGAAACATTTTCCATGTAAAGGGAGGTCACGGTAGAGTATTTTTCTTCAAAATCTTTGTATCGCATCCTTAAAAGGCATTAAACTTAAGTAGCAATTTTGCTTTTTAACCGACTTTTTGTTTTTGAGCTATGCTTCCACACACCGACACACACACACACACACACACACATACATGGACCTTTTTCTAAAAATGTTTTTTTTTTTGTTTTTTTTTTTTCCTTTACTTTAGTATACGCAGTATAGAAAGTAAAAATAGTTTGGTATACGAAGGAAATAGACTACGTGGGTTCATAAATTGTTTGTTAAAGTAGTAACTGATACATGGATTGTTTGAGTAACAACACAATGAAAGCAAAACCTTTTAGTTTTATGAGACGCTAGAAAATAACAATCTACAATCGGCTTTTATGAGAGGAAGAGAAGACGTAAAAGTGTAGGATGAGTGATGTGTTCAAGTGCCAATTAGGAACCTGATATCAAGCAGGTTTGTTTACCTACGCTTCAATCTTCCGATGGAAAAGCTTTATTGAG
This sequence comes from Tenodera sinensis, assembly GCA_030765045.1. NCBI lineage: Eukaryota > Metazoa > Arthropoda > Insecta > Mantodea > Mantidae > Tenodera > Tenodera sinensis. The sequence continues at coordinate 32,728,745 of CM060968.1, forward strand.
TGTCTGCTTTACTCTTGAAGCGTTTTCCTTTAGTTAGCTGAGTGAGGTTTTCTCACTCTTCAGAAGAAAAGTTTATATTTCATGAAGCCGTTGTAAACGCCACAGTTAATTAAGTTAAATCTCCATTTCACAGAGCCGTTGAAACTTGCATGAGGCAGTTAGGAATGTTAAAAATAAACTCGAATGAATATTCGTGAATTTAATTTCACTTTTGCACATTGTAACATTTAGATACAACCCTGCATTACACAATAAAATAATAAAAATCCAATGCCTTACATTCATATGATCTTCTCTGCCCTTCACCGAACTATTCTTACAAACTCTATCTTTATCGTAATTGAAATTATTTAGATTTTCATTTAGTTTAGTATATAAGAGACTTTATAAAGTTTTATTTATACCTTTTGGTTTATGAGTATTTTCATCTAAACGAAAGCATTTATTAATAAATTTACAATGGAAATATAAAATACTAATAAGATTAAGGAATACTCAAATGTTTTAAGAGCTGGTCGCTACGTGAATGACTCTAAAATTCCATTTTCTCTGCATGATAAAAATGCGAATAGCAATTTCCTATTTGAGAAAAATGTAAGTATGTGAAAATTCAAATAAAAAACAAGGAATATCTCGATTATGATTACCTCTATAAAAAAAAGTATTTGACAAAAAATTTGTGCTAAAGCGGGATCTGCATTTTTCCTTTCTCTACTGGTAAGTAGGGGAAGTATTGTATTCCACCCAAAAATTCGATGTCGAGATTTCACCGGAAATACATGTTTTGAGGCCCCGTGAATAAAAAAAAGTATTTTTAGAAAAAGGTCCGTGTGTGTGTCTGTGTGTCAGTCAGTCTGTGTGTCTGTCAGGCTGTGGACAGCATAACTCAAAAACGAAAAGTCGGTTAAAAACCAAAGTTGGTATTTAAGTTTAATGTCTTTCAGGGATGCGACACGAAGATTTTAAAGAAAATAGCCTCACCCTAAACTACCCTTTAGATGGAAAATTTTTCGAAAATTTTTATTTTCTTGAAAATGGCTCTAACGATTTTGATTAAAATGTCATATTTTGAGATATTTTTATGACAAATGAAATGTATATCTTGAATTTTCTGGCTATAGTCCCTGTAGTCGTATTTACTCCGGACGACTTTTGCATAGCTGGTAAACAGTTAGAGATACACCAAATCATACTATACAAAAATGCAGATCTTGCTAAAATACACAATTTATGTCTGAATAAATTTTCTTGTAGGGTGAACCATTTCGGAGTTATTCCTTGTTATGTGTGTGAGTTTCGGAAAACAGAACTTTTGTGAAATGGAACATCGTTGTTCATTTTGTTATATATTAAGTGTGCAAAGACAACAGAATCTCAAAGCTTTAAAAGATTTGACTATCACATAAAGTCTACTGTATTCTAACATTCCCCTTGCACCTACAAGGAAATAACCAATAAGATAAGTTGTACAAATGTTTATCTTAACTAACACGAAGAAGATATAGGAATAAGAGTTTGTAAAAATGGTTAGTAGAAGAGTAGAGAAAGACATGTGAGTGTAATACATCAGATTTTTTGTATGGAAAATTTTGTCTTTCTTACGGTTTACCAGTTATACACAAGTCATCCTGAATGAAGGGGATTTCATAGGCTATTCTCAGAAAATTCGAGATACACATTTTATTTGTCGTAAAATATCTTAAATGTGTGGCATTTTAATCGAAATCGTTGTGAAAATCAAAATGTAAAGCTAATTATTATTTATTTATGCCAACAAACATACTGTTGGTGTTTTTAAACACACAAGCCGTGTGTGGGCAAAGTTTAAGAGGTAGAACTGGAACTTAAAAATTCAATGCCACAACTGGGATTTGAACCACAGACCTTCCGCTTACCGGGCGGCTGCTCTACCACTGAGCTATTGTGACAAACTGCCAGAATGACATTAAATTCTCAAGCCAGTTCGTATTTCTCCTGGTAAACCACAAAGGCAGTCTCACATCAGAGACAAATACCCCAATGGTGACTTACTATTGCAAGTACTTTATATCCCAGGATTAAATAACCTTCACATGGTAATTATTATTTATTTATGCCAACAAACTTACTGTTGGTGTTTTTAAACACACAAGCCGTGTGTGGGCAAAGTTTAAGAGGTAGAACTGGAACTTAAAAATTCAATGCCACAACTGGGATTTGAACCACAGACCTTCCGCTTACCGGGCGGACGTTCTTAACCACTGAGCTATTGTGACAAACTGCCAGAATGACATTAAATTCTCAAGCCAGTTCGTATTTCTCCTGGTAATGCCACAACTGTGGTTCAAATCCCAGTTGTGGCATTGAATAGTGTTGGTGTTTTTAAACACACAAACCGTGTGTGGGCAATGTTTGAGAGTTAGAATCGGAACTGAAAAATTCTGCTGGCAAATTCTTATACAGATAGAACCAGTAAATCTTAGTTTTTACAGAAAATGTGTTTTTTAATGATTCAAAATGCTCCACGTGTGGCAATTTAATTCAGGTCTTAAAATTTGCATGAAAACCTGTGATGTACTTATACAAACAAATAGTGTCAAAGTCTAAACAAATGAAAAATATTTATTTTTTAAAATGGCAAAATGTATTTTTGCTAGCTTTATAATTATATACGAATATTGTCCACAGCAACTATTGTTTATACAGCTATAATATGTCTATTTGTAAAGTTTCAGACAAATTCTTGAACATTTTTATGCGAAGGACTTTTTAAATAAGTATGTTATTAAATTGTTAAAATAATTAAAACTGCACCAGAATGACTTCAAATTCAGTACACATCCTAATTTTGACCAGTCTAGTAAGCTCTGAAAATATGGTTTAAATTGGATAAAAAATAAAGAATTTCCGCAAGTTCCGCAAATGAAGCAAATATTGAGGTAATATTGTTTATTATCCTTCATTAATTACGAGCACAAATATCTGCACTTAGACTCCTGTCAGTAATACGGAATAGGGATGTATGGAACCACCGCTAATAGCATAGGTATCAATAACGCAATTTTCCACCACCGACCCGATGCTGGCATCCAAACCGCATTGAGTGGCTGGCATTCTTCGCGTTCCTAAATGCTTTAATCCCCATTACTTAAATTGCATTGAACTGTCCGGGAAATCTCATTCATACATGGCATGCTTCTCGTTCCTTTGATAAGGATAAGCCCCCAGTTGTTACAATTAAAATTCCAGGGAACCTTAGCTGTCTGGAAAACGAACTTATCCCATCTACCCTGCCAATCAGGATTAAAGAACATCCATGCTGCGTTAGAACTGCCGTACAAGGGCTTCCACTACCAATAACACTGCTCTGCATTTTCAAAGAATAATTTTTATGTTTTAGTTTAAATGCCGATTCCCCTAATTTTGTGGTGGTGATTCCATATATGTTGTGAGTTTTTCCCTAGTAAAGAAGAGGAAGTATTGTATTCCATTCAAAAATTCGATCTCGAGATTTCACCGGAAATATATGTTTTGAGGCCCCCTGAATGAAAAAAGCAGTTTTAGAAAAAGGTCCACGCGCTTGCGCGCGCGCGCGCGCGTGTGTGTCTATGTGTCACTCTGTGGACAGCATAACTCAAAAATGAAAAGTCGGTTAAAAACCAAAGTTGCCATTTAAGTTTAATGTCTTTAAAGGATGTGACATTAAGATTTTGAACAAAATTCCTCCACGCCAAACTACCTTTTACATGGAAAATTATTCAAAAATTTTCATTTTCTTGAAAATGGCTCTAACGATTTTGATTAAAATGCCATATGTTTGAGATATTTTTATGGCAAATGAAATGTATATCTTGAATTTTCTGGCTGTACTCCATGTATTCCTATTTACTCTGGATGACTTGCATTACTGCTAAACCATAAGAGATAGACCAAATCTTAATTACTATACAAAAAAGGCAGGCCTTACTAAAACACACAATTTATGTGTAATTAATTCTTTCTTCTTTTTCTTCTGTACAGTGAACTATTTCGGATATATTCCTTGTTATTTGTGTGATTTTTGGAGAACTTATACTTCTGTCAAATGGAACATCGTTATTCATTTTTTATGTTAACCGTGCAAAGAGAACGGAATTTGAAACCTTTAAATCGCCCAAAGTCTACTGTATTCCCATATTCTCCTTGTACCTACAAGAAGATAAACAATGAGACAATTTCTGCAAATGGTTATCTCAACTAACATGAAGAAGCAAGAGGAATAAGTTTGTAAGAATGGTTAATACAAGAGTAGAGAAAGTCATGTGAGTGTAACATATCACACGATTTTTACAAACGCTTATTCCGCTATCTACTTCATACTAATTTAGATAAGCATTTACAGAAATTATCTTGCTACTAATTTTCTTGTAGGTGCAAGGGGAATGTAACAATACAGTAGACTTTAAGCGATAGTCAAATGTTTTAAAGCTGGTCACTAGGTGATGGCTTTTAAATTCCGTTCTCTTTGCGTGGCCAAGAGAAAACATTGAATAAAGACCTCTCATTTGAGAAAAGTGAAAGTATTGGAAAATTCAGACAATACGTCTCAATAGTTAATTGTTGACACAAACTTTCTATTTTAACAAGATCTACATTTTTGTGAGCTAACTTTGATGCAGAAATTGAAGCAATTCGAATGGCCCTGCAAAATCTTTTGTACAGAATTTCACATTTTCAGCAAGCAGTTATTCTCTCAGATTCCAGGGCAGCAATTATAGCAATTACTTCCAAGTTGTCACCAAAAAACCAAACAATTATAGAATGTTGGAAAATCCTTACCCATCTAACAGCACTTCAAAAACACCTAGTCTTCCAATGGATACCAGCTCACTGTGAACTGAGTGGTAACGAGAAAGCTGATTTTCTTGCAAAAAGGGGTACTGGCAATGTGCAGAAATCAATAGTTAATCTACCATTTTATGCAGCTAAAAGATTAGTCAACTCTGAATTCAAAAAAAATTATTGAAAAATATTACTATGAAAAATCAAAAAATAAAAGATGGGAATTACCAAACATTCAAACAGTAATTCCTGAGTATCCTCGAAAAACAGCAGTTGCAACCTTCAGGTTGATTACAGGACATGATTGTCTGGCAAAACATTTAAACAGAATTGGGATATATTCTTCACCACTCTGTCCTCTATGTGATCTGCAAGAGGAAATGGATCGAGACCACCTTCAAATATGCCCGGCCACTTCTAGTGCCCCATCCATCAGTGAAAAATATTGGAGAGCAAGAGGATTAATGACTTCATTGTCAGAAATCCAGCATTAGCTAACAACAGCATTTTTGTGAGGTGAGATTTCATGTATATCTATATCTCTCACCAGCTATATAATAATAAGAAATATCACAGAAATGGTTCACTCCACCAAAAAAGATATCTCTTACGGTTTACCTGTTATGTAAAAGTCATCCAGAAAGAAGAGGATTTTTAGGACATTCCCAGAAAATCAAGATGTATATTCATTTTTCATGAAAATATCCTGAACATGTGGTACTTTAAACAAAATCATTGGAGCTATTTTGATAAAATTAAAATGTTCGAAAATTCTTCCATCTGAACAGTAGTCTATGGTAGGGGTGGGGGGTTCCTTGAAAGTCCTCGTGTTGCATCCTTGGAAGATACTGAATTTAAATACCAAGTTTGGTATTTAACCCGCTTTTCGTGTTTGAGTTATACTGTCCACAGATAGACACACACACGAGGACATTTTCTACAAATCTCTTTTTAGATTTAGGGGTTCCAAAACGTGTATTTCTTAGTGAAATCTCGATATCGAATTTTTGGGACAAATGCAAAAGGAAGAAGCTCGTCAAGTATAAAGGCAGAGTTACAGCTGCCTAACACCAAGGCCTCTATGGACTTAGCGGGTATCTGCTATAATAAGTGGAAAAATAATAGTATATTCCTATATGATATACTAATATTAAAGTACAAACACACTTCTAAAACCGCGTGAGGACTCTAAAGGGCGAGAGGGTTCATATAAATAATACAACCAAGACCAAAAAGATCATAAACTCACCTGATTAGGCCCGGCTGCACCTCTACGGTGTATAAATCTCCGACCAAACCGCACAACTGCTACCAAAGTTGAGAAGACTTAATCTGAAAGAACAAGAAACAGGAATGGGATAAGCAGCAAAAGTTGAACCAAAGGCATTAGAAACTCTCTAAGGTGCTTACGAAGGCTTTACAACCACAAATAAGTATCTAACGGAATACTAGAACATAGTGGTGTTCCGAGGTTTAGTGGTATTCTTACTTTTCGCAGTCTGATGGTGCCAACTCTATAGGTTCTTCAGTCGAAACATAGAGTTAGCTAAACTTCTTAAGCTCCATTGTCAAGGAGATAAAAATAACAATGTTCCTGTCTAAAGTAATAAGGCTAATGTTCTTATGTCAATGCTCAGAAAATTCAGGTGATGTGCTTATCCTACCAGCATTTATTTAGCAACCCAGAGAAACACTCGAGAAAAACAATGGATGAGGAAGTTGGACCACGGGAATCAAACTCATGACCTGCCGAATCCAAGCCTCACACTTCACCATAGAGCCAATTAGCTTGATTGAATACAATACCTCCCAAGTTATTATACATAGTAGAGTAAGTCATATATAAACTTTTAAGAAGCATTATTCAGAATAGGTAAAATTGGACACACATTGAAGAGATGAATGAGGTTTATTACCAGAGAACCAACCATAGAGAAAAATCATAGGAAAGATCACAGTAAATGTAATAATGATGCAGTTTGCAGAAGGGGAGTTAACATTTGCCAACTGCTTTCAGTGTTCTAATGACTCTTTGAAGCAATGAAGCTACGTTCGTCGTTTGTTTATTTTCCCAGCAATATGAACTGGGGATCCAGAAACTACTACAAAGACTGTGTAAATAGAGCTCGTGTTTATGTTAAATTCTCCTTTTTCACAGTTGTATGAAAATATTTATTATTATTCTACAACAGTCGTTCGCAAACTTTCTAACTATCTGACATACGCAGGATGGAAATGCGAAAGTTAAGAAAGAAGAATGCAGAGAAATATCTGCTTTGCAATAATCCGCGACTTTTTCTTCCGATTATCATTTGTTTTCATACATGTTTTACCTGTTGAAGCTCACTTTTAAGCTATTCACAACTTCTATATATCTTATCTCACTAGTACGTCACAATTTTCTATTTCACATGTACGAAATATATTAATTTATTTATGTATACTTCATGTTTATGCTTTGTTAAGATATATTATTGTGATGCCGGCCGGCGGCCGTTCCACATCAAAAGACGCTCAAGGTCAAGTTAGCTCACACCACTGCGCGGCGAGTAAACAACACAAGAATAGGGCGGGTCGGATCAAAGATAGATTTTTACAGACTGTTCGAGAAACAATTCATGTGCTGGGCTTGTTTATGAAAAGGTAGATTTCCAGAAAAGTTCGTGCTATGTCATTGTCGTCTATGTAAGCGAATGAAGTGGTGACTGGGCAGAATCGTTGAGTCATTAAGGGTTGAATGAGACAGCTCTTAGCAGTTAGCTTTAAGTGCGCGCGTGTGTGTGTCTGTGTGTGCGTGCGTGTGTGTTGAGAGAAAGAAAGAGAGTTTGAGTATTGTCAAGGATTGTTTTAGACATTTAATGGGAATTGTTTGCTGTGTGAAGCAGTTTTAGTTAGAAGATTGTCGATGCTAGATGTTTGTGAGACACAAAGGCAATGAAGTACGTAGTTACGAGAAGACAGAATAGCTGTCAGTTGCAAGGTCACGAGGAATCGTAAATTGTGTTAATGATAAACTAGAGAACTGTATTTCTGTGATTCAGTTTCAGAAGAGAAATAAAGTGACAGAAAAAGAAACAGTAACCGAAAGTGTCATCTGGGATCTGTCACATTGTCATTTGCCACATTATGCATGGTTTCTATACACTGTATCCAATAGGCACATTAAGGGAGGCATCAATATTTTCGGAAAATATTGTGCACGTAATAACAATATGACTAGGCAAGTCATTCTTTCCGAGGTTGGATATGATAATGAAGAAGTGATGATGAAGAAGTGAGCTTAAATAATGTCACCGCGCCGGCGTAGCTAATTACTAGCTGCGGAGGAATATCGTTGTGTGCCGTCTTACTGCTCCTGAACATTCGCTCGAGCCGTTTTTAGTACTTTCGTCTTCCTGGAGGATCGTTTTGTGTTTGGCCCTATACTAGGGTATTACTATTAGGATATGACTGGAAAAATGAAAGAAGCGGTGCTTTATTTTTTTTTTATTCTTTATTTTTGTTTAAATTATGAATAGCAGTACTGGTATGCATGTAAGGACTCTAAATATTTACGTATATGGTTTACTTATTGCTTTATTATATTAAATAATGCATAGTTTGAGTAATAATCCAACAGAAAAATTTCAGTTACATAACAATTCATACTTACGTTTACTCATTTATACGTTATTTTAGCCGCATCCCTTTGAGAACTTATAACTATGGCAGACACAATACTTAATGGCAGCTGATAACTACTATTCTCTTTCCTTTTGTACAAATAAATTTTGTGGGCGCAAATGATATTTATAACACTGGCTTTACAGTGTGATTTCGCAGGGTGTTTAACTATGCAGCTCAGAAAGCCTCTGCTTGGATTTTGTATTGACCAGCTCCTCCTACCACCCGCCATGAAAGTTTACGTCAGCCATAATCATTGTGTTAACGTATAACTAATTGTATAGTTTTGCTTGAAGTTTAACATCCTATAATCGCGTAGGTCATATCGGATGATGAATGAACGAAATGGTGGAAATGATGCTCAAATCAGCCCAGAGTCTCTCGGGCTGGTTACCCGACACTCTCTTTTTACGATATGGGAAAACCCATATAACTCGGATAACTCCGGAGACGGACGCGACAAATTATTTACGACTCTAGTCGATTGTCAGCTCTTTAGCTTCTTAACCTAGAGCTTCTGAGTTTGATTCCTGAATGTATCTTTAACCAGAATAATCCCCTATTCCCTAAAGAGTCTGGAATGTAAGTGTGTTTGACTGATAAAATCAGGTTAAGAAAACCTACACTCCACCGAGTAATAACACAGTAAGTTAGCGCACCTCCATGGTGTGGAGATCGCTTGCCAGTGTAACATTCAAGAGGTCCAAAGTTCGAGACTGAGTTAGCCGGATAAGGTTTTCACTGGGGATTTCCTTTATTCTGCAAAGGCGAATGTCTGGTAACATTTCATTTATTTCATTCATCCTCAGATATGACGTAAAGGACGCTAAACCTCTGTTTATTCAATTGTTTCTCAAGTCAAAGCTCTCGATACAAACATAGAAGTTAAAGGGGGCCATGCAAATAAAACAAAGATTATTCATTTGAGTGAGTAAGTGACTGAGTGAGTGGGTGAGTGTCTGAATGAGTGACTGAGTGAAGGAGTGAGTGGATGGGTAAGTTAGTGAGTGAGTGAGGGTGAGTGAATGAGTGAGACTGAGTGAGAGTGAGTGAGAGTGAGTGATTGAGTGAGAGTGAGTGAGTGAGAGTGAGTGAGAGTGAGTGAGTGAGTGAGTGAGTGAGTGAGTGAGTGAGTGGAGTTCAAGGGCGCGTCAACAACTAGGTCATATGGTCCCATATTCATACGAAATCTCCTACCTTATCTAGCGTATCTTCGGTATGCAGGTGTAACGATGTGAAACATCAGATAAACCCAAACGTTACGGTACTCAAGTCAAACATCGTTTTAGCACTCCAGGAGAATTTACTTTAACAAAATCGACTTTTGTTAAGCAATTCCTTACATGCAAAATGGCTTTAAGAATGTTGATTAACTCTATGACTCTTGACAAAATTCGAAGGGAAGTCTTAACACCTTGACCTATGGAAGATCTTTTGTGCCTATGCCCTTGATAGTGTGCCCCCGAAATGCTTCACAATCACCGATACCAGTAACGATAACCAGAACGAGAAAAGTCGAAATACATGTATTCAAATGAGAGCGTTCACAATCGATGGGAAGCTTTCTCGAGCCTCGAGAATGATGAAACTTGAGCAAGTATTAAATTTCTCGTTCTCGTTCCCGGGCATGAAATGTAAGATTGATATTGTGCGTATTACACTTTTCACTGAAGAAATTGTTCATGGCAGCCGAGTCATGAAACAACCGCTAGAGCTCTCTCTTGTCACAAGCTAGGAAGAACAGCATTGGCCAGTTAGAAACAAATGAATTCCCAATCATTTGGTATCGATGTGATAATCGGTAATAAGCACTTCTGTTTTTTTGTTACCGGGTTATTGTGAACCAAACTTTTGAGTGCTGCCTTGCTTACCATTCTCATTTTGTTCTGGTTAGCGTTACGGGGTGGTTGTTTACCAACCTTAAGGGTGTAATGGAAAGCATTGTTCTTAAGCTGAAATATATTCACCAGACCTCTGGAGATTACGTGTGCCAATCCTAGAGGAAAGAGCTATACCACGTGACCAGCATCACTTGTACTTCACTCGTCCTGATTTCTCATGAATAATAGCACAGTGGACCCTCCATATTTTAATAAAAACATACCATCATTATCCGCCTCGCAGCTGAAACGAACAAAAACGAAAGCTGGATAAAAACGTAGAGTGTACAAGCTCAAATAAAGCAGGAAACAACCCTTGCCACACTACTTAAAACTCTCGACACACCCCTTCGTCAAGTGTGGGGGAGGGTGGGCGAAGATCAAGGGTTGGACCGGATGAAAGTTTAAAGAGTAATGATTCTGAGCGGAAAGAAGCGGAGCTACCATGACAAGTTAGCAGCTTTTTGGCACTTAGTTCGACTTTTCTTCTAAAACAACTTCGTTAAATATAAGTTAAAGCCTCTGTGGTATATCTGCACTTAATGACCTAAACTTTACAGCAAACGAGTACATCAGCTAAATACGATAGAAACAAACTTTGCAAGTTCATTCACAGTAAGCGTTAAGAACTAATTGTACTGCATTTTGAGTATGTGTAACTGCAAAGTTAGCTCGAATAAGGGTACATACAGAAAATAATAGCTACTGGGAAGTAAGCTTTGAAGATTTAACAACTACATATCTGTATATTTTGCTACAAAGTAGATATATCGTTAACAAACAATGAGTCCTATACATAAAATGTAGTATTACCTTTTGCTTTACAGGAAAAGCTCGAAGGAATAGCATATACTTTGTTTTGTAAGCATAAACATAACCTAATGTTAAGAAGTTTATACCTGTGGTTTATACTTCCATGCCCGTGACTAACGAAAAAGACGTCTCATGCCATACCTTTCGATAAATAATCGATTTCGTATTAATCGGACGCTTCCGCTCCTATTCGGCCATTCTCGTCACGGCCTTAGCCATTCTAATTTAATACTTAAGCGTGACAGATAATAGTACGAACATAACCTGTGAATGTGAACATATAACAATTTATAAGGAATATGAGATACAAAGAGAACAAATGCAGTTCGAAATTTGCTGCATTAACCACTTAACCACTCCATATCCTGTTTACCGAATAGATATAACTGCTTGAAGTCAAAATCTTTAGGCTCTTTTCTTTCTTTAAACATCTTTCTAGCCCGAACTTGAAGAAATGCAGCCATTTTACTTTATTATGGACTTTGCTAAACAAGTGAAGTGTGGGGAAAGGCATACTATGGTTTTTCTTAGTATTGCTTATGAAGCACATTCTTTTACTATGTTTTATGCATGACAATCATAGTTTATTCTGAGGGTAGAAGTATAACCTGATTAATAGTTTGCTAAGGGGAAAAGCAGCCACCTACTAAGCTTTTTATGCGTACTGATCATAGCATTTCTTTTCAAACCTATAGGAAAAAAATTTACTACGGCTTTATGCATATGGGCTAATATGTCCTCTGAGCTAATAACACATAGTGTCACCGCGCCCGCCGCATCTAATTGCCAACAACAGCAGTGTCACCCATCGCATTAATGTCGGCACTACCGCAAAGGAGCCGAAGCAAAGAGACAGAGCCTGGCCGCATTGTTGGGGCGCTTGCCGAAAGGGAGAAAAGGATAGAGACTTCGAGAATCTTCTCTGCTTTGTATTTCACCGCAATAACTGAACTTTCCAGAATAGTGCCTGGGAGATATAAATAGCGGTAAAGTGCGACAATCAGTCAGTCAGACGTATGTGAAGCGTTGAGGAGTCGTGCCGACGGAGAAGGGACAGTTCTTTGTGACGAATTTGGAGCCGTGCTGTGAGTGAATCGGAAAAGACTTTCTTGCTGTTGCAACGAGTGTAAAAAGTTACTGTTTACGGAAATAAAAGTGTATCTTTATCCCGACTACATCTGTCTTCTTTACTTTACACTACACCCAAAAAGTCACAATATATTATCCTCAGTGGCGTAGCTTGGTGTGTGGACTTGGTTATGTACTTAGAACTCGTGTTAAGGGTACCCAGAAGTGAAATTTCTAAATTCTACAATTAATAGCCGATATATATATATATATATATATATATATATATATATATATATATATATTGAATACTGTACATTCACATTTTCATTGTAATACCTTCAACACCTTTAAATTTATTATATTTTCTAGCTTTTGCTCCACACGATGAAGATTTTAACATTTTTATAATTTTAAATATTATTCGGTTATATATTCTGTTGCGAACAGAAAGTGCTTCAATGTTTCAGTTTATTAAGTAAAAACTATTAACTTTGAAAGAATATTTGTTCATAATTTTTATATTTCTTAAAGAACTTCATATTTCACCAACTGGTAAATATTAAAGTCACAGAACAATCATTCCCTTTATTTTATCGGATTCTCAGTTGATTACAAGCAATCTGATTCCATATTCGGAGCAGTAGGTTTCCAGAAAGTGCAGCGTTCTCTCTTCAACACGTGTTTTTCTCGTAGTGAACCAGGCGGAAGCAAGTGCATACCCTGTCTTCGGTTTCCTGGCGTATTTTTCTCTTACACGTTCTCACACATTACTGTTCAAAATGCTGCTTGGTGTACTCTGATACGAGCAGAAGAGATTGAAAATATGAAATTAACCATCACTACCAAACAAAATACTGAAAAACTTAGCTTTAAAGCTCATTAACATTAACAAGCGAGATTCATTTTTGAGCGTTGCATCCACTGCGCGCGCACATCGTTTGACGTGATTGGTGTGAGGCAAACACAAACACCAGCAGCTCTATTTCAATGCTTGGCCTGATATACTAACAATAATAATTCATAGCAGATTGTTGTTCGAAACATACTCCTCAGCAAGTATTAGCCCGATTGGATTAATACCTATATAGTGATAGAAAAATTTAAATAAGGAAAACTGGCAAGGTATGCAGCACATGACCCATATCCATTGACGCTACGCTCCTGATTATTTTTAATAATTAAGTTTTAGATTCAAAGTTTCACTTCTTCATGTGCAGTGTATGCCCTTTTTATATAGAACAACCAAACCAAGTAGGCAAAAGTGTTTATGTATTAAAAGTTGGAGACGCGCATTTTTCTTAAGTCACCTAGCACAGAATTCCAATCAAATGTGTTCGATAAACCTGACTGTAAACTGCCAGACTGGATCAGGATTTCAGAGAATGAAAGATGTACGAATAAGGGCGATAACCTAATTTCTCAAATTTCTAACTCCTCCGTGTGCCGCAGAGGTAATTAATTACACGCTATCTGCTCTGACATCTAAACACATGACAAATTCTGCTCTCACATGTAATGTACAACACGTGACGTGGTGAGTCTACTGTTTATTTCAGGAAGTTTCTATACGACTCAGAGTATAGTATGTAAATTAATCTTGTTTGAGGCTAAGATTCCAGATATTGGTATATTCTTTCTTTTATTAATAAATAAAATATTGATGCCTAATTTTGATTGGACATATCTTAGTTAAAAGAAAGTTACAGAGTAGCTCCGATAGAACAGTTTATGTGTTCTTTCTTTTGTTTTCATTCTTTCGCCTGAGAAACCAGCCAATTAGCTTAGAGAAGTTTATTTTCAGGGTACGTTTCTCTCACAGTATATTAATTTTAAGGATTTTTAGAAGAGAAGTACACACAAAATAATTTGCCTAATATTCTGAATTCAGAAAAGAACAAACACTTCAAAATGGATAATTGACAGTCTCCCCTTAAGATATATTAAGGCGACAGAGTATTTTATTTTCTAGGAATGGCTAATATATTCTCCGATTCCAATAATTGCACCTACAAGAGAATGTACAGTTACGGGTGCAGATATTTTGTTACATGGTGTCTTAATATGCACACATCAATGTGCTACTTGTTTTTTCTCTTCGTCTAACAGTTTTCCCACAAACCAATCACATAGTTTACTACCTGATTGTTTTTTAATGATCGTAACTGCGCCGCAAAATGAATAACGCCTGGAGATAGATTATCCGCTTAGATTTGCACTCAATGCGTGACCTGCTGTCCTAGGTAGTGTGAGGTCATTGGCTTTGCAGAAAGCATTCGAACTTAGCTCCGACACAGCATTCAAGCATTCGTTCCGCCCACTCTGCATCATGTTTTCTGTGGCACGCCTTCTTAGAGGTACTAACTAACCTGAAAATATACTACTCTTAATAAATAAACAAAATTCCGTAAATGAAGCAAATATTGATGTAATATTGATCATTACCCTGTTCTTAATTTCCAGTACAAATATTGACATACCCTAACAGCCTGTATGTATAGCAAAACCATTTCTACAAATGTTTATGTTGATTAGAATTAACTAGATAGAAGAATAAGTTTTTTTTTTTTTTTTTTTTTTTTTTTTTTTTTTTTTTTTTTTTTTTTTTAAGAATAGCCTGTGGGAAAACAAGTAGAGAAAGTCATGTGAATGTAACACATTAAAATTTGTAAGTTTATGCTACGCTTAGGGGTAGGGGTTAATTCACGACAATTCAGAGCTAGTACGAGGTAAACTGATTTCCACAAATAAATAGAAATTAGTTGCTTATTCCTAAATACTGACAATATCAGTATTCAGTTTTCTTCTTAATACGCATCTTTTAAGAATAGTAATGCCTCAGATAACTAAAGAGAATTATTGCATACTTCTACTGTTTACTTCTCGTCTGCAAAGTTTCAAGACCCACAAAATGATAACTTCTCTAGGTTTGTAGCTTGATTTGGGATGACCAGCTAAACGCTGAATTACACGAAATTAGGTGTCGTTAGGCTAAGTGACGGGACGTCTAGAAGCTATATTTAAATAAACAATGTATTTTAACTCTCTACCGCACGAAAGTTTTTGCTAAATATGCCACACTTCGTTAGATTCCTAAACCGGTTTATATATTCCTTACACATCACCTTAACGGAAGTAATTCGAACGGCCATGATCGTTAAAGCGAGACGAAATGTGCTGGGTACTCATTCAAAACCGCACCTCTTGCGATTGAATCCCAGCGATAGGCACATGATCCTGTGGTAATGGATGGGGAGGGTACACGTAAAATTACTGGTGTGATGGCATGCGTGGCTGATGAGGTAATATTTGAATGCAGTTCAATGGCTTTTTGTTCTAAACAAACACTAAATTAGTATATTTATGATATAAATAGCTACTTACTTGTGTATTACTTAAAGAAAATGTATGAAAATAATAATATTTTAAATATTTTAAAACTTTGACTAAATATCTTTGTTACCTTAGGGTAATACTATGCAGCAAAGGGTTAAGGTAAATTTTCCAAAACGTAACAATATACTAATATTAAATTACTAAAAGCAATATAGCTGCCTGCTATAAATGATTTCAAACTTAATGTTGTTTCCTTTTGTTCATTAAAATGTTGATGCCTTTAGCCTCGATTGGGGAAGCAATTACATATGACATTGTAGCTAAATTCTTGGAAAAAATTAAAAATTATTTTGTTGCTTAACGACGCTGTCAATTGCCAGGATCACATCAGCGTCGCCGGTGTGCCGGAATTTCGTCCCGCAGGAGTTCTTTTACATGCCAATAAATCTACTGACATGGAGCTGTCGTTTTTAAGCACACTTAAAAACCATCGGCCTGGGCCGGGTTTGAACCCGCGACCTTGGGATCAGTAGGCCAGCGTCTAACCAACTGAGCCACCCAGACCGAGATAAATTCTTGGGGGACAGTAAACCGGCCTAAGGGGGCGGGGCAGCGCCTTATGCCCCGTCCACATAAAGCTACGCGTTTTTCAAGATTCAGGTGACCAATGCCTGTGAAGTACGAGTATGGTGCGTAGCAGCGGACTCCTGGCTTCTCTGGCAACAATGGGCCTAGAATAGAGCCCTTAGGTCCATCTATTCCGTCTCCCAGCGCTTCCCAGCTACATGCCGACATGTCATAAAGCATCGAGCCTAACATTTCTACGCTAGATTGACGTACCAAGAGAATGCCCTTGTCATAACCCTAGAGGGGGGGAGGTGCTTCTTGCACAGAAACAGCCGCTTCAGGGCTATTGGGTTCCCCGCGTGGCATGCGAACACCCCCGGTAACGTCGGTATTAAACCAGCCAGCAGATTTTAAAGCTGAACGTAAGCAATCTCCCCATTTAATCAGAGTCGATGAACCTAACAGCTTTTTGGACACAAAAATACACCAGCAGAAGAAGATCCTGTCACGGAGCTTTTAAAGATAGCGCTCGTACCATCTCATGTCCTTCTCTTACGTCTATTATTTCAGTAGCAGTAGCTTTTTGTTTCCTGTATGAAGTTTCGGTCCCTAATGATCACATTTAACATTGTATGCTTCAGGGTGTTAAGAAAACACAAATGAATGTGCATGTGGGTACATGTAAATAGCATTTAAATTATAGCTTTATATTATTTTTGGATAGACAACATTTCTATCAAATGCCCTGTATTTTTTACCATTGTGTCCTACATTTCCATAAAATAATCTGGTAATCCTGCCCATATTCTCACAGACAGATTTGGACACAAGAAAGAAACAGTTGTCTTCTCAAAATCCATTCACCATATGTAATGGTGTAACGCGCCCGACTCTGCAAGATCAAATGAAATGTCAAACAAGAAACTTCGTAACAGGGTCCATCCCAACATTCGCCTGTCAATCTGGAAACATAACAAGAAACTTATGCGCACGGCGCCTGATCCAGAAAATTACTGACGATTCTGGAAGGAGCACTGGGTACATATTTTGGTAGAATGTGCACAAGGAGAAATAGTGAACAATTAAACTGACAAAAGCTGGCGTGTTGGGATCTACTGGCTGCCCAAACTGGTTAAAGTGCTAACGCCAGGTCAAATTTGTTCAATTAGGAAGAGGCAGTTTATCTCTGTCCCCCCCCCGTTCTATCTGTTTGCCATCTTTAACTTATATCTTAGAGGTAGAGTTCGAGTATAGACGGAGGGCATTTCACAGTGAGCCAACGATTTAGGCTATTGTATGTGAGACCCTGGGAAGAAGGGATGAAATGAGAGCGTTCTACTGGCGTGTTCGAACCCGGACGAGTAGCGCGATCCAGTGTGAGAGTCGCTAACGTCTGCTGGAGATTCTTCATCTCGACACCAGGGTTTACCAAGCACTCATAGATTTCGATAGCTGTCCATCCCAGCAGGTCAGGCGACTACAACGCCACCCATTCGTCGTGGAATGTCCCCACACAGCAGCGCCAGTTCGCCCATAGTCAACGCTTCCAACCTTGAAAACCCGGATTGAAATTAAGGTGAAATGAAATAAATTATCCTTCGCAGCATTTGCCTGGTGATTCGCTAAAACCCCGGAAAACATCCCTGGGTCAGGAAGGTCTGTCACGGGAATCGAACCCACGATCTCCTTAATTCGAGCCTCACACGTTACCGTGGAGCCATCTCGCTTGATAACTTGTATCTTAAATATGGTTTCTGTGTAGTAAATTAATTATTATTTGACATCAATAAAGATACCTCATCTCTCAATAATTATGGAGCATGAGTTCAGAGAGTAACCCTGCCTTGCCTCGCTGAGGGCTAAATGCATAATTAAATAAATTTCCATGTTTAAAAACTCAATTTTATCAAGTCAAGTTGACTCAAAACTTAAGATAATATTAAAAATGCACCAAACGAAAGATAGGAATTAAAGCCTACTTTATTTGCATCTTCTAATAGGTATCAATAATTGTTAGATCTTTAAGGATCACTTTGATGTTTGTGTTTCTGAATAAATTTTAATAAGATAACACCAGTGGTGCACTTGTACATTTTTAGACTTGCTTTTCAAACTATTTTCCTCATTTCTTTGATTGCTTGATACCCATTAAAGAAATTCTAGTCTCATTCACGATTATCAATGTACAAATTGTATAAATAGGATATTATCCTTTATAATATCTAATTCTCTGATGTTTTATTTTACAGCTGATAGTAACTGGACTGATTGTAATGTGTCTGGCTGGCAGAAGAAATCGTTATGGGTATTTGGTAAGTACAATGTCTAATAATTATGACATTTAAAAGTTTTAAACTGCTATATTAAGGTCAAATTGATCAAATACACAGAAAATCAGTAGTGCTTTTGTTAGCAAATTCAGAACAAGTACGACACAATATTTTGTTTTAATGGCTTGTTTTTCAATTTTTCAGTGTTTTTAGATATGGACTAGTGTAATGGGCAGTAATTCTAGGATAGCTGAAGTTTTAAAAATTCAGAAAAAGATTATTGGAGTAATGACAAGCTCAAACAAAATAGAACATCGTAAACCATTATTTGTTGTATTAAAACAACACAACTTCAATATAACAAATGCAATACATGAGCATGAGTCAGGAATATGTATAGAAATTATATTCCATACCATAGTTTATACAAAAATGTATATATTACAAAGTAATAAAAATAACACTTTTAAGGCACTCCCACAAGAAATAAAGAAATTGAATGTTCAATATATAAGAACAGGTTGCACAGACTTATAGAAAATCCACTTAATTGTTTGCAAGACATTTATGAACATATAAGTTTATATAAATCTAAGTCGTCATCGTCATCGTCATCGTCACCGTCACCGTCACCGTCACCGTCACCGTCACCGTTATCGTCATCGCCACCGCCACCGCCACCGCCACCGCCACCGCCACCGCCACCACCACCATCATCATCATCAAACAAATTTAGATAGGCACGATGAGCAAAGCAGATGCTCAGTACAATAAATAAGTTTCATATCGGCAGTATTGAATGGTAAAACTGCAATATTATGGTATTTTTAACATGGTACACATGTCATGTATTTCTTTCAGGTGAAAATGCTCCAAAAATTGTATTGGGCTTTAGCATTTAGGATTTTACTGCTAACAATTATTAATACCTTGCCTGATAATGAACAATTATAAAACAACAAATTTAAATACTTTAATTAAAAAAATTAAAAGTAGGATATGTTGCTTCACTAAAATGTTTGATTTTAATACAGCACACAAAAAAACAGTATAATAGAATGTTACTGTTTGTAAACAAATAAACTTACTTATAATGTTCACATTGAACAGACAGAAATAGCAACATCACTGTTACTTATAAACTAAAATTACTGCTAAAACACTGCTTGCAAAACTAAATATCCCTAAGAAAATAAAACACCACAAGCAGTGTTTCATCTTAGCCATAATAATACTATAATTCACACATGAGTAACTCAAATACAACATGTATTTGCTAACAAATAGATTTGCAGGTTCCTTTTAAATTTCCAAGTAATAAACTAATATGTTTAATTTCTGAAGGAAGTTTGTTACAAATTTGTGTACTAGAACTTTAACTCTGGCAGTTACAAAATTTAATGGCAGCTGATACCTGACAACTACTATTCTATTTCCTGACGTTCAAATAAATTTTGTGAGCACAAATAATATTTATGCTCGACCATACACAAATTTATTAATTATAAGTCTGATAGTGATTCTTTTATGGACCTACGTAAGTTCAAACTTTCATTAAAGGACTGGTCTCCATCCAATCGGACAATTCAGTTTTCATTGAAGGACAGATGTTGCACCAAATCAGAGAATTCCGATGCAGCAATGGCAAAGTGCAATATCAATTAATTCTCAAAATGCAACTAGTGTGAATATGTTGTTGTTGTTGTTAGCTAATGCTGAATTTCTGACAATGAAGTCATTAATCCTCTTGCTCTCCAATATTTTTCACTGATGGATGGGGCACTAGAAGTGGCCGGGCATATTTGAAGGTGGTCTCGATCCATTTCCTCTTGCAGATCACATAGAGGACAGAGTGGTGAAGAATATATCCCAATTCTGTTTAAATGTTTTGCCAGACAATCATGTCCTGTAATCAACCTGAAGGTTGCAACTGCTGTTTTTCGAGGATACTCAGGAATACATATCAGCTATGTGAATATAGAAAACACTAAAATATCGGACACTACTGACAGTGAGATGCAACTTACTCTGCCTAAGTAAGATGCAACTTACACAAAACACACAAATTAATCTTGATACAGCATCAACTTCCCAGAATATTGCACGAGGCACAGTCCCGCAAATTAATTTCACTAATTGTACAACAAATAACTTATACATGAAATGAACTTTCATCTGAAAACCAATATATTCGCATCTTAATTACTACCATTATAGTATCGTTGCATAATATGCTATTACAGCACTGGCTTTACAGCATGATTTCAGAGCATATTTAACTACACAACATCGCAAGGCATGGCAAGCCTCTGATTGGATTTTGTATTAAGCCACCTGTCATTAAATTTTGCAACAGCCACCATATATCTTTCTCTATGAAAGGTAATACACGAGTATAATCTTTTCCTGGTATTGTCGTGAAAGTTATGACTGAACTATGTTCTTTCGAAGCCCAAAGTCTTATTGACATAAATAAGAGTACCTATACATGCTTACCCTGTTTTAGATCAAACTGTGTGGAGGATGCTGCTTGGCTTGTGCAATACTGTGTGTGATTGTGACCATCACAACGACTGTGATCCACATGAACAGGCTGCAGATGCTGAGGGAATGTGTATACACACGCATAACCCAAACATGCACCTGCTATCCTGTACCTATTGAGAGCACTCATACAGGAAGGGCTGCTGCAGACAGTAAGTAAAGGAATGTTTCAACAACTTAAAAAGTTATATTAAATCTCTCATAATAGTATACTGCATGGCAGTGGCATATTCTCTATGAATGCAATGAATGCACAGGAATCAGCAATAACCCACATATTAAAACAGAAAACTATGAATTCTATTCCGAAGAATATTTATTAGGCTGAATAGTGGATGAGTGTTTGTGTGGTTGATTGTTTATCAGTTTCTCTAACAACCTAAGCAAGGTGCTGAGGTATTTTCACCACATAGCCTGCTATCATGATGTCATAACAGCAACCTGTGAGATATGCAAAGTGCATGCACTACATGTCAGTGCACTCAAGGTGTAGTTGAGTGCATTTCAGTAAGTTTTGCTGCTGAATACTCAAATTATGGGTGATTCTGAAAGTGATGTTGTATCAAACATATTTAATGAACCTTATCAATCACATTTATTCTGTAATACATTAGAGTTAGCTAACAAGGGAGACCTACACCCAATTTGAAAAACTTAAAAGTTTGAGAACAAAGCAAAGAACTTTATTTGTACTTTTAACTCTAAATTTTATAGAAAAATAGTTTGGTTACACAGCTTTGAAACTTTGTTCAATGCTCTTCTGGTGCCATGTTACTTGTTTGGGAAGGATAAATCTTCTTATCTTCTTGCAACAGTAAAGATTGGGGTTATTTGTGTAATATACTGTGACATGGCTTCTCCATGTCATTAAGACTCTTTGATTTTCAAGAGGTTGCCATGGAGACAGTTTTGAGTTGTTGAAGATTAAGAGACAGAAACTAGTATTGTGTGAGAGTGAGGAAAGAGTTTAAGAGACAGAAACTAGTAGTGTGGCTGTACTTGAAGCATGAGAAAATAAAAAAGATTTGCTAAATTTGTTACATTTGGTGTCAGGAAGTGGGATGGAGGGAGATTCGGAAACCAGGATGATGGCAATGATGAAAGAATTATTTGCCAAAATGGAAACGAGAAACGACAACCTCGCTGCCGAGCTGAAAGAGATGAAGACGGAGCTATCGGCGAAAATTGACGGGCAACTGGCTGGCGTGACGGAAGGCGTGGAAGAACTCGGCGAAAAGGTGGAAGACCTCTGCCAGCACGTGGACGTCGTGGAGGACGACGGGGAACGTCTTGGCGCCCTGGTAGTAAGAGTTGACGAGAGCGTCAAAGTACTGGATGCCAGGGGCAGACGGAATAGCGCGGAGCCGGGGAGGGAGCACCTAGTGGCCGAGGCGACAGTTGCGCCCGTTTCGGATGATATGAGGGAAAACGTGGAACAACTCGGCGAACGGATTGGCGTGACGGAAGACGTGGAACAACTCGGCGAACGGATTGGCGTGACGGAAGACGTAGAACAACTCGGCGAACGGATTGGCGTGACGGAAGACGTGGAACAACTCGGCGAAAAGGTGGAAGACCTCTGCCAGCACGTGGACGTCGTGGAGGACGACGGGGAACGTCTTGGCGCCCTGGTAGTAAGAGTTGACGAGAGCGTCAAAGTACTGGATGCCAGGGGCAGACGGAATAGCGCGGAGCCGGGGAGGGAGCACCTAGTGGCCGAGGCGACAGTTGCGCCCGTTTCGGACGATCAGCAGGGAAGCGCACAAGCAAACGAGCAACACGCGAGAACCGACTTGGCGTGTGACATGGGGGGACCGTCGGGGCCATCCAATCACCTGACGCATAGTGCCGTGAACGGAAGAATGGTGGACATCATCGTGGACGGCAGGATACAGGAGAGGCCGTGCCGAGCACGAGTGAACACGAGTGCAGCGGTGGACGCGACTCGCGCGGATGTGGTGGGGTTTGTTGCCGGACCCATCGGAAGCAAGGTGGCTGCGAAGGTGCGCCAGAGAGGTCGGCGGACATGGTGCCCAGTGAGCCGTTTCAAAGTGCGCAGGATGGCCCGTCAACACACCAGGAAGAAGGGCAACTGGACGAGGGACCGTCAAGACCGGCGGTACTGTTGCAGAATTTCGAAGCAGGATGGCATACATCGTCCTACCTGGACCAAGGGACACTATCCAACAGCGATACCTAGGATCGTGCCCCCTGGAGAGCGAGGTCCTACTGGCCCTCAAGGTTTACAAGGATTCCCTGGCCCTCAGGGTCTGGTAGGCTTGCCTGGAATGAAGGGTGAACGTGGATTCCCAGGAATGAAAGGTGAACAGGGCAATCCAGGACCTCCAGGACAAGCTGGTGCACCAGGACCTGAAGGACCTAAGGGTGACTCAGGCTCTCAAGGACAACATAGAGGACTTCCAGGATTACCCGGCCCAACAGGACCTGCTGGCCTCAGAGGTCAGAGAGGTGCACAAGGTGAGACAGGTCCACCAGGGAAGCCAGGCAGTGAAGGACCTCCAGGACCACAAGGTATTGCAGGACCTCTAGGACCACCGGGACCAATTGGAGAACAGGGACCAGAGGGAGCACCAGGTAAAGCAGGAACACCTGGTATTGCAGGAAGACCGGGAGATAAGGGACCTGTAGGACCTTCAGGACCTCCGGGAACTCCAGGGGCACCAGGTCTTCCAGGGCCACCTGGTCCAAATGGACCTCCAGGACCAGCAGGAGAACGGGGTCTTCGAGGAGAAACTGGACCACAGGGTGTAGAAGGGCCACAGGGAGCTAGAGGAAAGCCAGGACCTCCAGGGCCAGAGGGAGGTAAGGGTGATAGAGGAGAAGAAGGTCCAAAGGGTGCAAAAGGACACCGTGGTCTCATTGGTCTACAAGGGTTACCTGGACCTCAGGGACCTCCAGGAGACAAAGGCATGACTGGACCTCCAGGATTGTCGGGAAAAGATGGTGAACCTGGAACTAAAGGTATGCCTGGAAGAGATGGAAACCCAGGACCTCAAGGTATACCAGGACCACCAGGCCCTCGTGGACCACCAGGAGAAGAGGTTCGATGGGTTAATCCACCGGGGCGCAAGGGAGATGCCGCAGTGATAGTGCTGGTCGGGACGACCAGCTCTGAGGAGGGAGCAGTGTGACATGGCTTCTCCATGTCATTAAGACTCTTTGATTTTCAAGAGGTTGCCATGGAGACAGTTTTGAGTTGTTGAAGATGTGTATGGTGTGAGAGTTTGGAAAGATTAAGAGACAGAAACTAGTAATGTGGCTGTACTTGAAGCTTGAGAAAATAAAAAGATTTGCTAAAGTTGTTACATTTAAATTTGTTACATTTGGTGTCAGGAAGTGGGATGGAGGGATATTCGGAAACCAGGATGATGGCAATGATGAAAGAATTATTTGCCAAAATGGAAACGAGAAACGACAACCTCGCTGCCGAGCTGAAAGAGATGAAGACGGAGCTATCGGCGAAAATTGACGGGCAACTGGCTGGCGTGACGGAAGGCGTGGAAGAACTCGGCGAAAAGGTGGAAGACCTCTGCCAGCACGTGGACGTCGTGGAGGACGACGGGGAACGTCTTGGCGCCCTGGTAGTAAGAGTTGACGAGAGCGTCAAAGTACTGGATGCCAGGGGCAGACGGAATAGCGCGGAGCCGGGGAGGGAGCACCTAGTGGCCGAGGCGACAGTTGCGCCCGTTTCGGATGATATGAGGGAAAACGTGGAACAACTCGGCGAACGGATTGGCGTGACGGAAGACGTAGAACAACTCGGCGAACGGATTGGCGTGACGGAAGACGTGGAACAACTCGGCGAAAAAGTGGAAGACCTCTGCCAGCACGTGGACGTCGTGGAGGACGACGGGGAACGTCTTGGCGCCCTGGTAGTAAGAGTTGACGAGAGCGTCAAAGTACTGGATGCCAGGGGCAGACGGAATAGCGCGGAGCCGGGGAGGGAGCACCTAGTGGCCGAGGCGACAGTTGCGACCTCTGAGGCCAGCAGGTCCTGTTGGGCCGGGTAATCCTGGAAGTCCTCTGTCTCCTGGAGGGCCCTGTGGACCAGGTTGTCCTGGAGCTCCATGTTGTCCTTGAGAGCCTGAGTCACCCTTAGGTCCTTCAGGTCCTGGTGCACCAGCTTGTCCTGGAGGTCCTGGATTGCCCTGTTCACCTTTCATTCCTGGGAATCCACGTTCACCCTTCATTCCAGGCAAGCCTACCAGACCCTGAGGGCCAGGGAATCCTTGTAAACCTTGAGGGCCAGTAGGACCTCGCTCTCCAGGGGGCACGATCCTAGGTATCGCTGTTGGATAGTGTCCCTTGGTCCAGGTAGGACGATGTATGCCATCCTGCTTCGAAATTCTGCAACAGTACCGCCGGTCTTGACGGTCCCTCGTCCAGTTGCCCTTCTTCCTGGTGTGTTGACGGGCCATCCTGCGCACTTTGAAACGGCTCACTGGGCACCATGTCCGCCGACCTCTCTGGCGCACCTTCGCAGCCACCTTGCTTCCGATGGGTCCGGCAACAAACCCCACCACATCCGCGCGAGTCGCGTCCACCGCTGCACTCGTGTTCACTCGTGCTCGGCACGGCCTCTCCTGTATCCTGCCGTCCACGATGATGTCCACCATTCTTCCGTTCACGGCACTATGCGTCAGGTGATTGGATGGCCCCGACGGTCCCCCCATGTCACACGCCAAGTCGGTTCTCGCGTGTTGCTCGTTTGCTTGTGCGCTTCCCTGCTGATCGTCCGAAACGGGCGCAACTGTCGCCTCGGCCACTAGGTGCTCCCTCCCCGGCTCCGCGCTATTCCGTCTGCCCCTGGCATCCAGTACTTTGACGCTCTCGTCAACTCTTACTACCAGGGCGCCAAGACGTTCCCCGTCGTCCTCCACGACGTCCACGTGCTGGCAGAGGTCTTCCACCTTTTCGCCGAGTTGTTCCACGTCTTCCGTCACGCCAATCCGTTCGCCGAGTTGTTCTACGTCTTCCGTCACGCCAATCCGTTCGCCGAGTTGTTCCACGTCTTCCGTCACGCCAATCCGTTCGCCGAGTTGTTCCACGTTTTCCCTCATATCATCCGAAACGGGCGCAACTGTCGCCTCGGCCACTAGGTGCTCCCTCCCCGGCTCCGCGCTATTCCGTCTGCCCCTGGCATCCAGTACTTTGACGCTCTCGTCAACTCTTACTACCAGGGCGCCAAGACGTTCCCCGTCGTCCTCCACGACGTCCACGTGCTGGCAGAGGTCTTCCACCTTTTCGCCGAGTTCTTCCACGCCTTCCGTCACGCCAGCCAGTTGCCCGTCAATTTTCGCCGATAGCTCCGTCTTCATCTCTTTCAGCTCGGCAGCGAGGTTGTCGTTTCTCGTTTCCATTTTGGCAAATAATTCTTTCATCATTGCCATCATCCTGGTTTCCGAATCTCCCTCCATCCCACTTCCTGACACCAAATGTGACAAATTTAAATGTAACAAATCTTTTTTATTTTCTCATGCTTCAAGTACAGCCACACTACTAGTTTCTGTCTCTTAAACTCTTTCCTCACTCTCACACAATACTAGTTTCTGTCTCTTAATCTTCAACAACTCAAAACTGTCTCCATGGCAACCTCTTGAAAATCAAAGAGTCTTAATGACATGGAGAAGCCATGTCACACTGCTCCCTCCTCAGAGCTGGTCGTCCCGACCAGCACTATCACTGCGGCATCTCCCTTGCGCCCCGGTGGATTAACCCATCGAACCTCTTCTCCTGGTGGTCCACGAGGGCCTGGTGGTCCTGGTATACCTTGAGGTCCTGGGTTTCCATCTCTTCCAGGCATACCTTTAGTTCCAGGTTCACCATCTTTTCCCGACAATCCTGGAGGTCCAGTCATGCCTTTGTCTCCTGGAGGTCCCTGAGGTCCAGGTAACCCTTGTAGACCAATGAGACCACGGTGTCCTTTTGCACCCTTTGGACCTTCTTCTCCTCTATCACCCTTACCTCCCTCTGGCCCTGGAGGTCCTGGCTTTCCTCTAGCTCCCTGTGGCCCTTCTACACCCTGTGGTCCAGTTTCTCCTCGAAGACCCCGTTCTCCTGCTGGTCCTGGAGGTCCATTTGGATCATCCAAATATTGTGTCTCTACAGCTGAGGTGGGGTGCCACTCATTGAGTGAGTTATTACTTCCCACTTGCTGGTTTATCTGAGTGCCATTGTTTAACAAGGTAGAATGACTGCCCAATAAATTCAAATGCCCTTTAAAATGCATGTACTCACCCATGTCACTAAACAGGATGTTGCAACTGGTTGCATTTGTTTAAAACACATTTCTGACATCTTCTTATGAAATTATCCATTACTTTTCTTAGCATCTTTGAGAAACTGAATCAATTTCTTGGCAAATGTTATCCTTAAGTTTGTTTGAAGTGTGTGGATTCATTTTACGCATTTTATCTTTTATTGCCATTGCTTTCATTTCATATATTCACCCAACTGAAACTATACACAAAGTACACCTGCATTGCTAGACCTCGAATAATGAATTTTTGGTGCAGGCCACTCCCTTCTCTTTGCAAAAATGTTGTTCCTCTTGCCAAGTGGAAACCTGTCTCAATTGTGGAGACAGAATATATGAATGGCACAATAGGTTAGCGATTACTTTCCTTAAGTTTTAAATATTTGCAATCTGTGATGATTAAAGATTGGATTTGTATGCACTAAAAATATCTAAAATATGCATGCATTTATGTTGTCTTTAAAATATGCTCTATAGTTTAAAAAATATACTAATCATGCACTACAATTGTTAACTTTAAGCATGTACTTTTTGGTACTTACAATATACATTCTTCCTTAGACATATTCTGATTATTGTAATTTGATTTGCAATATACAATGATCATTTTCTCCAAATGCTTAGGGCAAGATTAATAATAATAACAATAGTAGCTTACAACCATGTGCCCTCGGGGAAGCGCGTGTTGGCCCTGAAAAGGGCCGTTTATTCATGGCTGCTGAGCCGTTTGTTGCAGCAGCCTTAGGCTTTCTTCTCCGTCTTCTTGGGCAGAAGCACCGCCTGGATGTTATTTATCAGCATAATACTAGTTTGTATACTGTGAAAAATCTTTCCACGTCTACAGATATTATTGGACAAAATCTGAAACCTCTTACTAACTCGTACTAACTCTTACTCACTCTTAAAATGGGTGCAAATATGGGTTGGATTTTCTGCTTTTAAACATGCTATTATATGCACTTTACTTTCCTACACTACTATTTTATTTCCACATTAATTATAAGATATGTAAGGAATCAAAGCACATAAGAAATATTCTTGGATTAACCTTTAAACACATTTAAACCTGTGGCTGTAATATATGCATTAATGTATTAAATGTGTGTTTCAGTAGTGCACTATGTTTTTAATTCCACTCCGGACTGTGAAGTGATTCATGGTGCACTTTATTCCTGTCTTCGAGCAATGTTTGGCCTCTCAGTCATTGGAATACTGGTGTGCATCTTTTCATGTATGCTTATTTATCAACTTTTGAGGTAATAAACATATTTTCTTTCTTTTGAGCATAAATGTTATAACAGTATCTTAAGCACAATGGTTGAAGGTTGGATTAGACTTGAAAGATTCAATGCCACAGCCTGGAGTCAAACAAAGAAACTTTAGCTCTCTGTGTCAATGCTGTTATCTCTGGTTTGAATCTCAGGCATGGCACTGAGTTTTTAAAAACTGATTGAACTTCCAATCTGTGCCCACATGGCTAGTGTAAGCAATAAAAGTTAACCTCAAATAATATGTAAATTAATTCAAATCTGAGCCTAAAAATTACACCTATTAATATTCTTGCAAATAAAACTTCAGAATATTCTCTTAGAAAATTAGTACAAAGCCTCCTCTTTCATACTCAGTATTTAATCATGAATAGTTAGGATAGTTACTTCTTTTTTAGTAATGGTAACTGCCTTTAAAATACTGGAAACAGAATTCTAAAACATGAAGTTAACTACTGATATAGATAAATATGCACACAATACATTATAATACAACTTATGTTAAATCAATACAATGAAAGATTGCTTAATCCTTTCAGCCATGAGAAGAAGAAGATGTATTGGGAACAGCTTGAAATGAGATGCAGATATTTATACAGACAACAAAGGAATCCTCATCACTGCACATGCTGTGATGAATGCCGATATCCACCACCACATCAACTCTTCCCATGGGAAGTCATGGATGATCGGTATGACATTTCATGTTGCTCTTAACAGTCCACTAACCTTTAGCAAGAAAGTAGATAGAAATAGCTGTTACGGTAGATGAATATTGCAATATAATAATAGTATCTATTGCCTAAGTGGTCATCTCCATAGCACAGTGGTAGTGCTGCTGCTTAACAAGTGGAAGACTCGGGTTCGATTCCCAGTCCAGTGTGGGGATTTTCTCCCACTGGGAGACCTGGCCCAGGGTGCACTCAGCCTTGTCAAGTCCCTGAGGGGTCAATTGAGGAGCTACTTGATTGAGTAGTGGCCCCTGGTTGTGAAACCACTTAACCAGCCGGAAGATGCCAGTGTGCTAACCACATCCCACCCTCCCATACTGCATCCAATTCACAATGCCTGTAGTGGGCAGAGGTGGGGGACGCAGTGGCCAGGCAGTAGGCCATAGCCTAGGAGTTAGTTTTTAATTGCCTAAGTACTTTGATTGTCCCATTCTCCACCACTGGACTCCACTCCTGATGCCTGTAGTGGGCAAAGGTGGGGGATCCAGTGGCCGGGCAGTAGGCCAAGGCTATACTCAAAGGGCCATAGTGCCACATGACAGGACAGAACAAGTACTTTGATGCTGTCCATTCTCTGTATATTGCAATATTTGAAGATGAAAATATTATTAATTTTTCCACTTGCAATCACATAATACTTTGCTGAGGTAGTGTTGAATGTTTCTTAGGAGCAACAGCCATTTATCTCTGCAGAATTGAACAGAAAGTTCCATAAAAAATCCGTCTTCTTGCCCTCTATTACAGTCATTACAGTTATATTGATACTTGTTTGCATTATACTTGACTTTCATTGGCTTAACCAAAGAGGGTTAGTCTTCCAATATCCCTCTTAATACTTTTATGACCAGGAATGCATCAATTTAATATTTTTGTCAAGATCTGATTCATTATTATGATAGAAAATGAAATGGAACAAATAAATTTACTTATACTTTACTCAGGGGCAGCTGCTAACTCTGAACTTCAATTATTCATAAAGTTATCAGTGCAATTTTAATTTGTTAATGATCAATTTTGTTTTATAAATGACAATTATTACCAATTAGCCACTTTCATCAAGATGTTTATTATAAAGCTGTTTTCAACTGCATTTTAATAAGCCATGTTGTTTAGAGAGGTCATGAAAGTGATGTGAATCATTTACCATGTTTTGTTCATAGATATACACCAAGCAAAACTTAAGGAAAGCAAAACAGGGCATTTTTAATATCACAATCATACATCTAGCCATATTTACCATAAAGGTAAATTGTGGTTAAAATTCCTATTAAAACACTTTGTCTTTCTTTTAATTAACTGAGTGATTTTTAGGCTTGGTGTGGGTCTACCAAGATCTTTAGTTTCACTCCTCTCTTCCAAGTTTAGTGTTGAAAAAGGTTGCGCTGAAAGAGACTGAATGGAATTCATTGTTTCTCTCTACAGCTGCTAACTTGTATTTAAATATATCACTCTGATTCATCAAACACAGCACAACCTCCCAGCAAACAGACAATATAGTGATGTTCACTATATACAGAAGACCAGAAGTGAAGCAAAAGTTTGCTATGCAACCAACAGATGGTGTTGATTTTGTGACAAAAATCAAAGTGGTCAACATACTCCCTGCTCTCTAGCTGTTAGGTTAAACAACAACATGCAGGCTGCCCTACACTTCCCCACCACATGCTTCTGGATTCCCTCATTTCTTTATACATAATATTCGGTGTTTGAGTCAGACTTACTGACGAGGGGGGCAACTTCAGTTTGTTATGTGTATGAAATAATGGTAGTAATACCAGTGATCATAGCATTGGTGTGTTATATAGATAAAAGCAGTGGGGGTGGCAGCAGCAATATACATTTTACTGTCTTTAAAAGCACAGTAAATTTATCCATGCTGACAACCAATAGAACAGTGTTGATAGAAACAACTGAATATAGCACACTGCAATAGTCATTGCTGGCACAGAATTGCTGGAATTATGATCCTGAATGCCAACTCAACTAATGAACCAGAGAGTTATTTATTGC
Organism: Tenodera sinensis; assembly: GCA_030765045.1. Taxonomy (NCBI): domain Eukaryota; kingdom Metazoa; phylum Arthropoda; class Insecta; order Mantodea; family Mantidae; genus Tenodera; species Tenodera sinensis. The sequence goes on from CM060968.1 coordinate 32,759,972, forward strand.
AATACAGTTGTTTACTTACAGTTCACACTCGTAGCATATGCAGTCTGCACCGAAAGTGCTCTTTGTATTTTCAAAGAGCAGTAATAGTAAATACAGTAAAAAGAAAAAATACATCACTGGCAGGGAAGGAATTCTTCTTTCACAAGTCAGGGAAATTATTTAATGAGAGGAGGAAATCCCCACATTCTGGCCATAATTCGAACCCTGCTAATGTCTAAACATTATATGACAACAGACTGCAGCTGGGAGTAAACTCCTTGACACTGCAAGCAATATAGACTTGCTGAAGTCAACTTCAAACGTCTGAGTTGGAACAAATCTCAAATGAAAAGGTTCTTTTCAAATTGTATCACGTCCATTAGAATAAACTTTACAGGAGAGAATCTCCTAACCCCTTGGAGATGAATTGAAGTTTTAAAAGTATAAAATAGTGCCTGGATTCCAAGATTAAGGATGTATAAGAGGTAGAACTGGAACTTAAAAATTCAATGCCACAACTGGGATTTGAACCACAGACCTTCCGCTTACCGGGCGGACGCTCTAACCACTGAGCTATTGTGACAAACTGCCAGAATGGCATTAAATTCTCAAACCAGTTCGTATTTCTACCAACAGTAAGTTTGTTGGCATAAATAAATAATAATTAAGGATGTATTTTTACTGAGATCAATTTCAAAACATGGTAGTAGATCTTATAAAAACAATGTGGACATAATATGGTTTGATGTGGAAATGAAGTTAGAGCTTTGAACATACTTAAAACTTATGACATTTCTTTACATAAACAAAACAAAATACACAAGTTGATGTTTACTTAGAAGTTTCAATGCCTAATCATTCTGAAAAGGCTTTTAATAAAATGTGAAATGACTGAATTCAAACTCTTAACTTTCCTCATATTTATCAGATGAGTAATTTATGCACGTAAATTTGTCTTCACTGAATGTTTTGACGCTCATTTTTGATAGTCTATTTACGATGTGTGATTGCTTGGAAGAGGAAGTACTTTGGTTTGATGTGGACCAAATGGTAGAAAAATATTATTTGAAGTGAATCCCATAATTCACACTTGGTTTATTTGGAAACTAGTATGGTTAGACATGAAGTGAATTTACCATTGGATAGAGCATGTTTAAAATATCATGAATACATATAAAATTCAATTTTATTAAAAATGTGAACTTAATACGATTTGAAAATTGGCTCCTCAAATGTTATTGTTGTTGGCTAATGCTGGATTTCTGACAATGAAGTCATTAATCCTCTTGCTCTCCAATATTTTTCAATGATGGATGGGGCACTAGAAGTGACCGGGCATATTTAAGGTAGTCTTGGTCCATTTCCTCTTGCAGATCACATAGAGGACAGAGTGGTGAAGAATATACCCCAATTATGTATAAATTGTTATTTACACTACAGGAAGAACCAGGATTTTGTTCCCCTTAAGTTCTTCTTTGACCCTCATAATCCCCATGCTCTTGTACACCTGTGAGATCTGGGGAATGGCCACATTATTCTGCTACTGCAATGGGTCTTTAGATCATATACGAGTATAGTGTGCACCCCTTCTTCCTCATGAGACTGCTGCATGAGATCCCATCTCTTCCATATGTGGAGGATGAAACTAGACACTGGGCTGCAAAATTTTACGGTTCTTTGCCACTTCATCGGAGCATCCTGGTTAGGACTCTTGAGGATTATAGACCCAGGCTACACTGCTTGAGGTATCACTGGCTTCCTCATATGGCTTGCAGGTACATTGGTAACACTGAAGCATCTCCACCAGCAGCAAAAGCTGAGTTCTTATACAATCCTACCAAGTCAACTCCCATTATTATTTGGATTCAGTCATTACACCAGCAGTGCATAGGCACTGGCAACCATTGAGGAGCAAATCTAGCTACCGCCAATCTCAATTATAGCCTCCATCCTGCAAAATACACATTTCGTCATATTAGTGGTTAAACCTTGACAAAGGCAGGCACATGCATGGCATATCTTGCGCTACCCTAAGTCTGCCCAGATGAGACGAGACAAGGACTTTGCTGTAGCACAAATATGTTACCACATTAAGAAACTGCTTCTGAGCTTACTACTTCAATCGTTAGTTTTGTGGTATCTCCTACAATCTAGTGTTTTGTTTACATCTGAGGGCCATGCTGACCTCAAAGCACATGCCAGTCAGGTACAACACTGGCCATTGGCATGAGAACACATCCAGAACATATCTAAAAAATTAAATAGTGCATGTTTCAATATGTGCTGCATAGCGAAGATAACTGACTTAGAAGCAGGAAAAATTGTATACTTCAGTTACTTTCATTCCATAAAGACATACAGGATTATACTATGGGGAAATGCCACAGACTGCAAAAAGAGTGCATGAGTCAAGTCCTTGGAGTTTTAGAGCATTGTTTGCATTTATTTGTCTTATCCCAGACCAATTTCTTTGTACTGCTGCATTAACAGAATATCTTTAAGCTCTATAGCAATTTTGCCATCTTCTCAAAGCAGGTACTGGACCCCTGGAAGAGTTGGTAATCTGTATTCTCCGAACCCTGGGGAAGACGGAGGGACTGGTGCAATGACTCTTGCAACACAGAGATTACGAGGTGGACAACAGCAAGAACGAACCTCGGGCTGGAGTTGGCGTAGACTGCCTTGGTCTAGAAGTGGTTCTAGTTCAAATACAGCTGGTACTACATCCGATCTTATCCACAGGTACATCTATATCTACAATTTTCTACCATCAAATATATATTTTACAAAGAAAACCATACTTGTTTACTAAACGGCCGAGAACAGGAACCATCATTGTGCTTAATATGTATAGTGATGATATTTCACTCATAGTCACTTGAAATATTATACTGGCATTGCCTAAGAGTAAGTAAAGCAGGAATATGTGAATGTAGGGATGAAGGAAGTGCAGTAAATTATTTAATAGAATGTGAGGAACTTGATCAATGGAGGAAAACGGTATGGGAAGCTAGATGGGAAAGAAATGGAAGCTAAAAGCATAATGATAAAAAATGTAAATGGGGTAAGAAGAGCAAAGGATAGGACACTTTTTAGGAAAGATTGAAGGAAAATTGAACAGGAAATTAAGGAACAAAAGAATAGTAAGAGAAGAGGGAGAAGATGATGAGAGTCACATATTAAAATGGATAAAAGAGGTAAAGGGCTCCACTGTGAACAAAAGGCCAGGGTGCCAAGCATGCCGGAGAGTACAAAGTTATACATCAGTTACATAGGATAAGGTGAAACATATATATTTGGAGAAATAAATATAAATATCAATATTGAGATTAGAATTAAATAAAAATTACCTGTTAAAACAGTGTCAGAGATGGTTTTGTTTTAAATCAATGGTCTCTCCTTTAAACACTTTCTTGCAACTATATTCCCTGTATAGCAGTATGAGAATGCTGTAAAGCTTAAAAATTTATATAAAATCAACCAATAAATTAATTTCCTGAAATTTTGAATGCATGATGCTGAAAGTGTTAGCTTATAAATTTTGATGATCTAAGCATTTCTCCAAATAAAGGCCACATGGCTTTGACAAGAAACTTCTTGTCTTTCCTTATTTTTTCCCCCTATTGCAGCATACCTGCAACATATCTGTTTCTCCAAAGTCTTTTCTCTTGTATGTGGATGGAATGTGCATTACCACATGTTTTAGCTCTCACGTCAATGGAGCGTGGCTAGGTCATTCGCTTCTCACCAAAGTGGCCCAGGTTCGATCCCAGGCAACCGCATGTGAGATTTGTAGTGGATGAAGCAGCGCTGGGGTGGGTTTGCTCCAGGTTCTCCAGTTTCCCCCACCATCTCATTCCATCAGTGCTCCATCTGCATCCATGCATCATCATCAGTGTCACTGCCTGCAGTGCTGTATGCAGTAAAAGTGGCGTTAAAACACTACAAAAATAAACAAAATGTCAATGGAGTGAATGTTGACCTATAAGATAAAACTCAGGCAGTGGGCAGTATTACGCTTTGAAGCAACCGATTAACAATATTGGTTCTAAAGTACGACATGTAGTTTCAGCAGTCTTGTGAAATACAATGGAACATTTAAATATGCACAAATTTAGCAGACGAAGAAATATTTTCCTCTAACTTTTAGCAGTGTATCCCATCATGGGAAACAAACCTGAGTTACAAATTGCCACCTCCAATTCACCTCTAGTTCTCAAGGGCACAATTTGATTTCTTCATGTTCTCTCTGAGGTCTGACCTTTTCTTCTCAGCTGGCTGTTACTGTAATGTTAGCTCACCCATACTCACCTCTCAAGGATAGCTACATTTATCCTCCTTAGTTTAGGTTTTCCCGTCCCCTATATTCCCTACCCGGCGAGATAAGCCAAGTCTCTATCCTTCCAACTCTACTTCTGTCTCCCCTTTCCAAAAAAAAAAAAAAAAAAAAAAAAAAAAAAAAAAAAAAAAAAAAAAAAAAAAAAAAAAATGTTAGCTAATTTGTGTTTCATCAATAGATCAACCTCTTTATTATCCTTTCACACACTGCACATTCATTGCAACTATGATTTATACTTGTATCTTCTTCTTCTTCTTCTTCTTCTTCTTCTTCTTCTTCTTCTTCCTCTTCCTCTTCTCCCTCCCCCTTCCCTTCCCTTCCCCTTCTCCTTCTCCTTCTCCTCCTCCTTCTCCTTCTCCTCCTTCTCCTTCTCCTCCTTCTCCTCCTCCTCCTTCTCTTTCTCCTTCTCCTCTTCCTCTTCCTCTTTTTCTTCTTCTTCTGTTTACCCTCCCTGTATGAAGGACTTACATGCCCTAGGAATTACAAGCCTGTGCCATGTCAGATGCCTGTTGGGTAGACAGGAACCTATGGACCAGACAGAGTGAAGACCTGGAAGCGGGTGGTCAGCCAAGTGCCACATATGAGAGTAAGGAAGAGGATGATATGAAATGGATGATTGGAGAGATGATGATAGAGTAGTTGGTGGAATGAGTGGTGGGGGAAACCAGAGAACCTGGAGAAAACCCGCCCTGGTCCTGCTTTGTCCATCACGAATACCACATGCTGGTCCCTGGAATTGAACCGAGGCAGCCTCAGTGACAGGCCATGCAAACCCCCCAATGTAAATGAACATTCCACATTGTCACTTATATAAAATGGCACATCTTTTATTATATTTTCAAAGAGATATATCACCTATACGGTCCAACACACAGTTTTGTTTGTCACATATTTAGGGATTGTTAATAACAATGTAACACTTATTTTCAAACTCTTTGTTTTCTCTAGATTGAATATTTCAAATTTATTATTATGCTATACAGCACTTACAGTAAGTTTTCAACATGCTCAAATGTTTCCTCGTTCATTATCCAAGTCCGTGTTTGACATTATTGAACAATTTACATTGTTGCTATTTCTTTCCTCACTAATTATAGATTTTTACATTTTGAAGACATGTTATTGCTGTACATACTGCATAAACATAAGAAAAATTCTTCTTCAGTCCATCCGTGTAAATATTGAATTGTAAATAACTGTAGCTGTACTATATTTCTGCTACATTTTGAAGTTTTAATTCTATGGCAGCCTAAAATTTAGAGATTCAAATTTTTCTGCAAAAACCAAAAACACAAGGCAAATACCCAGTTTGTATGGCTACCCACTATTACAACCATAAGGTGTCAGTCCCTTTGACATTGTTATATCCAGTTTCGAATATATATGTAGTTTTATAGGCCAGAGCATGCTTGCAAGCCGTGCTTGTCATGTGACTTATATGCCATTACTAACCTATACAAATACATCTTATCATATGGCACAGATTTTTTTTTTTTTTTTGTTAACGTCCTCCAATGTAATGTCATATCAGACGGTAAATGACTGAAATGGATGAAATGATGCTCAAATGAGCCCAAGGTCCATAGAGCTTTAAGTTACCTGATATTCGCCTTCTCAGGAGAAGGGAAAATCTCAGAAAAAAACCTTATCCGGATAACTTACCCTAAGCGAGATTTGAACTTGTGACCTCTTGAACATGGGGCAGACATGCTAACCAGCATGCTACAGAGGCAGATGGCACAGATGGGTTAATTAGCTATATCCTAACATTAGCAAGACTGGCTTCATAAATTTCCATGCAGTTCAGAGCTCAAATAACCCTGAGTTTAATACAAAAATTGGAGAGACATGTTATACATTAAATTTTAGACATCTATAAGATTTGAAGAATGTATGAGTTGGAACCAATGGTGTGAATAGTAATCAAAATTTGAATGTGGTTGGCTGCAAGTAAGAAACTTGAATAATTTTGAAAGGTAGAATCAGAATTGAAAAATCCAATGCCCTAGCCAGGATTTAAATCATGGATCTTCCACTCTATACATGGCTGCTCTTAACTACCAAGCTGTCACGGCAACATGCTGGTTCAACATTAAATTACTCAATAGATTCACAATTTCCTGGTAAATCACAAGGGAATCTCAAATTTGAAACCACATATCCCAATGGCAACTAGCAATCATAAGTACTTAAGTCTCAGGCTTTAAGGTTTTTACATGGGTGTGTCAAAAAACCGGAATTATTTTTTTGCATTTTAATGCACCCACATTTGAGATTGATGTTGGCAGTACTGGAGAGGTGTGACATTGAGTGATATAATACCATATGCATCATTCACCTGGCGGTACACAGTTGGAGGAAAGCAGGGAAAGTGTATGGGCATGTTTACTGTACCCGAAATGGATCTCAAGTTGCAGCAACACACATCAATTAGATTTTGCATTCTTCTTGACAAAACTCCATGACAAACATTGGAAATGTTGTAGCAAGCTTACAAAGAGCAAGCCATGGGGAAATCATAAGTTTTTGAGTGGCATAAACAATTTCAGAAGGGTAAAAATCACCTTGCAGATGCTCTATGCTCCGGAAGGCCCTAAACCTCAAAGACTGAAACCAATGTCAACACAATTGATGTCATATTGCCAGAAGACCATCATTTATTGTTAACAAAATTGCAGAGATTATGAATATATCCCACAGCTCAGCTGAAGATATTGTACAAAATGTTCTAGGTATAGATAAGTTGCAGCAAATTGGGTGCTTAGTTTGAGCACTAATGAACAGAAGTTTCACGATGAGATAGTGTGTCACTGTGCCATCAAGACTCAAGAAACAATCACAGAATGAGGCATTGTGGGAAAGCCACATCCACCTTATTCACTGGATCTTGTGCCATGTAACTTTCACATATTTCCTGCAGTGAAAAAAGAGCTTCGGGGTCATTATTTTCCGGGTGATTGAGAGCTAAACAGTATAATTTCAGATGTACACAACAGACTATCAAGAAAGGGCTTCAAGAAGTGTTTTGAACATTGACTGAACACTGGAATCATTGTATTGTGTCCGAGGTCTGTAATATAATTTGAATAAAGGTGAGCAGTATTTTCCAGCAAAAAAATAATTCCAGTTATTTTTGACAACCCCTCATGTACTGTATGCCCACGACAGGAAGGCTAGAGGGGAATGAAGGGCAGAGGGGGCTTGAACTGTGTATCTACTCCGGTAGCAGAGCTGTTTACTAGGAAATGAGTGTATGAGAGTGCATATTTCTAGCTATGGGTGAGTTATGTGACAACATTGTGTATTTTAAACGAGCCTAGCATCCTTGTCATACTCGGAAACTAGGCATAAACACCACACGGGAAGCAAAAAATGATTACGCTACACATTCCTAAGACTTGCCTTCTTGTCTTGGGCACACAGCATGAAAACTTGCATAGTATTGATCGCTAAAATTGTATTTTTACTTTCACTACCACTTCATTCATACATAACTGCCAGTATGCTGGAGAGTCATACTTGCCTTTGATTGGATGGGTTGTCTTATACCTAGCTGAGAGGATTTAATAGATTCATCAACCTTTCTCATTTTATGCTGTGGGACACCTGAACACTGTGACAAATGCACTTTTATATTGGCGTTTCTCCAATATGATGCAGTAGTTGTATTGCTACAATCAGTAGTAATACTGGCATTGGGTACACTCAGCCTCTTTAGGTCCCTGAGGGACCAATTGAGGAGCTGCTTGTTCAAAAAGTAGCAACCCCAGGTTGCGATTGCCACATAACTGGCCAGGAAGGCTCAGAGCAAAGACCACATCCCACCCTCCAGTTCTGCACTCCACTTGTGATGCCTGTAGTGGACAGAGGTGGGGGATGCAGTGGTTGGGCTTTAAGCCTTAGCCTGCGAAAGGCTGTTGTGCTAGGGGGTTTGTTATTGGACATGACTGCTTGGGCAAGCATCTTCATAAGATTGGAATACCACTATCACCCAATTGTTTATTGTGCTCTGAGCAAGTTGAAATGGACATGGAGGCTAGAAGAAGAATGACTTTGTTGTTAACTCCTGCGCATTAGACACACTCACACTTTCACTGCCACACATACAGAAGGTATTGCATTTTACCCAAAAAGTCAATATCGAGATTTCACCAGAAATACACAAAACATGAAGAATACTTTACTGTTAATAATGCTGCTCCTTTTAATATTTAAACGCCAATGAATTTAGAAATTCCTGCTGAACACAACCCATTCCTTAGGTTCAACAAAACCCAGTAGGAGAGCCTCAAGGCTCTGGAGCGAATGTTTTAAAACATTCCGGCAGTCAATGGTAGCTAATGATGCAAATAACATCTGCAAAATATAAAGTACTATGTAAGTAAAAGTTAGTAAAGCTCAAAAGTGTTAATTTCGACTCAAAGTTACTCAAATTCATATTTTTGCTTCACTGTGTATCTTCCTGTCTGTTTAATTAATTATCATAAGCAACTTGAGAGTTTTATGACTGACTAACAACAAATTAATTATTGCTTTTTTTGTAAAGTCCTTGACATGGGAAGTTTGCATTCTATACATTTTACATGATCAGTAAAGATACTTGAGCAATGAGTAGTGAATAGCGATTTGCAATGTTCAAGCAGTTCAAGCTGCATTGTTGCTTCAGTTTATATAATTTCAGCTTTAATAAGCATGTGGAACTTCATGTATTATACACACTGATCCTCCAGCACCTTGCAATATGGTTTTCTAGCAAACTACAACTTACAGATAACCTAAAAACACTGATCTCAGTTGATTATATATAAGAGAGGAGGAACTATTAATATGAAAGTTTACTTCTAGCCCTTCAGCCTCGCATGCAAAAGTAACCTTATTGCTTTCTCTACTGGTAAGTAGGGGAAGTATTGTATTCCACCCAAAAATTCGATGTCGAGATTTCACCGGAAATATATGTTTTGAGGCCCCCTGAATAAAAAAAAAAGCATTTTTAGAAAAAGGTACCTGTGTGTGTCTGTGTGTCAGTCTGTCAGTCTGTCAGTCTGTGGACAGCATAACTCAAAAACGAAAAGTCAGTTAAAAGCCAAAGTTGGTATTTAAGTTTAATGTCTTTTAAGGATGCGACACGAACATTTTGAAGAAAATAGCCCCACGCTAAACTACCCTTTACATGGAAAATTTTTCGAACATTTTTATTTTCTTGAAAATGGCTCTAACGATTTTGATTAAAATGTCATATGTTTGAGATATTTTGATGACAAATGAAATGTATATCTTGAATTTTCTGGCTATAGCCCCTATAGTCGTATTTACTCCAGACGACTTTTGCATAACTGGTAAACCGTTAGAGATAGATCAAACTATACTGTACAAAAAAATGTAGATCTTGCTAAAATACACAATTTATGTCCCAATAAATTTTCTTGTAGGGTGAACCATTTTGGAGATATTCCTTGTTATGTGAAATGGATCATCGCTGTTCAGTTTTTTATATGTCAAGTGTGCAAAGACAACAGAATCTCAAACATTTGACTATCCCACAAAGCCTACTATATTCTAACATTCCCTTTGTACCTACAAGGAAATAAGCAATAAGATAATTTGTACAAATGTTTATCTCAACTAACACGAAGAAGATATAGGAATACGAGTTTGTAAGAATGGTTAGTACAAGAGTAGAGAAAGTCATGTGAGTGCAACACATCAGATTTTTTTAAATTAATGTTGCATTAATAAGGACACTCTGATTTCACTTACCTCCTTTTCCTTTTGTCTCAAACAGCATGCCACAATGCTGCAATATTGCAATACTACATGCTATGTTTACATTTCTGAATTTGTATGTACTACAACAGGATAGATAGAATTTTAATAGGTCATGTTCTATTGCCATTGCTGCAAGGGAAGCCGTTGTATTAATCTTGAGTTTAAATATCTGATGAACCAATGGGGAAAAGGTTCTACATGCTGCCCCTTTGTACTTCATTTACTTCTTATTTTTTATAAGGACAAATTTAGAAGGTATAGTTTAGAAGTAGAGAAGTGAGATTTAACTTGTCGTGTCCCTCTCAGACAGAGAAGGAAATACCATCTCACTCTGACAAAGCAGATACACCAGCCAAACATGCATCAATAGTGTAGTGCCTGTACAATTGTTCATTCCTCAATTCACCATCAAAAAAACCCAAACACATCTTCGTTTTCATTTTCCAATTCTCCTAAATTTATGAATAATCTGTCCATAATTTCATCAGACCATCTTTTTCTCAGTAAAACATTCACCGTGTTGTACATGCTCGTATATTACTAGCAACCTTTACTCAATGTACAATGGAAGTGGGGATTGCAAGCTTCTAAGGGTCCAGAATTTCCACGACTCACAACAAAGAGGTGGTTGCTGTCCCACCTATTTTCACTACATTGTGCTAAACAAGGACATCACTCTGCGTTAGACAAGGACAATACAAAAATTGACAACTTAAACATCAGAGACTGTATAAAAACCAAAGCTGGACATGGAAGTTTAAGCTTCTAAACCATGTCCTTGTAAAAAAATAAGAAATAAGTAAAATCATAATGTCCCAAATTACATAAATTATTTTTAAATGTACACACCAGAAGCTATTAACAGTGAAGCATAACATAAATTATTTGTGTTATTTTACTGTCTTCAACTTACACATTCTGTTTTAGTTTCTTTTTTCTTTTTCTTTTGTCTTGCAACAGGACCTAGACCAGCAAGCTAATTACAATGCTGACTATTATTCAAAATGCATGAGTTTATATCAGAAAAATGTATTATTTTAGGGATGGTCCAAGTGTTCATGGATATCGCCATACTACAAGCAGCCCTGACAGCCAATATGGATTCAGTAGTCATCCCACAACTGGTGCTCCTGGTGCTGAAGTAGGTACTTCTCCATCCTCTGTGCCTGCTCACGTTGTGGAAGGCAGTCCAGGACCCTATGGCATTCCCCGTGATCCTCATCATCACTCAACACTGACACAAGCTCGACCATCACCACCACAGATGGTAGGACCCTTCATGACTGAAGGGAGTGTTAAGGCAATTCAACAGCAACAGCCACCTCCTCCACCTCCTCCAGGTGCTGCTTATGGTCAGCAGTATTATCTCTGGGGTCCACCCCCACCATATTCTGGCAACAACTCTCACTGCAACAGCCCAGCACATCGAGCTGGTACTGGAGGTACTGGAGAACCCATACTTAATCTCTTGCACCATCCTCCAGGATCTACTGCAGCAAATACAGGAAGTCCTTCACGTTTACAGCGCTACCAGCATCATCACCACATGCATCATCATCACCATCACTGTCAGATGAATCAGCAACTTGCTGAACAGCAAAATGCTGGTGGAGTTCTTGTACAGGGTTTGATGAAGAATCTACAAAATAGGCATCTAAGAGGCGGAGGTCCAATTTCATCTGCAGCAGCAAGAAGATTTCAACAGGACCAAAGACAGCAAACAACTAGATATGATGAATTCTCCTCCTCATCTGGAGACTGTGTTGTTGTTAGTGATTGTGGTGGAATGGAGAAGGGTAGTGTTGTTATTGAAAACTATGTAAACACAGGGGGCGAGGCCACAATGGCAGGGTTGAACACTTCAAGTGTTCCTGGTGGTGATGAGAGCACAAGTGCTACAACTGTCCCCTCTTCTGGAGAAGGCAACAGTTCTGGTAACATTGCTATGCCTCCATCAGACTCTTCTACTTTGGTCACAGGTAACAAAGATAGCAACAATCGTACAAGTAACAATACATTGCCTGCTTCTGCAAGAAAAGTAAAGAAGAGAGTAGAGATGCCAAAAACCTTAGGCAACATTCCTCAGAATTTTTCATCTGAACAGCAGATTCCAGGCTCTGGAGGAAGCCAGAAGTCCTCACCTAGTCATTTTCCTGTTGGCAGTGGGAACAGTAATAACAGTTACCCATCAAGAGCAAATGTCCCAATGATGTTTTCTGCACACCAGCCATCACAGCAACAGCAGCCGCAGCAACAGCAGCAACAGAGCTGCCAAATGCAAGAGCATTATCACCATCCCCACCATCCACACAATAACACTGAAATGTCTGGAGATGATGAGGAAGAAACACGACTTGTGGCAGATAAATATCCTCATTCATTACCAACTAGTTCAGCTGTTGTTAGAGGAAAAGATGGTGGTGCTGTAAGCATTGCAGTAATGGGAAACACGGGCAACACTGGAGGTAATGGAACAGGTGGAAATATTCAAGGGTACCATGGTCATCACCACCAAACAATGCAAGGAGTGTCTAATGCAGGGTTCCAGGGTCAAGAGGAAGATGATGATGAAGAGGAAGGTCATCAACATCCTCATCATCACCATCACCATCCGTCACAGATGATGTGTGGAAGCAAGAGTGAGCCTACCGAATCAGAAGTGTATTTTGCAGATGTGTCATCATGCTGTAATGTATCTGTGCGCAATGATGGCCAGGACTCTTCTCTTTATGATGAAGCTCTAGATCCCCAGAAACATCGACTTGTTATGCTGGGTCAAAGTGAACAGGGAGGACACTTACAAAGGTATGTAAAATTCTCTTTCTCATCTGCCTTTTAACAGTAGACTTAAACAAATTTATAAATGCATAGAACCAAAACAACTATGTATCAACTAATTGGCATAGGGAAGAGGAGTTACTGGAATATAATCAGGTATTTACTCTCTCCACTTAACCCATTACCAAATGCAGGCCACCTCTCTTTTCTAGTTCTGTTTGTTTATGGATGCACATGTTTTTACAAATAAGGTAAGTTTCAAGGCGTGCAGTGGTGGAACTGAATAGAAATATGATGTATTGGTTTTGTGATTATGATAGTTAACTGGTTGTAGCAGACTGGACAGAGTTAAAACTATCATGCAGTGGAAATGACACATTGTGTCAATTCTCCCCATCTATACTCTATATTATTCAATGTTTAACATCCTTCAGCTGACATGTATATTTATTTAACAAAGTGTATCATACTCCAATTTAATACTCAATCCAGACCAAATGCAGAGGAACGCTTTCTAAGGTATTAAATTGAAGCATACAAAATAAATTCTAGGTGGGCTAAAAGTTGAGGAATACTGTAAGTATTGCGTTTCTTGTATATCAGTTACTTTAAAAAACACCTCTTGTTACTATTACACTATTTGATAACCTTGCGTAGCTTCATCAATCTGGATGGCTCAGTTGGTTAACTGCTGGCCTACTGATCCCAAGGTATGGGTTCAAATCCAGCCCAGACCAATCATCTAAGTATCTTATCTAAGTATCTGTCAGGTATACGACACTGATGGCCTCTTGTCAATAGATTTAATGGTATGTAAAAGAACTGCTAACATAAAATATTTATTTTCATGCCTCTTCAAATCTACTACAATCTTCAGTGGCTTTCCACTGTTTGTGGCAACTAACATATAACCTCAAACACAAAACAAAATTATGCATTTGTACACGAATAGAAATTTTGGGGAATAGAGTAAGTGAGAAACTGGAATATTCCAAAAGAGCCTGAAGATATCAACTGCGGCAGCTTGGGACAATATAAGAATATCTTTAACAGTCTAGTGTGCCTATAATAATACAGTAGACTGTTTTTAATTTGAACTTCAAGGGGAATTAGAAATAATTAAAAATTGTGTTAAAATACATACATTATACAGATGGGAAATAAATGCACATATTATTTCATTTAAAATTATAAACTGTATTTATTTGAGCTTTATTAAAATGACTGCATTTTACCCACATTTTCATCCAAGCAAACATGAATCAGAAAAGCATTCAATTGAAAGAACATGAATGAAAAACCGCTGCTATAGTATGGTGTAAAAGTTTTCTTCATTATTGAAACACAAATTCCACTAACAAGTTCTCACTTGAAAAGCAAATGATTTCTGTTCTCTTTGGTGCCATTAATTTAACACTTCTTCTTCATCTGATTCTTCTTCGTTTATGTAGGACTTACACCCCCTAGGACTTATAAGTCAGTGCCTAGATCAGACACCTGTTGAGGAGAAGAGGAACCTATGGACCGGACGAGTGAAGACCTCGAAGCGGGTGGTCAGCCAAGCACCAGGTATGAGAGCGAGGAAGAGGATGATATGAAATACAGGCAAAATCAATGAATGGAAAGGTGATTATGAAGTAATTGGTGGCAGGGTAAACTGGAGAACCTGGGGAAAATCTGCTCAGATGCCACTTCGTCCAGCACGAATACCACATGCAGATGCCTGTGATTGAACCTGGACCATCTAGGTGGTAGGCAAGTGGGCTAACCACTTGGCCACAGTGCCACCTTATAATTTAACATAATACACAAAATCTTCAATGTCATTTAATGCCCAAAACAAACTATCACTGACATTTTCTTGAGCTTTAATGAATCTTCTTAAGCTTCCCACCATCATAGATGTGTCTGAAGTAGTAAGTATAGGCTCCACTGCCACTTCGTCATTTTCATCATGAATTTGATTGTGATTGTGCAACACCTCCTGTAGAATCCCATCTTCTGCTAGCTTTCCACATAAGGCTACTTAGCGTCAATATCTAAATATTCACCGAAACCATCTGCAGGTGAGATTTGTTGCCAGCACTTACTTAGAAAGTACAATACATCCAAAACTGAAAGTTTGCATAGTGTTACCTATATGTGAACATTATTTCAAAATTTCTTACAATATCCACAACAAGTTTTAAATTATTTAAATTGCTAATCAGCCACAATATGAGTGCATTCAGTGGGAAAAACAACTAAACAGTTATGGAACAAGTGGGTGGAGCATTGAAGTTGCAGTCAGATAAAGAAAACATCTGCAGTTCCAAGTTGCATTTATTAGTGAGGCTGAGGCCTGCAATGTTTTCATTTTGCGATTTATATTCCCACTTTGATTTGCCCCTCACTCCCTTGTGCTCATTAGCCTTGATGACATTCGGCATTGTCAACAAAACAGTGGTGTCCTCCTCCAAGTGCACTTGTATATAGCCAACTAGTATACACATGTGTAAGGTTCATGTAAACAATCATGTACTGTCAAGTAGAAAATGAATGGCCATAAGCTAAAGAAATAAATACCATTAACAACGCAAAATAGCTGGGAAAAAATTTAATCATGCAGTGAATAGAAATGTTAATATTCAAAATAAAAAAATGAAATCAGAGTTTTTATGGTCATACAATGAAGCCTTAAGACAAAATTAACATGTAATGCTCAAAGTACAAGAAAATAAATTATCCTTTATGAGAGAAGCATAAAGTAAAAAAAACAAAATTACTCTCCTGACCTTAAACATGATTAAATATTTTTATCTCCTCATAGAAAAGTAAAATACTGTAACCTTACAAAGTGAACTAAAGTAATGGAGTGGACTTAAAATTCTCTCAAAAGTAGTAGAAGTGATAATCAGAAATGCATCAGGAAGAGAAATCTTAGATCCAATTAAATAGTAAATTGTTTGTGAAAAGCATTGCAGAAAATATTAAGCCAGCAAAGTATTTAATTGTTGTTACAAAGATATTCAATATTTTTGGGCTTCCACAATTCTACCACAATTCACAATTCATCCAGAACAATTTTATATAGTTTGGAAAGAGAAACTCTCTCATTTTTTCACATTTTTCTCAAAATGAAGTTTAATAATTGGCAGTGCCGTGGCCGAGAGGTTAGACTGTCTACCACCTACATGGCCCAGGTTCGACCCCAGGGACCCACAGGTGGTATTTGTGGTGAATGAAGTGGCGTCTGGGTGGGTTTTCTCCAGGTTCTCCAGTTTTCCAAGCCACTCATTCCACCAATTGCTTCATCATCACTTTTTGATTCATCGATTTTGCCTGCATTTCATGTCACCCTCTTCCTCACTGCCATACCTGGTGCTGGGCTGACCACTCACTTTCAGGTCTTCACTCTATCTGGTCCATAGGTTCCTCTGCTCTCCGACAGGTATCTGACCCTAGGCACTGGCTTGTAAGTCCTAGGGATGTAAGTCACACATAAGAGGAGGTAAAGAAAAAAAAATTTTAATGATTGAACTACTTTTCAAATGTTACTCTTCATTTATGTACAGTGAAACCACAACAGAAAACATTATTAATACAGCTATGACTCATCTTTGACTTTTATGTTTCATTCCTGCAGGTTACCTGAAGCATACCAAATGTCAGAGAAGGTGCCTACACATCACCATCATCATAATAGTGCAAGAAGATTCCTGCCTCATCAACAGGGAGAAGTAATAGTTGGGATGCCACCTGCTTCTCATCACCAGTACCATCAGCACCAAACAGATCTCTCTAGTGACCATCATCATCTTACCGTATCAGATGAGGAACATGAGGAGCAACTCACTAGTAATTGTTTTAGTTATCAGCGTCAGACTTCCACAAGGACTCGTTTACCATTTCCTTTGCCTACTCATCACCACCACTTATCAGAGCAGGATTCCTCAACTGTTGAGGAAGACCTACCTGAAGGACT
This sequence comes from Tenodera sinensis, assembly GCA_030765045.1. Classification (NCBI taxonomy): domain Eukaryota; kingdom Metazoa; phylum Arthropoda; class Insecta; order Mantodea; family Mantidae; genus Tenodera; species Tenodera sinensis. The sequence goes on from CM060968.1 coordinate 32,776,798, forward strand.
TATGGGGGGACATGGAATGGTTGTAGGTGGAGGAAATGGCAACAGTGGGAGGGATTTCATTGATGCAGAAAATGTGAGAAAAGGAATTGGTACCAATACAAGACTATCTGAGTCCTCCAAGGATTTATCTCAACAGCAGGCCACTCCTACAGATAATATTGATGCAGGAGGCTATTTGATGTCCTCACCTATGTCCATTTCAGCTTCTTCTCCTGGAAGCTTTCCTACAGGGACTTCTGATGATTTAGACAACTGTGGAAGCTACTATGATAACCATCATGGCACTGCTGGAAACAACAATAACTCATCAGATGTTGGCAGTTCATCAGGATCTACATCAGCTGTATGTAGTCCTCTAAGCAATGATACATCTAGCAACATTGTTATGTTTGGATCACCTTCATCTGGCCATGGTTACCCCATACCTTCTCCACAAAAGGTGCAATATGATCAGCAAGGTAACAGACTACTCCATCATCAACATCTTCACCAACAGTGTGGAGGAAATAACAATTACCATCCAACAAGTCCTAGCCATGAACAAACAACAGATTTTTCGCATCATCATCATCAAGTTCATCATCCTGGTGGGGACCAACATTTCTTAGCACCTGATGCCCAGTATGAAACCATACCTCATCACCAGCCATCACAAAATACTGCTACTACTCCACAAGGATATCACCCTTCACGCCATTTGCAAAACTTCTCAGCTGTAACACAGCGCAGTGATGATTATAATGGAAACACACCATCCAACAGTCCAGGTAAAGCTGCAGGTAATCGAGGTCCACCTGGAGGACCTGTTGGAATTACTTCACCTGCCAGGCGAAGATTAAATCTTCCTCTTCACCATGTTACTGCTGGTCCACTAAATAACAATGCAGGAGGGAATCTTGTAGAGAGTTTGTATCACACAGCAACCAGTACAGAAGAAGATGAATCAGAGTCCCACCAGCCACAATCTTCTTCCTACAGTGATGCAACAATGGACTCAGGGTGCCATAGTGGATCAGAATTTGCTGCTAGAAGGCAAAGAGGTAGCAACAGAGGAAAGGACCAACCGCAGAGGACAGGAGTTAATACACGCACTCAGGTCAAAGATGAGGAACGTAGTCTAGTGGAGGAAGTTGTGCCTGCAATGCGCTCTGTGAATGTGTGAATTTTTCATAAACTTCAGTTGTAAAGGAAAGTATGGGTTTGTTTTTTACAAAAGCAGTATTTCAAGAGAACAGATGATGTAAATGACTGTACAATATATCTCCTGTCCATATTGTTTATTAGCACAAAATAATATTGAGTAGCCAACATTTCAGTCTCTGATAGTCACCAACAAATATACAAAGTAAAATCCAGCCAAAGTTTGTACTTTGAAATCTATATTAAGAAACACAAACTCCTAAGCAATTTAGTGCTCTGGCTTTTTCTATCTTTTCAACTTGCTGGACAGTAAACAAAGAAACTGTTTAAATACAGAAGTGAGTGCAAAACAGTTTTTCAGATCAGAAGATGGTGAAAGCAGCTAATACATGTAAACTATGTCCATTAATACTTAAAATTTACTTAGAATCTTTTAAAAGATCAAAAGTTACTTTCAAAGGGAAAGGTGTAGAGATAGCTTAGAAGATATTTTATTACAAAGATAACTATGAATGTACCATAAAAGAGTGGACTGTTATGTCAAGCAAGTGAAATATTTTTTGGAGTAGTTACCTACAGTGACCTTGCAGTAGGATAATGACATTCAATGTACCCTTGTAAAATTTTCTGCTTCAGTTTTCGTAAACACTTTGTTGCTATTATTGTAAATAGTCATTTCCTTAGTGTTAGTCAAATGTTATAAACAGAAATATTATATTATTAATTTGAATTCACTGTAAACATTATAAAAAGCTGTTTTTGTTCAGGTTTCTCTTCATATTTAGTGTGCAAAGATAAATTTTAAATGTCTTGCATATTGTTGATTTGGTATTCATTGCAAAAATGTGCATATTTTATAAAGATATAAAACTTTACAAAACTTGAGGAAACTTTAAGATCTTTTTTAAATCAAGCACCTGAACTTTCAAATTATAAAGAAAATATTTTGTTTTCCTGCAAACAGATATGTTGGGGATAAGGGAGAACCCAAATTATTGCAAGTACTTAAACAATACCAGCTATTCATTTGTTGTTCTGTCTTTCTCTACAGCTCTCATAAAGTGTGATATCAATTAGAATGTGAGGTAACTTTTAGACTACAATTTTGTTTATTACATTAAAAGTCACTGTAATATTTCATGGTTGTTATTTACCACCTTTATTCTTCCCCTTTCCTTTTTACTATAACTTTCTCCAAAATCTTCTGGAAACAAGAGGAAGAACAAAAAATTATATACATGAGAAATAATTTTCATGACTTTTACAACCCAATGACCTTGCTCTATGTATGTGTTTATATCCTTTGAATATGTACGTATGATACTGAAGCTTTGAGCACCTTTAAAAACAATTAATCTCCTTTATTTATGCTTTCTATAGTTTATGGCAGCCATGTTCAGATGCTGAGCCAGCCATTGATACGTCCCACAAGACATGGAAGGAGGGAGAGGAGTAAATCAGCCTTTGAACTACAGAGTAGTGTTATCTAAAGTTATTTTAATTCTAACTTACTTCCTGTATGTGTGCTACGTCACAAGAGCTTCCAAATTCAGCATATCTGTATTCCGAGGGCTGATCAACAAAGCCTGAGACTGATTTTTTCCTGCAGCTTCTGTGATAATTGCCTACCTGTTACATAAATATTTGAAAAGAGCAGGTTTTTATGTATAATGTCCATAGGCAGCAGCACTTTTGTATCGGTAGGTTGGTAGTATTGCTCAATTTTGTAGACCCTACTTGCATTTCGCATACCAGACAATGGAGTGACACGAGAGGAGCAGTACAGTGCAACCAGATTCTGTTTTTGTTTAAACCATTGAGCCACTGAAACTTACAAAAAGGTGAAGCAAGCATACAGTGAAGATGCACTACCTCATGCAACAGTGTTTAGGTGGTTCAACGACTTCAAAGAAGGCAAGCAAGGTGGGCCTGGTGTTTCAGCTTCGGCTGTGACTGAAGTCAACGTCAACACAGCTGCCATGATTGTCTGTGAGGACCGGTGAGTAACATTATGTTACCTCAGTGAAGTGTTGAGAATTTCATATGGCAGTGTCTTTACGATTATGCACGATCATCTCCATATGACCTGAGTTTGTGCCCATTGGGTACCATTCTGTTGACTCCCAAACAAAAGGCTGTGCACATCGAGACAAGACATGAGGTGCTGCGTGTCTTTTCTGATGGAGGGGATGTGGTTATGAAATTGATTATCACCAGTGATCAGTCATGGTTGTATCATTATGATCCAAAAGGAAAACAAGCCAGCACAGTGTGGAAATTGTCAGGTTCTCCAACACCAAAAGAGGCAAAAGTTTTTCCATCTGCAGGGAAAGTGATGGTGATAACACTTTTTGACTGTTATGGAATGATTTACCAGTATGCAGTTCCCCCTCATACTATGTTACAGCAGCATGCTACACATCAGTATTGGCAACACTGAGGAAGCACATCGCAAAGAAATGACCAGAGCTTTCTTGGCTGAGTGGCGACTTCATCATGACAATGCATGGCCTCACATCAATAAATCAAGTCATGTAGTTTCTGGCTCAATTCAACATTACCTGTGTACTGCATACATCTTATAGCCCAGATCTTACACCCTGTGACCTCTTTACTTTCTCTACTATGCATAGCAAAGTAGAGGAGGTATTGTATTCCATCCAAAAACTCGATGTCAAGATTTTACCAGAAATATATGTTTTGAGGCCCCCCTGAATCCAAAAAAAAGCATTTTTAGAAAACAATCCATGTGTGTGTATGTATCTGTCAGTCTGTGGATAGCATAGCTCAAAAACAAAAAGTCGGTTAAAAATCAAAGTTGGTATTTAAGTTTAAAGTCCTTAAAGGATGTGGCAAGAAGATTTTGAAGAAAATAGCCTCACCCTAAACTACCCTTTACATGGAAAATTTTTTGAAAATATTGATTTTCTTGAAAATGGCTCTAACGATTTTGATTAAAATGCTATATATTTACGATATTTGTATGACAAATGAAATGTATATTTTGAATTTTCTGGATATAGCCTGTATAGTTCTGTTTACTTTGGATGACTTTTGAATAACTCGTATACCGTAAGAGATAGACAAAATCTTCTTTTATAAAAAAGGTAGATCTTGCTAAAACACACAATTTATATCTGAATAAATATTTTTGTAAAATGAACCATTTCAGAGATATTCCTTGTTTATTAAAGTTTCACGGGCGATCAGCCGTGTGAGGTTTGAAAATATTGAGCTTTCGGCCATTCTAAACTCCATGGCTGATGTGTTGCAGTCACATGACCTTCTCTACTCTTATACTTATACTAACCGTCATTCTGACGAAGGCCATGGAGTTTAGAATGACCGAAAGCTCAATATTTTCAAACCTCACACGGCTGATCGCCCGTGAAACTTTAATAAATAACGTGCGCCGTGAAAGCTTTAAATCTTACATATTCCTTGTTATTTATATCAGTTTCAGAAAACTTAAAACTTTCATAAAATGCAACATTGTTGTTCATTTTTTTATATGTTAAGCATGCAAAGAGAATGTGTTCTCAAAGCTTTAAAAGATCTGACTATCACTCAAAACCATCTGTATTCTAATATTCCCCTTGTACCTATAAGGAAATAAGCAATAAGATAATTTCTGCAAATGTTTATCTCAAGTAACACAAAGAAGATATAGGAATAAGAGTTGGTAAGAATGGTTAGTGTAAGAGTAGAGAAGGTCATGTGACTGCAACACATCAGATTTTTTTATTCCCATCACTAAAGGCTAAAGGGCATTTGATTTGAGAACTCCGAAGTGGTGCTCAAGAAAAGTGAAGCGATTCTCAAGGACCTGACAAAGAATGGTCTGCAGTATGTGTTCAAGGACTGGCAGAGATACTATAAAAAGTGCATTGAAGTAGGAGGGAACTACTTTAAAAAATATCATGGAAACATTGAAATGAAGTAATAAACAGTCTTAGTCTTTGTTGATCAGCCCTCGTAGATACTTTTAGCTGTTCTGAGAGATGTAAATGTGATATTCTGGTTCTACTTTTAGATTTTATTTGTTTCATTTGAGAAAAATGTTGCTTTTAAATGTATGTTGAGGCAAACATTAGCTATATACAAGTGCTTAAATAACCGTGAAAGCCTATGTGCTCTCTTTACAAATACTTTTAACAACTTTGTCATTTTGTAATGTAACTAATTTTAACTGCAACTGCAATGGTGCTGATTTTAGCTCCACTGCCAAGGGTTGGCAAAAAGAACAAAGTCATTGCCCAAGCTTTTAAAATCTTTGAATCTATGAACAATAAATTCATACTTAAGCTTTTCTATTAGTTCAACAAAAAAATTTTATCCACTCATTCCTCTTTGAACTTATGTTTATAAGATGCAGAGGGTTTAGATAGTGACATCACTCCATTACAATCTGCAACTGTTTGTTACGAGAATGATGGCATTCATGACAAGTGAAGGGGTGTGTCAGTAGGTTTAAAGTCCATGTGGCATATAGGAAGGTTGAGCCAAGATTGGCTCATGAGCTTGTGTTTGGACATGGCTGATTTATGGATACCAAACCTGGAACCACGAGTTAACACAGTAAAATTATCCAGGTATGTCAGAGAAGCATGATGCACAAAACATTTGACATTTCCATCAAGGAAAAGGTTTCCATGTCACTCTTTGGAGAGTGGCGGCAACAAAGGACAGACCAAGTAGGAATGGGGAGGACACATGGTAAGTCCGAACAATGGTACATGGGCACAGCAAACCATGATATGGAACCCATACTGATTGGAATAGCTGGTTGGTTTATTATTAAACCATCTGTTGAAGCATCATATATGATATAGTCTTTTGGGTATTGTTTTTGACTTTTAGCTAGTCTTTGAACATGTGATTTAGCTTTCATGGCTAACGACAAGGATAGAATGCTTTCTATTTAAGCAGGGGGCTTTAACAAATAAACGTCAATTTTATTAATAATTAATTATTTGCAAAAATGAATGCAAATGTTTACAAAATGGTGTCTCTGTATTATATAAAATTCTTTTGTCTTAAGCTCTACTGAACAAAATAAACAGTAAATTCTTAAGTTTCTCCAATAAATAAATAAATGAATGAATATGAATACATAAATAAACAAGCTTACAAACAAATAAACAAACTAACAAACAAATGAATAAATGAACGAATGAACTAATGAATGCTCAAACAAACAAATATTTTCATACAAAATTTGATTTTTAAGCTATTAACAATATTTCTAGTTATTGTTGAGCTTATCATTAAACATGTGTGACGCAAAGCTTATTTCTGTTTCTGGACAATTTATCAACTTGTGATTTATTGTCTTCTTCTTCTTTTTCTTCTTCTTCTTCTTCTTCCTCTTCTTCTTCTTCTTCTTCTTCTTCTTCTTCTTCTTCTTCTTCTTCTTGTCACCCAAAAGCACAAAGGAGAACAAAACTTCAGCTGCACACACTATAACATAACTACAGAACTGAAAGAAAGAAATGTTTAAGCATTCCTTGGAAAGTACATGAGCCCACATACCTGTAAGTTTGTTCTGAGAACTACGGCAGTTAAAACAAATATGCTGGGTGACACCTGTCACCCACACGAGTAACCAAAGGTTAAGGATCTACATTCTACTTACCTATATGAAAAAATTCTATTTTACATTCACATGACTTCCACTAACCATTATTTTTATTTCTATATAACTCTACAAGTTATTCTTATATAACTATTTCAGGTTACTCATATAAAAGTTTGGATATGTTCACAAGCCATCAACCATCTACTTTGCTAGGCATTAACTTTTAACCTACAAATCAATTATTAAAATATTTAATGAAAACATGAAATATTTATTTAAATTTAAAATTAATTATTATAAAGAGTCTATGGAATCCAAAAAATGAATAGCCTAGAACCCTCTACAAAGACTTCCGCTTAAAATTGTCACAGTCCTATATAAATACGTTCAGTAGTTTTGGTGTGATTGCGTCTCAAAGAAAAGTTATTTTCATTTTATGTGTATAGAACTGTTAGCATAGTTATTGGCTCTTTTTTTCTAATTTCTTATTCTGATAACTTAAATAAATAGAATTCAAGTATTTGCAGCTGTGTCATATTGTAAAAATTGTAAATAAAGTTGATGTTAAAACTAGAAAATTAACCAATTAATAACATGAAAAAAAACCACTCACTTTTAAATTTTCCACTAACATGTTTCAGAGACCTGTTTTCTCCATTATCAGCCAAACATCAACTGATCTTGGTTGGTGAAGCTGATGTTTCTGTAGACTGCTCTAGTGGAAATTCTGAAGAATATAAACAAATCGTTGAAATTGCAGAAATAAATGGTGTCCAAAAATCTTTGATATACTTAAATGTAAACATAGCAAAAAAGAAAACAAGTGTTAAAAGAAACAACCATGCTCAACTCAATGGAAGAGATGTCCTTCAAAAAATTCTCATCATTCATCGACAACTTTTTTATGAACAATAGGCATTAAAACTCCAAAAAGTAAATGTAGTTAAAGGCTGTAGGCTGATAGCAGAATAAGAGAATGTAAAATCAAATTAAAAGAATTCAACAATAAACAAACCAATGAAACCTCAGATGTAGAGTTTGATAATGTGGGTAATGAATTTATATAACAAATCTACAAATCGTTTAGTTAAGGCGGATAGAAACAATGTGTCTATATTATTTATACCAACAAACTTACTTGGTTGGAGGGTCTGTGGCCAAAATCCCAGTGTGGCATTGAATTTTTAAGTTCTAGTTCTACCTCTTTTAAAACTTGTCTATTTTTGGAATAGAGTGTGCAAACTTGTACAATGGTTTAGTGGAAGGATTAGAGTGTTGTGTGGAATTTATAATCCTTTTTACTTTCTCTACTGGTAAGTAGGGGAAGTATTGTATTCCACCCAAAAATTCGAAGTCGATATTTCACCAGAAATACATGTTTTGAGGCCCCCTGAATCCAAAAAAAGCATTTTTAGAAAAAGATCCACGTGTGTGTCTGTGTGTCAGTCTGTCAGTCTGTGGACAGCATAGCTCAAAAACGAAAAATTGGTTAAAAACCAAAGTTGGTATTTAAGTTTAATGTCGTTCAAGGATGTGACACGAAGATTTTGAAGAAAATAGCCCCACCCTAAACTACCCTTTACATGGAAAATTTTTCAAAAATTTTGATTTTCCTGAAAATGGCTCTAACGATTTTGATTAAAATGTCATAGTTTGAGATATTTTTATGACAAATGAAATGTATATCTTGAATTTTCTGGTTATAGCCCCTGTAGTTGTATTTACTCTGGACAACTTTTGCATAACTGGTAAACCGTTAGAGATAGACCAAATTATACTATACAAAAAATGTAGATCTTGCTAAAATACACTATTTATGTCTCAATAAATTTTCTTGTAGGGTGAACCATTTCGGAGATATACCTTGTTATGTGTGTGAGTTTCGGAAAACTTGGAACTTTCGTGAAATGGGTCATCGTTGTTCATTTTTTTATATGCTACGTGTACAAAGAGAACGGAATCTCAAAGCTTTAAAAGATTTGACTATCGTACAAAGCCTACTGTATTCCAATATTCCCCTTGCACCTACAAGGAAATAAGTAATAAGATAATTTGTACAAATGTTTATTTTAACTAACACGAAGAAGATATAGGAATAAAAGTTTGTAAGAATGGTTAGTACAAGAGTAGAGAAAGTCATGTGAGTGCAACACATCAGATTTTTTAAAATTAAATACATGCATACACCGGGAGTGAAATTTGAAAGTTCCTCATTTTTTGATAGAGTTTTCTGAATGTTCCACTGTGTGTATATTTATATGAGAATAGGAGGTACACCAAACTTCATTAAAATTGGATAATTAGGTTAGGATATATAAATTATATCTCGCGTCTATTGACTTTTCAAAATTCATTTATATTTATTCGCAGCAAACTCACCCCCCCTCTCAGCCATTGCAGAGACGGAGGGAAGGAAAGCAGCTTCCTCTCTGTGCAACAGTTGTTCATGCCTCACCTCACAACTTTTACTAGAGTTATAGAGTTAATACAACTTTGACTTATGTGAATAAACATGTGCATAAACTGGCTTTAAAATTTTAACTAAAAAAATTAATGAGTTCACAGGTTATAGATGGCAAAAATGCATGCATGTATGTGCTCATTTTGCTATACCATGCATGCAGATTTATAAAAGTTAAAAAGTACAGGTTTAATGATTACTTCTGTTAACGAATGAGTGCTGATTTAACATTAATCTAGAGATATAAATAGCCTTACTTTCATAGTATTTCTCAGTTACCATAAGCTGTGTCACAATTATAAGCGAGGGTAGCGCAACAAAAGTGACACTATCCAAAACATTTTCATATCATTTTTTAACATAATATAGTGAATACAAAGACAAATAGTTACTCAAAATGTCCTCCTTCGGAGGCCACACAGACTTTCAAATGGTATGTATGACATTTATGCCCATATTCTGCATTGTTCACTTCAAATCTTGTTTTAGAATTTCTGTGTCATGTCGAGCAAGCTTTACTCTCGATGATGTCCCATGGTTGGTAATACAACGGACTCAGATCTGGACTTCGTGATAGTCAATCTTGGTGCACTATAAGCTCAAGAGTAGGTACTCTCCTTAAGCACACGTTGAGCTGATGCAGAGTCTAGTAGAAAAACCTGTGTTATACAATTTCATATACTTGTGACAATAAATAATTATGTAGACACATACATCATCAATATATTTGGCATTAAGGTTATCTTTTCCTGTTATTTACCCATGGACTTAAAGTTGCATATAATGATTAAATTATGTAACAGCCAATCTTTCATATCAGACACACCCTACTCCAGTGCCTCATTTGTGTTACATTACATACTGTATGCCAAGTTAGTAGATTTCACTGTTCTAGTAAATAAATAGCATGCAAGTGCAGCACTACCTGGTCCCCTTTTCAGATTAGTATGTACTGTTTCATTTTGTTTTGTTTCGTTTCATTTATTCGTCACATAACATTTACATTGTTGAGCTAGTACTTGTAAATTGGTGACAATTAACTTAGGTACTAACTAAATGTTGCAATTGTTCCATTGCCTTCATAAGTATGATACATTTTGATTATATATATACACAGGCTGCATATGACTAAGATTAATATGTTTGTTGTTAGCTAATGCTGGATTTCTGACAATGAAGTCATTAATCCTCTTGCTCTCCAATATTTTTCACTGATGGATGGGGCACTAGAAGTGGCCGGGCATATTTGAAGGTGGTCTCGGTCCATTTCCTCTTGCAGATCACATAGAGGACAGAGTGGTGAATATATCCCAATTCTGTTTAAATGTTTTGACAGACAATCATGTCCTGTAATCAACCTGAAGGTTGCAACTGCTGTTTTTCAAGGATACTCAGGAATTACTGTTTGAATGTTTGGTAGTTCCCATCTTTTATTCTATGATTTTTCATAGTAATATTTTGCAATAATTTTTTTGAATTCAGAGTTGACTAATCTTTTAGCTGCATAAAATGGTAGATTAACTATAGATTTCTGCACATTGCCAGTACCCTTTTTTGCAAGAAAGTCAGCTTTCTCATTACCACTCAGTCCACAGTGAGCTGGTATCCATTGGAAGACTAGGTGTTTTTGAAGTGCTGTTAGATGGGTAAGGATTTTCCAACATTCTATAATTGTTTGGTTTTTTGGTGACAACTTGGAAGTAATTGCTCTAATTGCTGCCCTGGAATCTGAGAGAATAAATGCTTGCTGAAAATGTGAAATTCTGTACAAAAGATTTTGTAGGGCCATTCGAATTGCTTCAATTTCTCCATCAAAGTTCGTAGTTCCATAACTTAAAGATTTGTAATAGGAAAAGAGGTGACATGTGACTCCAGCACCTGCTCCATCTTGGTTTGATATTAATGATCCATCAGTATAAATATGGAGCCATTTGTGTTCTGGAAATCTAGTATGGATTGTCTCTAATGCCAATAATTTTAGAACACTAGTTGGAGTAGGTATCACTTTTCTTAACTTCTTCTGTCAGGTGTAAATAATATGTGATGTCTAATGTTTGTGTCGGATTGACTTTAGATATGAAGTTTTCCTTTGAATTAGGTAGGTATACATTCTTCTTGATGTCTTGAATTTTGGAAAGAAAGCTCTCCTGAGTCTTTAGTGTATGTGTAAAATTTCTCTTGTGCCATGTATTGAATGGGAGTCTGATCAACTTTGTGTTGAATAAGAGCCGCTTTTTCTATTTCATATTCAATGGGACATTGGTTGGTTAGTATTTCCATAGCTGCTATTGGTGTGGTTTTTATAGCACCTGTAATTAATCTCAGACTTTGGTTTTGAAAGATTTGAATCTTTTTTGTGTTTGCTACAAGAACTTCGCTGCAGTAAGTAAATAATGGCTTTATATATACATTGTATGTTGTGTTAAGAGTTGCCCTGGAACATCCCCACTTCACTCCTGTTAGACGTTTTAACAGTGAAAGGCGCCTCTCTGCTCTTTGTATTACATTTTCTATTTGTTTGGTCCATGTAAGTTTAGTATCAAATGTAACTTCTAAATACTTTGCTTCCTTTGTTTCTGGTAATTGTTGACCCTCAAAATTTAGTTTTATTTTTAGTGGCTTTTTTCTTAGTGAAAAGATTTGGTAGTTTGATTTTGTTGTATTAACAGTCATTAAATTTTCTTTGGTTCACCTTTGTAATTTGGTTAAGGATTGTTGCATGGTTTTTTCTAGTTCTGTGCTTTTGCTTTTTGGTTTTGAAGTCCACATTACTAAGTCATCAGCAAATAGTGCACACTTCACACCTGATTCCTGTATTTGTTGTGGCAAATCGTTAATAAATATATTAAAAAGTGTTGTGCTGAGCACTGCGCCTTGTGGTAAGCCATGTGTACTTGTTTGTATTTAGATATGTTTCTTCCATATCTGGTAGCAATAAAGCGTTGTGTTAGGAAATGACATAGCCATGAAAACATTGGACCTTGTATCCCTATTTTTTTTACTTTCTTTAGTAGTTTTGTTCTGCATATAGAATCATATGCACTTTGGAAATCAATAAAAACTGATAAATTATCTTCTTTTCTATTGAAGGAGTCTTTGATTTCTTGACTGAGAAGCAAGACTTGTTCATTTGTAGAGTAGAACTCTCTAAATCCAGCTTGACATGGGGAAATTAAATTTTTTGATTCTAGAAACCAATTTAACCTGTTTGACACCATTCTTTCCATCACTTTTGCTATTATGCTAGTAAGAGCTATTGGTCTATAATTTTTTATTTCTGATGCTGTTTTGTCTTTCTTCAAGAGTGGGACAATTATTGCCTTTCGCCATTCAGCAGGTACAGTGGTTTTCCAGGATAGATTGTAGAGTTTCAGTAGTTGTTGTTTTGCTGTTTTTCCAAGGTTTTTTATGAACTCTGGATGTATGTGATCCGGTCTCCAGGAGACTTTTTGTTTTTTAGATTATTTATTGCAATATTTAGTTGTTGCATATTAAAATTTTGAAAAAAGATATTGCACTGAGTGTTAGGATCACATTCTCTTTCTTGTTTCAAATCTTTCTTAAATTCTTTACATTCCTTTTTATTATTTCTTGTTACTTTATATGAATTAGCATAATATTTATTGAATGTTTCGGCTATGGCTGCATCATTTGTTAATATTTTATTATTGTGTATGATAGGTATGCTGTTTTTTTCTTTCCTATCCTTGACATTTTTAATGAACTTATGAGCTTTGTTACCATCTGCCCTATAATCCATTTTTTCTAAGAAATTATTAAAGTAATTCTTTTTAGCAGTATTAATTTCTTTTTTTAGTGAAGCACATTTATTCTGCCATATTTGTGTATCCGATATGTTTTTTGTTTGTTCAGCTGTATTTCTAGCTATATCCCTTTGCTTTTTCAGTTCTTCTAACTGGGGGTTCCAAAAGGGTTTGAAATTTTTAATTCTTCCCCGAGGAATATGTTTTTTTGCGGTTTCTAGGATGACTTTACAGAAATTTTTGTTCAAATGATCTGGTTGGTCATGTAGCTGTAAGTTTGTTTGTTCTTTAAACTTATGTTCCAGTTCAGTTTTATATTTGGTCCAATCTGCTTTTTGAAGTTCCAATACAGATTCGTGTGACATTGACTGTTATTTGTATTATCTAGTTTTATATCAGCAATTACTGCTCTGTGACCAGAACTTGGATCTTCTATAACTTGTTTTTTAATTTTTGAAACAATATATGTTGTAGCTAACAAGAGGTCTGGGTTACTGTCTGCTCCAGAGTAATGTATGAAGGTTGTGGGATCTTCTTTACTATAAATCAGTTCAAAAGTTGTGGTATTCAAAAATTCTTCCACTATCTTCCCTGTAGAATCCACTTTTTCATAACCCCATCTTTTGGAATATGCATTGAAATCCCCAATTACGATTGTTTTATTTAATTGGTCAATAAGAGAGAAATCTGGTTCATTCCTGGGATGATTGTAAATACTGTATAAATGTAGATGTGTTTTGTTATCCCAAAAATTTAACTTTATTAATTCGCTTTTATCTGTGTTATCCATTTCTTTAACAATTTCAAAGGAAGTTTTAATATCCTTTTTGACTCCAACTAATATTCCACTACTTATCTGTCTATTTTTGGGTAGTAAGTGCAGTAAAAATCCAGTAAAATTGAAGTATTTAAGTTGGTCATTTGTTAGATTTGCTTCTTGTATTACAAATATATCAATGTTATAGTCAAATACAATTTTATTCAGTTCTACTCTTTTTGTTTGTGTGAGACCACCCGCATTCCATTGTAGAAGTCTGATATTAGATCTTCTATTAATATAATGTTTTGGTTCTCGAGGAGTAGTCCCCGCCCGGAGATCCGAATGGGGGACTATTTTAACTCCGGAACATTTTACCCCTTGAGTCATATTGCATAAATATTGAAGAGACTTAGCAATAAATGTATCCGCTTTTTAGAGAGCACCATATTTTTATGTTTTGGCGGTCACATCGCTCTCTCACAACCCCCAGAATGTCTGGAGGACCACACCTGTTGTTGGTTTACGGGTCTCACCGACCTGACCAGGAGAATTATTAAAATAAATTCACCGACCATATCCTCTGATTACCAATCAGAGGACGTATACATGCCATGACAGGTCAGCATGTTATGGGTTAAGGTTTTATAGAGAAATTAGAGAAATGGAGAGGTTGGAAAAATAAAGATTCCCCAGCCCTCAGGAACCCTAATAGCATCGGGGTCGGAAGAGAACAAGATTTGACCAAGGTAAGGTCAGATAGAAAAGTTACAGTGAGGAGCAAAACACCAGTAACTGGAAGTAATGTTCTGCTCAGCTTGGGTACCTTGTGGTCGCTATTCACATATCCCCTAGACGGAGACCCCTGAGTACATAGGTTAATAAATATACCCCTCAGTATGGAAGAATTTAAGAGAATATAAATGCATTATCAACTCTGCTTTAATTAATGGTTTTAATACAGATTTTGTAGATAAAAAATACAAATTTAAATATAAAAAGGCTGTAAAAGAAGTTTCTACCCTCAAAAAAATAAAAGATGATTGTGATTTTAAAAAAATTTATTTACACTGTTGGGCTAATAAAAAATTTGCAAAAATTTTAAAAGAACACGGGGTAACTTTGGTTCCTCAAAATAAATATAATATAAAAAAATTTTTAAATTTTTCTAAAAAGAATAAAGTTCCAAATTACAAAAAATCTAGCATTTATCAATTTAGCTGTTTGGGCTGTGACGGGGTTTATATTGGTACAACTAAACATCATTTAGAAAACAGAAATAAGGAACATTTTAGAAATACAGTAAAACCTGACTAAACTGGACCCCCTATATACCAGAACTGGGAAACAAATCTCGGAACAGAGCTATTTCCTATGTTAAATAACACTCTAAACTGGAAAACTGCATAACATGGAAACAGAATAGCTTTTCCAGAACCGTTTGCATAAATAACCTAAGATGGATTTTCATTATGCTTAATACATAGTTATGTGCTTTGATAATGAACTTGCCATGACTAAAAACATTCAAAGTGCAGCAGATATTGCTGCTGGAAACAGCAGTTGTAAAGTGATGAAAGGAATGGATGACGATGACAACAAATCCAATGAAAGGGAGCCAAAAATACGCGCTTTCAGAGAAGCATTATCTGCTGTGAGTGACCTTCAGGAATTTGCAGCTTCCAAGAAAGTTTCAGAATTCCTGGAGCTGATGCAGGATGCAAAGGAGATCATAGAGCGTTCTCTTGTGAAGAAGTCACGACAATGCACTTTGACAGATATGTGGAGGAAAAGAAACTAACGGAAAAACTGTAATTATATGACATTTAATTTGAAAATACACAAAACATACAATTAAACCTATTTTTATTTACAGAGTTTTATTTTAAATTATTCCTTCAGTTTAATTCTATATGATTATATTTGCTGTACTTGTTTTACTAAAATATATACAACCCTTTGTAACATGAAAACCTGTGAAAACAGAAAAATATTACTCCCGTTCTGTTTTACACAGGTTTTACTGTATTAAGTATAAAGAGATGGATAAATCAGCTGTGGCAGATAATTTTTGATTATTTAATCATGAAATAAATCCTGGGGTTAAATTATTAAAACAGTTAAATGTATAAATGTATACATCGATTTAATAGTTTGGGAAAAGATATTCATTTTGAAGAATAATGGCCACATTATGAATTTTGAAATGCCGTGGATTGATTCAGTTAACAAGTTTGTTTTACTTTCAGTAGTTGGTAATGTATTAGTGATACGTAACACAAAGTTCGTAATGATGGCGACCCAAAATAAACATAGTTCTTTTGAAGATGCTAGTAAAATCTAGCGAAACTTGAATTGGTGATTAAATCAACAACTTACACCATATATAAAAAAGATTTGTTATATTTGTAGATTTAATTTGCTTCACTGTTAACAGGTTCAGTTTTTCATTGTGTATGTATATATATATATATATATATATATATATATATATATATATATATATATATATATATATATATATATATGTTGTGTGAAAATAATGGATCACTAAGGACAAACATTGCAGATAAAACTAAATTCTGTCTGAAAGTTTAAGAGGGGGAGGGGCACTTGTAATAATTATCATACAGTATGGCAAAACTACTGAGGCTGACCCTGCTTCCATCCGATCATGGCAATTCCTTCATCCCTTGTACTTACTATCTGCATTTTCACCTATTGTGTAAGTAGCTAACTACTAAAACTCAAAATAAACAGTATATACATTCCTCAATAATTAAAGGAATTATTATTATTATTATTATTGAACTTATTTCAATTAACTTTTTTGAAGCTTTGTAACAGTGAATGCAGGTTATAATGAATGAATGTCGAGTCGAATTTTGTAACACTCCCGCTGTGTTAAATGTACCTTTAGTGCAACTCTTATTTATACTCGCTGCCATCAAATCGCTTAAATTTCTATGTGTTACCAACTTACGTTATAGGTGGTGATTCAATTGTGACCAGCATGAGCGTCAGCAGACATTTTTCCAGGGGGGGGGCCATATGTTTCAAATTTGCAATCAGATAATATCAATTCACTATTTTATTGTCAAAATTTATAATATTCGTTGCATATAACCATGTTAATTTGTGTTAAATAGAAACTGATCTTTTAAAATAGTAGTTTAATAGTCAGTAATTGATTGCACATTAAGTTGACCAACTTCCAGGGAGGGGCCGGGGCCCCCCTTGCTCCCCCTTCGCGATGCCCATGGTGACCAGTATAAACAGGAGTTGCACTGAAGATACTTCAATATAATGTGAAACTATGTAGTCTGTGCTTAATTTCAAGAATTTTCAGCAGATATTAAGATTAAGTGAAGCTTATAGTCACTATGATTTGTTATAACTAGGGACACAATTTTATGGTGAATAAAAATTGCAAATTTTGGTATAAATAAAGGGCTCAAAGTGGGATAAAAGTGGTGAAATAAAATATCAACTATTACCGCTGTAATTTACATTTCAAATGTTATATGTAGCCTGTTCATTGAAATAACAAGTAAGCATGGTGCCTACTATCTATTCACTCTAAGGTTGATCCGCGCGAAATTGAACCCAGGTGGCCAGTGCACAGTTACAATGTATCCTTCCGCAATTCGTGCCAGAAATAGTCACAACACAACCTCGTGGTGAGTGCATGCAGTACGTAATAGAAACGAAATGATCCCTTACTCCGTCAATTTAAAGAGTGACTAACATGTAACACGAATTTCGTTTCTAACAAACTCGTCACATTCTTGCATAGCGTATTTCACACGCTTTCTTTTTTCCCGGGTGTAACCACTTTTCCTGTTTCAGCTTTTTCTTTACGAGCAGTTTATACTGGTACTCGAAACACCGGTGAACTCAGAAGTTAATTTCACCACTTCTTTGATGAGAACAGTTGGATATTTCTCACACAACTTATAATACCTGTTCAACGCTATTGTTTTCTCACCACTAGTCAATGGTTTTCCCGCGTTATGCTTTACATAAGTCGACGAAGACGCAAGAGCAAATTCACTGCGACTGTTCGCCATGATTCTAAATAGAAACTGCTCGGATATCAGGTTATTACACGAGTTTGATGTTGGGACTTGTAGTTCTGTTTATCAGTATACATCAGCGTTAATTAACCTCTCAGATATTTATGTAGAATGTTATATCATTTAACGATAAATTCATTCTAAAACTCAGATTACTAGAATGGGACTACTTTCCTGCTCGCATTGCTACCATGTTGTACCACGGTGCACTGGTCACATCGGTTTGTTTTGATGCGGACAAACCTAAGACTGAACTTGGTATAAGTTCCCAACTGTAATATTGGTTCTTTTATCTGACAGATTATTGTACACTGAAAGAGCTCCATCACAATCACCATTAGTAAAAGTATAGGTACATAGATTGTGGTTCTCAGCCTCTCATTCTGCGTTGGGCATGAAAGACCACTTAAGTTTGCTCATAGCCTCTCTATCAACTTGAGGTTCCTTCTTTTTTTCTTTTTCTAAGATTAATATTTAATATAGTATCACAGTTTAACACTTTTAATTATCACATACTGTGTCGATAATAACAGTATACAGACTGATTTAAAAATTCTTCAGTGAATTAAGAACAGTGATCAATCAAATAGGACAGTAGTACCATTTAATTTATATTTTTTATTTTCTTTGATAACCTGTTATAAAACTGCCTCCATAGCACAGTTGGTAGCATGCTTGCCTCTTGTGCAGAGGAATTGGGTTAGATCCCTGGTACCATCATGGGGATGTTTCCCCTGCTGGAAGGTCTGTCATGGGGTGCACTCAGTCTCATTAGGTCCCGGGGCGCCAATTGAGGAGGTACTTGATGGAGAAGTAGTGACCCCAAGTCGAAAAGGCCGCATAACTAACCAGGAGGGATCGAAGCACTGATCACAGTACTGCACTCCACCAATGATGCCTGTAGTGGGCAGAGGTGGGGGATGCAGTAGCTGGGTGGCAAGTCTTAGCTCTTCGTAGTCTGTTGCATAGGGGTTTAGTTTTTAACCTATTATAAAACTTGGACCCGGAGTATACTATTCCATCCTGATACAATTTAGTATTTACTTGTGTCATGTGTAAGTGGCTATATTGTCTGGTGTTATGCTCATGAATATATGCATTTTTTGGTTATTATGTTGCAATCACTGCCAAGAAATTTTTTTATAAACAGAACAGATTCATATATATAAATGTTTGGGAATGACAAAATGTTAAGCTGCTTGAATAATAGTCGAGATGAGTGTTTCAGATTCACTCCTAGTAATATTCATATTATCCTCTTGTGCATTATGTTTCTTATAATGTGAAGAATTTCCCCAGAAGACTATTCCATATCTAAGGACTGAATGTACAAATGCAAAGTACATACTTCTCTTCATTTCTATACCAACAGTTTTTGCCAATTTTCTAAAAATATAACACACTGTACTCAGTCTTTTTATTATATGATCTATATGTGTATCGCATTTTAAATCACTCTGGATCCAAATTCCAAGAAATTTGGTGCTTTTTACATTATTAATAATCATATTGTTTATTAATATATTGGGCTGCACAAACTGTTTGTTTTGATTAGTGTAAAAATCAACTGTTACTGTTTTTGTTGTGTTTAAATTTAACGTATGGTTTTCAAAATACCTATATGATGCTTATGTGTATTAGCTTTTGATGAATTTCTGCATTAGTGCAAGTTGCCATTGGGAAGAAAGCAGACTAGGCAACGAGATAAGGGGGAGGCAGTTACCTGATGTTGAACCAGATGATCAACAACTGAATGATGGAGAGGACCCTCTCCGAAACTATGGTAGTCGCAAAATTTAAAGGCAGCTGATAGTTGACTGTTACTATTCTTTTTCCTGTCGTACAAATAGCTTTTGTGGGTGCAAATGATATTTATATCACCGGCTCTACAGTTTCATTTTACAGCATGTTTAACTACATAATACTGCAAGGTGTGGCAAAACTATGATTGGATTTTGTGGTGAGTCAGCATTAAATTTTGCGACAGCCATAGTTGTGTGATTAATATGATTATAAGTAAGTTAGAGAAAAATGTGTTTATAAATATTGATATATTTTTCAATCTATTAGTTGTTCTAGTTAGTAATTACTTGACTGAGATTCTGAACTGGAAAATGATACAACACATAAATGTTGATATTTTTGACAATATGCATGTATGCATCTGTAATGCCTATTTTTACTTTCTCTCCTGGTAAGTAGAGGAAGTATTGTATTCCACCCAAAAATTTGAAGTCGAGATCAGCAGAAATACATGTTTTGAGACCTCCTGAATCCAAAAAAAGCAGTTTTAGAGGAAGATCCATGTGTGTGTCATCTGTCAGTCTGTGGATAGCATAACTCAAAAACGAAAAGTCCGTTGGTATCTAAGTTAAATGTCTTTCAAGGATACGACACAAAGATTTTGAAGAAAATAGCCCCACCCTAAACTACTCTTTACATGGAAAATTTTTTGAAAATTTTGATTTTCTTGAAAATGGCTCTAATGATTGTGATTAAAATTCCATATGTTTAAGAAATTTATGTGACAAATTAAATGCATATCTTTAATTTTCTGGCTATAGCCTATGTAGTCCTGTTTACTCTGGATGACTTTTGAATAACTCTTAAACCGTAAGAGATAGACAAAATCTTACTATACAGAAAATGTTGTTGTTAGCTAATGCTGGATTTCTGACAATTAAGTCATTAATCCTCTTGCTCTCCAATATTTTTCACTGATGGATGGGCATTAGAAGTGGCCGGGCATATTTGAAGGTGGTCTCGATCCATTTCCTCTTGCAGATCACATAGAGGACATAGGGGTAAAGAATATATCCCAATTCTATTGAAGAGAAATATCTACAAAAAATGTAGATCATGCTTAAACTTATATTTATATCCAAATGATTTTTTTGTAGAGTGAACCATTTCAGAGATATTGTTATTTGTGTCAGTTTTGGAAAACAACTTTCATGAAATGGAACATTGTTCATTTTTTTCTGTTAAGTGTGCCAAGAGAACGGAATCTCAAAGCTTTAAAAGATTTGACTATCACTTAAAGCCTACTGTATTCCCACATTCCCCTTGCACCTACAAGGAAATAAGCAATAAGATAATTTCCACAAATGTTTATTTCAACTAACACGAAGAGGATAGAAGAATAAGAGTTTGTAAGAACTCAAGAAGTAAAAGAGTAGAGAAAGTCATGTGAGTGCAACACATCAGATTTTTTAAATTAGATTTGTTGTTTACAATTTTTCAAGTTACTTTTGTTGACTCGTTCCCTCTTGGCACTATCCACAGATATTCGCAGTGCCTACACATTATAAGCAAAATGATACTTCTCCTGGCTCTAGTGATGTGCAATGAAACTATTTCTCCAAAGGATAAAAAAGGTAAAGTGGTAAAAAACTAAACTTTTGTAAGAATATAAATCTTAAAGCTTTCACAGGAAGCATTATTGATTATAGCTTCATGGCTGATCACCTATGAAGCCATAATCAATCTGTAAGAATAGTTCCCATGGCCACTAATAAACTACAGAGGGGAGAGAACGTCATATGAATGTAACATATCAGATATTTTTCAAAAAATATCTTCATAATAATATAAGAACTTTACTCTTCAGTAAAAGTATATAAGCATATGAACTGTACACTTTCAGTTGGTCAATAGAAGGAAAGTTATAAAAATAAACAGATTTTACAATATGTACTGAAATAATTTTTATACTTTTCTTACCTTGCTCTTTTATTTTACTCTGAAAACAGTGAAATACATTACACTATATACAATTTCAATCCATTTCATAATAGCATTGTGTCATTTTTTGATACAAAAATATCAGAAATTCATTGCATAGATCTTGAATCTATAAATAAGTCTAACTAAAGTTAGACAACCTGAAAGCTTTAAAACACACTGTCATGTTCTTAAAACAGCTAACTTCATGCAAAATTTGTTAAAAATAGCATCCAAAGAGCTCACACTGATTTTATGCAGTGCTATATATACACCTCATTTTTAAGAAAAAGAATACATTTATCAAGTTCGTTGCTAAAGCACTTCTCTATTTGAACAGCTTTGCTATAGCTTTCAGAAATTCAAATGTGTTAGTGTATTGCATTTTCACTAAACTTTCTTCTTTTTCTTAAAACTTAAATCTACAATTTGCTGGCTTTGAGAAAGAAGTTCTTGGTAATCTTCTTCCTCCTGCCGCTGATTCATATCAAGAATGAGCTTCTTTAACTTTTCTTTTTCAGCTCGTTCTTCTTCTTCGCCTCTCTTCAGCTTTAATGCTAATTCTGAGTTGGAAGGTATGTTTATTTGCTTGTAATCTTGTTTGTGTCCTCTTCTTACAAGCAGCATAACATCAAAAGTTTCCTGTTGTTTTGGATGTCTTCCTTTCCTTTGCTCCCAGGATTGCTTCGTGGTTGTCTTATGGTGCATTGGAATTGCAATATCAATGTATTTTGGTTTCACTGCTTCTAGTAAATGCTGTTGCATATTTTCCTGTACCATTTTATTAAATTCTGATAAGAACTCTTCGTCCTCATTGCTGACTGATTTCACACACTGGGACATGTCTGGTGCGGCTTTCATCAGATATTGCTCTTGCATATCCTTGACACATTCTTCTGCAATAAAATTTGGCAAAGCATTAGCAGTATTTTCATGATCATTTTGTTCTTGCATTTCTTCTTCTGTTTCATTGCAGAGCAACTCCTCTGAAACAAGTAACTGTCTAGTAATCATCTCAGTATCACTACGTAAAACAGTGAACATATCATCAGGTAGCTCTGATACTACTTCAATTTCCATTTTTTTAACAGCATCACATGCTTCATGGTAAGATGCAAAGAAATGAATTTGAGGCTGAAGAGTTTCCAGTGTATCATGGAATAAGTAGCGAATTCCAACCGGAAACGGGGTTTCAGGAGTCTGCCAGTAGCTGTCCTCATATTTAAACAAAAAATACCTTTGAAAATATTTTAAATAGTACTCTAATCTTTTCTTGGTAATGCTACCTGCAAAATATTGTCCACATGTCTCTAGCAGAAGACATGTCATTCGTATTCGGAAGAGATTATTTGGAGGATCCAAAGTAGACATGTTTGGATAGCTCAGGCACACTCCAAATGAAATCAGTGAATAAAGTACCTTAAAAATATCAACAGTGTCTACCACACCATATTTAAAGAATTCACCAAGGTATTTGATTGTTGCTAGCCGACTCTGGTTGTACATTGGCATATTAGTTTCCATACCCAAACGTATGTCTTCCACTACAGCATCAATCACGCTAATACTGATATGGTCCTCATAGCAAGTCAATCCTGCAACCAAGCTGGCTAAGCAACTAATATTATTGTATTTGACACGATGTGGTGCACTGAGACAATTGATAAGGAAATTACTAATTTTAGGATCTTCCGTCTCAATTTGGCACAACAAACCAAGTATTTCATCTACGGTGCTCTTTGATAATCTTTGGAAGAGAAGGTTTTGAATAAATTGTTGCATTGGAGTCAGTACCACATTTTCAGCAACAGGAGCCTCAGGAGGCGAAACAAAATAATATGCATTTTCAATCATAGTTAAGTAGCGAGATTCCAAAGGTGTCACTGTTTTCTTTCTCATCATTCCTTCCAGAAAAAACTTTGTTGCTTCATGGGATTCTGAACTTCTATGTAGAAATCTCCCACAGGATTCTAGAAGTGCACAGCACATTTCTATATGATGATGGGAAAAATCATTTAACAGCATCTTCAAACAGCGCAAAGCATCAAATTTAGAAAAGATTTTGAATTTTACAATTTCTCCAATGTATTTTGCAACTTTTAACTTTGACTCAATATTGATTTGATCTTTCTTTTGCACACGATATTTAAACTCTTTTTTCAACTTCTTAGCTAAATCTTTAGCCAGAGCAGGTATTACAGGATTCAGTGTGGCTACCAGCCTAGCATAGAAAGGAAGTAAATCTATACGAGTACGAGGCACATAAAATAATGCTTTTAATAATCGCTTTTGGTTTACCTTGTTGTACAAAGTAGTGAAGAATGTTATAGCTAGCTTATCAACCATTTCACAATTCAAACAGTTCTGAAGGGAAGATAGAAATGTATTGATTTCAATGTCATTATATTTAGCATGATCACAGGACTCTTTCTTGTCCTCGTCATTGGAGAAATCACTTGCATCTTCAGTACAAGAATCCTCTGAATCTCCACAGGGATCCCCTTCTGAATGATTGTTATGGTTCCCAGACAAAGGTTTGCGATTGTGACCAGTTACAGCAGCCTTATATTGACTCATATCAGTAAGATTCTCATAAAACCGTTGCTCCTCTGCATCTTCCCAGATGCTGGATGTGGTTTGATCACTATCATCACTTCCAAATATTTTAATATCACTCAAAATAAAATCTGCATTGAATATGGGAGCATCCTCTCCAAGCACTTCAGCAAGCATATTCATTCCAGTTAATAAGCTCTCATACGATGATTTTAGAGTATCCCAGTTTACTTTGCGATCTGAGCTGAGCTCTCCTCTTGTCTGTAGAATTCGCTTGTTTTGTTGTTGAAATATGAAGAGTTCATTACGTTCTTTGAATATATGATCCATAAGGCATTCAAAATAATCCTTAACTAAGTATTTAAGTGTTTCTATTTCATTTGGTGAGAGAAGCATTTGTGTGGGAAGTTTGATGCCATATTTCTTTGCCAGAGCTTGGATTTTTCTTGGAGTGGAATAACCCTCAATGCAATGACGATAAAAGCTTCCTAATACACAGACATGATTGTATTCTTTTTTATCAATATTGATTATCTTGGTTAGAACAGAGATGAGAATTATAAATGCCTCTTCATAAGGTAAAATTCCAATACTTATTAATTCAACGTACAACTTCAAATCAACGTTTAGCAGCTTCTGGCCAATAAATTGGCCCTCATCATTTAAGGGCAACAATTTCTGCCAACATTGAAAGAGATACATGGAAAAATCAGCATAAAGGTGATGTAGGGCATTGCTTAATTTCACTGCTGGTGTAATATCCAATACCTTAAGCTTTACTTGAACTAAAGCAATTGCTATTTCACTCAGGTATTTCTCAAGATTAAGTCTGGACAAATCATTCAACAGGATATCCAGATGCTCACTACTGAAACTCTTGACCTTTTTCACAAAAGCAGTGTTCTTCTTTAGACTGGAATCCAGCTTTGTGAAGAATGCCTTGTCAGGTCTAGAAATGCAGTCCTCTGCATTTTCTTGCCTTTGACTTGCTTTCCAGGCTAAAGTTTTTATGGTCTCTGACACAAATGCATCAAGCACTTGTCTTTCTACTAATGTTTCATCAGAAAGAGTTGCTTTGATTTCTGTTACTTCAGTTCTAAGCTCTTGTTTTGCTTCACCACTACAAGTTTTTGCCTCGTCAGTTAATGCCCTTCCAGTTGAATTTTGTTCCTCATTTTTCTTGAGCTGACAGCAATTGAGAGATTGCTCGTTGACACTTTCTGATTTTGGTGGCAAAATTTCTCTAGTGTTTGCATCCTCTGCTTGTATAGCTATTAATTCTTGCCCCTCTTTTGGAATACCTCCTCTGGATGATACATTGCATTGCCTTTGTGAGTATTTTATTTGACACGTACAGAAATTGCTCTTTAAAGGGGGCTTGGTAACTTTAGTGTCAGTTTCTGGTACGTTCTGTGGAGTTTCTTCCAAACTGTGAGAAATATTTTGTGAACATCCAGGTTCTTGGGTTTCAACCTTCCGAACAGTTGAACTCGTTTCTCCAGACTTGTGCACATAAGTCTCGCACAATAACGGTTTTGACGGCCTCAATCGGTTTATGACGTCACCAGCACAATCCAAATTTGGTTTTTCTGAGTAAGATTCCTTAATTTTGTTCTCTGCATCACCTATGTTCTCTTCATAGGAATTGCAAAATGAAGTACTGCAGCAAAGTTTATTGTGAGACTTCGAAATCGCGTGTATCTTGGCGGAGGTGGAGGCCATGGTTCGATCCTTCCTGTAGTTTAAACTCTCGCTATCAGAATGAGGTCGTCCAGATAAATCAGCAGAAAACATACTTTTCCTCTACAATAGTGTGTTTTGGTTGAAACTAATCTGTCTTTTTTCAGCCTGGCTTTTCACAAAACGACACAACTTACCACGGCATTTATTCACCGAACATTACTTTTCTTTCATTATTTGAAAATGTTAGAAGTTGTGTGGAATTACGTACAGCGCATGTTCGAAATTTGTATCGCGGTTTATCCAATAGAATTACATGTAATGTATTTTAGAATAAAGTTACCAAAACACACGAAAGCGAAACTAACAATTCAAATGTTTTAGAAGTTGCTAAGTTGGATGACTTTCACGAAAGAAGAAAAGACAAAAGAACAGAAGAATAACGGAATAACGCGCTAAAGGCACAACTATTTAGATTTTCAAGTGCTCTATTGCTACTTTATGACTTATTTCCAGACTAACATAGAGTTGCCATATAACCTAGATGTTCCTAAATTGCACTAAAGACCTGATAAGCAAAAGATTTGGAATTTTACCGTTTCACTGTTGATATAAACCTAACATTTTTTAATAAATAATTGCAGCCAAATAGCCATGCCTGGAAGATAGTTTACATGTTTGCATATGCATGTTGCCTTTGTTCTTTTTGTCAAGTTTTATATGATACCGATCGCAAGGGTTTTCACATAATAAACATTCACATATTTGGTTCACGGAAGTGTGTGTTTTTGCACATGAGGTGCTGAAATCCATCTCGTTTCATATTTTGTCTTTGTCCGTTATCATTTACTACTGATCGTCAGAAAGTCTGATCGAACACTGGGCAAACCAACCGCAAAAAAGGAAAGGCAGGCATAATTACTTCAAGCCCATATAAAGCAGAGGGGACTGAAGAAAAAAATAAAGAAAGAAGATGAGTTTTCAATGAATAAAGTAAGTTTAAAGAAAAAGAATCGGGGACGGCCAATACAGAATTTAACACTAGGACGCCCAGCGTTTCCCTAATCCCTCTAAAGGCCAAGGAGGTCAATTTGACCCCTAGTGTATAAATTTAGTATTCTTCAGTTTTATTTTAAAATTAGATTTATTTATTACATTTTAATGTTTTCCTCACATTTCCTCACAATGACAGACACTAAAAATGCTTTTTTTTTAATTTTTAATTTTTTTTATTTATTTATTTATTTATTTAATTTTTTTTGGTTCAGGGGCCTCAAACATATATTTCCGGTGAAATCTCGACATGGAAATTTTGGGTGGAATACAATACGTAGTAGAGAAACTAAAAATGTGCATGCAGCCAGCTATTATATGTAACCATGGTTCGGTGAAAATTAAACTCCCTTAGAGTACCCACTTTGGCCCTTCTTCCCCTATGTATATGGATTATCTTTGTATGACTTGTATTATCTGTGAAACAGTGAACACAGCACATTATTTTCTCACCACAGTTACACTGATAGTACTGGTCACGCAAGCTTACTAGAGTTTCAAATTAATTCAAAGGATCTGTGGAATTGGATGAACATCTTTAAACCATTTAATTAACTCGTTGTTATGTTTATACCCTGATCTTTAATTTGACTCTTTTGATGTACTAGTTGTGCGGCCCTTTATGCACCTGAGATTTCACCGGAAATATATGTTTTGAGACCCCCTGAATCCAAAAGAGCAGTTTTAGAAAAAAAGTCCCTGTGTATGTGTGTAAGCCTGTGAATAGCATAACTCAAAAACGAAAAGTTGGTTAAAAACCAAAGCTGGTATTTGTATTTAATATCTTTCAAGAATGTAACACGAAGATTTTGAAGAAAATTCCTCCACCCTAAACTACCCTTTACAAGGAAAATTTTTCGAAAATTTTGATTTTCTCAAATACGGCTCTAACGATTTGGATTAAAAAGCCATATGTTTAAGATATTTTAGTGGCAAATGACGTGTATATTTTGAATTTCCTGTCTATAGCTTATGTAGTCCTGTCTTGATTACTTTTGCATAAATAGCAAACCCTAAGAGCTTGACCAAATCTTACTATACAAAAATGTAAATCTCGTTAAAATAGACTTGTTATGTCAAATTATCTTTTTTGTGGAGTGAACCATTTCGGAGATATTCCTTGTTAATTGTTGGAATTTTGCAATACTTGACCGTTCTCAGATGGAAGGTCGTTATTCATTTTTTCATATCTTGAGCATGCAAAGAGAACGAAATTTCAAATTCACCATATAGCGACCACGCTTAAAACATTTGACTATCGCTTAAACCTACTGCATTCCCCCTTGCATCTACAAGAAAATTAGCAATAAGATAATTTGTGCAAATGTTTATCTCAGTTGACATGAAGTGGGTAGAGGAATATGGGAATAGTTTGTGCAAGAGTAGAGAAAGTCATGTGAGTGAACACATAAGATTTTTTAGATTCAGGGGACCTTAAACAGGTGTTTCCACTGACGTCTCGGACTCTGTTTTTGGGTGGAATGCAACAGAAGCTTTACCTAATTGATATAGGAACAACGAAATATTCTTTAGTGGTTTTAAAATTGTTGATATTGAAAGGTCTTAATGTGTACAATGGAATTATAAGTTCAAGCATTATAAAAATGAAACTTTCCTTTTTTAGTAAAATTCACCAATGTATTTCCTGAAACAGGTTAAGGAAAAAAACTCTGCATAAACCACACGCTAAAGTGCAATTTTTATTTCCAACAAGCAGTAAATATTATCTCCAAAGCAGTACTACTGCAATCGTTAGAACCAATGACTCAAGCTTTGAAGGTGATTCAAGGTTCTTAGTAATCAGCAAGATAACCGTTAATGTATTTGTCAAACCGCTGTAAGGATAGAGGAAACATTAAGCGCATTTACACTAAATCATATGACTTTCGAACAGTTAAAGTTAAAAAGAAAAATACAAATGACGCAGTTTTGTTATTATCGTAAAAAACGCGGTCCACTTAACGACTGGCTGTTTCATAAAACCATTTCCTTTACCTTTAAATATCCTTAAAAAGATCCAGAAACAGAGAAATATGAATATGGTAACTAAAAAGTGACTAATATTCTTTACTTTCCCTTTACTTAACTCAGGTAGGTTAAGGAGGCATCTATTGCATTCCACCCAAACGTTGATATCGAGATTCACCGGAAGTATGACTTTAGAGGTTCCGTGGATAAAAAATCTGATGTGTTTCATTCACATGACTTTCTCTACTCTTGTACTAAACACTCTTACAAACTCTTATACCTGTTTCTTCTTCGTGTTAGTTGAGATAAACATTTGTACAAATTATCTTATTACTTATTTCCTCGTAGGTACAAGAGAAATATGGGAATACAGCAGGCTTTGAGCGATAGTCAAATCTTTCAAATGTTTCAAATTCATTTCTCTTTGCACGACTAACATATAAAAAATGAATAACGATGTTCCATTTGACAAAGGTTTAAAAGTTTTAAAACTCACATAAATAACAATATTATAGTATTGTGTAGTAAGATGTTGTCTATCTCTTACGATTTACCACTTGTACAAAAGTCATCCAGAGTAAACAGGACTACATGGGCTATAGCTAGAAAATTCAAAATATACATCTCGTTTGCAATA
This sequence comes from Tenodera sinensis, assembly GCA_030765045.1. Taxonomy (NCBI): domain Eukaryota; kingdom Metazoa; phylum Arthropoda; class Insecta; order Mantodea; family Mantidae; genus Tenodera; species Tenodera sinensis. The sequence continues at coordinate 32,806,191 of CM060968.1, forward strand.
AGAATATCTCAAACATGTGGCAATTTAATCAAAATCGTTAACGCCCTTTTCGAAAAGTTTTCCATGTAAAGGGTAGTTTAGAGTGGAGCAATTTTCTTCAAAATCTTTGCGTCGCATCCTTGACACTAAACTTAAATATCAACTTTGGTTTTTAACCGACTTTTCATTTTTGAGTTATGCTGCCCACAGACTGACAGACACACATACGTAGTAGAGAAAGTACAAAAAGCATGTTTATAAGTGTGTTGTGTTGCACTCACATGACCTTCCCTACTCACTCCTGCACAGTCTCCTTACAAACGTTTATTCTTCTATCTACTTCATGTTAATCGAGATAGATCTGTAGAAAATAGTTTTATTATACATTTCTTTATGGATACAATAGGAATATCGATAAAGAGCTGACTTAGGTAATAGTCAAATCTTTTCAGAGCTGGTCGCTATGTAATGACTTTAACATCGCTGTAGACGGGCAAGAGCTAGAAGAAAATAATGAATGTCTTACTATTTGAGAAAAGTGGCTAAAAGTTCAAACAAATAAAAATATTATCTTGAAACTTGTCCTCAGGAAAAAAAAAAAAAAAAAAAGAAGAGAAAAGATAAGGCGTTTGATAAATTCTGTTCAGCCCACACGAGCAATACAATGGCGTCTACAGATTAATAAGGCGTCTAAACAGAATCTTGTTTTAAAATCTATCGGTTGGCGTCTCTGCAACGGATTAAAAAACAAGGGTTCTGTGGCAACACAACGGATACAATAACACCAACTATGGCCGTAGCTTTACCATAGTTATATTTTACAAACAGTTGGCGGCACTAATGCAACCTAATAGATGGAATATCATCAAATGTAACCAGACCGCGCCATGATGGGGGAGGGATGTTACAGTTGGTTTTTGGGATCTTCCAATGAGCTGTTCCCTATATGTTAAGGGCAGAGAACTAGCCAGGAAAGGAAAAGGGAGAGGAAAAAGGGTTGCTCGGTTTCGATATTGCTTAGAATGTTAGCTGGGCGTAGAATCTATGTTTCTTTCTGTAACATACCTTATATATTATATTAAACTCTTAAAAATATTTTCAGAAATGTTTTATTACATATTTCCTTGCAGGTACAACGGGATTAAGGGAATAAGTTTAAGCAATATTCAAATATTTTAAGATCTGGCCGCTGTGCGATGGTTTTGAAATTACATTCTCTTTGAAGGCCAAGAGAAAGGGGGAAAATAACCACTTCCCATTTGAGAAAGGTAACCGTTTTAAAATGCAAAGAAACAACAAGGGATACTTCGGAAATGGTTGCTTTCTCTCTCACACGCACGCGCGCGCGCGCACACACACACCCACCCACCCACCCACCCACCCACACACACACACACACACACACACACACACACACACACACACACACACACACACACACACACACACACACACATAAATGCTCTTGTTGAATTCTGGAGCTCTCAAAATGTGTATTTCTATTGCAATTTCGACATCGAATTTTTGGGTGGAATACATTAGATATACACGATATAGGTACATAAAGTAAAAAGAGTAAAAATATTTTATTTAAAATTGAGAAAAACAATTGTATACAGTATAAAAATACACATACTTTAACCATACAAATGCAGTACAGTATTTTAACATTACAATGTGCTTAAATAGTGTCAAGCTGAAAGAACACCAATCAGTTGTGCTGTTAAATTCTCTCCGGGTTGATATACAATAAAGACGTTCTTTAATTCGTTTAAATACCTTATATAATATGTATACATTAATTAAACTATGAAAAGATCCGATTTTAGCTTGCAAGTTGGTAGAGTAGTCTCCCAATATCGAGGTGTTGAGTGGTTGAAGCATTTTTTCATGGTAAAACCGATACAATGGAGCCTATATAGGGTCTTTAACCCTTTCAGTCCCGGTGTCCATTTTTTTTAAAAAAAAGAAAAGAAGCAAAATCCATGCAACCGCAGTCAAATGATACCCCGTCATCATCCACGCGTGCCATTACACCGATTATTTTACGTGGGCCCTCCTCGTCCTTTACCACAGGCACAGGTAAAGTGCATGCAATAGTTATTGACTTTACTAAAGCGTTTGACCTTGTACCTCATGGGCCACTTATAGAAAAACTTTGCAATATGCAAATAGACAACAGAGTGATTATTTGGATTCGGGAATTCTTGAGCGGACGAACCCAAAGAGTGCGGGTGGGAAATAGACTATCGTCCCCTACCGAAGTAACCTCAGGTGTCCCCCAGGGTAGCGTGATCGGGCCGTTGCTTTTCTTAGCATATGTAAATGATTTATGGAAAGGGATAACATCACAAATTCGGCTATTTGCGGATGATTGTATAATCTATAGAAATATCAAGACCGAAGGTGACGTTAATAACTTACAAGAAGATTTAAACAAAATTCAACTCTGGGCGCAATCCAATCAAATGGAGATAAATCCAAGTAAATGTAAAACAATTATATTTTCAAGGACAAGAACAGAAGAAAATGTGATGTATAAATTAGATAACAAGAGAATACCCAGGGTAAGTAGCACTAGATATCTAGGTGTAATAATAAATGAAAGATTGGAATGGGGGGAACATGTAAACTCGGTCACTGGAAAAGCCTGCAAAGCATTACACTTTGTAATGAGAATATTAAAACGCAGCAATGGGAAATCGCGAAATTTAGCTTACACATCCTTAGTCCGACCAATATTAGAATATAGCGCAGCATGCTGGGATCCATATCGGGTTGGTCAAAAACAAGCACTCGAGAGAGTTCAAAAACGAGCAGCTAAATTTGTTGATAGAGAGCCAGAAGATGGGAAAGAAGAAACATCGCCGGAAATCACCGACCTCGCCGAGCTCTCGGGCCATATCGGCTCCCGTACAGGAAAACATCGCCGAGTCTCCCAGCGCAGTCGCCACCGCCAGCGCAGCCAATGTAGCTACAGCTGCCGCCGCGCCGAGCGCCACCAGCGATGCCAGCACTTGCACTTCACCGCAGCCAGCTCGCCAGCCAGTCGAGCGACCGCCGCCATCTAGGCAGGAGGTCAGCTCCCCGGGAGGGGCAGTGGCAGTGCCCATCCCGGAGTTGCCGGCCCATCCACCGCCGTCTACGGAACATCGCCCGGCCATCACACCATCGTCGCCTGCACTCACTAGCCCCATTTCAGGGATTAGTGTCATCCTCCGAGGAGTGCCTCGCGATTTTCCGGCGAGGCACATACTGATAGCAGCACAACACGAGTGGCCGTCAGTCTTGAGGGCCACCCGTATCGTCACCTCACGCGGACCTTCAAGTTTGATGAGGATTATCTTCGCCGACACTGCAGACCAGGAAGCCGCCTTGAGGACGGGCTTGCCCTTACTTGGGCGGCGACTGCCTGCCGAGCCCAGCCGAACTACTCGCCGAGTGCCATGCCGCAGATGCTGCCGCTATGGACACGACGCCACTGCCTGCACCGCTGCACCAAAGTGCCATTACTGTGGAGCTTTATGCCTCACACCGCAATGCACCAACCACGACCTCCGCCGTCGACGCAGGTACTGCGCCACCTGTAATAGCCATGGGCACTTTACAGGACAGGCGCAGTGCCCACTCTACCCCAGGCAGTCAACCCCGACCAGCGCAGCCAGACAGCAACAACACATAGCAACACCTATCTCCGCCGACGCACCCACACTACGTGGAATAACTTCCTACGCCGCAGTAGCAACACATGGAGAGCTTCATAGCACAGAGACCCAGGAAGTTCATTCTATGGTCTCTGGACTCGATCACCGTCTTCGATGCATCGAAGATGCTTGCAAACAACTCACACACGCAGTCTCCACATTAACTACAGCAGTCACCACTCAACCACAACCCGTGACCAACGAACAAGACACCACAACTGCACAAGAGGTTCGAGACATCGACGCAGAGAGCGTCCCAGCTCTCACTCACTCAATAACAACACTCAACGCTAAGATCAACAAGCAAATACGGACAAGCCGCCGGCGCCACGCAGCGATTGCCCGCCAACTAACTCATCACACGATAGGATTTAACGCCGCAGCCAGACTACTCCATCAACTGCGTGCAGCTATAATCGAACTGAACAACAGTGACGTTCTCAACTCCATACAGCGCAAGCTGTATAGGATAGAGAATACACCTACCACTACTAAGAACGACACCGCAACACAATACAACGACGCAGACATTATTGAGCCACCGACACCACAGCAACTGAAGCGACTTCGCCGGGACGGTTACAGCATCCACAGCGGTGATCAGCCTTGTACTTACGCGTGCAGGCGTCTACTCTGCAGCGCTCAAGGAGTAACATACATGCAATACTATACCTATGTGGAAAACCAGACTGACTTCCTCTGAGAACAGACAAACATAAATCAAAAAATGACAAGAGCCTGTTGCAGCAGCAACTAGAAAAAACAAAAATCAAATCGTCTTCTTGAACAGAAACGGCGGGATGTGTGACCTGATAAAGAAAGAATCACCAAGAACAGCGCCACGCACACGCCAGGAAGTTTCTCCCACCCGACAAGCAAAAATACCAAGACGGGGCTGAAGAGGGACTATCCCTAAACAGCCTGGGCATGTTGAAAAACATGCCCGAATTACCTTTTTCATTCATTCATTGTTGATAGAGGAAAGCGATTTGAAAACCCTACAGGCACTGCTACCTCCTGGGAATCATTGGAGAAACGTAGAAAACGGGCAAGGCTATGTGCAATCTTTAGAGCATATAAGGGGGAACCTGCATGGAAAGATATAACAAAGCGGTTGTTGACACCATCATATAGGGGAAGGAATGATCACTCTAAAAAAATAAGAAACAGGGAACAGAAAACTGATATAGGTAAATTTTCCTTTACCAATAGAACAATTAATGACTGGAACAATTTGACTGCAGAGTTACTGGAGACTTTGCCTCCAAATGTAAATAATTTCAAAGAGAGGTTGAAAAGAAATCCTGTATAGTTACCATAGTGCATGAAAGGATTGTATATATGTTGTAAGGAATTGTATATTATATTGTAAGGAGTTGTATATTATATTGTAAAGAATTGTATATCATATTGTAAAGAATTGTATATCATATTGTAAAGAATTGTATATTATATTGACAGCGCTGCCACCGGGCCATGCTCTAAGCAGTGAAATAAAGTATCTATCTATCTATCTATCTATCTATCTATCTATCTATCTATCTATCTATCTATCTATCTATCTATCTATCTATCTATCTATCTATCTATCTATCTATCTATCTATCTATCTATCTATCTATCTATCTATCTATCTATCTATCTATCTATCTATCTATCTATCTATCTATCTATCTATCTATCTATCTATCTATCTATCTATCTATCTATCTATCTATCTATCTATCTATCTATTTGACTGCGGTTGCCAAGACTCGAACTCACGACCTCAGGCTTTGAGTGCATGGCCAGTGCACTACGTGTTGCCTTAACGATCATGGCTATCCGAGCCAGCAAGCTGGAGGTGTCCCAGACCGCCTAATCTAAACCGGTTTCAAATTAGAGGAAGAACGGCATAAGCAGCAAAATAATTCGGGTCTGAAAGGGTTAATATGTATGGTAACCCTTTCCGCGGACTCTCCCCACTGCGCGAGAGAAACGGGAGTTACCGGGAAAATTTTGCCGTCAGAGGCGCACTAAAATTCTTACCCTCTTGACAGCTTTTATTTTTTGTGGCAATTCAAGTAAAAAAATAAACTTACAAAACACAATTACAAAACCATTTAATTACTAAACACACACACAAAAACTGGAAAGTTGTATTTGGTGAAATCACTCCACAACCAAGAAACTACGATATTTCAGGATTGTTTCCTGAAGCAGGGTTCACTACTGGAGGAGGAATTGTTCCAGCGCTGTTGATTCCTGCTGCATTTGGTTGGTTCAAAGACGATGGCGAAACTGAATTTGGTGCACTGTTACCATTAGCCGGTGCTAAAACAAATGAAATTTCCTCTAAATATGCGCTTAATAGCATTTGTTGGCTGTCAAAGAGTCAAAGGGTGATAAAAACGTCGTCACAATTTTGCAGTTGTGGTTTGGAAAGTAAGGTAAGAAGGTAAAATGGTGTGGCTTTGAGTGTTATCAGGCATATTATAATTATCATTGCCAATTAATGATTGTTTGAGTGACACAAGCATATTCCCATGCACTCGTAGTTATTTTCTAAAACATGCCATTGATTATTATTTTGAGATAATCCTCACGGACTATTCTATTCAACCAGAATATAAACGATCAGCGATACGGTTTCTTGGTTTCTGTTTTTACTGCGACTGCATTATCGTCATAATTATCGACGTACTCATTAGGTAAACATGCAATGCGTTTTTCTTATGTTCACAGACCCTCCCTTGCCACCATTACCTGAGCGTCTATAAAACTTCCAGAAGGTTAAAACAGTTGTGGCATACGAAGAATTAAGATAGAATATTGCTATTTCACAGAATTGAAAATGAATTCCAAATCACTTGTTTCTTCGCACAGCCACTAAAAAGACTTTCACAAAAGGAACAGATAAATGTGACAAAATGGAATTGTGAATAAATGCTAACGTAGCTTATACTATTAAAATAAGAATCTTACCGTTGGGATTCCTCGATGGAAGTCTGCATTCCCCGCGGCACATTTCTGCATTGTAGAACCTGCAAATAAACAAATAAAACACTTACACTCTAGCACAATTATATAGACTGAATTAGACTGGACTGCACTACAAGCGAAGGGGATTCCACACTGTACGCACCCAGGGAAATTGTATGTCAGGCCCCAGGAAGGAAGGGACAAGATGAAAGCGTCCAACGGGCACGCTGAAACTGGGGTGAGAGGCGAGTTATATAGATAAATAGTGATTTACGTATAATTCATACATTTCTTTCCTTAATTACTCGACTGGTAATTCACTTAACGAGCAGTTTTAACGTCAAATTAAGCAGCATATTCGGGAGATTTGACTCCATGTAACGAAATGTGCAGAAGTTATTTTTATTCCGTATTTCTGTGTAATTGTTGGCAGCTGTTTTCGACATTTTGTTCTAGTTACTAAAAATCAAGTGCATATTGAATCGATGGTTTTGAATACTGGATAACAAATTTAATTACAGCCGATACCTTACATACCAGAGAAAATTTTGTGGAAATGGCATGTGGGCTTCAATCGAGCAAGATAGCTCGACTTTATGCAAATAGTACCGAAGTTTCACGCAGCTCTCATTGGCAAGCTTTCGTTGCGTTACTTCCATCAGAAAGGCGTTTGTCTCTATACCTCAAGACAAGACGCAGTTTTAGAATTCAATCACAACATGGCCTGCAACAATCATATCTCGTGGGGAAGGTACCTGGGTAATTTAACATTCTAAAACACCAAATATTATTTAGAAATAGTTAACTATGTCATAATAAAATAAACGTATGTCTAACATTATATAAAATATCACTCAACAATTTATTTCAAAGCCTCATTGGCTGCGGAAAGAGAACATGTCCAACACCAAAACAATATTACCTCATTCCTCTGAAGACTTAAATATATTTACTAAGCAACTAAACCTCCAATAAGAAAATTAAAAATATATGTAAGGAGAAAATGGTATAAAACTACTTTTATTGTCTTTTTTTTGGGGGGGGGGGGCGGCTTCTGTCAAATTAGCCTTTCTGTAGCAAGTGGTTCACATTTCTGCGGTGACACGTATCGAAGTCATGCTCTTAAAGCAAAGTAGTGATAACATTTTGTTATATTGCACCGCAGGGCACTCTACATTCATGTTGAAATATTATATTATTAGTTAACCTTTCTGAATCTCTTTGCTTCATTTGCTACTCAAGAGTTAGATAAGATTTGCTTTTGACTTAAAGACGACACTGAGTGTTGATTAAACGAGTGGGATGGCTCAGGCGGTGGTCTGTGGCCCACATTCGGGAGGTCGTGGGTTCGTGGCTGACCTTCCTGACCCATGGATTTTTTTGGAGTTTTCCCTGGGTCGCCAGGCGAATGTTGGGAAGGATTTCCGAATCCTCCGAATTTCCTGTCCCTCCATTTCGTTACAGTAATCATTTTATTTCACCCTTCATCCCGTTAGGTTTCTTTCAGGATTGGAAGCTTCGGCGAGCGTCGCGGCGGTAGCACGGCAGGAGAAAAGAATGCGCTCTGGAAATCTTGTCCCCTTGATTGGAAGGCAAGCCTACTGGTTTCCGGGACCCCATGGGATGGTACAAGCCCGAGGGGGGAGAAGGGAACTGGTTTCCGAGTCCCCCCCCCCCCTTGAAAGTACGAACCCGAAGGGGTGGGAGAGGAACCGGGTCGAGGCAGATTCTGCTCTATCGTAGCCCTTAGGATTCATTCGTCTCATCAATCCTTCCGGAGGTCACCCGTCAGGAGCATAGGCACAAAAGATCGCCTTTTGGTCGAGGTGCTAAGTCCCCGTTCGCCAGTTGTCAGAGTCAAGCGTTTAACTAACCTAGTCTGATTATTCCAGCAGCCTCCATAAACGTGCATCTCGCAGTCTGGAGTACTTCTGTAGATAGAAATGGAGTAGTCGTCCCAGCAGCGTTCGCCGTATCTTTCTTCGAGACAGCGCAGATCATTGAACTTCTTCAGTAGCTCAGGTCCATGGTCAGGAATCGGGACTGTCTCTGATTCAATTGCGTTAAACGTTGCTCCCAATGGATACCTTCCTACATATGGATACCTTCCTACATATGGATACCTGTCTAAATAAAGAAAAGAACGAATTGGTTTTTATTCCTTATAATAGCTTAAATATGCTGCTCTGGTTATAATATTTTATACACACATATATAAAAGTGATGAAGGTGTTATATATGCAGGGTTAAAGGGGCACAGACACAGATTTTTGATATTATTGCAATGCGTGATCTACAGGCATAGGTAGTGTGGAGTCATTGGCCTTGCAGACGAGGACGAGGAGCGTTGGCAGGCTGAGAATAGCCCGAGGTGTGTCACACGCGTACCTGCCCTTGTCAGGGCTTAACCACTAATATGACGGGATGTGGGATTTACAGATTGATGGGTGCAATTGAGGTTAGGGTTGTATCTGGAGCTAGCAAGGTTTGCTGCCGGTCAGGGTGCAACGATCCTTGTGCACCGCTGGTGTAATTACTGAATCCAAATAGTAATAGGATTGACTTTAAATGTTGAAACTGAAGCATCTCTTTTTAGCATTGTGTAGGAGCTTAGGTTTTGCTGCTGATGGTGGTGGCCTTGCAGAAAGCATCCGATACAATACTCATTAACGCAAGGCCTACCCACTCTGCGCCATGCCTTCCACTCCACCCTCTCGTGAAAAATAAACATATATGGCTTGTGTGTGCAACCGATATTTAGAATACTAACCAAGCTGAAAACATACTACGCTTCATAAGTAAAACTATAAGTCCTCAAATTAAGCAAACATTGATGTAATATTCTTCAGTAAACTGTCGTCAATTACTAATATGAATATCTGCACTATATGCAGGGGGCATACTTGGATATTTAATAATAATACCATATGTACACAAGAAAAATCTACTTTAATTTTAGCTAAATTTTACGATGAAAAACACTAACACGGAAAACTATTATAGCTATCACTACCTTAAATGTTCAAATTAGTGGCGTTTGGCATTTACACACTCTAATAGTCTACATGTCATACTCAAGCACATTTTTGTGTTCTTTATTTCCATCAATTTTTGGGTAGGATTTTCTTATAAACTAAATAATTTCATTAATTGTACGGGTTCTTCTTTATCATTACACTTCAAAAATAGAAATCCGCAGTGGTATGATCTGAAGAAGTTGGGCCCTCTTGCTCTATGTACGTACTTGGAAATTCTTCTTTAGGAACCGTCACACAATTAGTGCATAATGAGCAAGAGACCCATCTAGTTGAAAATAGAAGTCACATCTCCCTATTGAACACACACTTGTGGTACGGCAATCCTCACCATATCGTCTAGATATCCGCTTTTGTCTACATCTGAGGTCACAATGATAGGCCAATTGATTATTACATTACATTGATTCACCTTTTATCAATTGTTAAGTTGGATTTTTTTTCTGGTGAGTATAGACACACTTTTGCACAATTTTTGGGTGGGATGCAATACCTTGTCTACTTATCACGTGGTACAGAAAGTAAAAAGATAATATCTTAGAAACGTTGCGGTAAGTATCCAAATAAAAGTACTTCGTTTGTGTCAACTATCAAGTAATTTGATTTTATAAACATACAAAATGTTTCGACAGTTTAAATGTTTCTATTACCTGGAATACTTACATGGAATGTAGCAGAAAGCACTGGCAAAGACAACCGTCAGTAGAGCAAGAGGCAACATCTGAAAAATAAGAAGTAAAATAGAAAGGTAAGAAGTGCTAAAAAGCTTTTATATTCTAAGAACAAAATCAACTGTAGGTAAATTAGCATTCAATATGTATGGGGAACGAAGAAAATATCAGAGTGATTGATTGACTAATTGACTGATTATACGCTAGCAGGGATTCCGCGTTTATCCCTAGGATTTTGTATGTCGGACCCTGCGCGGAATGATGAGATGGTAGTATCCTAAGGGCGGCTGGCGATCTACAAGGGAATACCCAGCGAAAGCGGGTTTCTGTTGCAGTTCACCTCGACGGGAGGTTCGCACTCGGAGCTGCTGCATTTGGATTCATACTCCCTCCCTAGGACATACTGCCCCAACGCCACCACGCCACCGAGAATCGTATTTACAGCGTAGTCACCACCCTCACAATGCAGCCGACAGACAACCCTGAAAAGCCGGATGGAAACGAAAGGACAGGAAATTCGTGGGAGATGTAAATATCCTACCAGCATTTGCCTGGTGACTCGGGAAAACACCGAGAAAATCCATGGATCAAGAAGGACAGCCGCGGGAATCGAGCCCACGACCACCCTAATGCGAACCTCAGAAGTTACTGCGGAGCTATCTCGCTCGCTATCATGGTGATAACACCAAAAACAAATTAGACTTCTGCAAATGAAGAAAGATTGTGACAAAATGTAAACATTGCATCAGTTATTAGAAAGGCTGTTGCAGTTTGTTCTTTCACAGCAGAATATACCACAGGCGCCTTGCGACTCGTTTCTTGAAGGAATAAAGTTAACGGCAGCGATGGACTTGTCTCGGTTATCTAAAATTTTGGAGCACACATTTGCGTAGATATTTTGTTTCGTAAGAAATCAGTAGCATGTTCTCTAGCGAACTGACAGGAATTTAGTAACGAGTGTGTATATGTGCTTGCGCGCGGCTCGTTTTTTATCAAGTGTAAGGGATTCACATTCCACTATAAATAGGTCTGTTTCACAAGAAAAAAGTTCATAGCATTTGGTCACATATGGAACGATTAAGACATAATTTACGCATATGTTAGAACGAAACCAACCTATATACTTTATTCCCAATTTCTAACCTTAAGCACCTTGTTTGGTCACAATTTAGCAGTTTTGTTTTATATAAATTCTAATTTACGTTGAAGTTATGACGTCGCAACAGCAGCTGAATATTTAACCACACACTTCTCACATGGCTGTAACATTCCTCGCCCTCTCATAATCACGTAAATAGAAATAAAATAGTCGTTAACATCGTGTACTAAATATTCCGTATATAAAATTGTTTATATTGGTTTATTATTTTTTTTAAGTCGCTCAATAAAAATATTTGCTCGAACCTTGTTTTCTTTCTAAACATTTCAATCAGCACTTAAGTTTGTATCTGATAGTTCTGAAGTACTATGCGTATTCAATTTGTATACTAGCGTATATATTGGTATATGTTTACTTTAGAACACATTTATTTTATTACTTGATTCAAACTTAAGGGGTTTCAGTTTTACATACGAGTAATTTCATTAAATATTAGTAATTCACTGAAAATATACAATATAATTGTCAAAACTGTCAAACATTAATGTTATGTATGTGATAACCGGCTTCAATTTTAATAATATTATTTTTATTAACTGTGGATATTCTTTTCACACACGCAATATCCTAAATTGTTGCTTTTTTCTATGTTCACAGAAAATTCAGTTCGCGTAACATCAATATGAATTCAACCTAAGGAAACAAAAACAACGTAGGTACGTATCTGTATCTATAGAAAGCCTTCCAAACAAAAAACAAAACAAGACAGAAAAACAACAACAAAGGAACTAACCTTTTTCATCTTAAGCTTTACACTTCTACTGAACTGCGTAGAACACTGGCTGAGGAGACTACAAAGAAACCACCTTTTATACGCAGGAGTCCTAAATATTCAACATGAATCAGTGGCGATAAGTTATCATGCTACTACATCCACAAAATTCACGCTTCTATAGCGGTTCAGCAACTCTCTTTGTGTTTGTAGTTCTTTGTGCTAAGAGGTGTTTACCTTCCGGTATCTGCCGCCGAGGTTGTGGCCAATGTCATTGCTCATGGAAAATTTTCCAAAATATTCCAAACATAGTAATAGAACTCTGTATACATAATTGAAGTTGTAACTGAATTTATATATTAATTTCGAAAGTCCTGACTAAATGTAGCATAGGTACCAATCGAAACTGTTCAAGTCTCTGTATGTCACAAAAATATTTATTTATTCCAGGTTTTCAATGTCTTGACACCTTCCTGTACTCATTTAGGAACTACATATAATTTTTCTCCACTCTTCTGTCTTCCCAGGATACATCTTCTAATCTCCTTTCTTTCATGATTAGTGCTATTCCTTGTTCCCATGTTAATTTAGGTCTTTCCCCCTTCTCACGTCACACTGGAGTCCATTATGTATCTTATTTGGCACTCTGTCCTCATCCATCCTTTTCATGTGTCCAAACCATCTTACATAATTGTTCTGTTTTAATTTCTTCAACCAATGAACCTTTTACCTTCATTTTTTACCCTTATAACTGTATTTATGATTTTTTCTCTCCTCAGGATCCTTGAAGATCCTGAAGATATATATATATATATATATATATATATATATATATATATATATATATATATATATATATATATATATATATATATATTTGATTTAACTGTAATGTCTTTATCCCATAAAACACTGTTTAACTTTGATATTGTTGCTCTTCCTTTGTTGACTCTGCCATCTTCAAGGTTTCCATCTTTCATTATTTTGACCCCTAAATACGTATATTCGTTGCAAATGTTTAACTGTTCCTTTACCATTCTCCAAGACTGGATCTTTTGCATGTATTCCTACTGCCATATAATTATTTTTGTTTATGTTTAAGCCCCATCATCTGCGAATAATAGTGAATATATGGTCTCATTTTTTAATAATAAAGCCACTTGGGAGCATATATCTTTCCAGGTCTGTAAGGCATTTTGAAGGTATATTTTAAATATACAAAAATATTAAATTTTAAAACTATATCAGTAATTGCCAAATTTTCGAGCATTGTGTGCGTAATTTCACAGCGATTGCCACTAAAGGTTCACGGCCACTTATACCTGTTGTAGATCAATAAAATAAAAGGCAGATTTCGTCATGGAAAACCAAATTAACTAGATAAACACCGCACACCGCACATAAATATTACAAAGATAAGAAACAACGGCGAAAGTGAGGAAAGGGGAGGCGATAAAGACAGCGATACAAGCATAAAAAGTGTGTGTGGAGGTATTCAATCTCATTGAAATAGCAGAAGTGAATAGTTGTAAGATAACAAGATAATAAGATAATGTCTGCAAATGTTTATCTCGACTAACATGAAGAAGATAGAGAAATAAGAGTTTGTAAGAATAGTTAGTACAAGAGTAGAAAAAAGTCGTGTGATTGCAACACATACGATTTTTATAAAAAAATATTACAAAATCGTACATAGAGTATGTAAAATGGTACCAAAACATATTGGTTAATAAAGTGTAGAGATTACTAGTTTCTCTTGGCAAAGATGAGGAACCTTCAACACATAAGGATATCAGAAAAACATTTCTGTTGGTTGATGTGGTGGAAGCTGTGATATCAGTGTATCAGATATTGGCAGCCAAGCTAGTTTTGGAAACATGCATGACGGGTAAAACACAAAATATTAATCTTATTTAGAAAAGCTGTCCTCTCCTCTCACAAAACAATATAAGTGTCAAAAAAGAACAATGCGCAGTAGTTTATGGACGAGTTCACTTTTAGATTTCTAAGACATAGGGGCGTCAGGTTAGTATATCTCCGATTTCTGAGCGGCCAACATCGGAATAGCACGTGATTAAGTAGTGTCCGTTCGTGTAATAAGCAGTGTCTTGTTTATTTCCAAGAAATAAACAGAAACATTAGCCCCACCATCAATTTCCATGACTCACTCGCGCATATCCCAGCAAGGTCATTCGCCACGTCCAAAAATACCTCTACACAACGTTGTGAAACTAACATATAACCTTCAAGTGCAGAATATAGCACGGATATCCTATACTATATAGCCACGCTTGTGTTTATCTTACATTTTTAATGATGTTTTTGAACCTTATGAAGCACCATTCCTCGTATTTCATCGGTAAGAACTGGATAGTGTTTAACCTCACTGTTTTGTTTTCGTAAATTTAAGTGAGTGTGAGTAGGAGCCAATGGTTGTTAGACAGAGTAGTAGAACTGTGAGCAGTATTTGTGTCAAGGTTACGATCGGACAGAACAGCTGCAAGTTGAAGGTCACGCCGAATTGTTTATTACGTTCACGATAAAATAAGAACTGTGTTTTTGTGTTTCAGTTTTAGAGGCGGAATAAAGTGACAGAAAAAGTAAGTGGACCTTGTTATTTGTCACACTGGTCCAAAAGTGGAACTTTACATTTTGTCATTTGTCACAATAAAATCAAAATCAAAGCTTATAAACAGTTAAAAGCGACTTGCTATTACAAAAGATTCCGAAGTAGCACTTAACTTTCGAAGCATATACGTTATTAATGGTTCGAACTTTTCAATAATTCGCTATTCTTTTCAAGTCCTGTCGACATTCAGTTGTTTCTATTGCATGGAAGGAGTACGGTATGTTAAGGCCAGTATACAGTGCCCATAACATTTGACTATCGCTATTTCCCATCTATAACGAAATGAGTTGTGTATTCTTTTGTAAAGTTTTATCTTGATTAAAATGAAATGGACAAAAAGATAAACTTTCATAAGAATAGGTTGTATATTCATAATAAGAGAAATTTCATATTTATCACATATGCACCATCTAAAGAAGTTATTAAGTCTAAATGGTTTATTTTATTACATTTACCTATCGCTGTTGTCTCTTGCTGTTTTGCAAACATACACAAATCGATAAGAAGTCAGTTTATAGAAGTAAAAATTTCCTCCTTTGGTGGGATGTGACTCATGAGTGACGCTGAATATTACTGGACTTAACCTTGTGTGTTACCTTTCGGGTTTACATCATACAGGAAGTGAATATATATGATGCATTTGTTAAGAGGTGCTGAAAGTAAATCACCACATTGTAAACGTTAACGGGCTGTAAACGTGTGAGCTTTCAGTTGGTTGCTTTAGTTTAATTGCCTTTGAAATTACACACAGACATATTTGCAGAAAATCGTGAGAAATTCATTAAAGAGTAAAAATTATGTGAAATTCTTTTCCGTCGTGGTTATTTTTTATTTTGTTGTCAATATTTGCTTCAACGTAATACATGTGATGTGCCCTACTTCGAAATTTGCCCGGATTCGATCCCAGGCGACCGCATGTAGGATTTGCGGTGGACGAAACGGCGCCTGGGCCGGTTTTCTCCGGTTTCCCCCCTTATCGTTCCACCAACTGCTCCATCATCACCTTTCCTTTCAAAGATTTCACCTTCATATCTTCTGTACTCTCCTACCAGGTTTCTGGCCGTTATCTGGTTCTCTTTTCATCACTCCGCTTCTAGGTTGAGAAAGTCGCACTGTACGGCCGGAAGAACACGGGGCGTTGACCACATCCCACTCTTCGCTACTGCTCCCCGCTCATGACGCCCGTTGTGGGCTAAGATGGGGGTTGCGGCGGTCGAGTGATAGGTCTTAGTCCTCCAAGGAACTGAACTTCCGACCTTTACCAGCATGTTAATCATTGCACACATTAACAACCAGCACCATATTTCTGTAAAATGTAAGGTTGCCTACATATTTACCAATCCGCAGGATGAGCGAAGACTCACCCTGTATATTTTAATGACCCATATAACGTATACCTAAAACATATCGTACCGCCACTATTTAATTGAAACATTTTAGGCGTCCTACATGTTGCTATTACGGGTAGAGCAATTTTGCCCATCAGAGTGACGTCACAGAGCAAAGCATCCGTCTGCCACTTTTATGTAATATGTAAACACATGAGACAGAAATGCCTCGCAAGCTTACACACTAAGTTGTCTGCCTCACTTTTGCACAATTTGTTTATCGCCTAGAAATTAGCATTTATTACTACACAAATACGCGCATAATTATGAGTATTTCAGGTCTTCGTAAGCATGCCTGCTTCACTATGACGTCTGTTTTTAGTAGATAATTATTGTGATAACGCTTCTACAACTTCGAGTAAGTGTTCACTAATTAGCAACAATTAGGGTACATAATGCCGCAGAATCATTGTTCATAGTTGCCAATTCTCCGCCACATCTAGAGGTTTAGGTTATTGAGTAAAACAATGTATCCCACCTAACAGGAATTTTAGCAGCTCTTAACCTAAAAGCTGATAAAAATCGCCCTAAGCCGTGATTCAACAGGCTAGAGCGTGAAACTTTGGTTCCCGGCCACGGAATACACAGTTATATAAGACCGAATATTGCAACATGAAAATTTAGCAGCATTAAAAAATTGAGGAGTTGCGATAGGTAGCGATCCTGGCTACGAAAGTCGACATTAAGGCTAGGGTATGAGTTATACTGGCTACAACACTTCCCAGTATCGCCAGGATGATCGTCCCGTCTGCTGTGAATTTGTGGGCGTGAGGTCGGTAGTCAGATATGTAGGTCCAGGCCCCAAACGGGTTCTTGCGTTACGAGAGGAACAGGAAGGATTTGATAAAATCAGGTGTTTTTCATCACGCTAGCTGCAATATGTATTGGTAAGTTTGATCAGGGTTTGAAATCTTAGACTGTTCAAGCTAATTTGAATTAACAGCAATAATAAGTAATAATAATACTAATAATTAATAATGACAATAATAACAAATATCCTGCCCGGATTAGGCCTAATCGTATCTAGAGGATCGAAATCCTGCTTTACAAAATAAAAGATAGCAATAACTGATTAGATATTTGCACTGAATATGTGTTTGAAGAATGCCGCTGTAACCTTCTCCAGTGGCATTCTGGGGGGAATCTTGGGGGAATCTTAGTTGAACTGTAGCGTTTCTTAAGATTGTTTTATCAGTTTCCTTCTGTTTTAACCATTTAACACACATTTGTACCTTCAGACACTATGAGGGGCATGAATGATTCTGGGTAAAGAAAAATTTCCCACCCAAGTTGAGAATCGAACCTGAGATCTCTGCGTGCTGACCACTTCACCGCGAAGACAATCTGGAAGATTTTTTTTTATTATTTTTTAGTTTATTTATTCTTTATTTCAGTTTTTATTTTTATTTTTTTTATTTTATTTTTTATTTATTTTATTTATTTATTTATTTTTTTGTCAAAGTTGAAATATTGATTCGGGAAATAATGAATGTAAAAGAGTTGTCTTGAAAGGATAGAACAGAGAAGCTAAAAATCGTACGTGGTACGGATAAGCGAAAACAAAGCTGAAGGAAGTTGAGGATGGGAAAGAGAATGGATGCGGTCTGAAAAATCATGGCGTCTAAAGGACTAACAGATGAAGAGGCAGAGGCTGAGGACTTAAGGAGATAAAAAATTATGAACAGCTTGTAGAAAAACCACTGGGTGGTAGAAAATTCCTAAATAAAAGCAACCAAAACCTGGAGATTTTATTTGGAGAACCAAGTGATTTGGAAGGTCGTCTAATGGGATTCTAATATGGCTAGGGAACCTTACATCACAGGCAAACCACAAGAAATGAGTAAAGTTACTTATAATCTCTTGCTACATATTTCATATTTACCTGCTATGCCTCTAAAACTCCATTCAGCAAATTATTCATAGAAAGTGTGACAAAGTTAGGAAAACTGCAAAATTTAGAACTTTCAGCTGTCGGTGCCAGTAATAGAAATAATAAAATATAAAATTGTAGTTTCATTGTCTTACCAGCTGATGCAGGTTCTCTGAGCAGCTAAACTGGCAACATGGTCGCGTGTAAAAATATAAATTTGGGTAGTCTGGTACCTATATTAAAAATCTGATGTGTTACACTCACATGACTTTCTCTACTCTTGTACTAACCATTCTTACAAGCATTCTTCTTTTAGAATTTCAAACACCGGCCGTGAAAGCCTACGCCTACTCATTCTTACAAACTCTTATTCCTATATCTTCTTCGTGTTAGTTAAGATAAACATTTCTACAAATTATCTTATTGTTTATTTCCTTGTCGGTGCAACGGGAACTTAGAATACAGTAGGCTTTGTGCGAAGTCAAATGTTTTAAAGGTTTGAGATTCTGTTGATATTGCACACTTAACATATAAAAAAATGAACAACGATGATCCATTTCATGGAAGTTCTAAGTTTTCCGAAACTCACACACATAACAAGGAATATCTCCGAAATGATTCACCCTACAAGAAAATTTATTGGGACATAAATTGTGTATTTTAGCAAGATCTACATTTTTTGTATATAATAATTTGGTCTATCTCTAACGGTTTACCAGTTATGCAAAAGTCGTCCAGAGTAAATACGACTACAGGGGCTATAGCCAGAAAATTCAACATATACATTTCATTTGCCATAAAAATATCTCAAACATATGACATTTTAATCAAAATCGTTAGAGCCATTTTCAAGAAAATAAAAATTTTCGAAAAATTTTCCATGTAAAGGGTAGTTTAGGGTGGGGCTATTTTCTTCAAAATCTTCGTGTCGCATCCTTGAAAGACATTAAACTTAAATACCAACTTTGGTTTTTAACTGACTTTTCGTTTTTGAGTTATGCTGTCCACAGACTGACAGACACACAGACACACACGGACCTTTTTCTAAAAATGATTTTTTTTTGGATTCAGGGGGTCTCAAAACATATATTTCCAGTGAAATCTCGACATCGAATTTTTGGGTGGAATACAATACTTCCCCTACTTACCAGTAGAGAAAGTAAAAACCAGACTATATTCCCGTATTTATTGTATTTTCTCATAGATTTTTAAATTTAATTTTGGTAAATTTAATTTACCTTCACATGTAGTTCAGTGTCTTCTTCGCATGTAAAACACTCTCGGGCAATTCAGTGGAGGGCAAATGAATATTCCTCATACAAAAGATGGTTCTAAGTAAAGGCCGGAGGAATGTGCGCTCGCATGCGACACAGGCCAGCTGGACGCAGAAGTACAACACGGCCGTCAAATGTCGGAGTTTCAGCATATCTCAATATATGTATTTTCAATATAGAAAATAATAATAATTTAGGAGTGGCTTATTATGACGATACATTATTTGTATAATATATATTAATAAATGTGAAAAAATTTAGAACGCTTTAGCTACAAACGCTTTCAGCGCTATCTCTGAACGCTATACTGAAGAATTTCACAAGATAAGTTGGGTAGAAGGAAGGTAGGCCACTTCGACACAATTGGTGCCATTGGTTGCAAGCAACATACGTCACCAGGAGGGTGAAGTGCGCGCGCAGTTCAGATAGCAATTGAAAGTGAACGATTACTTTTAGTCTTTTGTTTAAAAAATAATAGTGATAATTTTTTTAAAAACAAGCTTTTATTTAAATGCTCTATAAAGAAGAAAATCAACTTTAAATGATATCAAACCCATCAATTTATTACATTACCAATTTATATGATGTAAAAGATTGTCACGAGATTTACCTATTTTATAAACATTATTTTTTCTTCTTAGAATTACTTATATCAAGATCTACACAGCTAAATCTCACAAGCTTTTGTATCATATAAATTGTGTACATTTTTTTTATTTGCCCACTAGATTCAGTTTTAGAGTTGGCATAGGGGCCTACTTCTAGACGAAATTCTGTTTTGGTTAATCTTTTGAAATTTCCAGACAAAATGCGTTCTGTTTTTAATTTTAGTGTTTTATTTAATATTACAAATGTTACATAGAAATAAGTTGTCTTAAGTTCACAACAATAAATGGCACTAAAATGCTGTTTAACACATTTTATTGTTAAAATATTATGTAGCTTCCAGAACAAATAACATTATTCTTGAAACTGATAAAACGAAACAATATGAAATTTGTTGTTTTATTAGAAACTTACAAAAGCTAACATTCATTTTTAATACAGGTTTAGCAAAATAATACAGGCAAGTGGATCAAAATGGGATGTAGAAAAGTTAATTGCTGCAGATAACTAGGTACAAGTGTATTATAATACTCGAGGAATAAGTATTAGAGGGCAGCACACTGAACAATGTAAGCCTCTATGCAGAGACAACTGAAGTAGATATTGTATTTTGTGTTTCACGAAGTCGTGCTTGTTTGGCTTGTGGGAGATGCAGCAGATGTTGCTGTGTTGCTGGAGGCGGTTGCTGTGTTCTGTGAAGATTGTGTAATGGTATTGGAGGATGCTGTAGCTGTGTCTGAAGCCAGTGAAGTGGGATTTGTTGTTACGGTGTCACCATGTGTTGTTGCTGTTAAACAAAGAACATAACTTAAGAATTTTCATCCTACTGTTTTGGGATTCACAACAGTACAGAAACAAGTGAAGATTATTTAAGTAAAGTACACACTGTATAAATGCATAAATACCTGAGAGGTAGAACTGGAGCTGAAAAATTCAATACCATAGCTGGGATTTGAACCAAAGACCCTCCGCTTACTAGGCGGGTGCTCTAACCATTAAGCTACTGTGACAAACTGCCAGAATGACAGTGAATTCTCCAACCAGTTCGTATTTCTCCTGGTACACCACAAAGGCAGTCTCACATCAGAGACAATTACTCCAATGGCGACTTACTACTGTTCTGTCATGTCACAGTAGCTTAATGGATAGAGCACCCGCCTGGTAAGCGGAGGTTCTATGGTTCAAATTCCAGCTGCGACATTGAATTTTTCAGTTCCAATTCTACCTCTCAAACGTTGCCCACACACGACTTGTGTGTTTAAAAACACCAACAGTAAGTTTGTTGGCACAAATAAATAATAATGAGCATAAATACCTACTTATCTACCAACTTCATATTAATACTTATTACTTTCTCTACTACGTACTTACAGCAAGTAGGATAATTATTGTATTCCACAGAAAAATTCACCAGAAATACATGTTTTGGCATTCCCTGAACCCCCCCCCCCAAAAAAAAAACACTTTTACAAATAGTACTGTATGCCTGTGCTACTCTTGCTTGTCTGTGAACAGCAAAATTAAAGAACAACAAACAGTCGGTTAAATACCTAACTTGGTATTTAAGTTTAGCATCTTTCAAGAGCACAACACTAAGATTTTCAAGAAAATCCCCCCACCAAAACTACTCTTTACATGTAGACATTTTGAAAAAAAAATGTATTTTCTGAAAAATGGGTTTAACAATTCTGAATTAAATTATCATAGGTTTCAGATACTTTCATGACAAATGAAATGTACATCTTGAATTGTCAGGAAGTAGCCTCTAAAATCTCTTTATTTTGGATGTCTGCATAACTAGTAAAACATAAGAGATAGATATGTGACCAGGGTCTTCGCAACCGGAAGTTGAAGTTGAGAGTGAGAAAAATGATATATGATATGAAGGTGAAATGGATGAAATGAAATATGATGGAGAAATTGGTAGAATGAATGGCGGGAGGAAATAGGAGAAATTCCGCCCAGACGCCTCAAATCCTTATACGGTTTATTGGGATCGAACCCAGGCCGTTTTAGTGAGAGGCGACCGGTCTAACCACTCGGCCACATGAATAGAGAAGAAACAAATTAATGAAGAAGTCAGGTGGCTCACTTTACATTAAAGTACTGGCAATGGAAATTACCACTAATTTCAAGTCAGTCAGTAATTATATCAAACATTATTTTGAAACATCACAAGTTGATTAAACCATTTCTCTGCGCTAAATACCACATCAAGGATTATTTGCTTTAAACTCAATAGCTGACGTCCAGCAAGATAACGTCTGTCCACCAACGTAACGGCTGCAAATTCCACCAGCTACTGTCGTATCCTTACCATGAGTATTATTTAGGAGTATCAGCTGATATTTACGTGAAGTGAACAAACAGAATCCAACAGTAACCAGAGAGCGCTATACTGAGGACATATAGTCATGGAAAAAAGTATTCATACACCGTTGTTTATGTAGAATAACTTTATTTATGGGACTAAAGATCGAAACCAGAGATATTATTCGGTAATCTAACAGTATGGGATTCCCTCCCATTTGGTATGTGTGAACGGATTAACTAAATTAGTTTTCTGCAAAAAGTAAATAAAAGTTTTGTGCCAGCTGGCTTCGTGCAATGGGGAACAAGTATTCATGCATTCAAAGAAAATGATAATTTACATAAATATAACTATAATGTTAATACTTTATAGACATCTTTTATGTATCACTTCGTTAACCTCTTTGGCATGGAATGAACCAGTTTTTTGGTAATCTCTGAGACTATGGTGTAATAATTTGAAATTCTTGTTTCAGAGTCGTCTTACTTTGTATGTCATGTTTTCTGACCACTTTTCAAGTGACTACAAAGACTTTCAATTGGATTAAAGTTTATGCTCTGTGCTGGAAACTTAGGAACATTTTCTCTTGTTAGTAATCAGGGCCTAAATGCAAGATATCAACAATTTTTTGCAGATTTTCCTATAGGATATTCAACTACAGAAGTCTGTCCATGTTACCTATAAAAAGATGTCCAACACCAAATGTGCCCCTACATCCCCACCACCGTGCTTCACTATGACTTGAATGGTTTGGGTTCAAGCTCAGTGTTTGGTGCTATCGTTTAAAAATGTGTTAAATTTTCTTTCATCTGTGAACAATGCTTTATCGCAGAAACTTGTGTTCTTGCTCATATGCCTTGAACAAATTCAAGTCTCAATTTCTTGTCCTTTTGCTGGTGTATGGTTTTGTTCTAGGTACCCTAGCTCCATAACCTGGTACTACTTAGAACATAGCAAACAGACCGTGGTGTGATTTCCTTACCGAACTGACGACTAATATGTGCAGATAATACAGAAGCTGTCAATTTAGCATCTTTTTTGACCAGCCATCTCTTTGCATTAGCTTTTGTGGTCAACTCTTATTTCCCTATTATAACAGTATTTATTTTTCTATATCGCTTTATTATGGTCTGCACAGTTGCCTGGCTTCTCCCAATAACATCAGCAATTTCTTAAAATGTTTTACCTTTTGAAACTCTAAAATAACTATTTGCCTTTCCACTACAGTTGTTTATTTAATTCTGCAGCCAATTTTTATGTTGTACGGCATTCACCAAGTATCAGAACCAACACGAAGAGGTGCAGCTTGCCCCTGAAAGCGTTCATTAGTGGTTTCTATGTTCACATTTATAGTGGTATATGAATAGCGCCGGAATTGGGGTATTGCTAATTTTCTTCTAACACGTTTATTTAATACTCAAGGCTAAGTTACAATTATACTGCCTGTTTAATGGTATAGCCCTCTAGCCAAAATCTTTGCGCTTTTATTTAATTTAATATGGAAATATCAGTTATCAATTTGAACTGTAGCATTGTATAAATACTTATTTCCATTACTGTATTCACAGTTGACTTTTGATAAAATGCAATTACTTGCGTTCCCTGCAGTTGTATTGCTTGATTATACACATTAATGGTTTATTTTACCTTTTATTTATCTTCGTGCGCACATTTATATCAACACACAATTAAGAAAATTTAAATGCGAGATCTTTTTAAATTGTATATGCAAGGAGAGAACTTTATTCCACTCAAATACTCAAATGCGCGCTTTAGTAAATATGTAAGTACCTGAAGCGGTTCCATTGAACTATACGTAGATTAATACCACATTACCCAAGTGAAATTTTATACATATTCCTATTTTAGTGCCTTTAATATCGGTGCTAATATGCTGTTCTATGAATGCCTTTTATTGGCAGACTAAAAGTGCTCGTATTTTGGAGCAAGTGTAAATGAGTTTTAATGTCGATCCTGTTATACCAAAATCTGCAGTAGGAACAAAGGAAATAAACTTACTTGTTGCGTCACTTGTTGGAAGAGCACATATCCCATTACATTCCCTTGCAGTATAGACTCTGAAATCAAATACATAAAATTCATTAGTAGTATATCAACAGACACTTTACTTAAGTGTTCTGAAAGATCAACAGCATTCATTACCATCTTATAATAGAATATCCATTGAGTCAGGTGTCTATGACTTTTATTTTATTACTTTTTGTACTACGTACTTAAATTACTGGAAGTATTGTATTCCACTCAAAAATTCGACAACGAGAATTAACCAGAAACACATGCTTTGTCACTTCCTGAATTCCAAAAGGAACATTTTTAGGAAAAAATCAGAATAAATAGTCGGTTAAACACCAAACTACGAAATTTAGTGTTTAGGTTCAACGTCTTTTGAAGCAATGTTCAGCCACACGCTGGAAAGACCATTTGAAGCAACATTTTCCAGTCGTCGATGCAACAATTTTGAAGCCGAATTAGCGTTTTGTACGTTGATAAGACAGTTTGAAGCAACAATACCTCTCGCTGCGTAGCAATGCCTCAAAGTCCTTTGATTCAATTCCTTGCTGCCAATAGAGCATTGGGATTTCTCTCGCTGGATACGCGTGGCTTTTGTTTAGAAAGAGTGACGCTAATTATGGTGATAAAATTTTTTAATAAATGTTTCCCATCTTTTATTGGGACTGAGACGTTGTCAAGCAATGTACGCATATTATAAAACAATTCAGTTGTACACATTGTGTTTAATAAATTTTACATAAATAAAACAATTCACCAGTTAAATAAAACTGTGTCCATATTTAAAAACCTAAAAATATGTTTCACTATAACGTACATTTGCGCCCGTTTGCTTTAAATGTATTCCATACCAAAGAACTGCGCTGTGTTCACTCCGGCTGACCGACCAAAATGTGTCTGTTTCTAATATGAGGCTACCAAAGCTGTTAAACTCTGTTAAAATTTTGAATTTTCTTAAAC
Organism: Tenodera sinensis; assembly: GCA_030765045.1. Lineage (NCBI taxonomy): Eukaryota > Metazoa > Arthropoda > Insecta > Mantodea > Mantidae > Tenodera > Tenodera sinensis. The sequence continues at coordinate 32,831,481 of CM060968.1, forward strand.
GTGGCTATAAATATTTTAATTAAAATACCCTACATTTAAGATATATCTTAAGTTATGACAAATAAAGTCTACATATTGAGTTTTGTGGGAATAGCCTTTAATGTGCTGTTATTTCTGAATGACATTTGTATAACCGGTAAACGTAAGAAATAGACAGAATCTTACTACAACCACTTTTTTGAGTTAACATGTCTATTCCTTGTTATTTGTTTGAATTTCAAATAATGTTATACTTTTCTCAAATGGGAAGTCGTTATTTGTATTTTTTTTTCTGATAATGAAAGAGAACGGAATTTAAAATGTGAAATTTCGAAATTAATTTTTGGATGCAGTACAATACTTCCTCTACTTATTATTGGCAAGTAGAAGAAAAAGTGAAAGGTTCTAGGGAGTCTGTAAAGGTTGCTACATTCAAGAGAGCTATCTCAATACGATGAAACTTTCTACCACGTAAATTATTTATTCACTTGGGAATAACGTGTAAATCAGTATACAGTGTGTTTATAGATTGGTCGAACCGCCTCGCGGCGACATTGGATCGGGTGAAGACCGGCGCGCCCTCCGCCAGAATCATATGTAAACGACCGGCAAGTCATGAGTATCAAGTTAATGGATTTCGTAGTGTGGTGTGACGACACAATGTGGGGAACCGGTTCTGTCCGTCTGCTGTACACACAAAACGTTGTTGTTGTTGTTGTTGTTAGCTAATGCTGGATTTCTGACAACGAAGTCATTAATCCTCTTGCTCTCCAATATTTTTCACTGATGATATTGAAGAGAGCAATAGCAGTAATAGTAACCGCTTTTTAGAGAGCACCATATTTTTGTTTTGGCGGTCACATCGCTCTCTCACAACCCCCAGAATGTCTGGAGAACCACACCTGTCGTTGGTTTACGGGTCTCACCGACCTGACCGGGAGAGTTATCAAAATAAATTCACCGACCATATCCTCTGATTACCAATCAGAGGACGTATTACATGCCATGACAGGTCAGCATGTTAGGGGTTAATATTTTATAGAGAAATGGAGAGGTTGGAAAAATAAAGACTCCCTAGCCCTCGGGAACCCTAATAGCATCGGGGTCAGAAGAGAACAAGAGATGACCAAGGTAAGGTCAGATAGAAAAGCTGAGTGAGGAGCAAAACACCAGTAAGTGGAAGTAATGTTCTGCTCAGCTTGGGTACCTTGTGGTCGCCATTCACATATCCCCTAGATGGAGACCCCTGAGTCTTGTAGGAAAAATGTAGGTCACGCTAAAACACACAATTTATATCTGAATAATTTTTTTTTGTAGAGTGAACCATTTTCTTATTTGTGTGAATTTTGGAGAACTTATACTTCTGTCAAATGGAACATTGCTATTCATTTTTTATGTGTTAACCGTGCAAAGAGAACAATCTCAAAGCTTTAAAAGATTTGACTACCGCTCAGAGCTTACAGACAAAACGTGCACAACTTCATTCTTTTGGTAGCTCACCTACTAACCTTATTGATGATCACATTCCCTATATCTCCGAAAACAATTATGGTTTACCGAAAACCTCCGTATTGTTCACGAAGTTCCTCACCACGGCAAGATTTGGGGTTTGGTGCACAGTGAGTGCGTTTAGAATTATCGGCCCCATATTTCACGACACAACAGTGGATGCACACACCAGGAGTCCAGGAGTGAGTACAAGTCGTCTGGGTTAACCCAGGCGGGTGGTAAGGTGGCCACGGTACCTATCCGTTTAAATACGGATTTACCCGTGTGGTGGTATAGGTTGGTATATGTAACAGGCTTTTTTGTCTTTGTATGTCTGATGGTGCAGGGTGGGTTCCTGTGTTGTCACTGGCGGCGGGATCTGTCGGATCTTGGATGTCTAGCCATCCAAGCGACCATTTCCCTACTGCTTACTTCGTCAGCCTTGGCCGGCGAGCAATGCAGTGCCAGTGACAGGAAACCGAGGGGAATAGGTGATAGGTGTGGAGGATGATGAAGGCAAAGCGGTACCTACCAGCCAAGGGCGTCCTTGGGCAGACGGTAGCTCTGTCTCCGCCTAGGGAGGCGATGGTCATATTGCCCCAGGCTGTTCACCAGCTGGTTTGGGTGAGGTATGAGTTTGTCATACATTGTGCGAGTCCTGTCCCGCACTACGTCCACAATGTATGGGATGCCGGAATGAGTGTGAAGGATGTGTGATGGAAACCTACGATCGGTACCGTAGATCATCCTAAGCGCCCTATTCTGCACGGTCTGCAGCCTGCGGATGGTGGAACGAGCCACCGTACCCCAGACCTCGCACCCGTACAGGATCAGGGGCGGGACGATCGCACGGTACAAGCGTAGTTTCAGGTATGTGGGCATGGTTGATTGGAGTATGGGATATAGCTGTCTCAGGGCGCCATGTCCCTGACCGGCCTTTGTTTTGACATGTGGAGTGAAGGTTAGACCACGGTCAAGTAGTACCCCCAGGTATTTGGCAGAGTTAACCCAAGGGATTCTTCTCCGCCGCATTGCCAGGGATACACCCGGCCGCCAGTTTCGAACTTTGCCCAGTAGTAGAGCTTGGCTCTTCTGCGGGCTAATGGCCATTCTCCACTGTTCACTCCACCTGCCGATAGCGTCGAGCTGTCGCTGAAGTGGAGGGAAGCAGTACCGAACATTTTTGTTCTGTGCCAGTATGAGGACATCGTCAGCATACTGGCACGTAACAGTATGCGGTTCCACGGGTAGGTCAGACATGTAGGCAGCAAAGAGCAACGGCGATAGCACGCTACCCTCCGGAACTCCAGCCGCTATGGGTCTGACCGAGGACAACTTCCCCTCCACCCGCACCCGAAAAGAGCGATCCCGAAGGAAGCTACCAATCAGGGTGAGGTAGGGGGGAGGGATTTCAGCCTCTCTGAGTTTGTACAGTAACCCCTGGTGCCATGTGGTTGCAAAGGCTTTTTCTACATCCAGAAGCACCGCGACTGTTTTGAAGTTTTCCTGGAAGCCCAGGGCAACCTTCTCAACCAGCCGCAGCAGCTGTAGTGTAGTGGAATGTCCATGACGGAAACCGAACTGATGATCCGGGATAAGTTGCCTTTCCTCGAAGAGAGGAGTGAGGCGGGATAGGAATAATCGTTCAAAGATTTTTGAAACGATAGGTAATAGGCTTATGGAACGGTAATTGGAAGGGAAAACCGGGTCCTTGCCGGGCTTCAAAATGCAGACCACCCTCGCCTCCTTCCAACAAGTTGGAAAGTGACGAAGCTGCAGACATGCATTATAAATCCTCGTCAGGTGGACTACGGCCTTTCGGGGAAGGTGCTGGAGCATGGGCGCCGTGACGCCATCATGACCAGGGGATTTGCCAGGTTTTAATCTTCTGATTTCAGAAGCTACCTGTCTTGGGGTGACTAAGGGGATTTGGATCTCTGCGCGTGGCGGCGGAGGTGCCTCATAGAGGTAATCTACCGTCGCCTCCACGAGTTCAGTAAAGTCTTCGTCCTGGACATCTTCCCGGGGTTCGAATTGGGACTCTAGATGGTCTGCGAAAGCCGTGGCTTTCTCTTGGGGCTCAAAAGAGAGTCTCCCGCGAGTGCCATGTAGAGGATGCTGATGTGCATTTTTGTCCTTTCTAAGGGACCTAATTATCCGCCATGGTTGTTTCTCGGATAGGTCTACGTTTGCCATCGTGTTTTCCCAGGCTGTTTTGCGGTGTAAACGCAGCAGGCGTCGTGACAGGGACTTGAACCGCTGGTAGACGGCCTGTATCCTGGGATGGCGGAAACGCTGCCAGAGCCTTCGGACAGTTGCTTTGGCTTTGAGCAACTGTCTGAGTTCGATGGGAATGGTGCGAGGGTTAGGTATGTCGGATGGAATGCGGTGCGTGTGGGCACGCACTACATCCCGGATGTGTTGGGAGAATGCCGTGGCTGCCGCCTCCAGTGTATCGATAGAATCGACACGCGGACGCGGGTCCACAGACTGGTTGAGTTCATGGATGGCTGCATCCCAGTCGACCTCGTATGTCCAGTCTGGAGTGACCAGAGCTGGCAGGTCAATGTTGGAATCCACCAAGACAGGGTCATGGTCGGAGTCCAGTTCATTGACCGCTGAGAGGTCTAGATGAAAAGGGATGTTTTTGGTGACCATGATATCGAGCACATCTGGCCTCCCTCGTGCCGGATGGAACGTGTGTATGCAACTTCTATTTTAAATAATCTTTTTGCCACAGCTGACAAGAAATAAAAGATTGTGTGTCTGGTTTCAGCAGGATTCGGCTACAGTGCATACTGCTGCTAATTCTGTGGATGAATCGCGAAGTGCGTATGGCGAGAGAATAATTAGTCGAGGACTGTGGCCATCTCGTTCCCTTGATCTATCTCTACGCGATTTTTATGGGGAAAATTACAAGACATTACAAGAATTGATGGACAACATCACAGGAGAAACACAGGTGATGAGTCAACATGAACTTTTGCGAATAAATCAGAATTATTTTTCAAGATATACGTAATGTGTTTGCGTTGAAGGTCATCAATTTAAATATCTGTTCTGACGCAGATGTCTAATGTAAGTTACTACAGTAGTTAGTGTTCCATATTCGTGATTTGTCGGTCGTTTAGGTGTAACTCTGGCGGAGAGCGCGCCGGTCCTCGCCCGTTCCGGTATCGCCGCGGAGCGGTCCGGCCGATCTACGAACGCAGTGTAGTTATCTCGTCATAGCCTTTCAGTGAAAATCATTACTTATTCATATGGAATTGGCACATTCTAATTCGGGTACATTGAAGTAAAAACGTTTACCTACCCTAAAATATAAAACTAACCTTCTCGTGTTATTGATGCAGCCTCCATATAAGAAACAAACGCAGTTTTCGAAATCATGTTTAAAGACCTCAAATGTAAAGGGATGCCTGCAGTTTTCGCCGATTTCTTCCTTTAAGCAGCCGGATTTGTTAAATCTGTCCAGGAGCACCTGTGCATCTGGTATTTCCAGAATATGTGGAAAGTGCCGTCGCTCAAATGGGAAAGGACCTCTAAACGGGGAAACTGCAATAAACACACAAGAGAAAAATAAGTGCATGGATGGACTAACGATGTCATTTAAATAATAAAATCACAGCTTTTCCATTCGAACACAAATGAACATGAATGGCTACATGAAGTTGGTATTTAAATGTAGATGTTACTTGGATGTTTAACGTAACATGCACATGGAAGGCCATGGTTAGAATTTTGAAATTCTGATGCTTACGTATTAGCCAAACACGGAGCTAATCTTATCACCACCTAAAGCCAGCGAGTCTCTAAGCCTAAGCTTCAGGATCTTAACTCAATGACCCCCGGGGAGGGAGAATGAGGTGAATGGATCCTGAGACGGATAATATGAATAATATTTGTCGTTTAACGACGCTGTCAATTGGCAGGATCATATAAGTGTCGCCAGTGTATCGCAATTTCGTCCCGCAGGAGTTCTTTTACGAGCCAGTAAATCTACTGACATGGAGCTCTCGTTTTTATGCACATTTAAATACCATCGGTCTGGGCCGGATTTGAACCCGCGACTTTGGGATTAGTAGGCCAGCGTCTAACCAAGTGAGAGGCCGGAACGTTGCCACGACAGAGCAGATGCAGACATTTACAAACACCCCGAAGGACGGTGGCTTAGCACTCCTTCCCCCTCGGGCTTGTACCATGCCATGGGTGGGGGGAAGCGAAAACCAGTGGCTCACCTTCCATTCCAGGGGACGAGATTTCCAGAGCGCATTTGTTCCCCCTGCCATGCTGCTGCCGCGACGCTCGGCGGTGCTTCCAATCCTGAAAGAAACCTAATGGATGAAGAGTGAAGTGATTAATGGAACGATAAGGAGGGACAGAAAATTCGGAGAATATGGGCAATCCTTCCCAGCATTCGCCTGGCGACCCAGGGAAACCCCCAAAAAACCCCATGTGCCAGGGAGGTCGGCCATGGGGATCAAACCCTGAACCATCTCACTCGTTTGAGGTCATGCTTGAGTTAACAATTAAGTTACGGTTACAGACAAATTTAATGTTGGCGAGAGACTCGCCTGCACATCTAAACAGCTATATGTTGCATGTCCAAACTCGCCGGTAGCGACCTACAATTGAATTACGGAAAATTACGAGCGATGGCCACGCCAAGGAACACAAAACAAACGAAAAACGAAAGGCGCTGCGACCAGATCCCGAACTGAGTAGGTATTGCCTGTACACTGAATACTGATCGGTACAAAGTAAAATAAAGGGAACGCTGAGAGGGGGTAAATCAGCTTTTGAGACTCATGATATGACACCGGATGCGGCAGAAAACATTCCTGAAAAGAGACATATACATAGTTATATAAAACATGTACTATCTTTCACAAAGGTAAATGCCCAACCTCGGTGAGACCTGCGCGAAGGGTCACCTAATTCTGAGGCGTATCTGCATAGATGGTATGAGAATTAAATTACTCATATATTAGCCATAGGCTCACCTCGCAGCTTTGAAAAAGCAATATTTCAGCAATTCCTTCCACATTAACGGGCAAAGACTGCAAATTCAACGTCAATGCATCTGCAGAAAATGTGTTATTGTATTTCCATTAAGTTGTGGAGTAGAATTAAAAATTATTCGAGCTTTGGGTGCTAGGCTTACAAGCGTAAGTTTAATAAACGACACTTGATTTCTGTGTTTGCTATAGCGGAACCCGTTAAGACCTGTTTGTGCGAATCAGCAGTGGTGGGCTAAAATTAGTTCAAATCCCATTTAATGTTTCTTTTTCCCCATTTTTCTTTTTTAATAGGAACATCATTATTAAAGGCCGGAGGTGTGTGCGTTTTTCCATATGTATACTGTACATGGACTTCACTGTTATCGCTCGCGCATGTAAACAACTGCAGATAGGTACAGCCTGACCATGAAAACCGCTTCACTGTAGCACAACCTACAAGCATTATAAACTAGGCCTTCTGGATTTTCACAATGACATTCATAAATTGTTAAATGTGAAACTTTGACACCTATCACTGAAACAATTTTTAAACAGTGAAAAAGTTCCTTCTGTGTCATACGATATCAGAGATGCAAATGTAAAGAATTCCACTCTAGTCATCTGGCGTGTTTTCCTTCTTACTCATTTTCATAATTTCACATATTTTTGTTTAGAACTTTCTGAAATTTAGCTTTCATTTTTCGATACCTCGCACAAGAGGTCTCCCATTAATTGAATTAGCTGAGTCTTCTATTATGCTTATGCTATTCGACATTTCCAAGCCCGATTTTTCTAATTGTTCAATAGCTTTGGGCAACACTGCAAAATAGTTGGATTTGAACTGAAGATTTTCAGATAGTTCATGCGATATTAGAGACTGCAGTTACAATATCAACAGTCGCGTTATACTACACCTTGACCTTGCGTCTGTATACACTTGCAAGGCAATGCTTCACCAGTTTACAGAGTACTACGATACGTTGTTTTCGACTGTTGCTTCTATACTGGCAGTTGTCTGCACATTTGATGGCCGTGCTGTACTTCTGACGTCATTCACACTCTGTGTCCAGATAACCTGTATCGCATGCGAGCGCACCCGACCTTTAATCATTATTTATATAACCTGTGTAACATATAAAATTATAAAAATTAATGTAATCTTTCTGATAAAGCTCCTGTTTAGGTGTTTTTATTCAGCATAGCGTTGTAACTTTTCCCGCCATCTTATGAATGCTGCAATACGATTGCGAGTTTGCAACTGAATGCTTTATAAGATATGAATTATAATTGCTGAAAATAAAGCAGGGCACAAGCCTACCTCAATTGTCAGCCATTCCCCCAGAAATTAATAATATCTCCCTTTAAATATTCACATTCAAAGGCACCTCTATATATTACCATGCTAAGATATACCATAATAGTGTAAAATATGGTTTCAATGTCATAAAGATGTATTGTTACAATATCTGGATAGCAGTAAATATGTAGTTAATGCTATATTAAATATTATCGTATTATGCAGTTGTAGGTTACTTCAGCATTAAGCAACCGTTTGCACCCAGCAGCTCTGTTTTGTTGACAATCAGTATCATCGTCAAGACTAGGGATCACAGGGGAGTAAGGGGAAAGGCGATATTGAGAATGTGCAGTTGCATAATGAAAACAGTGTTAAATTTACAGGTCTCAGCTCACCAGTAGAAGGTTTCTTTGGGTGACTGTACTTGTGATGATCCGCCCACCTGTTCCTTAACTATTTGGTTCCTCTTGCCAAGGAACGCATTCATATCGTGACCAAATAGTGCTGCAGTTTTGGGACATATTCAGAAACGTGACAACACTGTTCTGTTTATCACCGTCTACCTTGTTGGTTTCATAACAACCTTCTGTGTACCCACTACTCTCTTAAAACTTCTCATGACTGAATATAAAACATAATAAATAAATAAGTAAATAAATGAATGAATAAATGAATAGCTAAATAAATAAATGAGTCAGTAAGTGAGTAAGTAAGTAACTGAGTGAGCAAGTCAGTAAGTCAGTTAGTGAATGAATGAATAAATAAATAAGTAGATGATAATAACAATAACAATAATCATAACAACACTAACAACAATAATAAAAATAATAAAAAATAATAATATTAACAACAACAACAACAACAACAACAACAATAATAATAATAATAATAATAATAATAATAATAATAATAATAATAATAATAATAATAATAATAATAATAATAATAATAATAATAATAATAATAATAATAATAATAATAATAATAATAATAATAATAATAATAATAATAATAATAATAATAATAATAATAATAATAATAATAATAATAATAATAATAATAAATAATAATAATAATAATAAAGTAACTGTTGAGCCTTTTTAAATTTACTTTTAAGAAAACTCTTGCCTTCATTTTTATACTATTTGGTATTTTGTACTTGTATTTCTTACTCGTAACATTAAGGTGCGCAAAACAACAACTTCTGAGTTACTTAACTGTAATTTGTGGTCAATTTTGGTGTAATCGCATTTTACTTCAAAGACAGCGTGTAACTTCTGGGGTTTAAAGAATAATTGTTAATTTTTGCATTATACCTAATTTGTTGTGCGTATTTAATTAAATATTTATACACGTGACTGCAGTTTTCCTCTCACACAAATTCAGAATTAAATTACATATAAAACTTATACGCTTTTTATTTTGGAACATATTTAATACATTTTCCAGGAGTAGTACATTTACGTTTTAATTTTATGTTTATAATGAAAAGTTTATGTTAAAATGTAAATGGACTTAAACCACCTGAATAATAAATTAGCAACTTTTATTCGATCAACACATCTTTTTAATGGGAAACTTATTTCAAATTAGAATAGAACTTCGGAATTTGTATAATATAAGACGTATGGATCGTTACAATTGGCAGAAACAAAGTCTAAAGCAGAGTATCCTGCAATCTGCTATTGCCATTCGTTTGCCCTAATGTATTGACGCAACACGCCTGACAACGTTATGGTGTGAACTCTCAAACGAACGAATGTTTGAACGAGTAAATGCCCATTTCCCAAAAAGGGGATATGAAGTAGAAGCTTGATCAAGCTCGGTATATTCTCTGCTGCTTTTTGGGTGTCTCAAATGAACCATATCAAAAGAACCAGGAGAACGCATGACCTTAACAGCTCTAAATTAGGTTTCATCTCACGACTTACTGTGGTACAGTTTATGTCAAAACAAAAATAAATTATTGCTGCACGAATAATGGATTGTGAACATGTAAGAGCCAACTCAAATCTAGACTAACTGCACATTCATTGAATAGTTTTGGGAAAAATATGTGTTACTACTTACAGGGAAACAGTGGAGAACAGTATATGCCAGAAAGCCCCAGCAGAGTTACTGCGAACAATAATACCTGCAAAAAAGAACGATGCCTACATAAGAAAACAAAATAAGCTGTAAAATATCTTTCATCTAAAAGCAATAAATGTTTTGTTTTCGTAAACAAAGCGAATGCTGCACAGCGGTTAGCTAACATTGCTTGTCTTACGAAGCCCTACTACCTTTAGTTATTTATTTATTCCTCCAACAGATTTCGTCAATGCATTAAAAGAAATGACTGGGAAAATAAGCTGGGATACATACACCGCCAGTACCATCTTTTATGGGCAATTTAACGTTGGTGATCTTTAGGACAGAGGCACGAGTACTATCAGAATGTTACCAAAGGATTGTAGATGAAGTTAAACAAAAATATATCCTTTTTACAATGGAACTAACTTTATTTTACTATCTTTAACATTTGTACATTTAAAAACAATTTATTTTTCATATAACAGTAAGCTGTTGAGAGTTTATTATTAAGAGAATAAGAAAGTGTTGTGAAGTTAAATCAGTAACAACCTTTTATTAACTATTTCATAATTTATTAACAATAAATCAGAGCCTTACAGGACGCGAGAAATTTCTGTTGATATTTACCTTAAAGTAAATACTCCAACTGTCGACCTTCAGTTTTTAAACAAAGACAAGTGGTAGGGAAAAATACGTAAGTTTCTCATTCATGAGCAGCCTCACAACTGTACGAGTCATAAGTAGCCTTTGTTCCTTCACCAGAAAGCTGGTACAGGTAAGCTGCTAACGAACAAGGAGAATTTCGGACTGGTTCACGTTTAAGCTACAAGATGATGTCCTCGTTCGGTCACGTTTCGATATGGCCTATTCTTACAAAAGCGTATTGCATTTCTATTTCATGGCAGTCAAGAAAAACTTTTACAGAAACGTAAAACGAAAGCTATCTGATATGTTACGTTAAAATGAATATTTCTAGCCTTCTTCAACAAACTACCCTTACAAAAGCTTATTCTTCTATCTACTTCATTGTTAACCGATATAGACTTTTTAGAAATTGTTTTATTTTCCATTTCTTTGTTCATATATATAATAGGATTAAGGAAATCAGTAGGCTTCACGATAATCAAATATTCTAAGAGCTGGTTGGTATATGATGGCTTTGGCATTTCATTCTATTTGATGATAGAACATAAAACACAAATAATGACTTCCTGTTTGAGAAAAGTATAAGTACTCCAAATTCAGACCAATATCAAGGAATATTTTAAAAGTGTTATATAAGAGAAAAGGTTAAAGAAATAATCCGACTATTTACGGGGGTTATGTTTATTTTCAATTTTAGGAAAGAGTTTTACAGGAATATTAGCTAATAGGCTACAGAAATGGGTAGAGCAGGAGAAAAAATTATCAAATTTACAGGTAAGATTTGAGCAATAAAAGGGTGAGTGTCTAGAGAAGGCATTTGACACCAGTAAAAGAGATGCACTATGGATAACATTAAGAAGAAAGGGGTAAGCAATACATTTATTGAATTATTGCGTAAGACATATCAGGAGAATGAGTTCTGAGTAAAATTCCGAGACATAAAGTAATGAAATGTGTGCAGAGTATTTCAGGAGTAAGACAAGGATGTAAACTTAGTCCAGTGTTGTTTAACTTATTTATAGATGATATAGAAGAAATAGGAAAAGTTAATAAGCATGCACCAGTTTTACAAGGAAATACCAGGGCTAGTGTTTGCAGACTATTGAGTGGCAGGTTCCGTTTCAGTTGTAGGGCTAAGCAAAGCTATTGGCAAATACTGTAAAGAATGAACAGATATAAAAAGTTATGATCTTCAAGTGAGGATATAAACTAAACAAGAATAAAAAATGGTATTGGGAGGGAACGGAGTTGGAAATAGCGAGGAAAATTGACCATCTAGAGGTTAGGCTCAGCAGTGTAGGGGATTGGGGTGAACAAAAGAAAAATCTATTGGCAAAAGGGAAACAATCAATACAGGAAATTGGAGCATGTGTCAAAAAATAGCAGAAGTGAAAATTACGTGGCTAGAAAGGATGTATAGCGTAATAGTAGAAGCAAGGATGCAACATGCAGCAGAAATAATAGGGGCTGGAAAAAGGTGGGGAAAACATAGACATAAGACACAGCAAGTTTTTAAAATCATATTGGGGTTACCAAGGGGCTCATCAAATGGAGTAGCACAGACAGAACTGGGGAGAGTAGGAGCAAAAGGCAAAATGGTAGAAAGAGCAGTTTAATTCTGGTTTAGAATAAATTCATTGGAAGAAAATTATACATTAAAACAATGCATGGTTGTACAGGAGAAAATGGGGAAAATGAAACTTGGGTGCACAAAATATGGATGATACTGGAAGAAATAGGTATGGAGGAAAGAAACCAAGTAAGGGTTTCTGAAGGAAATTAGAACAACGGTGGGGAATATCGAAAAGCAAGAAATTGTAAGTAGCTTTAATGACAAAAGATAATTAATAGATTATAGATTCTTAAAAATGGGATGGAGGAGAGAGAAATATATCGAAGTATGCAATAGAGAGACCAGAATGGGATATGCATGGGCTAGGATGGGGGTAACGAACCTTAGTGATATGATAGGGATAAAAAAAGGGGAGAGATGCACGAAATGTGATAGATTGTGTGAAAAGTGGCACTATATTTTGGAATGTAATGGTACGAGAAAAGGGAGAGAAAATTTAGTACTCAAAAACTGGAAATATTTCCCATTAGAGTTAAAAGTTAGGAAAATTTTTGTTTTAGATCAGATAAATATATGTAAAAAGTAAGAAAATATTTAGGAAAAATTAGATTAAAGTGAATAGAGAAAATGGAAAAGTGTAATGAAGGGTAAAAGCAATTAGTGAACACAATAAACTTACCCATTGTATATAAAACAAAATGTTAAATATAAGGGGAAGTAATTGAAATAAACAATTCCAAAAGGGAGGAATAAATTATTGTATATTGTGGAAAATATGGTTATAATTAATTATATTTGTTTTATTTTATTTTTGTATTAGATTAAGTGTGTATTTGTATAATTAGAATTGTTAGAGTAAATATTACTTAAAAATGTTCATATCCACAGAAAAAAAGAAAGAAAAAATTCCATATGCATAAATGTTGTGCTTTAATAAGATCTACATATTTCTACACTAAGATTTTTGTCTGTCTGGCACGGTTTATCAGTTATGCAAAAGATCCGATTGAGGAGGGCTTCATGACCTATTCCAAGAAAATTGAAGATGTATATTTCATTTGCCAAGAAAATATCTTAAACATATGGTATTTTAATGCCAAACGTAGAACAATTTTTGAGGAAATTAAACTTTTCTATGTAAAGGATTGTTTGGAGTGAAGATTTTCTTGAAAATCTTTGTGTCACATTCTTAGAAGACCTTGAACTTAAATAAAATGTACTATCGAACCGATATTCGTTTTGGGAATAAAATGAAATTGAGATTTTATTTGTGACACTGCCTAATTGTTGGTCAGATTGGCTCGGTTGGATAGGCACATGTCTACTTATCCTAAGTTCGCGGTTTCGAACCTGGCCCAGACCGATGGTTTTTAAGTGTGCTTAAAAGCGACAGCACCTTGTTAGTAGATTTACTACTCGTAGCATGTAAAGGAACTCCTGCAGGATGAGGTTCTGGCAAACCGACAGTGCTAATATGATCGCTAAAGTCTGTACATGGAATTCTTGGATGTACACAATATCTTTTCTACCCTGTGCACGTGGTAGAGAAAATAAAAATCCAAGATGTCTGATTTCAAAATGCGAAAAATGAATATTGCTATATATGATGAAGCAAATGCAAATAAGTTAAGACCCACCTTGCCCATCGTGTGCACTATTATCTCTCTTCCTGGTGAACTGTTCAACTGTGTGAGACAGCCGTAAATAGACCTTTTATAGTCTCAGAGGTTGACCATGGCTTTTGTTGGTGATAACTCGAAACCAACCAAGAGATAAGAGTTTCTTACAGCAGGTGAGTGATTAACGTGTCTATTCCGGAAACTTCCTCCGCAGTTGCGCAACTTAGTGCATATTACTAGTCTGTTATGTATTAGATCCATAGCTAGGGTCACTGTATTAAAGATATCAGAGAGAACAGACTGGCACCGATGCGCTCTCTAAGTGAAGAGTTCAAAGTCATGAACAGCCCACAAATTTCACTCGTACCTAAACCTTATATCCACCCCGAACAAAATGTGCAAATTTGAGTATAATGGGTTGCAAGCTAAGTCCTGCACTACTTAACATATAATGTTTATAGATGAATTTATTAGTTGAATTATTAGAACTTAAGGGAATACGAAGGGGTCGGACCTGAGGAGAGACGACAGCTGAGGATAGGGTCCCTAACAACTACAGATTTCCACTCTCCGGTGACGGCTCGTACCCCGAAGAAATTAAGCAAATCAAGGGATGAGACAGGGATACAGCCTGTAAGTTATGCAACAGCGTTATCTACAACACTCAAGCGTCGACTGTACCTCGCCTTCTGTGTTGTCATCATGTGACGACTGACCCCTTCCACTGCCTATAGTCCAAACTCCGCAACCTTTTGTTTCCTTTATGAAGGTTCGATCTCTAGTTATAATGTTCCAGGAAAGAAAACATCTGATAGGTTCATGTGTGTAATTCATGAAAGGCAATGTGGATAAACAGCATACCAACGTTATCTTGAGCGGTAGCCACCGGCACGGTGCGGAGGAACTTGTTGATAATCCGTTATAATTTAAAAATATCACAAGAAAATACAAAAATAACGACGCACCACGGGAAACATCCTGTCACTCAAAGATAAGCATAGAAGGAGAAATATTGGAACAAGTTTCCCATGTGCCTCGTGACAAAAGTGCTTTAATAACGTAGAATGCAAAATTAATACATTCCAACATATTTGTGAAACAATAAATAAAATGTTGAAAGATAAGGCGTTAAGGAAAACAAAGTTGAAATTATATAAAACAATGGTGGTATCAGTTTTATTACATAAAAGCGAATCCTAGATCAGAAAACAAGAGAATTACAAGTAATATACAAAGAGCTGGAATGAGATATAGGGTTGTGAAAGATTGTACCTATAAGAAGGGATTCAATAAAAAATGCTGATATTTATGAAGAATTAAATGTATAGGAATGATTTAAATGAGACGACTGAAGCAATAAGAATAGCTAGAAGAAACATATGAATAGAGAGTACCCAGGATCGCCCTAGGAAGCGATAGGAATGATAGAGCGAGGATGGAACTGGCCAAAGGTCCAATCCCTGGAATGAAGCAGACTTTCTCTGCTATGTACTCATAGTAAGTGGAGAAAGTATTGTATTCCACCCAAAAAATGCGATTTCAAGATTTCCTTTCACCGGAAATACATATTCTGAGCGAGTCGGGTGTGAGTAAACATTAATCATGAAGGATGTGCAATTCTAAATGACATTCAAAGCTTGTTATGGACAGTGACGATGATGAGGACTTGGCAGTCTCAGCATTCGTTTTGAGGTGCCTCACATAAATCATTAGTTTATCACTTTGCACAATGGTTCTGTGGTCAACCACAAGGCACTTTGCCTTCTCATTGTGTAATACACACGCAATCGGCTAAGAGGAAAACCTAATAGAACAGATACTGCTTTGACGCAATAGGACTAATTTTGTGGATAAGTTTACCACATGCTAAGCAGAGCCTCCCAGATAAAGTACAGGCCCCCTGACAGCATACTTGTGGGGTCTCCTGAACCCCAACTTCATCAGTTCCCATATAATTACTAAAACCCAGATTTCTGAGCAAAATGCTTAACTTTTTCCATAGTGTTAAGGATACGTAGAAACATAATTCGTCAGACGCATCCAGATGAGCAGTATTGACTATGTTTGTGTTTATTTGTGCTTATTTCTCAGGAATACGTTTTTACGATGTTTAACTAAAACAGCATATTTTACACAAAACTGTAAATTTAAAAGTGCATATTTCATAGTTGTCGGTGATTTATCAGCGATTCGCTATTTTCTCCGCTAAATGCATAAGAAAAAAAGGTTTGAGGAGAAAAAGGAGAACAATGGAGAACATGGTTAAGATGTTGTGTTATACTACGCAGAATATTTCAGTGAAGTGAAAACTGTATTGAATTCCCTAAATGTAGCAGAAGCAGTCAGTATTACCACAGCAAAATAATGTTTTTAAAAGTGGCACCAAAGAAAATACACAGTACATCCGTAATCTTTTCTCCAAATTACCTAAACTTCTAAAGCAGTTGGACGCTCGAAATAATTCCTTGGTACAGTCACTTTCTGATGAAATGTCAGTTATATTGTCGTCAGAAACACACGAGGTTGCCAAAATAAACTCAATCAGGTGTTACAAAAATTTTCCGGTTCCAAACACTGTGTCAAATTTCCCCTTCGCTTTCTGGCGAAGAAACACACATTGAGGGGGAATTCACCGAAATGTTTTCCTCATGCACCTGTGACGTCATCCGGCATTGAAAGAACATTTTCATTCTACAAATAATTTTTCACTGATAAACGCAGGAGGTTTACGCAGAAAAATCTCAGGATGAACTTCCCATATGTGCTATAACAGGCTTCGATGAAGTAAAAGTTCTGTGGAACTATTTATCACCAAATTTGCATATATTTGTCTTTGCTTAATTTGATGCTTATTTTCATCATTGTTCGTGCTTATTTGCTCGCTTATTTTACTATTTTATTGTGCTTAGAAGTTCGGACTTTAATAATTACACTGGTCTACGGTCAAAATCTATCCGGGTTAAAAATAGTTCATTCCTATTCATTTTATGTGAAATAAACTGTATGACATTTAAAACGTTTGCTTAAATCTCATTTTCTTGAAAGAGAATGTGCTTTTGTAATGTTGGTGATCTGTTTTCCTGTTACGGCTTAGTAAACTATAGAGAAGATATTTTGTTTGCATAAATGTGCTTTGTTTTCCTCAGGGAAACCAATCGGGTCATATTTTTGAGTAGTTTTCTGTTTGAAGTTAAATGTTCAGATGTACATACAAAATGTATACAAAAAGCAGAAACCTTTATCTCATATTTGCATTATGAACATCCAGTAAATTACCTTATTTTCCCGTGATAAAATCGTACCTTTACACATCAGGTTATAACTTATGAAGAATTAAGTGAAAGCTGCTATTCAAGGAGAATGTTTCAAGTATTGTGTTATCTCATAAGTAATGTCGGCTTTTTAATTGGGTTTATATGGTACGTATACATTCTTTTATTTTTTTCACTGCCTTTGATAGAGTCCTGTGGTTATTGCTTTGTACTGTTAACATGTTGGCAGCCAGCAGTTTGCAATACACGATTTTAAAATGGAGGCAACAAAGTTTGAGGTTAGAGTTCTTCTGAAGCAATACTGGAAACAAGATTATAAAGCAGCTGATACCGCGACTCGAATATGTAAAGTCGAAGATGAGAGTATTGTTAGTGACCAAGTAGGAAGACGAAAGTCTCAGGTTGGAGACGAAAACATTAAAGATTAACAACAGTTTGAAGGACCCAAGTTATGGAATATTGAGAATCTCGCAGAGTTTGGGAAGAAAATCCAAAGACAAACACTCGGAGGTAGTCAGAAGAACTTGTGCTTCAAAACATATACTATACATTGCCATATTAAGACACTTACAAAATCGTTCAGAAGCTATAAATGTGTACCACATGAATTGACATCTGATCAAGCTCAATGTGGAGTGAATATCTGTCGTCAATTTATCCTTTATCTCTGGGGTAACAGATTTATCAGGAGAACTGTCGTATGTGATGAAAACTGGGTGTATTGATGCAACCCTGACACCTTGAAACTGCTACAAGCCTGAAAATGTAATTAAAAATATCGATTTGGTCCCAAAATAATGATAGTATCTGGTGGAATTCTGAGGGTGTGATTCTTGGGAATTGGTTCTAAATGGACATGCAGTCGATGTGGATCTTCGTTCTTAATAGCAGCAACTAATTCATCAAGTTTTGAGGCAAAGGTATCCGACATTAGTTAAGAGAAACAAGAGTTTCTTTGCAGCAGGACAATGCGAGACCCCGTATATTCAAAGAACAATGGACAAAATTCAGGAATTGGAAGGAACCTAACCACTACCACGTTCAGCACAGCCCTGATTTTGCGCTATAAGATTACCATCTGTTTAGATTCCTGTACCGTTTCCTTCACGGAAGAAAGTTTGGAAACACTGAAGCAGTTGAAATGGGTATCAACAAATTCTTCGTATCAAAAACCATAAACTGGTACCGTTGTGGGATAGCAAACCTTACTGAAAGGTGGCTCAGGACTACAGAATCTAATAGTCTTTACACTGAAGATTACAATTGTTTCCTGAAACAACACGTTTTAAATAAAGGTTAGCTTAAAAACCGAATTACTTATGAGACATCACCTATATTTAAAGACAAAAGCCCCACATCTCAGTGATCCTAAAATCAAAGAGGGAATCTTTGTTAGTCCACAAATTACTTTAATAGAGTCATTGAAAGGACGAGAAAGCAGCTTGGAAAGCCTTCAGAATTGTTGTTTACAATTTGAGAAATCAAAGAGATGAAAATTATAACCTAGCTGTTAATGCACATTTGAGGACATACATTATCGCTTGAACCTATTTTATTCTCTTTCCTTCCCCTTGTAGCTCAAATACAATATGCGATGAGACTGCAATGCGATATACCAATCTGCCTATGTTTAATTTGATTAACTTAAAGTAGATAGCAGTTAAGCGTTTTTAAGAATGTCCAATTGTGAATAGAGAAACTGATGAGAGTGCAACATATCAGATTTTCTTTTTTTCCTCCTATTCGTGCAAAGAACAGAATTGCGAAGTATCACTTAGCAACCAGGTCTTAAAAGATTTGACTATTCTTAAGCCTACTCCATTACTTTTCTCTCATTGTGCCGACAAGGAAATATATAATAAAAGCATTTCTTCAAATATTTATGTCGATTAACATGAAGTAGATAGTGGAATAAGTTTTTTAAGGTATAGTTTGTTGAATAGTTAGAGAAAGTCACGTGAAGGTAAGACATCAGACTTTTTATTTCTTACGAACGATAGGGCTCAAGTCTCACACTGTTAATTTTCATTTCATGTGCCGTGTATGTATTGATAATCTTGGGCTTTGAATGGAACTAAACGTTTTTGAAAACGTTCCACTAAGGGGTTTATTCCTGATGTTCACATTAGCCACCAGTTGACAATCCCTCTCTTAAATTTTTGCAGCTTTGTTAAAATATTTTACTGTGTTGTTTGATTCAGTATTGTGCGACATACCACTTCAATCGTGTTGTAATTAATTGATAATGTTTATGTTATTTTTGTCTTATTAACCTTTATTTGTCATTCAACACAAATGTTATCTTAAATGAAATACTAGTTGAAATACCCGGTGTTACCCGTGGTTTGACAATTTATCCCTACAACTTTTGGACTTAGGCTGCACTTGCCCAATAGCTTGTTTCTTTGGAGGCATTTAAAATATGTTATTTAATCCACCTAAACAAAGATTTATTAAAACTCTTAAGATGTTATAAAGAACAAAAAATAAACAAAACAATTAATAAGACCGGGAAGACACTATGCAAAAGCACAGTTGAACAACTACAAATGCCACAGGAAGAAAAGCGAGTAGAGAAAATCCTGTGAATGTAGTACACTGCATTTCAATTTCAATCATATACAAAATTGCATGAATTGTTTATAGAAGAGTGAGCAGAGAAATAGATGTGTATGTGTTACGAAAAAGAAAAGAGAATAGGGAAAACCTTGTGAAAGTAATGGTAAAATGGACAGCATGAAAACCTTCTCCTTAAAAATGTTCATGGTGATCGATCAACAGGTGTTGGAGTTTATCAACTTCAGAACACCAACATCAATTTTTATGTACCTATAGATCAAGCTTATATGTAAAACTGCCAACAAATGACCTTGCCCTTCCTTGACTAGTTTATCCAGTAAAAATGAGGATAAGAAGCAGGAGTATGTTTCAAACTTCACGATATGATAAAACCAGCTAGTTAGCGAATCGCGAAGCTGAACAGAAGCTGTTTTGTTGGCCCTATCCATTATTTGCTGAGTCAGAACATTGTTTTAGTTATTTTAATATCTAATCAATTTGTATGACAAAAACTCGCCTGTCTATATTAAAGCCAGTCCACAACTTTCAACGTATGAATGAACAAGAATACGTTTCAAATGTCAACAAACGAAAATGTCAGTTGCGTTTACCTATTGGCTAAACAGGAGCCAAAATCAGCACTCATCTCTGTGGCCTATCTAGCTGCGACCATGTGGCATCCTGTGGTTCCCTCACTTCATCCCTGCCTCCTGGGGGGGCGGTAGTAGCCACAACAGATCTGAGTGCGAGGTGCACGAGGTGTCCCCCTCCATATTTACCCCATACCCTATACGCTATAGTGAATGCGATTTAATACTGGAAAACCATCTAAAGCACAGTACATCACCTACAGTTCAAAATTATGGAACGAATTATATTTCGAAAGTGACTGCATATGCTATCAAACAGGAAGTAGCTGCTAATGAATTCGTTTCCAAAGGAAATCCTCCATATGGAATATTGTAACAAAGAGAAATAAATATTTTAAGAAACACCTTTCGTGGCAAAGAAATTATTTTAAAGAAGTGCGGGGAAAGTTCAACGCACAGGAAAGAGATGAACCTCCCACAAAAAGATTGTCTGGTGACAAGAATAAAAACCAGAAGTTGTGCTATGAAATCATAGTAAATATATGAAATTTAATAACTGGATACTATATACTACGCTGGGACTTAAGGCTCTTATGAAGAAATCAAATTCTAAGACTAGCGTGCAAGTTTCCAGACACCTCAAATTATTAACATTAGTAGCAGTCCATAAAATATGCTATTTGACTTTGTTAAGCTATGAAATAAGTTGATTACTGTTTATTCTTTCTATGATTTTGAAAACAAACCTGTCCATGAACAGGTACTTCATATAAATACCTTCTTCTTTATCTGATTACCCTCCCGTATGGAAGACTGACACCCCTAGGACTTGCCAGACATTGCCTAGGGTCAGATGCCTGTCGGAGAGCAGAAGAACCTATGGACCATACAGAGTGAAGACCTGGAAGCAGGTATTCAGCCAAGCACCAGGTATGAGAGTGAGGAAGAGGATGAAATGAAATGCAGGCGAAATGTGAGCATAAACATCTTTTATCGTGTAAAAAGACAATTCTGCATACAACACAAAACGTATAAAAAGCAAACTTTATTTCAAATAATACACATTTCTGTCTGCGGTCCCTTAAACTCCACTCACTCACTTTAAGGAGATCTACATCTTTTGTGTGTATAAAGTTTGATCATCTCTTAAGGTTACACATGACACAAAATTCATTCAGAATGAAGGGAATATATATCATTTGTCATGAAAATCTTAAATATATATTTTAATCAAAATAGTTGGAGTGATTGAGAATATAAAAAATCTTATGTGTTGCACTCACATGACTTTATCTACTCTTGTACTGAACATTCTTACAAACTATTATTCCTCTATCTTCTTCGTGTTGAGATAAAAAATTTCAGAAATTATCTTATTGCTCGTTTTCTTGCACGTACTATGGGAATATGGGAATACAGCACACTT
The DNA here is from genome assembly GCA_030765045.1 of Tenodera sinensis. Taxonomy (NCBI): domain Eukaryota; kingdom Metazoa; phylum Arthropoda; class Insecta; order Mantodea; family Mantidae; genus Tenodera; species Tenodera sinensis. Next base: position 32,853,002 of record CM060968.1, read on the forward strand.
TGAACGTTTTTCAAATTCCGTTCTCTTTGCACGGCTAACATATAAAAAATGAAAAACGATGTTTCATTTGACAAAAGTTTGTCTTCCAAAAAAATTTATTCCAACATAAGTGGTGTATTTTAGCAAGATCTACATTTTTGTAGACTGAGATTTGGTCTATCTCTTACGGTTTAACAGTTAAGGAAAAGTCATCGAGAGTAAACACAGGACTGCATGGGCTATAGCTAGAAAATTCAAAATATGCATTTCATTTGTCATAAAAATATATTAAACATATAGCATTTTAATCAAATAAAGCCATTTTCGATAAAATCAAAGCTTTCGAAAAAATTTTCCAGGTAAAGAGTAGTTCAGGGTGGAGGAATTTTCTTCAAAATCTTCGTATCGCATCCTTGAAGGACATTAAACTTAAATACCAAGTTTGGTTTTTAACCGAGTTTTCGTTTTTGAGTTATGCTGTCCAAAGACTGACCGAGACAGACATACACACACATGGACCTTTTTCTAAACATACTTTTTTATTATTCAGGGGGTCTCAAAACATGTTTAAGGTGAAATCACGATATCGAGCTTTGGGTGGAATACAATACTCACTCTACTAAATGTAGAACAGAAAGTAAAAATATCAGAAACAAAAGAAATGTCTAGGTAAGTTACTAAGGATTGGAGAATCTTCTTTAAAATCTAGTTGTATCATTGTCGGAAGATGTTCCATAACACGTAGGAGGCTGTGGGATTTGTACAGTAATGTTCAATTTTTACTCTCTCTACTGGTAAGCAGGGGAAGTATGGTGTTCCACACAAAAACTCTGTTTTGAGGCCCCCTGAATCCAAAAAAAGCATTTTTAAAAAAAGGTCCGTGCGTGTGTCTGTGTGTCTGGGTCTGGGTCTCGGTCTGGGCCTGGGTCTGGCTCTGTGTCTAGGTCTGGGCCTGTGTCTGGGCCAGGGTCTCGGTCTGGGTCTGGGCCTGGGTCTTGGTCTGGCTCTCGGTCTGGGTCTGGGTCTGGGCCTGGGTCTGGGCCCGGGTCTGGGTCTCAGTCTGGGTCTGGGTCTCGGTCTGGCTCTCGGTCTGGGCCAGGGTCTCGGTCTGGGTCTGGGTCTCGGTCTGGGCCTGTGTCTGGGCCAGGGTCTCGGTCTGGGTCTGGGTCTCGGTCTGGGCCTGGGTCTGGGTCTGGCTCTCGGTCTGGGTCTGGGTCTGGGCCTGTGTCTGGGCCAGGGTCTCGGTCTGGGTCTGGGTCTCGGTCTGGGCCTGGGTCTGGGTCTGGCTCTCGGTCTGGGTCTGGGTCTGGGTCTGGGTCTGGCTCTCGGTCTGGGTCTGGGTCTCGGTCTGGGCCTGGGTCTGGGTCTGGCTCTCGGTCTGGGTCTGGGTCTGGGTCTGGGCCTGGGTCTGGGCCTGGGTCTGGGTCTGGCTCTGGGTCTCGGTGTGGGTCTGGGTCTGGGCCTGGGTCTGGCTCTGGGTCTCGGTCTGGGTCTGGGTCTGGGCCTGAGTCTCGGTCTGGGTCCGGGTCTCGGTCTGGGCCTGGGTCTGGGTCTCGGTTTGGGTCTGGGTCTCGGTCTGGGTCTGGGTCTGGGTCTCGGTCTGGGCCTGGGTCTGGAACTGGGTCTCGGTCTGGGTCTCGGTCTGGGTCTCGGTCTGGGTCTGGGTCTCGGTCTGGGCCTGGGTCTCGGTCTGGGTATCGGTCTGGGTCTGGGTCTCGGTCTGGGTCTGGGTCTCGGTCTGGGTCTGGGTCTCGGTCTGGGCCTGGCTCTGGGTCTCGGTCTGAGTCTGGGGATGGGTCTCGGTCTGGGTCTCGTTCTGGGTCTGGGTCTGGGCCTGGATCTCGGTCTGAGTCTCGGTCTGGGTCACGGTCTGGGTCTGGCTCTGGGTTTCGGTCTGGGTCTGGGTCTCGGTGTGGGTCTCGGCCTGGCTCTGGCTCTGGGTCTCGGTCTGGGTCTCGGTCTGGGTCTGCGTCTGGGTTTGGGCCTGGGTCTGGCTCTGGGTCTCGGTGTGGGTCTGGGTCTGGGCCTGGGTCTGGCTCTGGGTCTCGGTCTGGGTCTGGGTCTGGGCCTGGGTCTCGGTCTAGGTCTGGGCCTGGGTCTGGGTCTGCGTCTCGGTCTGGGACTGGGTCTGGGCCTGGGTCTCGGTCTGGACCTGGGTCTCGATCTAGGTTTCGGTCTGGGTCTGGGTCTCGGCCTGGGTCTGGCTCTGGGTCTGGGTCTCGGTCTGGGCCTGGGTCTGGCTCTGGGTCTCGGTCTGGGTCTGGGTCTGGGTCTGGGTCTTGGCCTGGGTCTGGGTCTGGGTCTCGGTCTGGGTATGGGTTTGGGTCTGGGCCTGGGACTGGCTCTGGGTCTCGGTCTGGCTCTGGGTCTCGGTCTGGGTCTGGGTCTCGGCCTGGGTCTGGGTCTGGGTCTCGGTCTGGGTATGGGTCTGGGTCTGGGTCTCGGCCTGGGTCTGGCTCTGGGTCTCGGTCTGGGTCTGGGTCTCGGTTTGGGTCTGACTCTGGGTCTCGGTCTGGGTCTGGGTCTCGGTTTGGGTGTGGGTCTGGGCCTGGGTCTGGGCCTGGGTCTGGCTCTGGGTCTCGGTCTGTGTCTGGGTCTAGGTCTGGGCCTGGGTCTGGCTCTGGGTCTCGATCTGGGCCTGGGTCTGGCTCTGGGTCTCGGTCTGGGTCTGGGTCTGGGTCTGGGCCTGGGTCTGGCTCTGGGTCTGGGTCTGGGTCTGGGCCTGGGTCTGGCTCTGTGTCTCGGTCTGTGTCTGGGTCTAGGTCTGGGCCTGGGTCTGTCTCTGGGTCTCGGTCTGGGCCTGGGTCTGGGTCTGGGCCTGGGTCTGGCTCTGGGTCTGGGCCTGGGTCTGGGTCTAGCTCTGGGTCTCGCTCTGGGCCTGGGTCTGGCTCTGGGTCTCGGTCTGGGTCTGGGTCTGGTTCACGGTCTAGGTCTGGGTCAGGGCCTGTGTCTGAGCCTGGGTCTGGCTCTGGGTCTCGGTCTCGGTCTGGGTCTGGGTCTGGGCGAGGGTCTGGGCCTGGGTCTGGGCATGGGTCTGGCTCTGTGTCTCGGTCTCGGTCTGGGTCTGGGCCTCGGTCCAGCTCTGGGTCTGGGTCTGGGTCTGGTTCTGGGTATCGGTCTGGGCCTGGACCTGGGTCTGGGCCTGGGTCTGGGCATGGGGCTGGCTCTGGGTCTCGGTCTCGGTCTGGGTCTGGGCCTCGGTCCAGCTCTGGGTCTGGGTCTGGGTCTGGTTCTGGGTATCGGTCTGGGCCTGGGCCTGGGTCTGGCTCTGGGTCTCGGTCTGGGTCTGGATCTGGGTCTGGGCCTGGGTCTGGCTATGGCTCTCGGTCTCGGTCTGGGTCTGGGCCTCGGTCCAGCTCTGGGTCTGGGTCTGGGTCTGGTTCTGGGTATCGGTCTGGGCCTGGGTCTGGGTCTGGCCTTGGGTCTCGGTCTGGGTCTGGATCTAACTCTGGGTCTGGCTCTGGGTCTCGGTCTGGGTCTGGAACTGGGTCTGGGTCTGGCTCTGGGTCTCGGTCTCGGTGTGAGTCTGGGTCTGGGTCTGGTCCTGGGTCTGGCTCTGGGTCTGGGTCTCGGTCTGCGCCTGGGTCTGGCTCTGGGTCTGGGTTTCGCTCTGGGCCGGGGTCTGGCTCTGGGTCTCGGTCTCGGTCTGGGTCTGGGTCTGGGTCTGTTCCTGGGTCTGGGACAGGGTCTGGGCCTGGGTCTGGGCCAGAGTCTGGCTCTGGGTCTCGGTCTAGTTCGGGGTCTGGATCAGGGCCTGGGTCTGGGTCTCGGTCTGTGTCTGGGTCTGGGCCTGGGTCGGGCTCTGGGTCTCGGTCTGGGTCTCGGTCTGGGCCTGGGTCTGGCTCTGGGTCTCGGTCTCGGTCTGTGTCTGGGTCGGGGCCTGGGTCTGGCTCTGGGTCGCGGTCTGGGTCTGGGTCTGAGTCTGGGCCTGGGTCTGGCTCTGGGTCTCAGTCTCGGTCTGGGTCTTGGCCTGGGTCTGGCTCTGGGTCTCGGTCTGGGTCTGGGGCTGGGTCTGATTCTGGGTCTGGGTCTGGCTCTGGGTCTGGGTCTCGGTCTGGGTCTGGGTCTCGGTGTGGGTCTGGTTCTGGGTCTGGGTCTGCATCTGTGCCTGGGTCTGGCTCTGGGTCTCGGTCTGGGTCTGGTCTGGGTCTGGGCCTGGGTCTGGCTCTGGGTCTCGGTCTGGGTCTGGGCCTGGGTCTGGCTCTCGGTCTGGGTCTCGGTCTGGGCCTGGTTCTGGGCCTGGGTCTGGCTCTGTGTCTCGGTCTGGTTCTGAAGACTCGGCAACCGAAGACTCGGCAACCGAAGACTCGGCAACCGAAGGCTCGGCAACCGAAGGCTCGGCGCCCGAAGGCTCGGCGCCCGAAGGCTCGGCAACCGTAGGCTCGGCAACCGAAGGCTCGGCAACCGAAGGCTCGGCAACCGAAGGCTCGGCAACCGAAGGCTCGGCAACCAAAGGCTCGGCAACCGAAGGCTCGGTAACCGAAGGCTCGGCACCCGAAGGCTCGGCAACCGAAGGCTCGGCAACCGAAGGCTCGACAACCGAAGACCCCAAATCAAACATTCGACACCGAAGACTCGACACTCGTAGACTCCAGACCCGTAGACTCGACACCAAAGACTCCACTCGGTAGAAACGACACCAATGACCGCACATCGAAGACCCGACATACCATATTCGACATTGAAAGCTCATTGAAAATACCACGTTGAAAATTTGACATCGAAAATTCGACATCCAAACTTCGTCAAGGAATATTCCTCATCGAAAATTCGACATCGCAAATTCGACATTAAAAATCTACATCGCAAATTAACATTCGGAACCTCGTCACCGGGGACTCGACACTCGGAACCTCGACACGCTGTACTCGACACCCGAAGACTCGGAACACGAAGACCAACATACGAGGACCCCAAACGAATGCCCGACACCAAAATACAGCAAACCTAGAATTCGACATCGAAAATTAGACATCTAAATTTTGACATCGAAAATTCCTCATCGAAAATTCCTGATCGAAAACTCGACATGGAAAATTCGACATGGAAAACTCGACACCCGAAACCTCGACACCCGAAACCTCGACACTCGAAACCTCGACACCCGAAATCTCGACACCCGTAAACTCGACACGGAAACCTCGACACCGGAAACCTCGACACCCAAAAGCTCGATACCCAAAAACCTCGATACCCAAAACCTCGAAACCCGAGGGCTCGACACCCGAAAAAAGGAAACGGAGGACCCAACACCGAAACCTCAACACCCGAAACCTCCACACCGAGGACCCCACACCGGAAATCCCAGACAAAGAATTCCACGTCGAAAATTCGAACCCAGGAACCTCGTCACCGAGGACTCGACAACCCAAGACTCGGCAACCGAAGACTCGGCAACCGAAGACTCGGCAACCGAAGACTCGGCAATCGAAGACTCGGCAACCGAAGACACGCCAACCGAAGACTCGGCAACCTAAGACTCGGCAACCGAAGACTCGGCAACCGAAGACTCGGCAACCGAAGACTCGGTAACCGAAGGCTCGGAAACCAAAGGCTCGGCAACCGAAGGCTCGGCAACCGAAGGCTCGGCAACCGAAGCCTCGACAACCGAAGGTTCGGCACCGAAGGCTCGGCAACCGAAGGCTCGACAACCGAAGCCTCGACAACCGAAGACTCGACAACCGAAGACTCGACAACCGAAGACTCGACTACCGAAGACTCGACAACCGAAGACTCGACAACCGAAGACTCGACAACCGAAGACTCGAAAACTGAAGACTCGACAACCGAAGACTCGGCAACCGAGGACTCGACAACCGAAGACTCGATCCCGAAGACTCGACAACCGAAGACTCGGCACACGAAGACCCACATACGAAGACCCGAAACGAAACCTCGATACCCGAATACACCAAATCGAAAATCCGACGTCGAAAATCCGACCTCGAAAATTCGACATCGAAAATTCGACATCGAAAATTCGACATCGAAAATTCGACATCAAAAATTCGACATCAAAAATTCGACCTCAAAAATTCGACCTCGAGAATTCAACATCGAAAATTCCTCATCGAAAATTCCTGATCGAAAATTCCTGATCGAAAACTCGACATGGAAAATTCGACATGGAAAATTCGACATGGAAAATTCGACACCCGAAACCTCGACACCTTAAACCTCGACACCCGAAACCTCGACACCCGAAATCTCAGCACCCGTAAACTCGACACGGAAATCTCGACACCCGTAAACTCGACACGGAAACCTCGAAACCGTAATCCTCGACACCCAAAACCTAGACACCTTCGAGGGCTCGACACCCGAAAAAAGGAAACGGAGGACCCAACACCAAAACCTCAACACCCGAAACCTCCACACCGAGGACCCCACACAGGAAATCCCAGACAAAGAATTCCACGTCGAAAATTCGAACCCCGGAACCTCGTCACCGAGGACTCGGCAACCGAAGGCTCGGCAACCGAAGACTCGGCAACCGAAGACTCGGCAACCGAAGACTCGGCAACCTAAGACTCGGCAACCGAAGACTCGGCAACCGAAGACTCGGCAACCGAAGACTCGGCAACCGAAGACTCGGCAACCGAAGACTTGGCAACCGAAGACTCGGCAACCGAAGGCTCGGCAAACGAAGGCTCGGCAACCGAAGGCTCGGCAACCGAAGGCTCGGCAACCGAAGGCTCGACAACCGAAGGCCCGACAACCGAAGCCTCGACAACCGAAGACTCGACAACCGAAGACTCGACAACCGAAGGCTCGACAACCGAAGGCTCGACAACCGAAGACTCCACAACCGAAGACTCGACAACCGAAGATTCGACAACCGAAGACTCGGCAACCGAAGACTCGACTACCGAAGACTCGACAACGGAAGACTCTACAACCGAAGACTCCACAACCGAAGACTCGGCAACCGAAGTCTCGACAACCGAAGACTCGATCCACGAAGACTCGACAACCGAAGACTCGGCACACGAAGACCCACATACGAAGACCCGAAACGAAACCTCGACAGCCGAATACACCAAATCGAAAATCCGACGTCGAAAATCCGACGTCGAAAATCAGACCTCGAAATACCCACATCGAAAATTCGACATCAAAAATTCGACATCGAAAATTCGACATCGAAAATTCGACATCAAAAATTCGACATCAAAAATCCGACCTCAAAAATTCGACCTCGAGAATTCAACATCGAAAGTTCCTCATCGAAAATTCCTGATCGAAAGCTCGACTTGGAAAATTCGACATGGAAAATTCGACATGGAAAATTCCACACCCGAAATCTCGACACCGGAAACCTCGACACCCAAAACCTCGACACCCGAAATCTCGACACCCGTAAACTCGACACGGAAATCTCGGCACCCGTAAACTCGACACGGAAACCTCGAAACCGGAAACCTCGACACCCAAAACCTTGATACCGAAAACCTCGACACCCGAGGGCTCCACACCCGAAAAAAGGAAACGAAGGACCCAACACCGAAACCTCAACACCCGAAACCTCCACACCGAGGACCCCACACCGGAAATCCCAGACCAAGAATACGACGTCGAAAATTCGAACCCCGGAACCTCGTCACCGAGGACTCGGCAACCGAAGACTCGGCAACCGAAGACTCGGCAACCGAAGACTCGACAACCGAAGACTCGACTACCGAAGACTCGTCAACCGAAGACTCGGCACACGAAGACCCACATAAGAAGACCCGAAACGAAACCTCGACACCCGAATACACCAAATCGAAAATCCGACGTGGAAAATCCGACGTCGAAAATCCGACCTCGAAAATCCGACATCGAAAATTCGACATCAAAAATTCGACATCGAAAATTCGACATCAAAAATTCGACATCAAAAATTCGACATCAAAAATTCAACATCAAAAATTCGACCTCAAAAATTCGACCTCGAAAATTCAACATCGAAAATTCCTGATCAAAAATTCCTGATCGAAAACTCGACATGGAAAATTCGACATGGAAAATTCGACACCCAAAACCTCGAAACCGGAAACCTCGACACCCAAAACCTCGACACCCGAAATCTCGACACCCGTAAACTCGACACGGAAATCTCGACACCCGTAAACTCGACACGGAAACCTCGAAACCGGAAACCTTGACACCCAAAACCTCGATACCGAAAACCTCGACACTCGAGGGCTCGACACCCGAAAAAAGGAAACGAGGGACCCAACACCGATACCTCAACACCCGAAACCTCCACACCGAGGACCCCACACCGGAAATCCCAGACCAAGAATTCGACGTCGAAAATTCGAACCCCGGAACCTCGTCACCCAGGACTCGGCAACCGAAGACTCGGCAACCGAAGACTCGGCAACCGAAGACTTGGCAACCGAAGACTCGGCAACCTAAGACTTGGCAACCGAAGACTCGGCAACCGAAGACTCGGCAACCGAAGACTCGGCAACCGAAGACTCGGCAACCGAAGGCTCGGCAACCGAAGGCTCGGCAACCGAAGGCTCGGCAACCGAAGGCTCAGTAACCGAAGGCTCGGCAACCGAAGGCTCGGACACCGAAGGCTCGGCAACCGAAGGCTCGGCAACCGAAGGCTCGGCAACCGAAGGTTCGGCAACCGAAGGTTCAACAACCGAAGGCTCGACAACCGAAGCCTCGACAACCGAAGACTCGACAACCGAAGACTCGACAACCGAAGGCTCGACAACCGAAGGCTCGAAAACCGAAGAATCGACAACCGAAGACTCGACTACCGAAGACTCGACAACCGAAGACTCGACAACCGAAGACTCGACAACCGAAGACTCGACAACCGAAGACACGACAACCGAAGACTCCACAACCGAAGACTCGGCAACCGAAGACTCGACAACCGAAGACTCGATCCCGAAGACTCGGCACACGAAGACCCACATGCGAAGACCCGAAACGAAACCTCGACACCCGAATACACCAAATCGAAAATCCGACGTCGAAAATCCGACGTCGAAAATTCGACATCGATAATTCGACATCGAAAATTCGACATCGAAAATTCGACATCGAAAATTCGACATCGAAAATTCGACATCAAAAATTCTACCTCAAAAATTCGACCTCAAAAATTCGACCTCGAGAATTCAACATCGAAGGTTCCTCATCGAAAATTCCTGATCGAAAGCTCGAAATGGAAAATTCGACATGGAAAATTCGACATGGAAAATTCGACACCCGAAACCTCGACACCGGAAACCTCGACACCCAAAACCTCGACACCCGAAATCTCGAAACCCGTAAACTCGACACGGAAATCTCGACACCCGTAAACTCGACACGGAAACCTCGAAACCGGAAACCTCAACAACCAAAACCTCGATACCGAAAACCTCGACACCCGAGGGCTCGACACCCGAAAAAAGGAAACGAAGGACCCAACACCGAAACCTCAACACCCGAAACCTCCACACCGAGGACCCCACACCGGAAATCCCAGACCAAGAATTCGACGTCGAAAATTCGAACCCCGGAACCTCGTCACCGAGGACTCGGCAACCGAAGGCTCGACAACCGAAGACTCGACAACCGAAGACTCGACAACCGAAACTCGACAACCGAAGACTCGGCAACCGAAGGCTCGGCAACCGAAGGCTCGGCAACCGAAGGCTCGGCAACCGAATTCTCGGCAACCGAAGGATCGGCAGCCGAAGGCTCGACAACCGAAGGCTCGACAACCGAAGGCTCGACAACCGAAGACTCGACAACCGAAGACTCGACAACCGAAGGCTCGACAACCGAAGGCTCGACAACCGAAGACTCGACAACCGAAGACTCGACAACCGAATACTCGACAACCGAAGACTCGACTACCGAAGACTCGACAACCGTAGACTCGACAACCGAAGACTCGACAACCGAAGACTCGTCAACCGAAGACTCGATCACGAAGAGGCGACATCCGAAGACTCGGCACACGAAGACCCACATACGAAGACCCGAAACGAAACCTCGACACCCGAATACACCAAATCGAAAATCCGACGTCGAAAATCCGACGTCGAAATTCCGACATCGAAAATTCGACATCGAAAATTCGACATCGAAAACTAGAGATCAAAAATTCGACATCAAAAATTCGGCCTCAAAAATTCGACCTCAAAAATTCGACCTCGAGAATTCAACATCGAATATTCCTCATCGAAATTTCCTGATCGAAAATTCCTGATCGAAAACTCGACATGGAAAATTTGACATGGAAAATTCGACATGGAAAATTCGACACCCGAAACCTCGACACCAGAAACCTCGACACCCAAAACCTCGACACCCGTAAACTCGACACGAAAATCTCGACACCCATAAACTCGACACGGAAACCTCGACACCCAAAACCTCGATACCGAAAACCTCGACACCCGAGGGCTCGACACCCGAAAAAAGGAAACGAAGGACCCAACACCGAAACCTCAACACCCGAAACCTCCACACCGAGGACCCCACACCGGAAATCCCAGACCAAGAATTCGACGTCGAAAATTCGAACCCCGGAACGTCGTCACCGAGGACTCGGCAACCGAAGACTCGGCAACCGAAGACTCGGCAACCGAAGACTCGGCAACCGAAGACTCGGCAACCGAGGACTCGGCAACCGAAGACTCAGCAACCGAAGACTCGGCAACCGAAGACTCGGCAACCGAAGACTCGGCAACCGAAGACTCGGCAACCGAAGGCTCGGCAACCGAAGGCTTGGTAACCGAAGGCTCGTCAACCGAAGGCTCGGCAACCGAAGGCTCGGCAACCGAAGGATCGGCAACCGAAGGCTCGACAACCGAAGGCTCGACAACCGAAGCCTCGACAACCGAAGACTCGACAACCGAAGACTCGACAACCGAAGGCTCGACAACCGAAGGCTCGACAACCGAAGACTCGACAACCGAAGACTAGACTACCGAAGACTTGACAACCGAAGACTCGACAACCGAAGACTCGACAACCGAAGACTCGGGAACTGAAGACTCGACAACCGAAGACTCGATCCCGAAGACTCGAAAACCGAAGACTCGGCACACGAAGACCCACATACGAAGACCCGAAACGAAACCTCGACACCCGAATACACCAAATCGAAAATCCGACGTCGAAAATCCAACGTCGAAAATCCGACCTCGAAAATTCGACATCAAAAATCCGACCTCAAAAATTCGACCTCAAAAATTCGACCTCGAGAATTCAACATCGAAAATTCCTCATCGAAAATTCCCGATCGAAAATTCCTGATCGAAAACTCGACATGGAAAATTCGACATGGAAAATTCGACATGGAAAATTCGACACCCGAAACCTCGACACCGGAAACCTCGACACCCAAAACCTCGACACCCGAAATCTCGACACCCGTAAACTCGACACGGAAATCTCGACACCCGAAAACTCGACACGGAAACCTCGAAACCGGAAACCTCGACACCCAAGCCCTCGATACCCAAAACCTCGACACCTTCGAGGGCCCGACACCCGAAAAAAGGAAACGGAGGACCCAACACCGAAACCTCAACACCCGAAACCTCCACACCGAGGACCCCACACCGGAAATCCCAGACCAAGAATTGGACGTCGAAAATTCGAACCCCGGAACCTCGTCACCAAGGACTCGGCAACCGAAGACTCGGCAACCGAACACTCCGCAACCGAAGACTCGGCAATCGAAGACACGGCAACAGAAGACTCGGCAACCGAAGAGTCGGCAACCGAAGACTCGGCAACCGAAGGCTCGGCAACCGAAGGCTCGGCAACGAAGGCTCGGCAACCGAAGGCTCGGCAACCGAAGGCTCGGCAACCGAAGTCTCGGCAACCGAAGGCTCGGCAACCGAAGGCTCGGCAACCGAAGGATCGGCAACCTAAGGCTCCACAACCGAAGACTCGACAACCGAAGAGTCGGCAACCGAAGTCTCGGCAACCGAAGGCTCGGCAACCGAAGGCTCGGCAACCGAAGGATCGGCAACCTAAGGCTCGACAACCGAAGACTCGACAACCGAAGACTCGACAACCGAAGACTCGACAACCGAAGACTCGAAAACCGAAGACTCGACAACCGAAGACTCCGAAGGCTCGACAACCGAAGACTCGACAACCGAAGACTCGACAACCGAAGACTCGACTACCAAAGACTCGACAACCGAAGACTCGACAACCGAAGACTCGACAACCGAAGACTCCACAACCGAAGACTCGGCACTCGAAGACTCGACAACCGAAGACTCGATCCCGAAGACTCGACAACCGAAGACTCGGCACACGAAGACCCACATACGAAGACCCGAAACGAAACCTCGACACCCGAATACACCAAATCGTAAATCCGACGTCGAAAATCCGACATCGAAAATTCGACATCGAAAATTCGACATCAAAAATTCGACCTCAAAAATTGGACCTCGAGAATTCAACATCGAAAATTCCTGATCGAAAATTCCTGATCGAAAACTCGACATGGAAAATTCGATATGGAAAATTCGACATGGAAAATTCGACACCCGAAACCTCGACACCGGAAACCTCGACACCCAAAACCTCGACACCCGAAATCTCGACACCCGTAAACTCGACACGGAAATCTCGACATCCGTAAACTCGACACGGAAACCTCGAAACCGGAAACCTCCACACCCAAAACCTCGATACCCAAAACCTCGACACCTTCGAGGGCTCGACACCCGAAAAAAGGAAACGGAGGACCCAACACCGAAACCTCAACACCCGAAACCTCCACACCGAGGACCCCACACCGGAAATCCCAGACCAAGAATTCGACGTCGAAAATTCGAACACCGAAACCTCGTCACCGAGGACTGGGCAACCGAAGACTCGGCAATCGAAGACACGGCAACAGAAGACTCGGCAACCGAAGACTCGGCAACCGAAGACTCGGCAACCGAAGACTCGGCAACCGAAGTCTCGGCAACCGAAGGCTCGGAAACGAAGGCTTGGCAACCGAAGGCTCGGCAACCGAAGGCTCGGCAACCGAAGGCTCCGCAACCGAAGGATCGGCAACCGAAGGATCGGCAACCGAAGGCTCGAATACCGAAGGCTCGACAACCGAAGACTCGACAACCGAAGACTCGACAACCGAAGGCTCGACAACCAAAGGCTCGACAACCGAAGACTCGACAACCGAAGACCCGACAACCGAAGGCTCGACTACCGAAGACTCGACAACCGAAGACTCGACAACCGAAGACTCGACAACCGATGACTCGACAACCGAAGACTCGATCCCGAAGACTCGACAACCGAAGACTCGGCACACGAAGACCCACATACGAAGACCCGAAACGAAACCTCGACACCCGAATACACCTAATCGAAAATCCGACGTCGAAAATCCGACATCGAAAATTCGACATCAAAAATTCGACATCGAAAATTCGACATCGAAAATTCGACATCGAAAATTCGACATCAAAAATTCCACATCAAAAATTCGACATCAAAAATTCGACCTCAAAAATTCGACCTCAAAAATTCGAACTCGAGAATTCAAGATCGAATATTCGTCATCGAAAATTCCTGATCGAAAATTCCTGATCGAAAACTCGACATGGAAAATTCGACACCCAAAACCTCGACACCCGAAATCTCGACACCCGTAAACTCGACACGGAAATCTCGACACCCGTAAACTCGACACGGAAACCTCGACACCCAAAACCTAGATACCGAAAACCTCGACACCCGAGGGCTCGACACCCGAAAAAAGGAAACGAAGGACCCAACACCGAAACCTCAACACCCGAAACCTCCACACCGAGGACCCCACACCGGCAATCCCAGACCAAGAATTCGACGTCGAAAATTCGAACCCCGGAACCTCGTCACCGAGGACTCGGCAACCGAAGACTCGGCAACCGAAGACTCGGCAACCGAAGACTCGGCAACCGAAGACTCGACAACCGAAGACACGACAACCGAAGACTCCACAACCGAAGACTCGGCAACCGAAGACTCGACAACCGAAGACTCGATCCCGAAGACTCGGCACACGAAGACCCACATGCGAAGACCCGAAACGAAACCTCGACACCCGAATACACCAAATCGAAAATTCGACATCGAAAATTCAACATCGTAAATTCGACATCGAAAATTCGACATCAAAAATTCGACCTCAAAAATTCGACCTCGAGAATTCAACATCGAAGGTTCCTCATCGAAAATTCCTGATCGAAAATTCCTGATCGAAAACTCGACATGGAAAATTCGAAATGGAAAATTCGACACCCGAAACCTCGACACCGGAAACCTCGACACCCAAAACCTCGACACCCGAAATCTCGAAACCCGTAAACTCGACACGGAAATCTCGACACCCGTAAACTCGACACGGAAACCTCGAAACCGGAAACCTCGACAACCAAAACCTCGATACCGAAAACCTCGACACTCGAGGGCTCGACACCCGAAAAAAGGAAACGAGGGACCCAACACCGATACCTCAACACCCGAAACCTCCACACCGAGGACCCCACACCGGAAATCCCAGACCAAGAATTCGACGTCGAAAATTCGAACCCCGGAACCTCGTCACCCAGGACTCGGCAACCGAAGACTCGGCAACCGAAGACTCGGCAACCGAAGACTTGGCAACCGAAGACTCGGCAACCTAAGACTTGGCAACCGAAGACTCGGCAACCGAAGACTCGGCAACCGAAGACTCGGCAACCGAAGACTCGGCAACCGAAGGCTCGGCAACCGAAGGCTCGGCAACCGAAGGCTCGGCAACCGAAGGCTCAGTAACCGAAGGCTCGGCAACCGAAGGCTCGGACACCGAAGGCTCGGCAACCGAAGGCTCGGCAACCGAAGGCTCGGCAACCGAAGGTTCGGCAACCGAAGGCTCAACAACCGAAGGCTCGACAACCGAAGCCTCGACAACCGAAGACTCGACAACCGAAGACTCGACAACCGAAGGCTCGACAACCGAAGGCTCGAAAACCGAAGAATCGACAACCGAAGACTCGACTACCGAAGACTCGACAACCGAAGACTCGACAACCGAAGACTCGACAACCGAAGACTCGACAACCGAAGACACGACAACCGAAGACTCCACAACCGAAGACTCGGCAACCGAAGACTCGACAACCGAAGACTCGATCCCGAAGACTCGGCACACGAAGACCCACATGCGAAGACCCGAAACGAAACCTCGACACCCGAATACACCAAATCGAAAATCCGACGTCGAAAATCCGACGTCGAAAATTCGACATCGATAATTCGACATCGAAAATTCGACATCGAAAATTCGACATCGAAAATTCGACATCGAAAATTCGACATCAAAAATTCTACCTCAAAAATTCGACCTCAAAAATTCGACCTCGAGAATTCAACATCGAAGGTTCCTCATCGAAAATTCCTGATCGAAAGCTCGAAATGGAAAATTCGACATGGAAAATTCGACATGGAAAATTCGACACCCGAAACCTCGACACCGGAAACCTCGACACCCAAAACCTCGACACCCGAAATCTCGAAACCCGTAAACTCGACACGGAAATCTCGACACCCGTAAACTCGACACGGAAACCTCGAAACCGGAAACCTCAACAACCAAAACCTCGATACCGAAAACCTCGACACCCGAGGGCTCGACACCCGAAAAAAGGAAACGAAGGACCCAACACCGAAACCTCAACACCCGAAACCTCCACACCGAGGACCCCACACCGGAAATCCCAGACCAAGAATTCGACGTCGAAAATTCGAACCCCGGAACCTCGTCACCGAGGACTCGGCAACCGAAGGCTCGACAACCGAAGACTCGACAACCGAAGACTCGACAACCGAAACTCGACAACCGAAGACTCGGCAACCGAAGGCTCGGCAACCGAAGGCTCGGCAACCGAAGGCTCGGCAACCGAATTCTCGGCAACCGAAGGATCGGCAGCCGAAGGCTCGACAACCGAAGGCTCGACAACCGAAGGCTCGACAACCGAAGACTCGACAACCGAAGACTCGACAACCGAAGGCTCGACAACCGAAGGCTCGACAACCGAAGACTCGACAACCGAAGACTCGACAACCGAATACTCGACAACCGAAGACTCGACTACCGAAGACTCGACAACCGTAGACTCGACAACCGAAGACTCGACAACCGAAGACTCGTCAACCGAAGACTCGATCACGAAGAGGCGACATCCGAAGACTCGGCACACGAAGACCCACATACGAAGACCCGAAACGAAACCTCGACACCCGAATACACCAAATCGAAAATCCGACGTCGAAAATCCGACGTCGAAATTCCGACATCGAAAATTCGACATCGAAAATTCGACATCGAAAACTAGAGATCAAAAATTCGACATCAAAAATTCGGCCTCAAAAATTCGACCTCAAAAATTCGACCTCGAGAATTCAACATCGAATATTCCTCATCGAAATTTCCTGATCGAAAATTCCTGATCGAAAACTCGACATGGAAAATTTGACATGGAAAATTCGACATGGAAAATTCGACACCCGAAACCTCGACACCAGAAACCTCGACACCCAAAACCTCGACACCCGTAAACTCGACACGAAAATCTCGACACCCATAAACTCGACACGGAAACCTCGACACCCAAAACCTCGATACCGAAAACCTCGACACCCGAGGGCTCGACACCCGAAAAAAGGAAACGAAGGACCCAACACCGAAACCTCAACACCCGAAACCTCCACACCGAGGACCCCACACCGGAAATCCCAGACCAAGAATTCGACGTCGAAAATTCGAACCCCGGAACGTCGTCACCGAGGACTCGGCAACCGAAGACTCGGCAACCGAAGACTCGGCAACCGAAGACTCGGCAACCGAAGACTCGGCAACCGAGGACTCGGCAACCGAAGACTCGGCAACCGAAGACTCGGCAACCGAAGACTCGGCAACCGAAGACTCGGCAACCGAAGACTCGGCAACCGAAGGCTCGGCAACCGAAGGCTTGGTAACCGAAGGCTCGTCAACCGAAGGCTCGGCAACCGAAGGCTCGGCAACCGAAGGATCGGCAACCGAAGGCTCGACAACCGAAGGCTCGACAACCGAAGCCTCGACAACCGAAGACTCGACAACCGAAGACTCGACAACCGAAGGCTCGACAACCGAAGGCTCGACAACCGAAGACTCGACAACCGAAGACTAGACTACCGAAGACTTGACAACCGAAGACTCGACAACCGAAGACTCGACAACCGAAGACTCGGGAACTGAAGACTCGAAAACCGAAGACTCGATCCCGAAGACTCGAAAACCGAAGACTCGGCACACGAAGACCCACATACGAAGACCCGAAACGAAACCTCGACACCCGAATACACCAAATCGAAAATCCGACGTCGAAAATCCAACGTCGAAAATCCGACCTCGAAAATTCGACATCAAAAATCCGACCTCAAAAATTCGACCTCAAAAATTCGACCTCGAGAATTCAACATCGAAAATTCCTCATCGAAAATTCCCGATCGAAAATTCCTGATCGAAAACTCGACATGGAAAATTCGACATGGAAAATTCGACATGGAAAATTCGACACCCGAAACCTCGACACCGGAAACCTCGACACCCAAAACCTCGACACCCGAAATCTCGACACCCGTAAACTCGACACGGAAATCTCGACACCCGTAAACTCGACACGGAAACCTCGAAACCGGAAACCTCGACACCCAAGCCCTCGATACCCAAAACCTCGACACCTTCGAGGGCCCGACACCCGAAAAAAGGAAACGGAGGACCCAACACCGAAACCTCAACACCCGAAACCTCCACACCGAGGACCCCACACCGGAAATCCCAGACCAAGAATTGGACGTCGAAAATTCGAACCCCGGAACCTCGTCACCAAGGACTCGGCAACCGAAGACTCGGCAACCGAACACTCCGCAACCGAAGACTCGGCAATCGAAGACACGGCAACAGAAGACTCGGCAACCGAAGAGTCGGCAACCGAAGACTCGGCAACCGAAGGCTCGGCAACCGAAGGCTCGGCAACGAAGGCTCGGCAACCGAAGGCTCGGCAACCGAAGGCTCGGCAACCGAAGTCTCGGCAACCGAAGGCTCGGCAACCGAAGGCTCGGCAACCGAAGGATCGGCAACCTAAGGCTCCACAACCGAAGACTCGACAACCGAAGAGTCGGCAACCGAAGTCTCGGCAACCGAAGGCTCGGCAACCGAAGGCTCGGCAACCGAAGGATCGGCAACCTAAGGCTCGACAACCGAAGACTCGACAACCGAAGACTCGACAACCGAAGACTCGACAACCGAAGACTCGAAAACCGAAGACTCGACAACCGAAGACTCCGAAGGCTCGACAACCGAAGACTCGACAACCGAAGACTCGACAACCGAAGACTCGACTACCAACGACTCGACAACCGAAGACTCGACAACCGAAGACTCGACAACCGAAGACTCCACAACCGAAGACTCGGCACTCGAAGACTCGACAACCGAAGACTCGATCCCGAAGACTCGACAACCGAAGACTCGGCACACGAAGACCCACATACGAAGACCCGAAACGAAACCTCGACACCCGAATACACCAAATCGTAAATCCGACGTCGAAAATCCGACATCGAAAATTCGACCTCGAGAATTCAACACGAAAATTCCTGATCGAAAATTCCTGATCGAAAACTCGACATGGAAAATTCGATATGGAAAATTCGACATGGAAAATTCGATACCCGAAACCTCGACACCGGAAACCTCGACACCCAAAACCTCGACACCCGAAATCTCGACACCCGTAAACTCGACACGGAAATCTCGACATCCGTAAACTCGACACGGAAACCTCGAAACCGGAAACCTCCACACCCAAAACCTCGATACCCAAAACCTCGACACCTTCGAGGGCTCGACACCCGAAAAAAGGAAACGGAGGACCCAACACCGAAACCTCAACACCCGAAACCTCCACACCGAGGACCCCAATCCGGAAATCCCAGACCAAGAATTCGACGTCGAAAATTCGAACACCGAAACCTCGTCACCGAGGACTGGGCAACCGAAGACTCGGCAATCGAAGACACGGCAACAGAAGACTCGGCAACCGAAGACTCGGCAACCGAAGACTCGGCAACCGAAGACTCGGCAACCGAAGTCTCGGCAACCGAAGGCTCGGAAACGAAGGCTTGGCAACCGAAGGCTCGGCAACCGAAGGCTCGGCAACCGAAGGCTCCGCAACCGAAGGATCGGCAACCGAAGGATCGGCAACCGAAGGCTCGAATACCGAAGGCTCGACAACCGAAGACTCGACAACCGAAGACTCGACAACCGAAGGCTCGACAACCAAAGGCTCGACAACCGAAGACTCGACAACCGAAGACTCGACAACCGAAGGCTCGACTACCGAAGACTCGACAACCGAAGACTCGACAACCGAAGACTCGACAACCGATGACTCGACAACCGAAGACTCGATCCCGAAGACTCGACAACCGAAGACTCGGCACACGAAGACCCACATACGAAGACCCGAAACGAAACCTCGACACCCGAATACACCTAATCGAAAATCCGACGTCGAAAATCCGACATCGAAAATTCGACATCAAAAATTCGACATCGAAAATTCGACATCGAAAATTCGACATCGAAAATTCGACATCAAAAATTCCACATCAAAAATTCGACATCAAAAATTCGACCTCAAAAATTCGACCTCAAAAATTCGAACTCGAGAATTCAAGATCGAATATTCGTCATCGAAAATTCCTGATCGAAAATTCCTGATCGAAAACTCGACATGGAAAATTCGACACCCAAAACCTCGACACCCGAAATCTCGACACCCGCAAACTCGACACGGAAATCTCGACACCCGTAAACTCGACACGGAAACCTCGACACCCAAAACCTAGATACCGAAAACCTCGACACCCGAGGGCTCGACACCCGAAAAAAGGAAACGAAGGACCCAACACCGAAACCTCAACACCCGAAACCTCCACACCGAGGACCCCACACCGGCAATCCCAGACCAAGAATTCGACGTCGAAAATTCGAACCCCGGAACCTCGTCACCGAGGACTCGGCAACCGAAGACTCGGCAACCGAAGACTCGGCAACCGAAGACTCGGCAACCGAAGACTCGACAACCGAAGACACGACAACCGAAGACTCCACAACCGAAGACTCGGCAACCGAAGACTCGACAACCGAAGACTCGATCCCGAAGACTCGGCACACGAAGACCCACATGCGAAGACCCGAAACGAAACCTCGACACCCGAATACACCAAATCGAAAATTCGACATCGAAAATTCGACATCGTAAATTCGACATCGAAAATTCGACATCAAAAATTCGACCTCAAAAATTCGACCTCGAGAATTCAACATCGAAGGTTCCTCATCGAAAATTCCTGATCGAAAATTCCTGATCGAAAACTCGACATGGAAAATTCGAAATGGAAAATTCGACACCCGAAACCTCGACACCGGAAACCTCGACACCCAAAACCTCGACACCCGAAATCTCGAAACCCGTAAACTCGACACGGAAATCTCGACACCCGTAAACTCGACACGGAAACCTCGAAACCGGAAACCTCGACAACCAAAACCTCGATACCGAAAACCTCGACACCCGAGGGCTCGACACCCGAAAAAAGGAATCGAAGGACCCAACACCGAAACCTCAACACCCGAAACCTCCACACCGAGGACCCCACACCGGAAATCCCAGACCAAGAATTCGACGTCGAAAATTCGAACCCCGGAACCTCGTCACCGAGGACTCGGCAACCGAAGGCTCGACAACCGAAGACTCGACAACCGAAGACTCGACAACCGAAGACTCGACAACCGAAACTCGACAACCGAAGACTCGGCAACCGAAGGCTCGGCAACCGAAGGCTTGGCAACCGAAGGCTCGGCAACCGAAGGCTCGGCAACCGAAGGCTCGGCAACCAAATTCTCGGCAACCGAAGGATCGGCAGCCGAAAGCTCGACAACCGAAGGCTCGACAACCGAAGACTCGACAACCGAAGACTCGACAACCGAAGACTCGACAACCGAAGGCTCGACAACCGAAGGCTCGACAACCGAAGACTCGACAACCGAAGACTCGACAACCGAATACTCGACAACCGAAGACTCGACTACCGAAGACTCGACAACCGAAGACTCGACAACCGAAGACTCGTCAACCGAAGACTCGACAACCGAAGGCTCGACAACCGAAGGCTCGACAACCGAAGACTCGACAACCGAAGACTCGACAACCGAATACTCGACAACCGAAGACTCGACTACCGAAGACTCGACAACCGAAGACTCGTCAACCGAAGACTCGATCCCGAAGAGGCGACAACCGAAGACTCGGCACACGAAGACCCACATACGAAGACCCGAAACGAAACCTCGACACCCGAATACACCAAATCGAAAATCCGACGTCGAAAATCCGACGTCGAAAATCCGACATCGAAAATTCGACATCGAAAATTCGACATCGAAAATTCGACATCGAAAATTCGACATCGAAAACTAGAGATCAAAAATTCGACATCAAAAATTCGACCTCAAAAATTCGACCTCAAAAATTCGACCTCGAGAATTCAACATCGAATATTCCTCATCGAAAATTCCTGATCGAAAATTCCTGATCGAAAACTCGACATGGAAAATTCGACATGGAAAATTCGACATGGAAAATTCGACACCCGAAACCTCGACACCAGAAACCTCGACACCCAAAACCTCGACACCCGTAAACTCGACACGAAAATCTCGACACCCGTAAACTCGACACGGAAACCTCGACACCCAAAACCTCGATACCGAAAACCTCGACACCCGAGGGCTCGACACCCGAAAAAAGGAAACGAAGGACCCAACACCGAAACCTCAACACCCGAAACCTCCACACCGAGGACCCCACACCGGAAATCCCAGACCAAGAATTCGACGTCGAAAATTCGAACCCCGGAACCTCGTCACCGAGGACTCGGCAACCGAAGACTCGGCAACCGAAGACTCGGCAACCGAAGACTCGGCAACCGAAGACTCGGCAACCGAGGACTCGTCAACCGAAGACTCGGCAACCGAAGACTCGGCAACCGAAGACTCGGCAACCGAAGACTCGGCAACCGAAGGCTCGGCAACCGAAGGCTTGGTAACCGAAGGCTCGTCAACCTAAGGCTCGGCAACCGAAGGCTCGGCAACCGAAGGATCGGCAACCGAAGGCTCGACAACCGAAGGCTCGACAACCGAAGCCTCGACAACCGAAGACTCGACAACCGAAGACTCGACAACCGAAGGCTCGACAACCGAAGGCTCGACAACCGAAGACTCGACAACCGAAGACTCGACTACCGAAGACTTGACAACCGAAGACTCGACAACCGAAGACTCGACAACCGAGGACTCGGGAACTGAAGACTCGACAACCGAAGACTCGATCCCGAAGACTCGAAAACCGAAGACTCGGCACACGAAGACCCACATACGAAGACCCGAAACGAAACCTCGACACCCGAATACACCAAATCGAAAATCCGACGTCGAAAATCCAACGTCGAAAATCCGACCTCGAAAATTCGACATCGAAAATTCGACATCGAAAATTCAACATCGAAAATTCGACATCGAAAATTCGACATCAAAAATCCGACCTAAAAATTTGACCTCAAAAATTCAACCTCGAGAATTCAACATCGAAAATTCCTGATCGAAAATTCCTGATCGAAAACTTGACATGGAAAATTCGACATGGAAAATTCGACATGGAAAATTCGACACCCGAAACCTCGACACCGGAAACCTCGACACCCAAAACCTCGACACCCGAAATCTCAACACCCGTAAACCTGACACGGAAATCTCGACACCCGTAAACTCGACACGGAAACCTCGAAACCGGAAACCTCGACACCCAAGCCCTCGATACCCAAAACCTCGACACCTTCGAGGGCCCGACACCCGAAAAAAGGAAACGGAGGACCCAACACCGAAACCTCAACACCCGAAACCTCCACACCGAGGACCCCACACCGGAAATCCCAGACCAAGAATTGGACGTCGAAAATTCGAACCCCGGAACCTCGTCACCAAGGACTCGGCAACCGAAGACTCGGCAACCGAACACTCCGCAACCGAAGACTCGGCAATCGAAGACACGGCAACAGAAGACTCGGCAACCGAAGAGTCGGCAACCGAAGACTCGGCAACCGAAGGCTCGGCAACCGAAGGCTCGGCAACCGAGGGCTCGGCAACGAAGGCTCGGCAACCGAAGGCTCGGCAACCGAAGGCTCGGCAACCGAAGTCTCGGCAACCGAAGGCTCGGCAACCGAAGGCTCGGCAACCGAAGGATCGGCAACCTAAGGCTCGACAACCTAAGACTCGACAACCGAAGACTCGACAACCGAAGACTCGACAACCGAAGACTCGACAACCGAAGACTCGAAAACCGAAGACTCGACAACCGAAGACTCCGAAGGCTCGACAACCAAAGACTCGACAACCGAAGACTCGACAACCGAAGACTCGACTACCAAAGACTCGGCAACCGAAGACTCGACAACCGAAGACTCGACAACCGAAGACTCCACAACCGAAGACTCGGCACTCGAAGACTCGACAACCGAAGACTCGATCCCGAAGACTCGACAACCGAAGACTCGGCACACGAAGACCCACATACCAAGACCCGAAACGAAACCTCGACACCCGAATACACCAAATCGTAAATCCGACGTCGAAAATCCGACATCGAAAATTCGACATCGAAAATTCGACATCAAAAATTCGACCTCAAAAATTGGACCTCGAGAATTCAACATCGAAAATTCCTGATCGAAAATTCCTGATCGAAAACTCGACATGGAAAATTCGATATGGAAAATTCGACATGGAAAATTCGGCACCCGAAACCTCGACACCGGAAACCTCGACACCCAAAATCTCGACACCCGAAATCTCGACACCCGTAAACTCGACACGGAAATCTCGACATCCGTAAACTCGACACGGAAACCTCGAAACCGGAAACCTCGACACCCAAAACCTCGATACCCAAAACCTCGACACCTTCGAGGGCTCGACACCCGAAAAAAGGAAACGGAGGACCCAACACCGAAACCTCAACACCCGAAACCTCCACACCAAGGACCCCACACCGGAAATCCCAGACCAAGAATTCGACGTCGAAAATTCGAACACCGAAACCTCGTCACCGAGGACTGGGCAACCGAAGACTCGGCAATCGAAGACACGGCAACAGAAGACTCGGCAACCGAAGACTCGGCAACCGAAGACTCGGCAACCGAAGACTCGGCAACCGAAGTCTCGGCAACCGAAGGCTCGGAAACGAAGGCTTGGCAACCGAAGGCTCGGCAACCGAAGGCTCGGCAACCGAAGGCTCGGCAACCGAAGGATCGGCAACCGAAGGATCGGCAACCGAAGGCTCGAATACCGAAGGCTCGACAACCGAAGACTCGACAACCGAAGACTCGACAACCGAAGACTCGACAACCGAAGGCTCGACAACCAAAGGCTCGACAACCGAAGACTCGACAACCGAAGACTCGACAACCGAAGGCTCGACTACCGAAGACTCGACAACCGAAGACTCGACAACCGAAGACTCGACAACCGATGACTCGACAACCGAAGACTCGATCCCGAAGACTCGACAACCGAAGACTCGGCACAAGAAGACCCACATACGAAGACCCGAAACGAAACCTCGACACCCGAATACACCAAATCGAAAATCTGGCGTCGAAAATCCGACATCGAAAATTCGACATCAAAAATTCCACATCAAAAATTCGACATCAAAAATTCGACCTCAAAAATTCGACCTCAAAAATTCGACCTCGAGAATTCAAGATCGAATATTCGTCATCGAAAATTCCTGATCGAAAATTCCTGACGGAAAACTCGACATGGAAAATTCGACATGGAAAATTCGACACCCGAAACCTCGACACCAGTAACCTCCACACCCAAAACCTCGACACCCGAAATCTCGACACCCGTAAACTCGACACGGAAATCTCGACACCCGTAAACTCGACACGGAAACCTCGACACCCAAAACCTAGATACCGAAAACCTCGACACCCGAGGGCTCGACACCCGAAAAAGGAAACGAAGGACCCAACACCGAAACCTCAACACCCGAAACCTCCACACCGAGGACCCCACACCGGAAATCCCAGACCAAGAATTCGACGTCGAAAATTCGAACCCCGGGACCTCGTCACCGAGGACTCGGCAACCGAAGACTCGGCAACCGAAGACTTGGCAACCGAAGACTCGGCAACCGAAGACTCGGCAACCGAAGACTCGGCAACCGAAGACTTGGCAACCGAAGACTCGGCAACCGAAGACTCGGCAACCGAAGACTCGGCAACCGAAGACTCGGCAACCGAAGATTCGGCAACCGAAGACTCGGCAACCGAAGACTCGGCAACCGAAGACTCGGCAACCGAAGACTCGGCAATCGAAGACTCGGCAACCGAAGACACGGCAACAGAAGGCTCGGCAACCGAAGGCTCGGCAACCGAAGGCTCGGCAACCGAAGGCTCGTCAACCAAAGGCTCGGAATCCGGAGGCTCGGCAACCGAAGGATCGGCAACCGAAGGCTCGACAACCGAAGGCTCGACAACCGAAGCGTCGACAACCGAAGACTCCACAACCGAAGACTCCACAACCGAAGACACGACAACCGAAGACTCCACAACCGAAGACTCGGCAACCGAAGACTCGACAACCGAAGACTCGAACCCGAAGACTCGGCACACGAAGACCCACATGCGAAGACCCGAAACGAAACCTCGACACCCGAATACACCAAATCGAAAATCCGACGTCGAAAATTCGACATCAAAAATTCGACATGGAAAATTCGACATGGAAAATTCGACACCCGAAACCTCGACACCGGAAACCTCGACACCCAAAACCTCGACACCCGAAATCTCGACAACCGTAAACTCGACACGGAAATCTCGACACCCGTAAACTCGACACGGAAACCTCGAAACCGGAAACCTCGACACCCAAAACCTCGATACCGAAAACCTCGACACCCGAGAGCTCGACACCCGAAAAAAGGAAACGAAGGACCCAACACCGAAACCTCAACACCCGAAACCTCCACACCAAGGACCCCACACCAGAAATCCCAGACCAAGAATTCGACGTCGAAAATTCGAACCCCGGAACCTCGTCACCGAGGACTCGGCAACCGAAGACTCGGCAACCGAAGACTCGGCTACCGAAGACTCGACAACCGAAGAAACGGCAACCGAAGACTGGGCAACCGAAGACTCGGCAACCGAAGACTCGACAACCGAAGACTCGACAACCGAAGACTCGACAACCGAAGACTCGACAACCGAAGACGCGACAACCGAAGACTCGACAACCGAAGACTCTACAACCGAAGACTCGACAACCGAAGACTCGACAACCGAAGACTCGACAACCGAAGACTCGACATCCGAAGACTCGGCACACGAAGACCCACATACGAAGACCCGAAACGAAACTTCGACACCCGAATACACCAAATCGAAAATCCGACATCGAAAATCCGACATCGAAAATTCGACATCGAAAATCCGACATCGAAAATTCAACATCGAAAATTCGACATCAAAAATTCGACATCAAAAATTCGACATCAAAAATTCAACATCAAAAATTCGACCTCAACAATTCGACCTCAAAAATTCGACCTCGAGAATTCAACATCGAAAATTCCTCATCGAAAATTCCTGATCGAAAACTCGACATGGAAAATTCGATATGGAAAATTCGACACCCGAACCTCGACACCGGAAACCTCGACACCCGAAACCTCAACACCCGAAATCTCGACACCCGTAAACTCGACACGCAAATCTCGACACCCGTAAACTCGACACGTAAACCTCGACACCGGAAACCTCGACACCCGAAACCTCGATACCCAAAACTTCGACACCTGAGGGCTCGGCACCCGAAAAAAGGAAACGGAGGACCCAACACCGAAAAATCAACACCCGAAACCTCCACACCGAGGACCCAACTCCCGGAAATCCCAGACCAAGAATTCGACGTCGAAAATTCGAACCCCGGAACCTCGTCACCAAGGACTCGACAACCCAAGACTCGGCAACCGAAGACTCGGCAACCGAAGACTCGGCAACCGAAGACTCGGCAACCGAAGACTCGGCAACCGAAGACTCGACAACCGAAGACTCGGCAACCGAAGACTCGGCAACCGAAGACTCGGCAACCGAAGGCTCAGCAACCCAAGGCTTGGCACACGAACACCCACATACGAAGACCCGAAACGAAACCTCGACACCCGAATAAACCAAATCGAAAATCCGACGTCGAAAATCCGACCTCGAAAATTCGACATCGAAAATTCGACATCGAAAACTCGACATCGAAAATTCGACATCGAAAATTCGACATCGAAAATTCGACATCGAAAATTCGACATCAAAAATTCGACATCAAAAATTCGACATCAAAAATTCGACCTCAAAAATTCGACCTCGAGAATTCAAAATCGAAAATTCCTCATCGAAAATTCCTGATCGAAAACTCGACATGGAAAATTCGACATGGAAAATTCGACACCCGAAACCTCGACACCGGAAACCTCGACATCCGAAACCTCGACACCCGTAAACTCGACACGGAAATCTCGACACCCGTAAACTCGACACGGAAACCTCGAAACCGGAAACCACGACACCCAAAACCTCGATACCCAAAACTTCGACACCTGAGGGCTCGACACCCGAAAAAAGGAAACGGAGGACCCAACACCGAAAAATCAACACCCGAAACCTCCACACCGAGGACCCCACCCCGGAAAACCCAGACCAAGAATTTGACGTCGAAAATTCGAACCCCGGAACCTCGTCACCGAGGACTCGACAACCCAAGACTCGGCAACCGAAGACTCGGCAACCGAAGACTCGGCAACCGAAGACTCGGCAACCGAAGACTCGGCAACCGAAGACTCGGCAACCGAAGACTCGGCAACCGAAGACTCGGCAACCGAAGACTCGGCAACCGAAGACTCGGCAACCGAAGACTCGTCAACCGAAGACTCGGCAAACGAAAACTCGTCAACCGAAGACTCGGCAACCGAAGACTCGTCAACCGAAGACTCGGCAACCGAAGACTCGGCAATCGAAGACTCGGCAACCGAAGACACGGCAAGAGAAGACTCGGCAACCGAAGGCTCGGCAAACGAAGGCTCGGCAACCGAAGGCTCGACAACGAAGGATCGGCAACCGAAGGCTCGGCACCCGAAGGCTCGGCAACCGAAGTCTCGGCAACCGAAGGTTCGGCAACCGAAGGAACGGCAACCGAAGGCTCGACAACCGAAGACTCGACAACCGAAGACTCGACATCCGAAGACTCGACAACCGAAGACTCGACAACCGAAGGCTCGACAACCGAAGGCTCGACAACCGAAGGCTCGACAACCGAAGGCTCGACAACCGAAGACTCGACAACCGAAGACTCGACAACCGAAGACTCGACAACCGAAGACTCGACAACCGAAGACTCGGCAACCGAAGACTCGACAACCGAAGACTCGGCACACGAAGACCCACATACGAAGACCCGAAACGAAACCTCGACACCCGAATACACCAAATCGAAAATCCGACGTCGAAAATCCGACGTCGAAAATCTGACCTCGAAAATTCGACATCAAAAATTCGACATCGAAAATTCACATCGAAAATTCGACACCGAACATTCGACATCGAAAATTCGACATCAAAAATTCGACCTCAAAAATTCGACCTCAAAAATTCGACCTCGAGAATTCAACATCGAAAATTCCTCATCGAAAATTCCTGATCGAAAATTCCTGATCGAAAACTCGACATGGAAAATTCGACATGGAAAATTCGACACCCGAAACCTCGACACCCGAAATCTCAACACCCGTAAACCCGACACGGAAATCTCGACACCCGTGAACTCGACACGGAAACCTCGAAACCGGAAACCTCGACACCCAAAACCTCGATACCGAAAACCTCGACACCCGAGAGCTCGACACCCGAAAAAAGGAAACGAAGGACGCAACACCGAAACCTCAACACCCGAAACCTCCACACCAAGGACCCCACACCGGAAATCCCAGACCAAGAATTCGACGTCGAAAATTCGAACCCCGGAACCTCGTCACCGAGGACTCGGCAACCGAAGACTCGGCAACCGAAGACTCGGCAAACGAAGACTCGGCAACCGAAGCCTCGGCAACCGAAGACTCGGCAACCGAAGACTCGGCAACCGATGGCTCGGCAAATGAAGGCTCGGAAACCGAAGGCTCGGAAACCGAAGGCTCGGCAACCGAAGGCTCGGCAACGTAAGGCTCGGCAACGTAAGCCTCGGCAACGTAAGGCTCGGCAACGTAAAGCTCGGCAACCGAAGGCTCGGCAACCGAAGGCTCGGCAACCGAAGGCTCGGCAACCGAAAGCTCGGCAACCGAAGGCTCGGCAACCGAAGGCTCGGCAACCGAAGGCTCGGCAACCGAAGGCTCGGCAACCGAAGGCTCGGCATCCGAAGGCTCGGCAACCGAAGGCTCGGCAACCGAAGGCTCGGCAACCGAAGGCTCGGCAACCGAAGGCTCGGCAACGGAAGGCTCGGCAACCGAAGGCTCGGCAACCGAAGGCTCGGCAACCGAAGGCTCGGCAACCAAAAGCTCGGCAACCGAAGGCTCGGCAACCGAAGGCTCGGCAACCGAAGGCTCGGCAACCGAAGGCTCGGCAACCGAAGCCTCGGCAACCGAAGGCTCGGCAACCGAAGGCTCTGCAACCCTAGGCTCGGCAACCGAAGGCTCGGCAACCGAAGGCTCGGCAACCGAAGCCTCGGCAACCGAAGCCTCGGCAAACGAAGACTCGGCAACCGAAGACTCGGCAACCGAAGACTCGGCAACCGAAGACTCGGCAACCGAAGACTCGGCAACCGAAGACTCGGCAACCGAAGACTCGGTAACCGAAGGCTCGGCAACCGAAGGCTCGACAACCGAAGCCTCGACAACCGAAGCCTAGACAACCGAAGCCTCGACAACCGAAGCCTCGACAACCGAAGACTCGACAACCGAGGACTCGACAACCGAAGACTCGACAACCGAAGACTCGACAACCGAAGACTCGACAACCGAAGACTCGACAACCGAAGACTCGACAACCGAAGACTCGGCAACCGAAGACTCGGCAACCGAAGACTCGGCAACCGAAGACTCGGCAACCGAAGACTCGGCAACCGAAGACTCGGTAAACGAAGGCTCGGCAACCGAAGGCTCGACAACCGAAGCCTCGACAACCGAAGCCTCGACAACCGAAGACTCGACAACCGAGGACTCGACAACCGAAGACTCGACAACCGAAGACTCGACAACCGAAGACTCGACAACCGAAGACTCGACAACCGAAGACTCGACAACCGAAGACTCGACAACCGAAGACTCGACAACCAAAGACTCGACAACCGAAGACTCGACAACCGAAGACTCGACAACCGAAGACTCGACAACCGAAGACTCGGTCCCGAAGACTCGACAACCGAAGACTCGACAACCGAAGACTCGGCACACGAAGACCCACATACGAAGACCCGAAACGAAACTTCGACACCCGAATACACCAAATCGGAAATCCGACATCGAAAATCCGACATCGAAAATTCAACATCGAAAATTCGATATCAAAAATTCGACATCAAAAATTCGACATAAAAAATTCGACGTCAAAAATTCGACATCAAAAATTCGACCTCAATAATTCGACCTCAAAAATTCGACCTCGAGAATTCAACTTCGAAAATTCCTCATCGAAAATTCCTGATCGAAAACTCGACATGGAAAATTCGACATGGAAAATTCGACACCCGAAACCTCGACACCGGAAACCTCGACACCCGAAACCTCGACACCCGAAATCTCGACACCCGTAAACTCGACACGGAAATCTCGACACCCGTAAACTCGACACGTAAACCTCGACACCGGAAACCTGGACACCCGAAACCTCGATACCCAAAACCTCCTCACCTGAGAGCTCGACACCCGAAAAAAGGAAACGGAGGACCCAACACCGAAAAATCATAACCCGAAACCTCCACACCGAGGACCCCACCCCGGAAATCCCAGACCAAGAATTCGACGTCGAAAATTCGAACCCCGGAACCTCGTCACCGAGGACTCGGCAACCGAAGACTCGGCAACCGAAGACTCGGCAACCGAAGACTCGGCAACCGCAGACTCGGCTACCGAAGACTCGGCAACCGAAGACTCCGCAACCGAAGACACGGCAACCGAAGACTCGGCAACCGAAGACTCGGCAACCGTAGACTCGGCAACCGAAGACTCGGCAATCGAAGACTCGGCAACCGCAGACTCGGCTACCGAAGACTCGGCAACCGCTGACTCGGCTACCGAAGACTCGGCAACCGAAGACTCCGCAACCAAAGACACGGCAACCGAAGACTCGGCAACCGAAGACTCGGCAACCGAAGACCCGGCAACCGAAGACTCGGCAACCGAAGACTCGGCAATCGAAGACTCGGCAACCGAAGACACGGCAACAGAAGACTCGGCAACCGAAGGCTCGGCAACCGAAGGCTCGGCAACCGAAGGCTCGGCAACCGAAGGCTCGGCAACGAAGGCTCGGCAACCGAAGGCTCGGCAACCGAAGGCTCGGCAACCGAAGGCTCGGCAACCGAAGGCTCGGCAACCGAAGGCTCGGCAACCGAAGGATCGGCAACCGAAGGCACGACAACCGAAGGCTCGACAACCGAAGACTCGACAACCGAAGACTCGACAACCGAAGACCCGACAACCGAAGGCTCGACAACCAAAGGCTCGACAACCGAAGACTCGACAACCGAAGACTCGACAACCGAAGACTCGACAACCGAAGACTCGACAACCGAAGACTCGGCACACGAAGACCCGAAACGAAACTTCGACACCCGAATACACCAAATCGAAAATCCGACATCGAAAATCCGACATCCAAAATTCAACATCGAAAATTGGACATCAAAAATTCGACATCAAAAATTCGACATCAAAAATTCGACATCAAAAATTCGTCCTCAAAAATTCGACATCAAAAATTCGACCTCAATAATTCGACCTCAAAAATTCGACCTCGAGAATTCAACATAGAAAATTCCTCTTCGAAAATTCCTGATCGAAAACTCGACATGGAAAATTCGACATGGAAAATTCGACACCCGAAACCTCGACACCGGAAACCTCGACACCCGAAACCTCGACACCCGAAATCTCGACACCCGTAAACTCGACACGGAAATCTCGACACCCGTAAACTCGACACGTAAACCTCGACACCGGAAACCTTGACACCCGAAACCTCGATACCCAAAACCTCCTCACCTGAGGGCTCGACACCCGAAAAAAGGGAACGGAGGACCCAACACCGAAAAATCAACACCCGAAACCTCCACACCGAGGACCCCACCCCGGAAATCCCAGACCAAGAATTCGACGTCGAAAATTCGAACCCCGGAACCTCGTCACCGAGGGCTCGACAACCCAAGACTCGGCAACCGAAGACTCGGCAACCGAAGACTCGGCAACCGAAGACACGGCAACCGAAGACTCGGCAACCGGAGACTCGACAACCGAAGACTCGGCATCCGAAGACTCGGCAACCGAAGACTAGGCAACCGAAGACTCGGCAACCGAAGGCTTGGCAACCGAAGGCTCGGCAACCGAAGACTCGGCAACCGAAGGCTCGGCAACCGAAGGCTCGGCAACGAAGGCTCGGCAACCGAAGGCTCGGCAACCCAAGGCTCGGCAACCGAAGGCTCGGCAACCGAAGGCTCGGCAACCGAAGGATCGGCAACCGAAGGCTCGACAACCGAAGGCTCGACAACCGAAGGCTCGACAATCGAAGACTCGACAACCGAAGACCCGACAACCGAAGGCTCGACAACCGAAGGCTCGACAACCGAAGGCTCGACAACCGAAGGCTCGACAACCGAAGGCTCGACAACCGAAGGCTCGGCAACCGAAGACTCGGCAACCGAAGACTCGGCAACCGAAGACTCGGCAACCGAAGACTCGGCAACCGAAGACTTGGCAACCGAAGACTCGGCAACCGAATACTCGGCAACCGAAGGCTCGGCAACTGAAGCCTCGGCAACCGAAGACCCGGCAAACGAAGACCCAGCAACCAAAGCCTCGGCAACCGAAGACCCGGCAACCGAAGACTCGGCAACCGAAGACTCGGCACCGAAGGCTCGGCAAATGAAGGCTCGGCAACCGAAGGCTCGGCAACCGAAGGCTCGGCCACGTAAGACTCGGCAACGTAAGGCTCGGCAACGTAAGACTCGGCAACGTAAGGCTCGGCAACGTAAGGCTCGGCAACGTAAGGCTCGGCAACGTAAGGCTCGGCAACGTAAGGCTCGGCAACGTAAAGCTCGGCTACCGAAGGCTCTGCAACCGAAGGCTCGGCAACCGAAGGCTCGGCAACCGAACGCTTGGCAACCGAAGGCTCGGCAACCGAAGGCTCGGCAACCGAAGACTCGGCAACCGAAGACTCGGCAACCGAGGTCTCGGCAACCGCAAACTCGGCAACCGAAGACTCTGCAACCGAAGACTCGGCAACCGAAGACTCGGCAACCGAAGACTCGGCAACCGAAGACTCGGCAACCGAAGACTCGGCAAAGGAAGACTCGGCAACCGAAGCCTCGGCAACCGAAGCCTCGGCAACCGAAGCCTCGGCAACCGAAGACTCGGCAACCGAAGACTGGGCAACCGAAGACTCGGCAACCGAAGACTTGGCAACCGAAGGCTCGGCAACCGAAGGCTCGGCAACCGAAGGCTCGGCAACCGAAGGCTCGGCAACCGAAGGCTCGGCAACCAAAGGCTCGGCAACGTAAGGCTCGGCAACGTAAGGCTCGGCAACGTAACGCTCGGCAACTGAAGGCTCGGCAACCGAAGGCTCGGCAACCGAAGGCTCGGCAAACCGAAGGCTCGGCAACCGAAGGCTCGGCAACCGAAGGCTCGGCAACCGAAGGCTCGGCAACCGAAGGCTCGGCAACCGAAGGCTCGGCAACCGAAGGCTCGGCATCCGAAGGCTCGGCAACCGAAGGCTCGGCAACCGAAGGCTCGGCAACCGAAGGCTCGGCAACCGAAGGCTCGGCAACCGAAGGCTCGGCAACCGAAGGCTCGGCAACCGAAGGCTCGACAACCGAAGGCTCGACAACCGAAGGCTCGGCACACGAAGACCCACATACGAAGACCCGAAACGAAACCTCGACAACCGAATACACCAAATCGAAAATGCGACGTCGAAAATCCGACCTCGAAAATTCGACCTCGAAAATTCGACATCGAAAATTCGACATCGAAAATTCGACATCGAAAACTCGACATCGAAAACTCGACATCGAAAACTCGACATCGAAAATTCGACATCGAAATTTCGACATCGAAATTTCGACATCGAAAATTCAACATCGAAAATTCGACATCGAAAATTCGACATCGAAATTCGACATCAAAAATTCGACATCAAAAATTCAACATCAAATACGACATCAAAAATTCGACCTCATAAATTCGACCTCGAGAATTCAAAATCGAAAATTCCTCATCGAAAATTCCTGATCGAAAATTCCTGATCGAAAACTCTACATGGAAAATTCGACATGGAAAATTCGACACCCGAAACCTCGACACCGGAAACCTCGACACCCAAAACCTCGAGACCCGAAATCTCGACACCCGTAAACGCGACACGGAAATCTCGACACCCGTAAACTCGACACGGAAACCTGGATACCGGAAACCTCGACACCCAAAACCTCGATACCCAAAACCTCGACACCCGAGGGCTCGACACCAGAAAAAAGGAAACGGAGGACCCAACACCGAAACCTCAACACCCGAAACCTCCACACCGAGGACCCCATACCGGAAATCCCAGACCAAGAATTCGACGTCGAAAATTCGAACCTCGGAACCTCGTCACCGAGGACTCGGCAACCGAAGACTCGGCAACCGAAGACTCGGCAACCGAAGACTCGGCAACCGAAGACTCGGCAACCGAAGACTCGGCAACCGAAGACTCGGCAACCGAAGACTCGGCAATCGAAGACTCGGCAACCGAAGACACGGCAACAGAAGACTCGGCAACCGAAGGCTCGGCAACCGAAGGCTCGGCAACCGAAGGGTCGGCAACCGAAGGCTCGGCAACCGAAGGATCGACAACCGAAGGCTCGACAACCGAAGGCTCGACAACCGAAGACTCGACAACCGAAGACTCCACAACCGAAGACTCGACAACCGAAGACTCGACAACCGAAGACTCATCAACCGAAGACTGGACAACCGAAGACTCGATCCCGAAGACTCGACAACCGAAGACTCGGCACACGAAGACCTACATACGAAGACCCGAAACGAAACCTCAACACCCGAATACACCAAATCGAAAATCCGACGTCGAAAATCCGACGTCGAAAATCCGACCATGAAAATCCGACATCGAAAATTGGACATCGAAAATTGGACATCGAAAATTCGACATCGAAAATTCGACATCGAAAATTCGACATCGAAAATTCGACATAAAAAATTCGACCTCAAAAATACGACCTCAAAAATTCGACCTCGAGAATTCAACATCGAAAATTCCTGATCGAAAATTCCTGATCGATAATTCCTGATCGAAAACTCGACATGGAAAATTCGATATGGAAAACTCGACATGGAAAATTCGACACCCAAAACCTCGACACCCGTAAACTCGACACGGATATCTCGACACCCGTAAACTGGACACGGAAACCTCGAAACCGGAAACCTCGACACCCAAAACCTCCATACCGAAAACGTCGTCACTCGAGGGCTCGACACCCGAAAAAAGGAAACGCAGGACCCAACACCGAAACCTCAACACCCGAAACCTCCACACCAAGGACCCCACACCGGAAATCCCAGACCAAGAATTCGACGTCGAAAATTCGAACCCCGGAACCTCGTCACCGAGGACTCGGCAACCGAAGACTCGGCAACCGAAGACTCGGCAACCGAAGACTCAACAACCGAAGACTCGGCAACCGAAGACTCGCCAACCGAACACTCGGCAACCGAAGACTCGGCAACCGAAGACTCGGCAAACGAAGACTCGGCAACCGAAGCCTCGGCAACCGAAGCCTCGGCAACCCAAGACTCGGCAACCGAAAACTCGGCAACCGAAGGCTCGGCAAATGAAGGCTCGGCAACCGAAGGCTCGGCAACCGAAGTCTCGGCAACCGAAGCCTCGGCAACCGAAGCCTCGGCAACCGAAGACTCGGCAACCGAAGGCTCGGCAAATGAAAACTCGGCAAAGGAAGGCTCGGCAACCGAAGGCTCGGCAACGTAAGGCTCGGCAACGTAAGGCTCGGGACGTAAGGCTCGGCAACGTAAGGCTCGGCAATGTAAGGCTCGGCTACCGAAGGCTCGGCTACTGAAGGCTCGGCCACCGAAGGCTCGGCTAACGAAGGCTCGGCAACCGAAGGCTCGGCAACCGAAGGCTCGGCAACCGAAGGCTCGGCAACCGAAGGCTCCGCAACCGAAGGCTCGGCAACCGAAGGCTCGGCAACAGAAGGCTCGGCAACCGAAGGCTCGGCAACCGAAGGCTCGGCAACCGAAGGCTCGGCAGCCGAAGGCTCGGCAACCGAAGGCTCGGCAACCGAAGGCTCGGCAAACGAAGACTCGGCAACCGACGGCTCGGCAACCGAAGGCTCGTCAACCGAAGGCTCGGCAACCGAAGGCTCGGCAACCGAAGGCTCGGCAACCGAAGACTCGGCAACAGAAGGCTCGGCAACCGAAGACTCGGCAACCGAAGACTCGGCAACCGAAGACTCGGCAACCGAAGACTCGGCAACCGAAGACTCGGCAACCGAAGGCTCGGCAACCGAAGGCTCGGCAACCGAAGGCTCAGCAACCGAAGGCTCGGCAACCGAAGGCTCGGCAACTGAAGGCTCGGCAACCGAAGGCTCGGCAACCGAAGGCTCGGCAACCGAAGGCTCGGCAACCGAAGCCTCGGCAACCGAAGGCTCGGCAACCGAAGGCTCTGCAACCCTAGGCTCGGCAACCGAAGGCTCGGCAACCGAAGGCTCGGCAACCGAAGCCTCGGCAACCGAAGCCTCGGCAAACGAAGACTCGGCAACCGAAGACTCGGCAACCGAAGACTCGGCAACCGAAGACTCGACAACCGAAGACTCGACAACCGAAGACTCGGCACACGAAGACCCACATACGAAGACCCGAAACGAAACTTCGACACCCGAATACACCAAATCGAAAATCCGACATCGAAAATCCAACATCGAAAAGTCGACATCAAAAATTCGAGATCAAAAATTCGACATCAAAAATTCGACCTCAAAAATTCGACATCAAAAATTCGACCTCAATAATTCGACCTCAAAAATTCGACCTCGAGAATTCAACATCGAAAATTCCTCATCGAATATTCCTGATCAAAAACTCGACATGGAAAATTCCACATGGAAAATTCGACACCCGAAACCTCGACACCGGAAACCTCGACACCCGTAACCTCGACACCCGAAATCTCGACACCCGTAAACTCGATACGGAAATCTCGACACCCGTAAACTCGACACGGAAACCTCGAAACCGGATACCTCGACACCCAAAACCTCGATACCCAAAACCTCGACACCCGAGGGCTCGACACCCGAAAAAAGAAAACGGAGGACCCAACACCGAAACCTCAACACCCGAAACCTCCACACGGAGGACCCCACACCGGAAATCCCAGACCAAGAATTCGACGTCGAAAATTCGAACCCCGGAACCTCGTCACCGAGGACTCGGCAACCGAAGACTCGGCAACCGAAGACCCCGCAACCGAAGACTCGGCAACCGAAGACTCGGCAACCGAAGACTCGGCAACCGCAGACTCGGCTACCGAAGACTCGGCAACCGAAGACTCGGCAACCGAAGACACGGCAACCGAAGACTCGGCAACCGAAGACTCGGCAACCGAAGACTCGGCAACCGAAGACTCGGCAATCGAAGACTCGGCAACCGAAGACACGGCAACAGAAGACTCGGCAACCGAAGGCTCGGCAACCGAAGGCTCGGCAACCGAAGGCTCGGCAACCGAAGGCTCGGCAACGAAGGCTCGGCAACCGAAGGCTCGGCAACCGAAGGCTCGACAACCGAAGACTCGACAACCGAAGACTCGACAACCGAAGACCCGACAACCGTAGGGTCGACAACCGAAGGCTCGACAACCGAAGGCTCGACAACCGAAGGCTCGGCAACCCAAGGCTCGACAACCGGAGGCTCGACAACCGAAGACTCGACAACCGAAGACTCGACAACCGAAGACTCGACAACCGAAGACTCGGCAACCGAAGACTCGACAACCGAAGACTCGATCCCGAAGACTCGACAACCGAAGACTCGGCACACGAAGACCCACATACGAAGACCCGAAACGAAAACTCGACACCCGAATACACCAAATCGAGAATCCGACGTCGAAAATACGACGTCGAAAATGCGACCTCGAAAATCCGACATCGAAAATTCGACATCAAAAATTCGACATCGAAAATTCGACATCGAAAATTCGACATCGAAAATTCGACATCGAAAATTCGACATCGAAAATTCGACATCAAAATTCGACATCAAAAATTCGACCTCAAAAATTCGACCTCAAAAATTCGACCTCGAGAATTCAACATCGAAAATTCCTTATCGAAAATTCCTGATCGAAAACTCGACATGGAAAATTCGACACCCGAAACCTCGACACCGGAAACCTCGACACCCAAAACCTCGACACCCGAAGTCTCGACACCCGTTAACTCGACACGGAAATCTCGACACCCGTAAACTCGACACGAAAACCTCGAAACCGGAAACCTCGACACCCAAAACCTCGATACCCAAAACCTCCTCACCTGAGGTCTCGACACCCGAAAAAAGGAAACGAAGGACCCAACACCGAAACCTCAACACCCGAAACCTCCACACCAAAGACCCCACACCGGAAATCCCAGACCAAGAATTCGACGTCGAAAATTCGAACCCCGGAACCTCGTCACCGAGGACTCAGCAACCGTAGACTCGGCAACCGAAGACTCGGCAACCGAAGACTCGGCAACCGAAGACTCGGCAACCGAAGACTAGGCAACCGAAGACTCGGCAACCGAAGGCTCGGCAACCGAAGGCTCGGCACACGAAGACCCACATACGAAGACCCGAAACGAAACCTCGACACCCGAATAAACCAAATCGAAAATCCGACGTCGAAAATCCGACCTCGAAAATTCGACATCGAAAATTCGACGTCAAAAATTCGACCTCAAAAATTCGACCTCGAGAATTTAAAATCGAAGATTCCTCATCGAAAATTCCTGATCGAAAACTCGACATGGAAAATTCGACACCCGAAACCTCG
This sequence comes from Tenodera sinensis, assembly GCA_030765045.1. Taxonomy (NCBI): domain Eukaryota; kingdom Metazoa; phylum Arthropoda; class Insecta; order Mantodea; family Mantidae; genus Tenodera; species Tenodera sinensis. The sequence continues at coordinate 32,892,458 of CM060968.1, forward strand.
ACACCGGAAACCTCGACACCCAAATCCTCGACACCCGAAATTTCGACACCCGTAAACTCGACACGGAAATCTCGACACCCGTAAACTCGACACGGAAACCTCGAAACCGGAAACCTCGACACCCAAAACCTCGATACCCAAAACCTCGACACCCGAGGGCTCGAAACCCGAAAAAAGAAAACGGAGGAATCTAGACCGAAACCTCAACACCCGAAACCTCCACACGGAGGACCCCACACCGGAAATCCCAGACCAAGAATTCGACGTCGAAAATTCGAACCCCGGAACCTCGTCACCGAGGACTCGGCAACCGAAAACTCGGCAACCGAAGACTCGGCAACCGAAGACTCGGCAACCGCAGACTCGGCTACCGAAGACTCGGCAACCGAAGACTCCTAAACCGAAGACACGGCAACCGAAGACTCGGCAACCGTAGACTCGGCAACCGAAGACTCGGCAATCGAAGACTCGGCAACCGCAGACTCGGCTACCGAAGACTCGGCAACCGCTGACTCGGCTACCGAAGACTCGGCAACCGAAGACTCGGCAACCGAAGACTCCGCAACCAAAGACACGGCAACCGAAGCCTCGGCAACCGAAGACTCGGCAACCGAAGACCCGGCAACCGAAGACTCGGCAACCGAAGACTCGGCAATCGAAGACTCGGCAACCGAAGACACGGCAACAGAAGACTCGGCAACCGAAGGCTCGGCAACCGAAGGCTCGGCAACCGAAGGCTCGGCAACCGAAGGCTCGGCAACGAAGGCTCGGCAACCGAAGCCTCGGCAACCGAAGGCTCGGCAACCGAAGGCTCTGCAACCCTAGGCTCGGCAACCGAAGGCTCGGCAACCGAAGGCTCGGCAACCGAAGCCTCGGCAACCGAAGCCTCGGCAAACGAAGACTCGGCAACCGAAGACTCGGCAACCGAAGACTCGGCAACCGAAGACTCGACAACCGAAGACTCGACAACCGAAGACTCGGCACACGAAGACCCACATACGAAGACCCGAAACGAAACTTCGACACCCGAATACACCAAATCGAAAATCCGACATCGAAAATCCAACATCGAAAAGTCGACATCAAAAATTCGAGATCAAAAATTCGACATCAAAAATTCGACCTCAAAAATTCGACATCAAAAATTCGACCTCAATAATTCGACCTCAAAAATTCGACCTCGAGAATTCAACATCGAAAATTCCTCATCGAAAATTCCTGATCAAAAACTCGACATGGAAAATTCCACATGGAAAATTCGACACCCGAAACCTCGACACCGGAAACCTCGACACCCGTAACCTCGACACCCGAAATCTCGACACCCGTAAACTCGATACGGAAATCTCGACACCCCTAAACTCGACACGGAAACCTCGAAACCGGATACCTCGACACCCAAAACCTCGATACCCAAAACCTCGACACCCGAGGGCTCGACACCCGAAAAAAGAAAACGGAGGACCCAACACCGAAACCTCAACACCCGAAACCTCCACACGGAGGACCCCACACCGGAAATCCCAGACCAAGAATTCGACGTCGAAAATTCGAACCCCGGAACCTCGTCACCGAGGACTCGGCAACCGAAGACTCGGCAACCGAAGACCCCGCAACCGAAGACTCGGCAACCGAAGACTCGGCAACCGAAGACTCGGCAACCGCAGACTCGGCTACCGAAGACTCGGCAACCGAAGACTCGGTAACCGAAGACACGGCAACCGAAGACTCGGCAACCGAAGACTCGGCAACCGAAGACTCGGCAACCGAAGACTCGGCAATCGAAGACTCGGCAACCGAAGACACGGCAACAGAAGACTCGGCAACCGAAGGCTCGGCAACCGAAGGCTCGGCAACCGAAGGCTCGGCAACCGAAGGCTCGGCAACGAAGGCTCGGCAACCGAAGGCTCGGCAACCGAAGGCTCGACAACCGAAGACTCGACAACCGAAGACTCGACAACCGAAGACCCGACAACCGTAGGGTCGACAACCGAAGGCTCGACAACCGAAGGCTCGGCAACCCAAGGCTCGACAACCGGAGGCTCGACAACCGAAGACTCGACAACCGAAGACTCGACAACCGAAGACTCGACAACCGAAGACTCGGCAACCGAAGACTCGACAACCGAAGACTCGATCCCGAAGACTCGACAACCGAAGACTCGGCACACGAAGACCCACATACGAAGACCCGAAACGAAAACTCGACACCCGAATACACCAAATCGAGAATCCGACGTCGAAAATACGACGTCGAAAATGCGACCTCGAAAATCCGACATCGAAAATTCGACATCAAAAATTCGACATCGAAAATTCGACATCGAAAATTCGACATCGAAAATTCGACATCGAAAATTCGACATCGAAAATTCGACATCAAAATTCGACATCAAAAATTCGACCTCAAAAATTCGACCTCAAAAATTCGACCTCGTGAATTCAACATCGAAAATTCCTCATCGAAAATTCCTGATCGAAAACTCGACATGGAAATTTCGACATGGAAAATTCGACACCCGAAACCTCGACACCGGAAACCTCGACACCCAAAACCTCGACACCCGAAGTCTCGACACCCGTTAACTCGACACGGAAATCTCGACACCCGTAAACTCGACACGAAAACCTCGAAACCGGAAACCTCGACACCCAAAACCTCGATACCCAAAACCTCCTCACCTGAGGTCTCGACACCCGAAAAAAGGAAACGAAGGACCCAACACCGAAACCTCAACACCCGAAACCTCCACACCAAGGACCCCACACCGGAAATCCCAGACCAAGAATTCGACGTTGAAAATTCGAACCCCGGAACCTCGTCACCGAGGACTCGGCAACCGTAGACTCGGCAACCGAAGACTCGGCAACCGAAGACTCGGCAACCGAAGACTCGGAAACCGAAGACTAGGCAACCGAAGACTCGGCAACCGAAGGCTCGGCAACCGAAGGCTCGGCACACGAAGACCCACATACGAAGACCCGAAACGAAACCTCGACACCCGAATAAACCAAATCGAAAATCCGACGTCGAAAATCCGACCTCGAAAATTCGACATCGAAAATTCGACGTCAAAAATTCGACCTCAAAAATTCGACCTCGAGAATTTAAAATCGAAGATTCCTCATCGAAAATTCCTGATCGAAAACTCGACATGGAAAATTCGACACCCGAAACCTCGACACCGGAAACCTCGACACCCAAATCCTCGACACCCGAAATTTCGACACCCGTAAACTCGACACGGAAATCTCGACACCCGTAAACTCGACACGGAAACCTCGAAACCGGAAACCTCGACACCCAAAACCTCGATACCCAAAACCTCGACACCCGAGGGCTCGACACCCGAAAAAAAAACGGAGGAATCTAGACCGAAACCTCAACACCCGAAACCTCCACACGGAGGACCCCACACCGGAAATCCCAGACCAAGAATTCGACGTCGAAAATTCGAACCCCGGAACCTCGTCACCGAGGACTCGGCAACCGAAAACTCGGCAACCGAAGACTCGGCAACCGAAGACTCGGCAACCGCAGACTCGGCTACCGAAGACTCGGCAACCGAAGACTCCTAAACCGAAGACACGGCAACCGAAGACTCGGCAACCGAAGACTCGGCAACCGTAGACTCGGCAACCGAAGACTCGGCAATCGAAGACTCGGCAACCGCAGACTCGGCTACCGAAGACTCGGCAACCGCTGACTCGGCTACCGAAGACTCGGCAACCGAAGACTCGGCAACCGAAGACTCCGCAACCAAAGACACGGCAACCGAAGCCTCGGCAACCGAAGTCTGGGCAACCGAAGACTCGACAACCGAAGACTCGACAGCCGAAGACTCCACAACCGAACACTCGACAACCGAAGACTCGACAACCGAAGACTCGACAACCGAAGACTCGGCAACCGAAGACTCGGCAACCGAAGACTCGGAAACCGAAGACTCGGCAACCGAAGACTCGGCAACCGAAGACTCGGCAACCGAAGACTCGGCAACCGAAGACTCGGCAACCGAAGGCTCGGCAACCGAAGGATCGGCAACCGAAGGCTCGGCAACCGAAGGCTCGGCAACCGAAGGCTCGGCAACCGAAGGCTCGGCAACCGAAGGCTCGACAACCGAAGGCTCGACAACCGAAGGCTCGGCAACCGAAGGCTCGACAACCCAAGGCTCGACAACCGAAGGCTCGACAACCGAAGCCTCGACAACCGAAGCCTCGACAACCGAAGACTCGACAACCGAAGACTCGACAACCGAAGACTCGACAACCGAAGACTCGACAACCGAAGACTCTGCAACCGAAGACTCGGCAACCGAAGACTCGGCAACCGAAGACTCGGCAACCGAAGACTCGGCAACCGAGGACTCGACAACCGAAGACTCGGAAACCGAAGACTCGGCAACCGAAGACTCGGCAACCGAAGACTCGGCAACCGAAGACTCGGCAACCGAAGACTCGGCAACCGAGGACTCGGCAACCGAAGACTCGGCAACCGAGGACTCGACAACCGAAGACTCGGAAACCGAAGACTCGGCAACCGAAGACTCGGCAACCGAAGACTCGGCAACCGAAGGCTCGGCAACCGAAGGCTCGGCAACCGAAGGCTCGACAACCGAAGACTCGGCAACCGAAGACTCGGCAAGCGAAGGCTTGGCAACCGAGGGATCGGCAACCGAAGGCTCGGCAACCGAAGGTTCGGCAACCGAAGGCTCGGCAACCGAAGGCTCGGCAACCGAAGGCTCGACAACCGAAGGCTCGACAACCGAAGGCTCGGCAACCGAAGGCTCGACAACCCAAGGCTCGACAACCGAAGGCTCGACAACCGAAGGCTCGACAACCGAAGGCTCGGCAACCGAAGGCTCGACAACCCAAGGCTCGACAACCGAAGACTCGGCAACCGAAGACTCGGCAAGCGAAGGCTTGGCAACCGAAGGATCGGCAACCGAAGACTCGGCAACCGAAGACTCGGCAACCGAAGACTCGGCAACCGAAGACTCGGCAACCGAAGGCTCGGCAACCGAAGGATCGGCAACCGAAGGCTCGGCAACCGAAGGCTCGGCAACCGAAGGCTCGGCAACCGAAGGCTCGGCAACCGAAGACTCGGCAACCGAAGCCTCGACAACCGAAGACTCGACAACCGAAGACTCGACAACCGAAGACTCGACAACCGAAGACTCGACAACCGAAGACTCTGCAACCGAAGACTCGGCAACCGAAGACTCGGCAACCGAAGACTCGGCAACCGAAGACTCGGCAACCGAGGACTCGACAACCGAAGACTCGGAAACCGAAGACTCGGCAACCGAAGACTCGGCAACCGAAGACTCGGCAACCGAAGACTCGGCAACCGAAGACTCGGCAACCGAGGACTCGGCAACCGAAGACTCGGCAACCGAGGACTCGACAAGCGAAGACTCGGAAACCGAAGACTCGGCAACCGAAGACTCGGCAACCGAAGACTCGGCAACCGAAGACTCGGCAACCGAAGGCTCGGCAACCGAAGGCTCGGCAACCGAAGGCTCGACAACCGAAGACTCGGCAACCGAAGACTCGGCAAGCGAAGGCTTGGCAACCGAAGGATCGGCAACCGAAGGCTCGGCAACCGAAGGTTCGGCAACCGAAGGCTCGGCAACCGAAGGCTCGGCAACCGAAGGCTCGACAACCGAAGGCTCGACAACCGAAGGCTCGGCAACCGAAGGCTCGACAACCCAAGGCTCGACAACCGAAGGCTCGACAACCGAAGCCTCGACAACCGAAGCCTCGACAACCGAAGACTCGACAACCGAAGACTCGACAACCGAAGACTCGACAACCGAAGACTCGGCAACCGAAGACTCGGCAACCGAAGACTCGGCAACCGAAGACTCGGCAACCGAAGACTCGGCAACCGAGGACTCGACAACCGAAGACTCGGAAACCGAAGACTCGGCAACCGAAGACTCGGCAACCGAAGACTCGGCAACCGAAGACTCGGCAACCGAGGACTCGGCAACCGAAGACTCGGCAACCGAGGACTCGACAACCGAAGACTCGGAAACCGAAGACTCGGCAACCGAAGACTCGGCAACCGAAGACTCGGCAACCGAAGACTCGGCAACCGAAGGCTCGGCAACCGAAGGCTCGGCAACCGAAGGCTCGACAACCGAAGGCTCGACAACCGAAGGCTCGACAACCGAAGCCTCGACAACCGAAGACTCGACAACCGAAGACTCGACAACCGAAGACTCGACAACCGAAGACTCGACAACCGAAGACTCGACAACCGAAGACTCGAAAACCGAAGACTCGACAACCGAAGACTCGATCCCGAAGACTCGACAACCGAAGACTCGGCACACGAAGACCCACATACGAAGACCCGAAACGAAAACTCGACACCCGAATACACCAAATCGAAAATTCGACGTCGAAAATCCGACATCGAAAATCCGACATCGAAAATTCGACATCGAAAATTCGACATCGAAAATTCGACATCAAAAATTCGACATCAAAAATTCGACCTCAAAAATTCGACCTCGAGAATTCAACATCGAAAATTCCTCATCGAAAATTCCTGATCGAAAACTCGACTTGGAAAATTCGACATGGAAAATTCGACACCCGAAACCTCGACACCGGAAACCTCGACACCCGAAATCTCGACACCCGTAAACTCGATACGGAAATGTCGACACCCGTAAACTCGACACGTAAACCTCGACACCGGAAACCTCGACACCCAAAACCTCGATACCCAAAACCTCGACACCTGAGGGCTCGACACCCGAAAAAAGGAAACGGAGGACCCAACACCGAAACCTCAACACCCGAAACCTCCACACCGAGGACCCCACACCGGAAATCCCAGACCAAGAATTCGACGTCGAAAATTCGCACCCCGGAAACTCGTCACCGAGGACTCGGCAACCCAAGACTCGGCAACCGAAGACTCGGCAACCGAAGACTCGGCAACCGCAGACTCGGCAACCGAAGACTCGGCAACCGAAGGCTCGACAACCGAAGACCCCAAATCGAACATTCGACACCGAAGACTCGACACTCGTAGACTCCAGACCTGTAGACTCGACACCAAAGACTCCACACCGTAGAAACGACACCAATGGCCGCACATCGAAGACCCGACATACCAAGTTCGACAGTGAAAGCTCATTGAAAATTCCACGTTGAAAACTGCACCCGAAAACTCGACAATCGACACCTCACCACCGACAATTCGACATGGAAATTTCGACAAGGAAAATTCGACATGGAAAATTCGACATGGAAAATTCGACATGGAAAATTCGACATCGAAAATTCGACATCGAAAATTCGACATCGAAAATTCGACATCGAAAATTCGACATCCAAACTTCGACATCCAAACTTCGACATCCAAACTTCGTCAAGGAATATTCCTCATCGAAAATTCGAGATCGCAAATTCGACATCGGAAATTCGACATTGAAAATCTACATCGAAAATTAACATTCGGAACCTCGTCACCGGGGACTCGACAATCGGAACCTCGACACGCTGTACTCGACACCCGAAGATTCGGATCACGAAGACCAACATACAAGGACCCCAAACGAATGCCCGACACCAAAATACACCAAACGTAGAATTGCACATCGAAAATTAGACATCTAAATTTTGATATCGAAAATTGCTCATCGAAAATTCCTGATCGAAAGCTCGACATGGAAAATTCGACATGGAAAATTCGACATGGAAAATTCGACATGGAAAATTCGACATGGAAAATTCGACACCCGAAACCTCGACACCCGTAACCTGGACACTCGAAACCTCGACACCCGAAATCTCGACACCCGTAAACTCGACATGGAAACCTCGACACCGGAAACCTCGACACCCAAAACCTCGATACCCAAAACCTCGATACCCAAAACCTCGACACCCGAAATCTCGACACCCGTAAACTCGACACGGACATCTGGACACCCGTAAACTCGACACGTAAACCTCGACACCGGAAACCTCGACACCCAAAACCTCGACACCCAAAACCTCAACACCCGAGGGCTCGACACCCGAAAAAAGGAAACGGAGGACCCAACACCGAAACCTCAACACCCGAAACCTCCACACCGAGGACCCCACACCGGAAATCCCAGACTAAGAATTCGACGTCGAAAATTCGAACCCCGGAACCTCGTCACCGAGGACTCGACAACCCAAGGCTCGGCAACCGAAGACTCGGCAACCGAAGACTCGGCAACCGAAGACTCGGCAACCGAAGACTCGGCAGCCGAAGGGTCGACAACCGAAGGCTCCAAAACCGAAGGCTCGACAACCGAAGCCTCGACAACCGAAGGCTCGGCAACCGAAGGCTCGGCAACCGAAGGCTCGGCAACCGAAGGCTCGACAACTAAAGGCTCGACAACCGAAGGCTCGACAGTAAACAGTAAACAGTTGCGACTAAAGTCAAAACTTATACTATATAGGTCATTTATTCTCTCGGTGGTCCTGTATGCATGTGTGGCCTGGGCTAATGCCTCCAAAACTGCCCTCAAACAACTCCAAACCCTCCAAAACCTCTCCCTCAGAAAAATCCTCTCTGCTCCACTCCTCACCACCACCCAAACTCTTCACCTCGAAACTCATATCCCGTTCATCCCGGAGGCAATAGACAAAAGAGCAATGGCGGCATGGACGCGCATTAGGAACCACGAAAATGACGTGATCGCTAACATCGGCAAAGGCGAGCCGAAGCACCGCAAGCATACTAGGATAAAAATGTTCTAGAAGCGGCTCGGCTCGCCGACTAATGCGCGTCCACGCAACCTCGTCCCTAAGCCACATACATGTTCCGGCAGAGGCCCTCACCTCGGAAAATATTCAGGAGCTGCCACCGCGGCACAGTGTACATAGTGTAAATAGTGTAGTGCGCTGGGACGCATATTTCTGGTGTGCCCAGTGAAGATGTGTGTACGAGTGTGTGTACGAGTGTGTGTGTGGGTGAATGCGTGCGTGTATGTGTCTGTACATAATTTGTAAATATGTACATATGTATATATAACCCAAAGACGAAACAGACAAAAGACAAAAGAAAACTATTCTCGGTGACCTACAGATGGTCACCGTATGGGTTTTTATATATAGCGAAAACTGTAAATATGAACAAAGTCAACTGTAAATCAATGTAAATATAGCCTGTAAGCCGGGCCCAATGTACCGGCACCAGGCCAATACTTTTAAAATAAATAACTAACTAACTAACTCGACAACCGAAGGCTCGACAACCGAAGGCTCGACAACCGAAGGCTCGACAACCGAAGCCTCGACAACCGAAGACACGACAACCGAAGACTCGACAACCTAAGACTCGACAACCGAAGACCCGACAACCGAAGACTCGACAACCGAAGACTCGACAACCGAAGACTCGACAACAGAAGACACGACAACCGAAGACTCGATCCCGAAGACTCGACAACCGAAGACTCGGCACACGAAGACTCGGCAACCGAAGACTCGGCAACCGAAGACTCGGCAACCGAAGACTCGGCAACCGAAGACTCGGCAACCGAAGACTCGGCAACCGAAGACTCGGCAACCGAAGGCTCGGCAACCGAAGGCTCGGCAACCCAAGATTCGGCAACCGAAGGCTCGGCAACCGAAGGCTCGGCAACCGAAGGCTCGGCAACCGAAGGCTCGGCAACCGAGGGCTCGGCAACCGAAGGCTCGGCAACCGAAGGCTCGGCAACCGAAGGCTCGGGAACCGAAGGCTCGGGAACCGAAGGCTCGGCAACCGAAGGCTCGGCAACCGAAGGCGTGGCAACCGAAGGCTCGGCAACCGAAGGCTCGGCAACCGCAGGCTCGGCAACCGAAGGATCGCCAACCGAAGGCTCGACAACCGAAGGCTCCACAACCGAAGGCTCGACAACCGAAGGCTCGGCAACCGAAGGCTCGGCAACCGAAGGCTCGGCAACCGAAGGCTCGGCAACCGAAGGCTCGGCAACCGAAGGCTCGGCAACCGAAGGCTCGGCAACCGAAGGCTCGGCAACCAAAGGCTCGGCAACCGAAGGCTCGGCAACCGAAGGCTCGGCAAGCGAAGGCTCGGCAACCGAAGGCTCGGCAACCGAAGGCTCGGCAACCGAAGGTTCGGCAACCGAAGACTCGGCATCCGAAGACTCGGCAACCGAAGACTCGGCAACCGAAGACTCGGCAACCGAAGACTCGGCAACCGAAGGCTCGGCAACCGAAGGCTCGGCAACCGAAGGATCAGCAACCGAAGGCTCGACAACCGAACCCTCGACAACCGAAGCCTCGACAACCGAAGACTCGACAACCGAAGACTCGACAACCGAAGAATCGACAACCGAAGACTCGAGAAACGAAGGCTCGACAACCGAAGGCTCGACAACCGAAGGCTCGACAACCGAAGACTCGACAACCGAAGACTCGACAACCGAAGACTCGACAAACGAAGGCTCGGCAACCGAAGGCTCGGCAACCGAAGGCTCGGCAACCGAAGGCTCGGCAACCGAAGGCTCGGCAACCGAAGGCTCGGCAACCGAAGGCTCGGCAACCGAAGGCTCGGCAACCGAAGACTCGACAACCGAAGACTCGACAACCGAAGACTCGACTACCGAAGACTCGACAACCGAAGACTCGACAACCGAAGACTCAACAACCGAAGACTCGACAACCGAAGACTCGGCAACCGAAGACTCGACAACCGAAGACTCGATCCCGAAGACTCGACAACCGAAGACTCGGCACACGAAGACCCACATACGAAGACCCGAAACGAAACCTCGACACCCGAATACACCAAATTAAAAATCCAAAGTCGAAAATCCTACCTCGAAAATTCGACATCGAAAATTCGACATCGAAAATTCGACATCGAAAACTCGACATCAAAATTCGACATCAAAAATTCGACGTCGGATTTCGATTTGGTGTATTTGGGTGTCGAGGTTTCGTTTCGTGTCTTCGTATGTGGGTCTTCGTGTGCCGAGTCTTCGGTTGTCGAGTCTTCGGTTGCCGAGTCCTCGGTGACGAGGTTCCGGGGTTCAAATTTTCGACGTCGAATTCTTGGTCTGGGATTTCCGGTGTGGGGTCCTCGGTGTGGAGGTTTCGGGTGTTGAGGTTTCGGTGTTGGGTCCTCCGTTTCCTTTTTTCGGGTGTCGAGCCCTCGAAGGTGTCAAGGTTTTGGGTATCGAGGTTTTGGGTGTCGAGGTTTCCGGTTTGGAGGTTTCCGTGTCGAGTTTACGGGTGTCGAGATTTCCATGTCGAGTTTACGGGTGTCGAGATTTCGGGTGTCCAGGTTTTGGGTGTCCAGGTTTCCGGTGTCGAGGTTTCGGGTGTCGAATTTTCCATGTCGAATTTTCCATGTCGAATTTTCCATGTCGAGTTTTCGATCAGGAATTTTCGATGAGGAATTTTCGATGTTGAATTCTCGAGGTCGAATTTTTGAGGTCGAATTTTTGATGTCGAATTTTTGATGTCGAATTTTCGATGTCGAATTTTCGATGTCGAATTTTCGATGTCGGATTTTCGAAGTCGGATTTTGACGTCGGATTTTCGACGTCGAATTTTCGACGTCGGATTTTCGATTTGGTGTACTCGGGTGTCGAGGTTTAGTTTCGGGTCTTCGTATGTGGGTCTTCGTGTGCCGAGTCTTCGGTTGTCGAGTCTTCGGGACCGAGTCTTCGGTTGTCGAGTCTTCGGTTGCCGAGTCTTCGGTTGTCGAGTCTTCGGTTGTCGAGTCTTCGGTTGTCGAGTCTTCGGTTGTCTAGTCTTCGGTTGTCGAGTCTTCGGTTGTCGAGTCTTCGGTAGTCGAGTCTGCGGTTGTCGAGTCTTCGGGATCAAGTCTTCGGTTGTCATGTCTTCGGTTGCCGAGTCTTCGGTTGTCGAGTCTTCGGTTGTCGAGTCTTCGGTAGTCGAGTCTTCGGTTGTCGAGTCTTCGGTTGTCGAGTCTTCGGTTGTCGAGTCTTCGGTTGTCGAGTCTTCGGTTGTCGAGTCTTCGGTTGTCGAGTCTTCGGTTGTCGAGTCTTCGGTTGTCGAGTCTTCGGTTGTCGAGTCTTCGGTTGTCTAGTCTTCGGTTGTCGAGTCTTCGGTTGTCGAGTCTTCGGTAGTCGAGTCTTCGGTTGTCGAGTCTTCGGTTGTCAAGTCTTCGGTTGCCGAGTCTTCGGTTGCCGAGTCTTCGGTTGTCGAGTCTTCGGTTGTCGAGTCTTCGGTAGTCGAGTCTTCGGTTGTCGAGTCTTCGGTTGTCGAGTCTTCGGTTGTCGAGTCTTCGGTTGTCGAGTCTTCGGTTGTCGAGTATTCGGTTGTCGAGTCTTCGGTTGTCGAGTCTTCGGTTGTCGAGTCTTCGGTTGTCGAGGCTTCGGTTGTCGAGGCTTCGGTTGTCGAGCCTTCGGTTGTCGAGCCTTCGGTTGTCGAGCCTTCGGTTGTCGAGCCTTCGGTTGCCGAGTCTTCGGTTGCCGAGTCTTCGGTTGCCGAGTCTTCGGTTGCTGAGTCTTCGGTTGCCGAGTCTGCGGTTGCCGAGTCTTGGGTTGCCGAGTCCTCGGTGACGAGGTTCCGGGGTTCGAATTTTCGACGTCGAATTCTTGGTCTGGGATTTCCGGTGTGGGGACGTCGGTGTGGAGGTTTCGGGTGTTGAGGTTTCGGTGTTGGGTCCTCCGTTTCCTTTTTTCGGGTGTCGAGCCCTCGGGTTTCGAGGTTTTGGGTATCGAGGGTTTGGGTGTCGAGGTTTCCGGTGTCGAGGTTTCCGTGTCGAGTTTACGGGTGTCGAGATTTCTGGTGTCGAGGTTTCGAGTGTCGAGGTTTCGGGTGTCGAATTTTCCATGTCGAATTTTCCATGTCGAGTTTTCGATCAGGAATTTTCGATGAGGAATTTTCGATGTCAAAATTTAGATGTCTAATTTTCGAAGTCGAATTCTAGGTTTGGTGTATTTTGGTGTCGGGCATTCGTTTGGGGTCCTCGTATGTTGGTCTTCGTGTTCCGAGTCTTCGGGTGTCGAGTACAGCGTGTCGAGGTTCCGAGTGTCGAGTCCCCGGTGACGAGGTTCCGAATGTTAATTTGCGATGTAGATTTTTAATGTCGAATTTGCGATGTCGAATTTTCGATGAGGAATATTCCTTGACGAAGTTTGGATGTCGAAGTTTGGATGTCGAATTTTCGATGTCGAATTTTCGATGTGGAATTTTCTTTGTCGAATTTTCCATGTCGAATTCTCGGTGGTGAGGTGTCGGTTGTCGAGGTTTCGGGTGTAGTTTTCAACGTGGTATTGTCAATGAGCTTTCAATGTCGAATATGGTATGTCGGGTCTTCGATGTGCGGTCATTGGTGTCGTTTCTACCGTGTGAAGTCTTTGGTGTTGAGTCTACGGGTCTGGAGTCTACGAGTGTCGAGTCTTCGGTTGCCGAGCCTTCGGTTGCCGAGCCTTCGGGTGCCGAGCCTTCGGTTACCGAGCCTTCGGTTGCCGAGCCTTCGGTTGCCGAGCCTTCGGTTGCCGAGCCTTCGGTTGCCGAGCCTTCGGTTGCCGAGCCTTCGGTTGCCCGGCCTTCGGTTGCCGAGCCTTCGGTTGCCGAGTCTTCGGTTGCCGAGTCTTCCGTTGCCGAGTCTTCGGTTGCCGAGTCTTCGGTTGCCGAGTCTTCGGTTGCCGAGTCTTCGGTTGCCGAGTCTTCGGTTGCCGAGTCTTCGGTTGCCGAGTCTTCTGTTGCCGAGTTTTCGGTTGCCGAGTCTTCGGTTGCCGAGTCTTCGTATGCCGAGTCCTTGGTTGCCGACTCTTCGGTAGCCGAAAGTTCGGTTGTCGAGCCTTCGGTTGTCGAGCCTTCGGTTGCCGAGCCTTCGGTTGCCGAGCCTTCGGTTGCCGAGCCTTCGGTTGCCGAGCCTTCGGTTGTCGAGCCTTCGGTTGTCGAGCCTTCGGTTGTCGAGCCTTCGGTTGCCGAGCCTTCGGTTGCCGAGCCTTCGGTTGCCGAGCCTTCGGTTGCCGAGCCTTCGGTTGCCGAGCCTTCGGTTGCCGAGCCTTCGGTTGCCGAGCCTTCGGTTGCCGAGTCTTCGGTTGCCGAGCCTTCGGTTGCCGAGCCTTCGTTGCCGAGCCTTCGGTTGCCGAGCCTTCGGTTGCCGGTCCTTCGGTTGCCGGTCCTTCGGTTGCCGAGTCTTCGGTTGCCGAGGCTTCGGTTCCCGAGTCTTCGGTTGCCGAGTCTTCGGTTGCCGAGTCTTCGGTTGCCGAGTCTTCGGTTGCCGAGTCTTCGGTTGCCGAGTCTTCGGTTGCCGAGTCTTCGGTTGCCGAGTCTTTTGTTGCCGAGTCTTTTGTTGCCGAGTCTTCGGTTGCCGAGTCTTCGGTTGCCGAGTCTTCGGTTGCCGAGTCTTGGGTTGTCGAGTCCTCGGTGACGAGGTTCCGGGGTTCGAATTATCGACGTCGAATTCTTGGTCTGGGATTTCCGGGGTGGGGTCCTCGGTGTGCAGGTTTCGGGTGTTGAGATTTGGGTGTTGGGTCCTCCGTTTCCTTTTTCGGGTGTCGAGCCCTCGGGTGTCGAGGTTTTGGGTATCGAGGTTTCGGTTGTCGAGGTTTCCAGTGTCGAGGTTTACGTGTCGAGTTTACGGACGTCGAGATTTCCGTGTCGAGTTTACGGGTGTCGAGACTTCGGGTGTCGAGGTTTCGGGTGTCGAGGTTTCCGGTGTCGAGCTTTCGGGTGTCGAATTTTCCATGTCGAATTTTCCATGTCGAGGTTTCGAACAGGAATTTTCGATGAGGAATTTTCGATGTCGAATTTCGATGTCGAATTTTCGATGTCGGATTTTCGACGTCGAATTTTCGATTTGGTGTATTCGGGTGTCGAAGTTTCGTTTCGGGTCTTCGTATGAGGGTCTTCGTGGTCCGAGTCTTCGGTTGTCGAGTCTTCGGTTGCCGAGTCTTCGGTTTCCGAGTCTTCGGTTGCCGAGTCCTCGGTTACCGAGTCTTCGGTTGCCGAGCGTTCGGTTGTCGAGCCTTCGGTTGCCGAGCCTTCGGTTGCCGAGCCTTCGGTTGCCGAGCCTTGGTTTGCCGAGCCTTGGGTTGCCGAGCCTTCGGTATCCGCGCCTTCGGTTGCCGAGCCTTCGGTTGCCGAGTGTTCGGTTGCCGAGTCTTCGGTTGCCGAGTCTTCGGTTGCCGAGTCTTCGGTTGCCGAGTCTTCGGTTGCCGAGTCTTCGGTTGCCGAGTCTTCGGTTGCCGAGTCTTCGGTTGCCGAGTCTTCGGTTGCCGAGTCTTCGGTTGCCGAGGCTTGGGTTGTCGAGTCCTCGGTGACGAGGTTCCGGGTTTCGAATTTTCAACGTCGAATTCTTGGTCATGGATTTCTGGGGTGGGGTCCTCGGTGTGGAGGTTTCGGGTGTTGAGGTTTCGGTGTTCGGTCCACCGTTTCCTTTTTTCGGGTGTCGAGCCCTCGGGTGTCGAGGTTTGGGTATCGAGGTTTCGGGTGTCGAGGTTTCCGGTGTCGAGGTTTACGTGTCGAGTTTACGGGTGTCGGGATTTCCGTGTCGAGTTTACGGGTGTCGAGATTTCGGGTGTCGAGGTTTCGGGTTGCGAGGTTTCCGGTGTGGAGGTTTCGGGTGTCGAATTTTCCATGTCGAATTTTCCATGTCGAGGTTTCGATCAGGAATTTTCGATGTAGAATTTTCGAGGTCGCATTTTGAAAGGTCGAATTTTTGATGTCGAATCTTTGATGCCGAATTTTTGATGTCGAATTTTTGATGTCGAATTTTTGATGTGGAATTTTAGATGTTGAATTTTCGATGTCGAATTTTCGACGTTGGATTTTCGACGTCGAGTTTTCGATTTGGTGTATTCGGGTGTCGAAGTTTCGTTTCGGGTCTTCGTATGTGGGTCTTCGTGTGCTGAGTCTTCGGTTGTCGAGTCTTCGGTTGCCGAGTCTGCGGTTGCCGAGTCTTCGGTTGCCGAGTCTTGGGTTGTCGAGTCCTCGGTGACGAGGTTCCGGGGTTTGAATTTTCGACGTCGAATTCTTGGTCTGGGATTTCCGGGGTGGGGTCCTCGGTGTGGAGGTTTCGGGTGTTGAGGTTTCGGTGTTGGGTCCTCCGTTTCCTTTTTTCGGGTGTCGAGCCCTCGGGTGTCGAGGTTTTGGGTATCGAGGTTTCGGTTGTCGAGGTTTCCAGTGTCGAGTTTACGGACGTCGAGATTTCCGTGTCGAGTTTACGGGTGTCGAGATTTCGGGGTCGAGGTTTCGGGTGTCGAGGTATCCGGTGTCGAGCTTTCGGGTGTCGAATTTTCCATGTCGAATTTTCCATGCCGAATTTTCCATGTCGAGGTTTCGATCAGGAATTTTGGATGAGGAATTTTCGATGTTGAATTTTCGAGGTCGGATTTTTGTGGTCGAATTTTTGATGTCGAATTTTTGATGTCGAATTTTAGATGTGGAATTTTCGAGGTCGAATTTTCGATGTCGAATTTTCGATGTCGAATTTTCGAGGTCGGATTTTCGACGTCGGATATTCGATTTGGTGTATTCGGGTATCGAAGTTTCGTTTCGGGTCTTCGTATGTGGGTCTTCGTGTGCCGAGTCTTCGGTTGTCGAGTCTTCGGTTGCCGAGTCTTCGGTTGCCGACTCCTCGGTTACCGAGTCTTCGGTTGCCGAGCGTTCGGTTGTCGAGCCTTCAGTTGTCGAGCCTTCGGTTGCCGAGCCTTCGGTTGCCGAGCCTTGGGTTGCCGAGCCTTCGGTATCCGCGCCATCGGTTGCCGAGCCTTCGGTTGCCGAGCCTTCGGTTGCCGAGTCTTCGGTTGTCGAGTCTTCGGTTGCCGAGCCTTCGGCTGGCGAGCCTTAGGTTGCCGAGCCTTCGGTTGCCGAGCCTTCGGTTGCCGAGCCTTCGGTTGCCGAGCCTTCGGTTGCCGAGCCTTCGGTTGCCGAGTCTTCGGTTGCCGAGTCTTCGGTTGCCGAGGCTTCGGTTGCCGAGGCTTCGGTTGCCGAGGCTTCGGTTGCCGAGCCTTCGGTTGCCGAGCCTTCGGTTGCCGAGCCTTCTATTGATGAGCCTTCGGTTGACGAGCCTTCGGTTGCCGAGCCTTCGGTTGCCGAGCCTTCGGTTTCCGAGTCTTCGGTTGCCGAGCCTTCCGTTGCCGAGCCTTCGGTTGCGGAGCCTTCGGTTGCCGAGCCTTCGGTTGCCGAGCCTTCGGTTGCCGAGCCTTTGGTTGTCGAGCCTTCGGTTGCCGAGCCTTCGGCTGCCGAGCCTTCGGTTGCCGAGCCTTCGGGTGCCGAGCCTCCGGATGCCGAGCCTTCGGTTGCCGAGCCTGCGGTTGCCCAGCCTTCGGTTGCCCAGCCTTCGGTTGCCGAGCCTTCGGTTGCCGAGCCTTCGGTTGCCGAGCCTTCGGTTGGCGAGCCTTCGGTTGCCGAGCCTTCGGTTGCCGAGCCTTCGGTTGCCGAGCCTTCGGTTGCAGAGCCTTCGGTTGCCGAGCCTTCGGTAGCCGAGCCTTCGGTTGCCGAGCCTTCGGTTGCCGAGCCTTCGGTTGCCGAGCCTTCGGTTGCCGAGTCTTCGGTTGCCGAGTCTTCGGTTGCCAAGGCTTCGGTTGCCGAGGCTTCCGTTGCCGAGGTTCGGTTGCCGAGGCTTCGGTTGCCGAGTCTTCGGTTGCCGAGTCTTCGGTTGCCGAGTCCTCGGTGACGAGGTTCCGGGGTTCGAATTTTCGACGTCGAATTCTTGGTCTGGGATTTCCGGTGTGGGTCCTCGGGTTGGAGGTCTCGGGTGTTGAGGTTTCGGTGTTGGGTCCCTCGTTTCCTTTTTTCGGGTGTCGAGCCCTCGGGTGTCGACGTTTTCGGTATCGAGGTTTTGGGTGTCGAGGTTTCCGGTGTCGAGGTTTCGGGGGTCGAATTTTCCATCTCGAATTTTCCATGTCAAGTTTTCGATCAGGAATTTTCGATCAGGAATTTTCGATGAGGAATTTTCGATGTTGAATTATCGAAGTCGAATTTTTGAGGTGGAATTTTTGAGGTCGAATATTTGATGTCGGATTTTTGATGTGGAATTTTTGATGTCGAATTTTATATGTCGAACTTTCGATGTCGAATTTTCGATATCGAACTTTCGATGTCGAATTTTCGATGTCGGAATTTCGATGTCAGATTTTCGACGTCGGATTTTCGACGTCGAATTTTCGATTTGGTGTATTCGGGTGTCGAAGTTTCGTTTCGGGTCTTCGTATGTGGGTCTTCGTGTGCCGAGTCTTCGGTTGTCGAGTCTTCGGGATCGAGTCTTCGGTTGTCGAGTCTTCGGTTGTCTAGTCTTCGGTTGTCGAGTCCTCGGTTGTCGAGTTTTCTGGATCGAGCCTTCGGTTGCCGAGCCTTGGGTTGCCGAGCCTTCGGTATCCGCGCCATCGGTTGCCGAGCCTTCGGTTGCCGAGCCTTCGGTTGCCGAGTCTTCGGTTGTCGAGTCTTCGGTTGCCGAGCCTTCGGTTGGCGAGCCTTAGGTTGCCGAGCCTTCGGTTGCCGAGCCTTCGGTTGCCGAGCCTTCGGTTGCCGAGCCTTCGGTTGCCGAGCCTTCGGTTGCCGAGCCTTCGGTTGCCGAGCCTTCGGTTGCCGAGGCTTCGGTTGCCGAGTCTTCGGTTGCCGAGTCTTCGGTTGCCGAGTCTTCGGTTGCCGAGGCTTCGGTTGCCGAGGCTTCGGTGGCCGAGGCTTCGGTTGCCGAGGCTTCGGTTGCCGAGCCTTCGGTTGCCGAGCCTTCGGTTGCCGAGCCTTCTATTGACGAGCCTTCGGTTGACGAGCCTTCGGTTGCCGAGCCTTCGGTTGCCGAGCCTTCGGTTTCCGAGTCTTCGGTTGCCGAGCCTTCGGTTGCCGAGCCTTCGGTTGCCGAGCCTTCGGTTGCCGAGCCTTCGGTTGCCGAGCCTTCGGTTGCCGAGCCTTTGGTTGTCGAGCCTTCGGTTGCCGAGCCTTCGGCTGCCGAGCCTTCGGTTGCCGAGCCTTCGGGTGCCGAGCCTCCGGATGCCGAGCCTTCGGTTGCCGAGCCTGCGGTAGCCCAGCCTTCGGTTGCCCAGCCTTCGGTTGCCGAGCCTTCGGTTGCCGAGCCTTCGGTTGCCGAGCCTTCGGTTGCCGAGCCTTCGGTTGGCGAGCCTTCGGTTGCCGAGCCTTCGGTTGCCGAGCCTTCGGTTGCCGAGCCTTCGGTTGCCGAGCCTTCGGTTGCAGAGCCTTCGGTTGCCGAGCCTTCGGTAGCCGAGCCTTCGGTTGCCGAGCCTTCGGTTGCCGAGCCTTCGGTTGCCGAGCCTTCGGTTGCCGAGTCTTCGGTTGCCGAGTCTTCGGTTGCCGAGTCTTCGGTTGCCAAGGCTTCGGTTGCCGAGGCTTCGGTTGCCGAGGTTCGGTTGCCGAGGCTTCGGTTGCCGAGTCTTCGGTTGCCGAGTCTTCGGTTGCCGAGTCCTCGGTGACGAGGTTCCGGGGTTCGAATTTTCAACGTCGAATTCTTGGTCTGGGATTTCCGGTGTGGGTCCTCGGGTTGGAGGTCTCGGGTGTTGAGGTTTCGGTGTTGAGTCCTTCGTTTCCTTTTTTCGGGTGTCGAGCCCTCGGGTGTCGACGTTTTCGGTATCGAGGTTTTGGGTGTCGAGGTTTCCGGTGTCGAGGTTTCGGGGGTCGAATTTTCCATCTCGAATTTTCCATGTCGAGTTTTCGATCAGGAATTTTCGATGAGGAATTTTCGATGTTGAATTATCGAAGTCGAATTTTTGAGGTGGAATTTTTGAGGTCGAATTTTAGATGTCGAATTTTTGATGTGGAATTTTTGATGTCGAATTTTATATGTCGAATTTTCGATGTCGAATTTTCGATATCGAACTTTCGATGTCGAATTTTCGATGTCGGAATTTCGATGTCGGATTTTCGACGTCGGATTTTCGACGTCGAATTTTCGATTTGGTGTATTCGGGTGTCGAAGTTTCGTTTCGGGTCTTCGTATGTGGGTCTTCGTGTGCCGAGTCTTCGGTTGTCGAGTCTTCGGGATCGAGTCTTCGGTCGTCGAGTCTTCGGTTGTCAAGTCTTCGGTTGTCGAGTCCTCGGTTGTCGAGTTTTCTGGATCGAGTCTTCGGTTGTCGAGTCTTCGGTTGTCGAGTCTTCGGTTGCTGAGTCTTCGGTTGCCGAGTCTTCGGTTGCCGAGTCTTCTGTTGCCGTGTCTTCGGTTGCCGAGTCTTCGATTGCCGAGTCTTCGGTTGCCGAGTCTTCGGTTGCCGAGTCTTCGGTTGCCGAGCCTTCGGTTGCCGAGCCTTCGGTTGCTGAGCCTTCGGTTGCCGAGCCTTCGGTTGCCGAGCCTTCAGTTGTCGAGCCTTCGGTCGTCGCGCCTTCGGTCGTCGCGCCTTCGGTCGTCGCGCCTTCGGTCGTCGCGCCTTCGGTCGCCGAGCCTTCGGTCGCCGAGCCTTCGTTCGCCGAGGCTTCGGTTGCCGAGCCTTCGGTTGCCGAGCCATCGGTTGCCGAGCCTTCGGTTGCCGAGCCTTCGGTTGCCGAGTTTTCGGTTGCCGAGACTTCGGTTGCCGAGCCTTCGGTTGCCGAACCTGCGGTTGCCGAGCCTTCGGTTGCCCAGCCTTCGGGTGCCGAGCCTTCGGTTGCCGCGCCTTCGGTTGCCGAGCCTTCGGTTGCCGAACCTTCGGTTGCCGAGCCTTCGGTTGCCTAGCCTTCGGTTGTCGAGCCTTCGGTTGCCGAGCCTTCGGTTGCCGAGCTTTCGGTTGCCGAGCCTTCGGTTGCCGAGCCTTCGGTTGCCGAGCCTACGGTTGCCGAGCCTTCGGTTGCCGAGCCTTCGGTATCCGAGCCTTCGGTTGCCGAGCCTTCGGTTGCCGAGCCTTTGGTTGCGGAGCCATTGGTTGCCGAGCCTTCGGTTGCCGAGCCTGCGGTTGCCGAGCCTTCGGTTGCCGAGCCTTCGGTTCCCGAGCCTTCGGTTCCCGAGCCTTCGGTTGCCGAGCCTTTGGTTGCCGAGCCTTCGGTTGGCGAGCCTTCGGTTGCCGAGCTTTCGGTTGCCGAGTCTTCGGTTGCCGAGTCTTCGGTTGCCGAGTCTCTGGTTGCCGAGTCTTCGGTTGCCGAGTCCTCGGTGACGGGGTTCCGGGGTTTGAATTTTCGACGTCGTATTCTTGGTCTGGGATTTCCGGTGTGGGGTCCGGTGTGGAGGTTTCGGGTGTTGAGGTTTTGGTGTTGGGTCCTCCGTTTCCTTTTTTCGGGTGTCGAGCCCTCGGGTGTCGAGGTTTTGGGTATCGAGGTTTCCGGAGTCGAGGTTTCCGTGTCGAGTTTACAGGTGTCGAGTTTACGGGTGTCGAGATTTCGGGTGTCGTGGTTTCGGGTGTCGAGGTATCCGGTGTCGAGGTTTCGGGTGTCGAATTTTCCATGTCGAGTTTTCGAATAGGAATTTTCGATGTTTAATTCTCGAGGTCGAATTTTTGAGGTCGAATTTTTGATGTCGAATTTTCGATGTCGAATTTTTGATGTCGTATATTTGATGTCGAATTTTTGATGTCGAATTTTCGATGTCGAATTTTCGATGTCGAATTTTCGATGTCGAATTTTCGATGTCGAATTTTCGATGTCGAATTTTCGATGTCGAATTTTCGAGGTCGGATTTTCGAGGTCGGATTTTCGACGTCGAAGTTTCGATTTGGTGTATTCGGGTGTCGAGGTTTCGTTTCGGGTCTTCGTAGTTGGGTCTTCGTGTGCCGAGTCTTCGGTTGTCGAGTCTTCGGGATCGAGTCTTCGGTTGTCGAGGCTTCGGTTGTCGAGTCTTCGGTTGTCGAGTCTTCAGTTTTCGGGTCTTCGCTTGTCGAGCCTTCGGTTGTCGAGTCTTGGGTTGTCGAGTCTTCGGTTGTCGAGCCTTCGGTTGTCGAGCATTCGGTTGTCGAGATTTCGGTTGTCGAGCCTTCGGTTGTCGAGCCTTCGGTTGTCGAGCCTTCGGTTGTCGAGCCTTCGGTTGTCGAGTCTTCGGTTGCCGAGCCTTCGTTTGCCGGGCCTTCGGTTGCCGAGCCTTCGGTTGCCGAGCCTTCGGTTGCCGAGCCTTCGGTTGCCGAGCCTTCGGTTGCCGAGCCTTCGGTTGCCGAGCCTACGGTTGCCGAGCCTTCGGTTGCCGAGCCTTCGGTTGCCGAGCCTTCGGTTGCCGAACCTTCGGTTGCCGAGCCTTCGGTTGCCGAGCCTTCGGTTGCCGAGCCTTCGGTTGCCGAGGCTTCGGTTGCCGAGCCTTCGGGTGCCGAGCCTGCGGTTGCCGAGCCTTCGGTTGCCGAGCCTTCGGGTGCCGAGCCTTCGGTTCCCGAGCCTTCGGTTCCCAAGCCTTCGGTTGCCGAGCCTTTGGTTGCCGAGCCTTCGGTTGCCGAGCCCTCGGTTGCCGAGCCTTCGGTTGCCGAGTCTTCGGCTGCCGAGTCTTCGGTTGCCGAGTCTTCGGTTGCCGAGTCTTCGGTTGCCGAGTCTTCGGTTGCCGAGTCTTCGATTGCCGAGTCTTCGGTTGCCGAGTCTTCGGTTGCCGAGTCTTCGGTCGCCGAGTCTTCGGTTGCCGAGTCGTCGGTGACGGGGTTCCGGGGTTCGAATTTTCGACGTCGAATTCTTGGTCTGGGATTTCCGGTGTGGGGTCCTCGGTGTGGAGGTTTCGGGTGTTGAAGTTTTGGTTTTGGGTCCTCCGTTTCCTTTTTTCGGGTGTCGTGCCCTCGGGTGTCGAGGTTTTGGGTATCGAAGTTTCCGGTGTCGAGGTTTCGGGGGTCGAATTTTCCATGTCGAATTTTCCATGTCGAGTTTTCGAATAGGAATTTTCGATGAGGAATTTTCGATGTTGAATTCTCGAGGTCGAATTTTTGAGGTCGAATTTTTGATGTCGAGTTTTCGATGTCGAATTTTTGATGTCGAATTATGGATGTCGAATTTTCGATGACGAATTTTCGATGTCGAATTTTCGATGTCGAATTTTCGATGTCGAATTTTCGATGTCGAATTTTCGAGGTCGAATTTTCGACGTCGAATTTTCGATTTGGTGTATTCGGGTGTCGAGGTTTCGTTTCGGGTCTTCGTATGTGGGTCTTCGTGTGCCGTGTCTTCGGTATCGAGTCTTCGGTTGTCGACGCTTCGGTTGTCGAGGCTTCTTGTCGAGCCTTCGGTTGTCGAGCATTCGGTTGTCGAGCCTTCGGTTGTCGAGCCTTCGGTTGTCGAGCCTTCGGTTGTCGAGCCTTCGGTTGCCGATCCTTCGGTTGCCGAACCTTCGGTTGCCGAGCATTCGGTTGCCGAGCCTTCGGTTACCGAGCCTTCAGTTGCCAAGCCTTCGGTTGCCGAGCCTTCGGTTTCCGAGCCTTCGTTGCCGAGCCTTCGGTTGCCGAGCCTTCGTTTGCCGAGTCTTCGGTTGCCGAGTCTTCGGTTGCCGAGTCTTCGGTTGCCGAGTCTTCGGTTGCCGAGTCTTCTGTTGCCGTATCTTCGGTTGCCGAGTCTTCGATTAACGAGTCTTCGGTTGCCGAGTCTTCGGTTGCCGAGTCTTCGGTTGCCGAGTTTCGGTTGCCGAGTCTTCGGTTGCCGAGGCTTCGGTTGCCGAGTCTTCGGTTGCCGAGTCTTCGGTTGCCGAGTCTTCGGTTGCCGAGTCTTCGGTTGCCGAGTCTTCGGTTGCCGACACTTCGGTTGCCGAGCCTTCGGTTGCCGAGCCTTCGGTTGTCGAGCCTTCGGTTGTCGAGCCTTCGGTTGTCGAGCCTTCGGTTGTCGAGCCTTCGGTTGTCGAGCCTTCGGTTGCCGAGCCTTCGGTTGCCGAGCATTCGGTTGCCGAACCTTCGGTTGCCGAAACTTCTGTTGCCGAGCCTTCGGTTGCCGACCCTTCGGTTGCCGAGCCTTCGGTTGCCGAGCCTTCGGTGGCCGAGCCTTCGGTTGCCGAGCCTTCGGTTGCCGAGCCTTCGGTGCCGAGCCTTCGGTTGCCGAGCCTTCGGTTGCCGAGTCTTCGGTTGACGAGTCTTCGGTTGCCGAGTCTTCGGTTGCCGAGTCTTCGGTTGCCGTGTCTTCGGTTGCCGAGTCTTCGGTTGCCGAGTCTTCGGTTGCCGAGTCTTCGGTTGCCGAGTCTTCGGTTGCCGAGCCTTCGGGTTCCGAGCCTTCGGTTTCCGAGCCTTCGGTTGCCGAGCCTGCGGTTGCCGAGCCTTCGGTTGCCGAACCTTCGGTTGCCGAGCCTTCGGTTGCCGAGCCTTCGGTTGCCGAGCCTTCGGTTGCCGAGCCTTCGGTTGCCGAGCCTTCGGTTGCCGAGCCTTCGGTTGCCGAGCCTTCGGTTGGCGAGCCTTCGGTTGGCGAGCCTTCGGTTGGCGAGCCTTCGGTTGCCGAGCCTTCGGTTGGCGAGCCTTCGGTTTGCGAGCCTTCGGTTGCCGAGTCTTCGGTTCCCGAGTCTTCGGTTGCCGAGTCTTCGGTTGCCGAGTCCTCGGTGACGGGGTTCCGGGGTTCAAATTTTCGACGTCGAATTCTTGGTCTGGGATTTCCGGTGTGGGGTCCTCGGTGTGGAGGTTTCGGGTGTTGAGGTTTCGGTGTTGGGTCCTCCGTTTCCTTTTTTCGGGTGTCGAGCCCTCGGGTGTCGAGGTTTTGGGTATCGAGGTTTTGGGTGTCGAGGTTTCGGGTGTCGAGGTTTCCGGTGTCGAGGTTTCGGGTGTCGAATTTTCCATGTCGAGTTTTCGATCAGGAATTTTCGATGAGGAATTTTCGATGTTGAATTCTCGAGGTCGAATTTTTGATGTCGAATTTTCGATGTGGAATTTTTGATGTCGAATTTTCGATGTTGAATTTTCGATGTCGAATTTTCGATGTCGAACTTTCGATGTCGAATTTTCGATGTCGAATTTTCGAGGTCGATTTTTCGAGGTCGAATTTTCGAGGTCGGATTATCGAGGTCGGATTTTCTTCGTCGAATTTTCGATTTGGTGTATTCGGGTGTCGAGGTTTCGTTTCGGGTCTTCGTATGTGGGTCTTCGTGCGCCGAGTCTTCGGTTGTCGAGTCTTCGGGATCGAGTCTTCGGTTGTCGAGTCTTCGGTTGTCGAGTCTTCGGTTGTCGAGTCTTCGGTTGTCGAGCCTTCGGTTGTCGAGTCTTCGGTTGTCGAGTCTTCGGTTGTCGAGGCTTCGGTTGTCGAGTCTTCGGTTGCCGAGTCTTCGGTTGCCGAGTCTTCGGTTGCCGAGTCTTCTGTTGCCGTATCTTCGGTTGCCGAGCCTTCGATTAACGAGTCTTCGGTTGACGAGTCTTCGGTTGCCGAGTCTTCGGTTGCCGAGTCTTCGGTTGCCGAGTCTTCGGTTGCCGAGTCTTCGGTTGCCGAGTCTTCGGTTGCCGAGTCTTCGGTTGTCGAGTCTTCGGTTGCCGAGTCTTCGGTTGCCGAGTCTTCGGTTGCCGACCCTTCGGTTGCCGAGCCTTCGGTTGCCGAGCCTTCGGTTGTCGAGCCTTCGGTTGCCGAGTCTTCGGTTTCCGAGTCTTCGGTTGCCGAGTCTTCGGTTGCCGAGTCTTCGGTTGCCGAGTCTTCGGTTGCCGAGTCTTCGGTTGCCGACCCTTCGGTTGCCGAGCCTTCGGTTGCCGAGCCTTCGGTTGTCGAGCCTTCGGTTGCCGAGTCTTCGGTTTCCGAGTCTTCGGTTGTCGAGTCTTCGGTTGCCGATTCCTCGGTGACGAGGTTCCGGGGTTCGAATTTTCGACGTCGAATTCTTGGTCTGGGATTTCCGGTGTGGGGTCCTCGGTGTGGAGGTTTCGGGTGTTGAGGTTTCGGTGTTGGGTCCTTCGTTTCCTTTTTTCGGGTGTCGAGCCCTCGGGTGTCGAGGTTTCCGGTTTCGAGGTTTCCGTGTCGAGTTTACGGGTGTCGAGATTTCCGTGTCGAGTTTACGGGTGTCGAGATTTCGGGTGTCGAGGTTTTGGGTGTCGAGGTTTCCGGTGTCGAGGTTTCGGGTGTCGAATTTTCCATGTCGAATTTTCCATGTCGAGTTTTCGATCAGGAATTTTCGATGAGGAATTTTCAATGTTGAATTCTCGAGGTCGAATTTTTGAGGTCGAATTTTTGAGGTCGAATTTTAGATGTCGAATTTTTTATGTCGAATTCTCGATGTCGAATTTTCGATGTCGAATTTTCGATGTCGGATTTTCGAGGTCGGATTTTCGACGTCGGATTTTCGATTTGGTGTATTCGGGTGTCGAGGTTTCGTTTCGGGTCTTCGTGTGCCGAGTCTTCGGTTGTCGAGTCTTCGGTTGTCGAGTCTTCGGTTGTCGAGTCTTCGGTTGTCGAGTCTTCGGTAGTCGAGTCTTCGGTTGTCAAGTCTTCGGTTGTCGAGCCTTCGGTTGTCGAGTCTTCGGTTGTGGAGTCTTCGGTTGCCGAGTCTTCGGTTGCCGAGTCCTCGGTGACGGGGTTCCGGGGTTCGAATTTTCGACGTCGAATTCTTGGTCTGGGATTTCCGGTGTGGGGTCCTCGGTGTGGAGGTTTCGGGTGTTGAGGTTTCGGTGTTGGGTCCTCCGTTTCCTTTTTTCGGGTGTCGAGCTCTCGGGTGTCAAGGTTTTGGATATCGAGGTTTCCGGTGTCGAGTTTACGGGTGTCGAGACTTCGGGTGTCGAGCTTTCAGGTGCCGAGGTTTCCGGTGTCGATGTTTCGGGTGTCGAATTTTCCATGTCGAATTTTCCATGTCGAGTTTTCGAATAGGAATTTTCGATGAGGAATTTTCGATGTTGAATTCTCGAGGTCGAATTTTTGAGGTCGAATTTTTGATGTCAAATTTTCGATGTCGAATTTTTGATGTCGAATTTTTATGTCGAATTTTCGATGTCGAATTTTCGATGTCGAATTTTCGATGTCGAATTTTCGAGGTCGGATTTTCGAGGTCGGATTTTCGACGTCGAATTTTCGATTTGGTGTATTCGGGTGTCGAGGTTTCGTTTCGGGTCTTCGTATGTGGGTCTTCGTGTGCCGAGTCTTCGGTTGTCGAGGCTTCGGTTGTCGAGTCTTCGGTTGTCCAGTCTTCGGTTGTCGAGTCTTCGGTTGTCGAGGCTTCGGTTGTCGAGCCTTCGGTTGTCGAGCATTCGGTTGTCGAGCCTTCGGTTGTCGAGCCATCAGTTGTCGAGCCTTCGGTTGTCGAGCCTTCGGTTGTCGAGCCTTCGGTTGTCGAGCCTTCGGTTGCCGAGCCTTCGGTTGCCGGACCTTCGGTTGCCGAGCCCTCGGTTGCCCAGCCTTCGGTTGCCGAGCCTTCGGTTGCCGAGTCATCGGTTGCCGAGTCTTCGGTTGCCGAGTCTTCGGTTGCCGAGTCTTCGGTTGCCGAGCCTTCGGTTGCCGACCCTTCGGTTGCCGAGCCTTCGGTTGCCGAGCCTTCGGTTGCCGAGCCTTCGGTTGCCGAGCCTTCGGTTGCCGCGCCTTCGGTTGCCGAGCCTTCGGTTGCCGAGTCTTCGGTTGCCGAGTCTTCGGTTGCCGTGTCTTCGGTTGCCGTGTCTTCGGTAGCCGAGTGTTCGGTTGCCGAGTCTTCGGTTGCCGAGTCTTCGGTTGCCGAGTCTTCGGTTGCCGAGCCTTCGGGTTCCGAGCCTTCGGTTGCCGAGCCTTCGGTTGCCGAGCCTTCGGTTGCCGAGCCTTCGGTTGCCGAGCCTTCGGTTGCCGAGCCTTCGGTTGCCGAGCCTTCGGTTGCCGAGCCTTCGGTTGCCGAGCCTTCGGTTGCCGAGCCTTCGGTTGGCGAGCCTTCGGGTTGCGAGCCTTCGGTTGGCGAGCCTTCGGTTGGCGAGCCTTCTGTTGGCAAGCCTTCGGTTGCCGAGTCTTCGGTTGCCGAGTCTTCGGTTGCCGAGTCTTCGGTTGCCGAGTCTTCGGTTGCCGAGTCCTCGGTGACGGGGTTCCGGGGTTCGAATTTTCGACGTCGAATTCTTGGTCTGGGATTTCCGGTGTGGGGTCCTCGGTGTGGAGGTTTCGGGTGTTGAGGTTTCGGTGTTGGGTCCTCCGTTTCCTTTTTTCGGGTGTCGAGCCCTCGGGTGTCGAGGTTTTGGGTACTGAGGTTTTGGGTGTCGAGGTTTCGGGTGTCGAGGTTTTCGGTGTCGAGGTTTCGGGTGTCGAATTTTCCATGTCGAATTTTCCATGTCGAGTTTTCGATCAGGAATTTTCGATGAGGAATTTTCGATGTTGAATTCTCGAGGTCGAAGTTTTGAGGTCGTATTTTTGAGGTCGAAGTTTTGATGTCGAATTTTCGATGTCGAATTTTAGATGTCGAATTTTCGATGTCAAATTTTCGATGTCGAATTTTCGATGTCGAATTTTCGAGGTCGAATTTTCGAGGTCGAATTTTCGAGGTCGGATTATCGAGGTCGGATTTTCGACGTCGAATTTTCGATTTGGTGTATTCGGGTGTCGAGGTTTCGTTTCGGGTCTTCGTATGTGGGTCTTCGTGCGCCGAGTCTTCGGTTGTGGAGTCTTCGGTTGTCGAGTCTTTGGTTGTCCGGTCTTCGGTGGTCGAGGCTTCGGTTGTCGAGCCTTCGGTTGTCGAGCATTCGGTTGTCGAGCCTTCGGTTGTCGAGCCATCGGTTTTCGACCCTTCGGTTGTCGAGCCTTCGGTTGTCGAGCCTTCGGTTGCCGAGCCTTCGGTTGCCGGGCCTTCGGTTGCCGAGCCTTCGGTTGCCGAGCCTTCGGTTGCCGAGCCTTCGGTTGCCGAGGCTTCGGTTGCCGAGTCTTCGGTTGCCAAGTCTTCGGTTGTCGAGTCTTCGGTTGTCGAGTCTTCGGTTGCCGAGTCTTTGGTTGCCGAGTCTTCGGTTGCCGAGTCTTCGGTTGCCGAGCCTTCGGTTGCCGACCCTTCGGTTGCCGAGCCTTCGGTTGCCGAGCCTTCGGTTGCCGAGCCTTTGGTTGCCGAGCCTTCGGTTGCCGAGCCTTCGGTTGTAGAGCCTTCGGTTGCCGAGCCTTCGGTTGCCGAGCCTTCGGTTGCCGAGTCTTCGGTTGCGGAGTCTTCGGTTGCCGAGTCTTCGGTTGCGGAGTCTTCGGTTGCCGAGTCTTCGGTTGCCGAGCCTTCGGATTCCGAGCCTTCGGTTGCCCAGCCTTCGGTTGCCGAGCCTTCGGTTGCCGAGTCTTCGGTTGCCGAGTCTTCGGTTGCCGATTCTTCGGTGACGAGGTTCCGGGGTTTGAATTTTCGACGTCGAATTCTTGGTCTGGGATTTCCGGTGTGGGGTCCTCGGTGTGGAGGTTTCGGGTATTGAGGTTTCGGCGTTGGGTCCTTCGTTTCCTTTTTTCGGGTGTCGAGCCCTCGGGTGTCGAGGTTTTCGGTATCGAGGTTTTGAGTGTCGAGGTTTCCGGTTTCGAGGTTTCCGCGTCGAGTTTACGGGTGTCGAGATTTCCGTGTCGAGTTTACGGGTGTCGAGATTGCGGGTGTCGAGGTTTTGGGTGTCGAGGTTTCCGGTGTCGAGGTTTCGGGTGTCGAATTTTCCATGTCGAGTTTTCGATCAGGAATTTTCGATCAGGAATTTTCGATGAGGAATTTTCGATGTTGAATTCTCGAGGTCGAATTTTTGAGGTCGAATTTTTGATGTCGAATTTTTGATGTCGAATTTTTGATGTCGAATTTTCAATGTGGAATTTTCGATGTCGAATTTTCGATGTCGAATTTTCGATGTTGAATTTTCGATGTCGGATTTTGGACGTCGGGTTTTCGATTTGGTGTATTCGGGTGTCGAGGTTTCGTTTCGGGTCTTCGTATGTGGGTCTTCGTGTACCGAGTCTTCGGTTGTCGAGTCTTCGTTTGCCGAGTCTTCGGTTGTCGAGTCTTCGGTTGTCGAGTCTTCGGTTGTCGAGTCTTCGGTTGTGGAGCCTTCGGTAGTCGAGTCTTCGGTTGTCGAGCCTTCGGTTGTCGAGCCTTCGGTTGTCGAGTCTTCGGTTGTCGAGTCTTCGGTTGTGGAGCCTTCGGTAGTCGAGTCTTCGGTTGTCGAGCCTTCGGTTGTCGAGCCTTCGGTTGTCGAGTCTTCGGTTGTCGAGTCTTCGGTTGTCGAGTCTTCGGTTGCCGAGCCTTCGGTTGCCGAGCCTTCGGTTGCCGAGTCTTCGGTTGCAGACTCTTCGGTTGCCGAGTCTTCGGTTGCCGTGTCTTCGGTTGCCGAGTCTTCGGTTGCCGAGTCTTCGGTTGCCGAGTCTTCGGTTGCCGAGTCTTCGGTTGCCGAGTCTTCGGTTGCCGAGTCTTCGGTTGCCGAGTCTTCGGTTGCCGAGTCTTCGGTTGCCGAGTCTTCGGTTGCCGAGCCTTCGGTTGCCGAGTCCTCGGTGACGGGGTTCCGGGGTTCGAATTTTCGACGTCGAATTCTTGGTCTGGGATTTCCGGTGTGGGGTCCTCGGTGTGGAGGTTTCGGGTGTTGAAGTTTCGGTGTTGGGTCCTCCGTTTCATGTTTTCGGGTGTCGAGCCCTCGGGTGTCGAGGTTTTGGGTATCGAGGTTTCCGGTGTCGAGTTTACGTGTGTCGAGATTTCGGGTGTCGAGGTTTCGGGTTTCGAGGTTCCGGGTGTCGAATTTTCCATGTCGAGTTTTCGAATAGGAATTTTCGATGAGGAGTTTTCGATGAGGAATTTTCGATGTTGAATTCTCGAGGTCGAATTTTTGAGGTCGAAATTTTGATGTCGAATTTTCGATGTCAAATTTTTGATGGTGAATTTTTGATGTGGAATTTTCGATGTCGAATTTTCGATGTCGAATTTTCGATGTCGAATTTTCGATGTCGAATTTCCGAGGTCGAATTTTCGAGGTCGGATTTTCGACGTCGAATTTTCGATTTGGTGTATTAGGGTGTCGAGGTTTCGTTTCGGGTCCTCGTATGTGGGTCTTCGTGTGCCGAGTCTTCGGTTGTCGAGGCTTCGGTTGCCGACCCTTCGGTTGCCGAGCCTTCGGTTGCCGAGCCTTCGGTTGCCGAGCCTTCGGTTGTAGAGCCTTCGGTTGTAGAGCCTTCGGTTGTAGAGCCTTCGGTTGCCGAGCCTTCGGTTGCCGAGCCTTCGGTTGCCGAGTCTTCGGTTGACGAGTCTTCGGTTGCCGTGTCTTCGGTTGCCGAGTCTTCGGTTGCCGAGTCTTCGGTTGCCGAGTCTTCGGTTGCCGAGTCTTCGGTTGCCGAGTCTTCGGTTGCCGAGTCTTCGGTTGCCGAGCCTTCGGATTCCGAGCCTTCGGTTCCCGAGCCTTCGGTTGCCGAGCCTTCGGTTGCCGAGCCTTCGGTTGCCGAGCCTTCGGTTGCCGAGCCTTCGGTTGCCGAGCCTTCGGTTGCCGAGTCTTCGGTTGCCGAGTCTTCGGTTGCCGATTCTTCGGTGACGAGGTTCCGGGGTTTGAATTTTCGACGTCGAATTCTTGGTCTGGGATTTCCGGTGTGGGGTCCTCGGTGTGGAGGTTTCAGGTATTGAGGTTTCGGCGTTGGGTCCTTCGTTTCCTTTTTTCGGGTGTCGAGCCCTCGGGTGTCGAGGTTTTCGGTATCGAGGTTTTGAGTGTCGAGGTTTCCGGTTTCGAGGTTTCCGTGTCGAGTTTACGGGTGTCGAGATTTCCGTGTCGAGTTTACGGGTGTCGAGATTTCGGGTGTCGAGGTTTCGGGTGTCGAATTTTCCATGTCGAGTTTTCGATCAGGAATTTTCGATCAGGAATTTTCGATGAGGAATTTTCGATGTTGAATTCTCGAGGTCGAATTTTTGAGGTCGAATTTTTGATGTCGAATTTTTTATGTCGAATTTTTGATGTCGAATTTTCAATGTCGAATTTTCGATGTCGAATTTTCGATGTCGAATTTTCGATGTTGAATTTTCGATGTCGGATTTTGGACGTCGGGTTTTCGATTTGGTGTATTCGGGTGTCGAGGTTTCGTTTCGGGTCTTCGTATGTGGGTCTTCGTGTACCGAGTCTTCGGTTGTCGAGTCTTCGTTTGCCGAGTCTTCGGTTGTCGAGTCTTCGGTTGTCGAGTCTTCGGTTGTCGAGTCTTCGGTTGTGGAGCCTTCGGTAGTCGAGTCTTCGGTTGTCGAGCCTTCGGTTGTCGAGCCTTCGGTTGTCGAGTCTTCGGTTGTCGAGTCTTCGGTTGTCGAGTCTTCGGTTGCCGAGCCTTCGGTTGCCGAGCCTTCGGTTGCCGAGTCTTCGGTTGCCGACTCTTCGGTTGCCGAGTCTTCGGTTGCCGTGTCTTCGGTTGCCGAGTCTTCGGTTGCCGAGTCTTCGGTTGCCGAGTCTTCGGTTGCCGAGTCTTCGGTTGCCGAGTCTTCGGTTGCCGAGTCTTCGGTTGCCGAGTCTTCGGTTGCCGAGTCTTCGGTTGCCGATTCTTCGGTTGCCGAGTCTTCGGTTGCCGAGCCTTCGGTTGCCGAGCCTTCGGTTGTAGAGCCTTCGGTTGCCGAGCCTTCGGTTGCCGAGCCTTCGGTTGCCGAGTCTTCGGTTGACGAGTCTTCGGTTGCCGTGTCTTCGGTTGCCGAGTCTTCGGTTGCCGAGTCTTCGGTTGCCGAGTCTTCGGTTGCCGAGTCTTCGGTTGCCGAGCCTTCGGATTCCGAGCCTTCGGTTCCCGAGCCTTCGGTTGCCGAGCCTTCGGTTGCCGAGCCTTCGGTTGCCGAGCCTTCGGTTGCCGAGCCTTCGGTTGCCGAGCCTTCGGTTGCCGAGTCTTCGGTTGCCGAGTCTTCGGTTGCCGATTCTTCGGTGACGAGGTTCCGGGGTTTGAATTTTCGACGTCGAATTCTTGGTCTGGGATTTCCGGTGTGGGGTCCTCGGTGTGGAGGTTTCAGGTATTGAGGTTTCGGCGTTGGGTCCTTCGTTTCCTTTTTTCGGGTGTCGAGCCCTCGGGTGTCGAGGTTTTCGGTATCGAGGTTTTGAGTGTCGAGGTTTCCGGTTTCGAGGTTTCCGTGTCGAGTTTACGGGTGTCGAGATTTCCGTGTCGAGTTTACGGGTGTCGAGATTTCGGGTGTCGAGGTTTTGGGTGTCGAGGTTTCCGGTGTCGAGGTTTCGGGTGTCGAATTTTCCATGTCGAGTTTTCGATCAGGAATTTTCGATCAGGAATTTTCGATGAGGAATTTTCGATGTTGAATTCTCGAGGTCGAATTTTTGAGGTCGAATTTTTGATGTCGAATTTTTTATGTCGAATTTTTGATGTCGAATTTTCAATGTCGAATTTTCGATGTCGAATTTTCGATGTCGAATTTTCGATGTTGAATTTTCGATGTCGGATTTTGGACGTCGGGTTTTCGATTTGGTGTATTCGGGTGTCGAGGTTTCGTTTCGGGTCTTCGTATGTGGGTCTTCGTGTACCGAGTCTTCGGTTGTCGAGTCTTCGTTTGCCGAGTCTTCGGTTGTCGAGTCTTCGGTTGTCGAGTCTTCGGTTGTCGAGTCTTCGGTTGTGGAGCCTTCGGTAGTCGAGTCTTCGGTTGTCGAGCCTTCGGTTGTCGAGCCTTCGGTTGTCGAGTCTTCGGTTGTCGAGTCTTCGGTTGTCGAGTCTTCGGTTGCCGAGCCTTCGGTTGCCGAGCCTTCGGTTGCCGAGTCTTCGGTTGCAGACTCTTCGGTTGCCGAGTCTTCGGTTGCCGTGTCTTCGGTTGCCGAGTCTTCGGTTGCCGAGTCTTCGGTTGCCGAGTCTTCGGTTGCCGAGTCTTCGGTTGCCGAGTCTTCGGTTGCCGAGTCTTCGGTTGCCGAGTCTTCGGTTGCCGAGTCTTCGGTTGCCGATTCTTCGGTTGCCGAGCCTTCGGTTGCCGAGTCCTCGGTGACGGGGTTCCGGGGTTCGAATTTTCGACGTCGAATTCTTGGTCTGGGATTTCCGGTGTGGGGTCCTCGAGTGGAGGTTTCGGGTGTTGAAGTTTCGGTGTTGGGTCCTCCGTTTCATGTTTTCGGGTGTCGAGCCCTCGGGTGTCGAGGTTTTGGGTATCGAGGTTTCCGGTGTCGAGTTTACGGGTGTCGAGATTTCGGGTGTCGAGGTTTCGGGTGTCGAGGTTCCGGGTATCGAATTTTCCATGTCGAGTTTTCGAATAGGAATTTTCGATGAGGAATTTTCGATGAGGAATTTTCGATGTTGAATTCTCGAGGTCGAATTTTTGAGGTCGAAATTTTGATGTCGAATTTTCGATGTCAAATTTTTGATGTCGAATTTTTGATGTCGAATTTTCGATGTCGAATTTTCGATGTCGAATTTTCGATGTCGAATTTTCGATGTCGAATTTTCGATGTCGAATTTCCGAGGTCGGATTTTCGAGGTCGGATTCTCGACTTCGAATTTTCGATTTGGTGTATTCGGGTGTCGAGGTTTCTTTTCGGGTCCACGTATGTGGGTCTTCGTGTGCCGAGTCTTCGGTTGTCGAGGCTTCGGTTGCCGAGTCTTCGGTTGCCGAGTCTTCGGTTGCCGAGTCTTCGGTTGCCGAGTCTTCGGTTGGCGAGTCTTCGGTTGCCGAGTCTTCGGTTGCAGATTCCTCGGTGACGAGGTTCCGGGGTTCGAATTTTCGACGTCGAATTCTTGGTCTGGGATTTCCGGTGTGGCGTCCTCGCTGTGGAGGTTTCGGGTGTTGAGGTTTCGGTGTTGGGTCCTTCGTTTCCTTTTTTCGCGTGTCGAGCCCTCGGGTGTCGAGGTTTCCGGTTTCGAGGTTTCCGTGTTGAGTTTACGGGTGTCGAGATTTCCGTGTCGAGTTTACGGGTGTCGAGGTTTCCGGTGTCGAGGTTTCGGATGTCGAATTTTCCATGTCGAATTTTCCATGTCGAATATTCCATGTCGAGTTTTCGATCGGGAATTTTCGATCAGGAATTTTCGATGAGGAATTTTCGATGTTGAATTCTCGAGGTCGAATTTTTGAGGTCGAATTTTTGATGTCGAACTTTTGATGTCGAATTTTTGATGTCGAATTTTTGATGTCGAATTTTCGATGTCGAATTTTCGATGTCGACCTTTCGATGTCGAATTTTCGATGTCGAATTTTCGATGTCGGATTTTCGAGGTCGGATTTTCGACGTCGGATTTTCGATTTGGTGTATTTGGGTGTCGAGGTTTCGTTTCGGGTCTTCGTATGTGGGTCTTCGTGTGCCGAGTCTTCGGTTGTCGAGTCTTCGGTTGCCGAGTCTTCGGTTGTCGAGTCTTCGGTTGTCGAGTCTTCGGTAGTCGAGTCTTCGGTTGTCGAGTCTTCGGTTGTCGAGTCTTCGGTTGTCGAGCCTTCGGTTGTCGAGCCTTCGGTTGCCGATCCTTCGGTTGCCGATCCTTCGGTTGCCGAGCCTTCGGTTGCCGAGCCTTCGGTTGCCGAGCCTTCGGTTGCCGAGCCTTCGGTTTCCGAGCCTTCGTTGCCGAGCCTTCGGTTGCCGAGCCTTCGGTTGGCGAGTCTTCGGTTGCCGAGTCTTCGGTTGCCGAGTCTTCTGTTGCCGTATCTTCGGTTGCCGAGTCTTCGATTGCCGAGTCTTCGGTTGCCGAGTCTTCGGTTGCCGAGTCTTCGGTTGCCGAGTCTTCGGTTGCCGTGTCTTCGGTTGCCGACTCTTCGGTTGCCGAGTCTTCGGTTGCCGAGTCTTCGGTTGCCGAAACTTCGGTTGCCGAGCCTTCGGTTGCCGAAACTTCGGTTGCCGAGCCTTCGGTTGCCGACCCTTCGGTTGCCGACCCTTTGGTTGCCGAGCCTTCGGTTGCCCAGCCTTCGGTTGCCGAGCCTTCGGTTGCCGAGCCTTCGGTTGCCGAGCCTTCGGTTGCCGAGCCTTCGGTTGCCGAGTCTTCGGTTGACGAGTCTTCGGTTGCCGAGTCTTCGGTTGCCGAGCCTTCGGTTGCCGAGCCTTCGGTTGCCGAGCCTTCGGTTGCCGAGCCTTCGGTTGCCGAAACTTCGGTTGCCGAGCCTTCGGTTGCCGAAACTTCGGTTGCCGAGCCTTCGGTTGCCGACCCTTCGGTTGCCGACCCTTCGGTTGCCGAGCCTTCGGTTGCCGAGCCTTCGGTTGCCGAGCCTTCGGTTGCCGAGCCTTCGGTTGCCGAGCCTTCGGTTGCCGAGTCTTCGGTTGACGAGTCTTCGGTTGCCGAGTCTTCGGTTGCCGAGTCTTCGGTTGCCGTGTCTTCGGTTGCCGAGTCTTCGATTGCCGAGTCTTCGGTTGCCGAGTCTTCGGTTGCCCAGTCTTCGGTTGCTGAGTCCACGGTTGCCGAGCCTTCGGGTTCCGAGCCTTCGGTTGCCGAGCCTTCGGTTGCCGAGCCTTCGGTTGCCGAGCCTTCGGTTGCCGAGCCTTCGATTGCCGAGCCTTCGGTTTCCGAGCCTTCGGTTGGCGAGCCTTCGGTTGGCGAGCCTTCGGTTGGCGAGCCTTCGGTTGGCGAGCCTTCGGTTGGCGAGCCTTCGGTTGGCGAGCCTTCGGTTTGCGAGCCTTCGGTTGCCGAGCCTTCGGTTGGCGAGCCTTCGGTAGGCGAGCCTTCGGTATCCGAGTCTTCGGTTGCCGAGTCTTCGGTTGCCGAGTCCTCGGTGACGGGGTTCCGGGGTTCGAATTTTCGACGTCGAATTCTTGGTCTGGGATTTCCGGTGTGGGGTCCTCGGTGTGGAGGTTTCGGGTGTTGAGGTTTCAGTGTTGGGTCCTCCGTTTCCTTTTTTCGGGTGTCGAGCCCTCGGGTGTCGAGGTTTTGGCTGTCGAGGTTTCGGGTGTCGAGGTTTCCGGTGTCGAATTTCGGGTGTCGAATTTTCCATGTCGAATTTTCCATGTCGAGTTTTCGATCAGGAATTTTCGATGAGGAATTTTCGATGTTGAATTCTCGAGGTCGAATTTTTGAGGTCGAATTTTTGAGGTCGAACTTTCTGATGTCGAATTTTCGATGTGGAATTTTTGATGTGGAATTTTCGATTTCGAATTTTCGATGTCGAATTTTCGATGTCGAATTTTCGAGGTCGAATTTTCGAGGTCGGATTTTCGACGTCGGATTTTCGATTTGGTGTATTCGGGTGTCGAGGTTTCGTTTCGGGCCTTCGTATGTGGGTCCTCGTGTGCCGAGTCTTCGGTTGTCGAGTCTTCGGTTGCCGAGTCTTCGGTTGCCGAGTCTTCGGTTGTCGAGTCTTCGGTTGTCGAGTCTTCGGTAGTCGAGTCTTCGGTTGTCGAGTCTTCGCTTGTGGAGTCTTCGGTTGTCGAGCCTTCGGTTGTCGAGCCTTCGGTTGTCGAGTCTTCGGTTGTCGAGTCTTCGGTTGTCGAGCCTTCGGTTGTCGAGCCTTCGGTTGTCGAGCCTTCAGTTGCCGATCCTTCGGTTGCCGATCCTTCGGTTGCCGAGCCTTCGGTTGCCGAGCCTTCGGTTGCCGAGCCTTCGGTTGCCGAGCCTTTGGGTTCCGAGCCTTCGTTCCGAGCCTTCGGTTGCCGAGCCTTCGGTTGGCGAGTCTTCGGTTGCCGAGTCTTCGGTTGCCGAGTCTTCGGTTGCCGAGTTTTCTGTTGCCGTATCTTCGGTTGCCGAGTCTTCGATTGCCGAGTCTTCGGTTCCCGAGTCTTCGGTTGCCGAGTCTTCGGTTGCCGACTCTTCGGTTGCCGAGTCTTCGGCTGCCGAGTCTTCGGTTGCCGACCCTTCGGTTGCCGGGCCTTCGGTTGGCGAGCCTTCGGTTGTCGAGCCTTCGGTTGTCGAGCCTTCGGTTGTCGAGCCTTCGGTTGCCGAGCCTTCGGTTGCCGAGCTTTCGGTTGCCGAGCCTTCGGTTGCCGAGCCTTCGGTTGCCGAGCCTTCGGTTGCCGAAACTTCGGTTGCCGAGCCTTCGGTTGCCGAGCCTTCGGTTGCCGAGCCTTCGGTTGCCGACCCTTCGGTTGCCGAGCCTTCGGTTGCCGAGAATTCGGTTGCCGAGCCTTCGGTTGCCGAGCCTTCGGTTGCCGAGCCTTCGGTTGCCGAGTCTTCGGTTGACGAGTCTTCGGTTGCCGAGTCTTCGGTTGCCGAGTCTTCGGTTGCCGTGTCTTCGGTTGCCGAGTCTTCGATTGCCGAGTCTTCGGTTGCCGAGTCTTCGGTTGCCCAGTCTTCGGTTGCTGAGTCCACGGTTGCCGAGCCTTCGGGTTCCGAGCCTTCGGTTGCCGAGCCTTCGGTTGCCGAGCCTTCGGTTGCCGAGCCTTCGGTTGCCGAGCCTTCGGTTGCCGAGCCTTCGGTTGCCGAGCCTTCGGTTGGCGAGCCTTCGGTTGGCGAGCCTTCGGTTGGCGAGCCTTCGGTTGGCGAGCCTTCGGTTGGCGAGCCTTCGGTTGCCGAGCCTTCGGTTGGCGAGCCTTCGGTTGGCGAGCCTTCGGTATCCGAGTCTTCGGTTGCCGAGTCTTCGGTTGCCGAGTCCTCGGTGACGGGGTTCCGGGGTTCGAATTTTCGACGTCGAATTCTTGGTCTGGGATTTCCGGTGTGGGGTCATCGGTGTGGAGGCTTCGGGTGTTGAGGTTTCAGTGTTGGGTCCTCCGTTTCCTTTTTTCGGGTGTCGAGCCCTCGGGTGTCGAGGTTTTGGCTGCCGAGGTTTCGGGTGTCGAGGTTTCCGGTGTCGAATTTCGGGTGTCGAATTTTCCATGTCGAATTTTCCAAGTCGAGTTTTCGATCAGCAATTTTCGATGAGGAATTTTCGATGTTGAATTCTCGAGGTCGAATTTTTGAGGTCGAATTTTTGAGGTCGAACTTTCTGATGTCGAATTTTCGATGTGGAATTTTTGATGTGGAATTTT
Organism: Tenodera sinensis; assembly: GCA_030765045.1. Classification (NCBI taxonomy): domain Eukaryota; kingdom Metazoa; phylum Arthropoda; class Insecta; order Mantodea; family Mantidae; genus Tenodera; species Tenodera sinensis. Next base: position 32,930,878 of record CM060968.1, read on the forward strand.
CGATTTCGAATTTTCGATGTTGAATTTTCGATGTCGAATTTTCGAGGTCGAATTTTCGATGTCGAATTTTCGATGTCGGATTTTCGAGGTCGGATTTTCGACGTCGGCTTTTCGATTTGGTGTATTCGGGTGTCGAGGTTTCGTTACGGGCCTTCGTATGTGGGTCTTCGTGTGACGAGTCTTCGGTTGTCGAGTCTTCGGTTGCCGAGTCTTCGGTTGCCGAGTCTTCGGTTGTCGAGTCTTCGGTTGTCGAGTCTTCGGTTGTCGAGTCTTCGGTTGTCGAGTCTTCGGTAGTCGAGTCTTCGGTTGTCGAGTCTTCGGTTGTCGAGTCTTCGGTTGTCGAGCCTTCGGTTGTCGAGCCTTCGGTTTCGAGTCTTCGGTTGTCGAGCCTTCGGTTGTCAAGCCTTCGGTTGCCGAGCCTTCGGTTGCCGATCCTTCGGTTGCCGAGCCTTCGGTTGCCGAGCCTTCGGGTGCCGAGCCTTCGGTACCCGAGCCTTCGTTTGCCGAGCCTTCGGTTGCCGAGCCTTCGGTTGGCGAGCCTTCGGTTGGCAAGCCTTCGGTTGGCGAGCCTTCGGTTGGCGAGCCTTCGGTTGGCGTGCCTTCGGTTGCCGAGCCTTCGGTTGGCGAGCCTTCGGTTGCCGAGTCTTCGGTTGTCGAGTCTTCGGTTGCCGAGTCTTCGGTTGCCGAGTCTTCGGTTGCCGAGTCTTCGGTTGCCGAGTCCTCGGTGACGGGGTTCCGGGGTTCGAATTTTCGACGTCGAATTCTTGGTCTGGGATTTCCGGTGTGGGGTCCTCGGTGTGGAGGTTTCGGGTGTTGAGGTTTCAGTGTTGGGTCCTCCGTTTCCTTTTTTCGGGTGTCGAGCCCTCGGGTGTCGATGTTTTGGGTGTCGAGGTTTCGGGTGTCGAGGTTTCCGGTGTCGAGGTTTCGGGCGTCGAATTTTCCATGTCGAATTTTCCATGTGGAGTTTTCGATCAGGAATTTTCGATGTTGAATTCTCGAGGTCGAATTTTTGAGGTCGAATTTTTGAGGTCGAACTCTCTGATGTCGAATGTTCGATGTCGAATTTTTGATGTCGAATTTTCGATGTCGAATTTTCGAGGTCGAATTTTCGAGGTCGAATTTTCGAGGTCGAATTTTCGATGTCGAATTTTCGATGTCGGATTTTCGAGGTCGGATTTTCGACGTCGGATTTTCGATTTGGTGTATTCGGGTGTCGAGGTTTCGTTTCGGGTCTTCGTATGTGGGTCTTCGTGTGCCGAGTCTTCGGTTGCCGAGTGTTCGGTTGTCGAGTCTTCGGTTGTCGAGTCTTCGGTTGTCGTGTCTTCGGTTGTCGAGTCTTCGGTAGTCGAGTCTTCGGTTGTCGAGTGTTCGGTTGTCGAGTCTTCGGTTGTCGAGCCTTCGATTGTCGAGCCTTCGGTTGTCGAGTCTTCGGTTGTCGAGTCTTCGGTTGTCGAGCCTTCGGTTGTCGAGCCTTCGGTTGCCGAGCCTTCGGTTGCCGATCCTTCGGTTGCCGAACCTTCGGTTGCCGAGCCTTCGGGTGCCGAGCCTTCGGTTGCCGAGCCTTCGGTTGCCGAGCCTTCGGTTTCCGAGCCTTCGTTGCCGAGCCTTCGGTTGCCCAGCCTTCGGTTGCCGAGTCTTCGGTTGCCGAGTCTTCGGTTGCCGAGTCTTCGGTTGCCGAGTCTTCTGTTGCCGTATCTTCGTTTGCCGAGTCTTCGATTGCCGAGTCTTCGGTTGCCGAGTCTTCGGTTGCCGAGTCTTCGGTTGCCGAGTGTTCGGTTGTCGAGTCTTTGGTTGCCGAGTCTTCGGTTGCCGAGTCTTCGGTTGCCGAGTCTTCGGTTGCCGAAACTTCGGTTGCCGAGCCTTCGGTTGCCGACCCTTCGGTTGCCGAGCCTTCGGTTGCCGAGCCTTCGGTTGCCGAGCCTTCGGTTGCCGAGCCTTCGGTCGCCGAGCCTTCGGTTGCCGAGCCTACGGTTGCCGAGCCTTCGGTTGCCGAGCCTTCGGTTGCCGAGCCTTCGATTGCCGAGTCATCGGTTGCCGAGTCTTCGGTTGCCGTGTCTTCGGTTGCCGAGTCTTCCGTTGCCGAGTCTTCGGTTGCCGAGTCTTCGGTTGCTGAGCCTTGGGGTTCCGAGCCTTCGGTTGCCGAGCCTTCGGTTGCCGAGCCTTCGGTTGCCGAGCCTTCGGTTGCCGAGCCTACGGTTGCCGAGCCTTCGGTTGCCGAGCCTTCGGTTGCCGAGCCTTCGGTTGCCGAGCCTTCGGTTGCCGAGGCTTCGGTTGGCGAGCCTTCGGTTGGCGAGCCTTCGGTTGCCGAGCCTTCGGTTGGCGAGCCTTCGGTTGGCGAGCCTTCGGTTGCCGAGTCTTCGGTTGCCGTGTCTTCGGTTGCCGAGTCTTCGGTTGCCGAGTCCTCGGTGACGGGGTTCCGGGGTTCGAATTTTCGACGTCGAATTCTTGGTCTGGGATTTCCGGTGTGGGGTCCTCGGTGTGGAGGTTTTGGGTGTTGAGGTTTCGGTGTTGGGTCCTCCGTTTCCTTTTTTCGGATGTCGAGCCCTCGGGTGTCGAGGTTTTGGGTATCGAGGTTTTGGGTGTCGAGGTTTCGGGTGTCGAGGTTTCCGGTGTCGAGGTTTCGCGTGTCGAATTTTCCATGTCGAATTTTCCATGTCGAGTTTTCGATCAGGAATTTTCGATGAGGAATTTTCGATGTTGAATTCTCGAGGTCGAATTTTTGAGGTCGAATTTTTGAGGTCGAAATTTTGATGTCGAATTTTCGATGTGGAATTTTGGATGTCGAATTTTCGAGGTGGAATTTTCGAGGTCGAATTTTCGAGGTCGGATTATCGAGGTCGGATTCTCGACGTCGAATTTTCGATTTGGTGTATTCGGGTGTCGAGGTTTCGTTTCGGGTCTTCGTATGTGGGTCTTCGTGTACCGAGTCTTCGGTTGTCGAGTCTTCGTTTGCCGAGTCTTCGGTTGTCGAGTCTTCGGTTGCCGAGTCTTCGGTTGTCGTGTCTTCGGTTGTGGAGTCTTCGGTAGTCGAGTCTTCGGTTGTCGAGTCTTCGGTTGTCGTGTCTTCGGTTGTCGAGTCTTCGGTTGTCGAGTCTTCGGTAGCCGAGCCTTCGGTTGCCGAGCCTTCGGTTGCCGAGTCTTCGGTTGCCGAGTCTTCGGTTGCCGTGTCTTCGGTTGCCGAGTCTTCGGTTGCCGAGTCTTCGGTTGCCAAGTCTTCGGTTGCCGAGTCTTCGGTTGCCGAGTCTTCGGTTGCCGAGTCTTCGGTTGCCGAGTCTTCGGTTGCCGAGTCTTCGGTTGCCGAGTCTTCGGTTGCCGAGTCTTCGGTTGCCGAGTCTTCGGTTGCCGAGGCTTCGGTTGCCGCGTCCTCGGTGACGGGGTTCCGGGGTTCGAATTTTCGACGTCGAATTCTTGGTCTGGGATTTCCGGTGTGGGGTCCTCGGTGTGCAGGTTTCGGGTGTTGAGGTTTCGGTGTTGGGTCCCCGTTTCCTTTTTTCGGGTGTCGAGCCCTCGGGTGTCTAGGTTTTGGGTATCGAGGTTTCCGGTGTCGAGATTTCGGGTGTCGAGGTTTCGGGTGTCGAGGTTTCCGGTGTCGAGGTTTCGGGTGTCGAATTTTCCGTGTCGAATTTTCCATGTCGAGTTTTCGAATAGGAATTTTCGATCAGGAATTTTCGATGAGGAATTTTCGATGTTGAATCCTCGAGGTCGAATTTTTGAGGTCGAATTTTTGATGTCGAATTTTCGATGTCGAATTTTCGATGTCGAATTTTTTATGTCGAATTTTCGATGTCGAATTTTCGATGTCGAATTTTCGATCTCGAATTTTCGATGTCGAATTTTCGATGTCGAATTTTCGATGTCGAATTTTCGAGGTCGGATTTTCGAGGTCGGATTTTCGACGTCGAATTTTCGATTTGGTGTATTCGGGTGTCGAGGTTTCGTTTCGGGTCTTCGTATGTGGGTCTTCGTGTGCCGAGTCTTCGGTTGTCGAGGCTTCGGTTGTCGAGTCTTCGGTTGTCGAGTCTTCGGTTGTCGAGTCTTCGGTTGTCGAGTCCTCGGTTGTCGAGTTTTCGGGATCGAGTCTTCGGTTGTCGAGTCTTCGGTTGTCGAGTCTTCGGTTGTCGAGTCTTCGGTTGCCGAGGCTTCGGTTGCCGAGTCTTCGGTTGCCGAGTCTTCGGTTGCCGAGCCTTCGGTTTCCGAGCCTTCGGTTGCTGAGCCTTCGATTGCCGAGGCTTCGGTTGCCGAGCCTTCGGTTGTCGAGCCTTCGGTCGTCGCGCCTTCGGTCGTCGCGCCTTCGGTCGCCGAGCCTTCGGTCGCCGAGCCTTCGTTCGCCGAGCCTTCGGTTGCCGAGCCTACGGTTGCCGAGCCTTCGGTTGCCGAGCCATCGGTTGCCGAGCCTTCGGTTGCCGATTCTTCGGTTGCCGAGCCTTCGGTTGCCGAGACTTCGGTTGCCGAGCCTTCGGTTGCCGAACCTGCGGTTGCCGAGCCTTCGGTTGCCGAGCCTTCGGGTGCCCAGCCTTCGGTTGCCGCGCCTTCGGTTGCCGAGCCTTCGGTTGCCGAGCCTTCGGTTGCCGAGCCTTCGGTTGCCGAGCCTTCGGTTGTCGAGCCTTCGGTTGCTGAGCCTTCGGTTGTCGAGCTTTCGGTTGCCGAGCCTTCGGTTGCCGAGCCTTCGGTTGCCGAGCCTACGGTTGCCGAGCCTTCGGTTGCCGAGCCTTCGGTTGCCGAGCCTTCGGTTGCCGAGCCATTGGTTGCCGAGCCTTCGGTTGCCGAGCCTGCGGTTGCCGAGCCTTCGGTTGCCGAGCCTTCGGTTGCCGAGCCTTCGGTTGCCGAGCTTTCGGTTGCCGAGTCTTCGGTTGCCGAGTCTTCGGTTGCCGAGTCTTCGGTTGCCGAGTCTTCGGTTGCCGAGTGTTCGGTTGCCGAGTCTTCGGTTGCCGAGTCTTTGGTTGCCGAGTCTTCGGTTGCCGAGTCCTCGGTGACGGGGTTCCGGGGTTTGAATTTTCGACGTCGAATTCTTGGTCTGGGATTTCCGGTGTGGGGTCCTCGGTGTGGAGGTTTCGGGTGTTGAGGTTTTGGTTTTGGGTCCTCCGTTTCCTTTTTTCGGGTGTCGAGCCCTCGGGTGTCGAGATTTCGGGTGTCGTGGTTTCGGGTGTCGAGGTTTCCGGTGTCGAGGTTTCGGGTGTCGAATTTTCCATGTCGAATTTTCCATGTCGAGTTTTCGAATAGGAATTTTCGATGAGGAATTTTCGATGTTTAATTCTCGAGGTCGAATTTTTGAGGTCGAATTTTTGATGTCGAATTTTCGATGTCGAATTTTTGATGTCGAATTATTGATGTCGAATTTTCGATGTCGAATTTTCGATGTCGAATTTTCGATGTCGAATTTTCGAGGTCGAATTTTCGAGGTCGAATCTTCGAGGTCGGATTTTCGAGGTCGGATTTTCGACGTGGAATTTTCGACCTCGAATTTTCGATTTGGTGTATTCGGGTGTCGAGGTTTCGTTTCGGGTCTTCGTATGAGGGTCTTCGTGTGCTGAGTCTTCGGGATCGAGTCTTCGGTTTTCGAGGCTTCGGTTGTCGAGTCTTCGGTTGTCGAGTCTTCGGTTTTCGAGTCTTCGCTTGTCGAGCCTTCGGTTGTCAAGTCTTCGGTTGTCGAGTCTTCGGTTGTCGAGCCTTCGGTTGTCGAGCCTTCGGTTGTCGAGCCTTCGGTTGTCGAGCCTTCGGTTGTCGAGCCTTCGGTTGCCGAGCCTTCGGTTGTGGAGCCTTCGGGTGCCGAGCCTCCGGTTGCCGGGCCTTCTGTTGCCGAGCCTTCGGTTGCCGAGCCTTCGGTTAACGAGCCTTCGGTTGCCGAGCCTTCGGTTGCCGAGTCTTCGGTTGCCGAGTCTTCGGTTGCCGAGTCTTCGGTTGCCGAGTCTTCGGTTGCCGAGTCTTCCGTTGCCGAGTCTTTGGTTGCCGAGTCTTCGGTGCCGAGTCTTCGGTTGCCGAGTCTTCGGTTGCCGATTCCTCGGTGACGAGGTTCCGGGGTTCGAATTTTCGACGTCGAATTCTTGGTCTGGGATTTCCGGTGTGGGGTCCTCGGTGTGGAGGTTTCGGGTGTTGAGGTTTCGGTCTTGGGTCCTTCGTTTCCTTTTTTCGGGTGTCGAGCCCTCGGGTGTCGAGGTTTTCGGTATCGAGGTTTTGGGTGTCGAGGTTTCCGGTTTCCATGTTTCCGTGTCGAGTTTATGAGTGTCGAGATTTCCGTGTCGAGTTTACGGGTGTCGAGATTTCGGGTGTCGAGGTTTTGGGTGTCGAGGTTTCCGGTGTCGAGGTTTCGGGTGTCGAAATTTCCATGTCGAATTTTCCATGTCGAGTTTTCGATCAGGAATTTTCGATGAGGAATTTTCGATGTTGAATTCTCGAGGTCGAATTTTTGAGGTCGAATTTTTGAGGTCGAATTTTAGATGTCGAATTTTTTATGTCGAATTTTCGATGTCGAATTTTCGATGTCGAATTTTCGATGTCGAATTTTCGATGTCGGATTTTCGAGGTCGGATTTTCGACGTCGGATTTTCGATTTGGTGTATTCGGGTGTCGAGGTTTCGTTTCGGGTCTTCGTATGTGGGTCTTCGTGTGCCGAGTCTTCGGTTGCCGAGTCTTCGGTTGTCGAGTCTTCGGTTGTCGAGTCTTCGGTTGTCGAGTCTTCGGTTGTCGAGTCTTCGGTAGACGAGTCTTCGGTTGTCGAGTGTTCGGTTGTCGAGTCTTCGGTTGTCGAGCCTTCGATTGTCGAGCCTTCGGTTGTCGAGTCTTCGGTTGTCGAGTCTTCGGTTGTCGAGCCTTCGGTTGTCGAGCCTTCGGTTGCCGAGCCTTCGGTTGCCGATCCTTCGGTTGCCGAACCTTCGGTTGCCGAGCCTTCGGGTGCCGAGCCTTCGGTTGCCGAGCCTTCGGTTGCCGAGCCTTCGGTTTCCGAGCCTTCGTTGCCGAGCCTTCGGTTGCCCAGCCTTCGGTTGCCGAGTCTTCGGTTGCCGAGTCTTCGGTTGCCGAGTCTTCTGTTGCCGTATCTTCGTTTGCCGAGTCTTCGATTGCCGAGTCTTTGGTTGCCGAGTCTTCGGTTGCCGAGTCTTCGGTTGCCGAGTCTTCGGTTGCCGAGTCTTTGGTTGCCGAGTCTTCGGTTGCCGAGTCTTCGGTTGCCGAGTCTTCGGTTGCCGAGCCTTCGGTTGCCGAGCCTTCGGTGTTGAGCCTTCGGTTGTCGAGCCTTCGGTTGCCGAGCCTTCGGTTGCCGAACCTTCGGTTGCCGAGCCTTCGGTTGCCGAGCCTTCGGTTGCCGAGCCTTCGGTTGCCTAGGCTTCGGTTGCCGAAACTTCGGTTGCCGAGCCTTCGGTTGCCGACCCTTCGGTTGCCGAGCCTTCGGTTGCCGAGCCTTCGGTTGCCGAGCCTTCGGTTGCCGAGCCTTCGGTTGCCGAGCCTTCGGTTGCCGAGCCTTCGGTTGCCGAGCCTTCGGTTGCCGAGCCTTCAGTTGCCGAGCCTTCGGTTGCCGAGCCTTCGGTTGCCGAGTCTTCGGTTGCCGAGTCTTCGGTTGCCGTGTCTTCGGTTGCCGAGTCTTCGGTTGCCGAGTCTTCGGTTGCCGAGTCTTCGGTTGCTGAGCCTTGGGGTTCCGAGCCTTCGGTTCCCGAGCCTTCGGTTGCCGAGCCTTCGGTTGCCGAGCCTTCGGTTGCCGAGCCTTCGGTTGCCGAGCCTTCGGTTGCCGAGCCTTCGGTTGCCGAGCCTTCGGTTGCCGAGCCTTCGGTTGCCGAGGCTTCGGTTGTCGAGTCTTCGGTTGTCGTGTCTTCGGTTGTGGAGTCTTCGGTAGTCGAGTCTTTGGTTGTCGAGCCTTCGGTTGTCGAGCCTTCGGTTGTCGAGTCTTCGGTTGTCGAGTCTTCGGTAGCCGAGCCTTCGGTTGCCGAGCCTTCGGTTGCCGAGTCTTCGGTTGCAGAGTCTTCGGTTGCCGAGTCTTCGGTTGCCGTGTCTTCGGTTGCCGAGTCTTCGGTTGCCGAGTCTTCGGTTGCCAAGTCTTCGGTTGCCGAGTCTTCGGTTGCCGAGTCTTCGGTTGCCGAGTCTTCGGTTGCCGAGTCTTCGGTTGCCGAGTCTTCGGTTGCCGAGTCTTCGGTTGCCGAGTCTTCGGTTGCCGAGGCTTCGGTTGCCGAGTCCTCGGTGACGGGGTTCCGGGGTTCGAATTTTCGACGTCGAATTCTTGGTCTGGGATTTCCGGTGTGGGGTCCTCGGTGTGCAGGTTTCGGGTGTTGAGGTTTCGGTGTTGGGTCCCCGTTTCCTTTTTTCGGGTGTCGAGCCCTCGGGTGTCTAGGTTTTGGGTATCGAGGTTTCCGGTGTCGAGATTTCGGGTGTCGAGGTTTCGGGTGTCGAGGTTTCCGGTGTCGAGGTTTCGGGTGTCGAATTTTCCGTGTCGAATTTTCCATGTCGAGTTTTCGAATAGGAATTTTCGATCAGGAATTTTCGATGAGGAATTTTCGATGTTGAATTCTCGAGGTCGAATTTTTGAGGTCGAATTTTTGATGTCGAATTTTCGATGTCGAATTTTTGATGTCGAATTTTTTATGTCGAATTTTCGTAGTCGAATTTTCGATGTCGAATTTTCGATCTCGAATTTTCGATGTCGAATTTTCGATGTCGAATTTTCGATGTCGAATTTTCGAGGTCGGATTTTCGACGTCGAATTTTCGATTTGGTGTATTCGGGTGTCGAGGTTTCGTTTCGGGTCTTCGTATGTGGGTCTTCGTGTGCCGAGTCTTCGGTTGTCGAGGCTTCGGTTGTCGAGTCTTCGGTTGTCGAGCCTTCGGTTGTCGAGTCTTCGGTTGTCGAGTCCTCGGTTGTCGAGTTTTCGGGATCGAGTCTTCGGTTGTCGAGTCTTCGGTTGTCGAGTCTTCGGTTGCCGAGGCTTCGGTTGCCGAGTCTTCGGTTGCCGAGTCTTCGGTTGCCGAGTCTTCGGTTGCCGAGCCTTCGGTTTCCGAGCCTTCGGTTGCTGAGCCTTCGATTGCCGAGCCTTCGGTTGCCGAGCCTTCGGTTGTCGAGCCTTCGGTCGTCGCGCCTTCGGTCGTCGCGCCTTCGGTCGCCGAGCCTTCGGTCGCCGAGCCTTCGTTCGCCGAGCCTTCGGTTGCCGAGCCTACGGTTGCCGAGCCTTCGGTTGCCGAGCCATCGGTTGCCGAGCCTTCGGTTGCCGAGCCTTCGGTTGCCGAGCCTTCGGTTGCCGAGACTTCGGTTGCCGAGCCTTCGGTTGCCGAACCTGCGGTTGCCGAGCCTTCGGTTGCCGAGCCTTCGGGTGCCCAGCCTTCGGTTGCCGCGCCTTCGGTTGCCGAGCCTTCGGTTGCCGAGCCTTCGGTTGCCGAGCCTTCGGTTGCCGAGCCTTCGGTTGCCGAGCCTTCGGTTGTCGAGCCTTCGGTTGCTGAGCCTTCGGTTGTCGAGCTTTCGGTTGCCGAGCCTTCGTTTGCCGAGCCTTCGGTTGCCGAGCCTACGGTTGCCGAGCCTTCGGTTGCCGAGCCTTCGGTTGCCGAGCCTTCGGTTGCCGAGCCATTGGTTGCCGAGCCTTCGGTTGCCGAGCCTGCGGTTGCCGAGCCTTCGGTTGCCGAGCCTTCGGTTGCCGAGCCTTCGGTTGCCGAGCTTTCGGTTGCCGAGTCTTCGGTTGCCGAGTCTTCGGTTGCCGAGTCTTCGGTTGCCGAGTCTTCGGTTGCCGAGTCTTCGGTTGCCGAGTCTTCGGTTGCCGAGTCTTCGGTTGCCGAGTCTTTGGTTGCCGAGTCTTCGGTTGCCGAGTCCTCGGTGACGGGGTTCCGGGGTTTGAATTTTCGACGTCGAATTCTTGGTCTGGGATTTCCGGTGTGGGGTCCTCGGTGTGGAGGTTTCGGGTGTTGAGGTTTTGGTTTTGGGTCCTCCGTTTCCTTTTTTCGGGTGTCGAGCCCTCGGGTGTCGAGGTTTTGGGTATCGAGGTTTCCGGAGTCGAGGTTTCCGTGTCGAGTTTACGGGTGTCGAGATTTCGGGTGTCGAGGTTTCCGGTGTCGAGGTTTCGGGTGTCGAATTTTCCATGTCGAATTTTCCATGTCGAGTTTTCGAATAGGAATTTTCGATGAGGAATTTTCGATGTTTAATTCTCGAGGTCGAATTTTTGAGGTCGAATTTTTGATGTCGAATTTTCGATGTCGAATTTTTGATGTCGAATTATTGATGTCGAATTTTCGATGTCGAATTTTTGGTGTCGAATTTTCGATGTCGAATTTTCGATGTCGAATTTTCGATGTCGAATTTTCGATGTCGAATTTTCGATGTCGAATTTTCGATGTCGGATTTTCGAGGTCGGATTTTCGACGTCGGATTTTCGATTTGGTGTATTCGGGTGTCGAGGTTTCGTTTCGGGTCTTCGTATGTGGGTCTTCGTGTGCCGAGTCTTCGGTTGCCGAGTCTTCGGTTGTCGAGTCTTCGGTTGTCGAGTCTTCGGTTGTCGAGTCTTCGGTTGTCGAGTCTTCGGTTGTCGAGTCTTCGGTTGTCGAGTCTTCGGTAGTCGAGTCTTCGGTTGTCGAGTCTTCGGTTGTCGAGCCTTCGGTTGTCGAGCCTTCGGTTGTCGAGTCTTCGGTTGTCGAGTCTTCGGGTGTCGAGCCTTCGGTTGTCGAGTCTTCGGTTGTCGAGCCTTCGGTTGCCGATCCTTCGGTTGCCGAGCATTCGGTTGCCGAGCCTTCGGTTACCGAGTCTTCAGCTGCCAAGCCTTCGGTTGCCGAGCCTTCGGTTGCCGAGCCTTCGGTTTCCGAGCCTTCGTTGCCGAGCCTTCGGTTGCCGAGCCTTCGTTTGCCGAGTCTTCGGTTGCCGAGTCTTCGGTTGCCGAGTCTTCGGTTGCCGAATCTTCGGTTGCCGAGTCTTCTGTTGCCGTATCTTCGGTTGCCGAGTCTTCGATTAACGAGTCTTCGGTTGCCGAGTCTTCGGTTCCCGAGTCTTCGGTTGCCGAGTCTTCGGTTGCCGAGTCTTCGGTTGCCGAGTCTTCGGTTGCCGAGTCTTCGGTTGCCGAGTCTTCGGTTGGCGAGTCTTCGGTTGCCGAGTCTTCGGTTGCCGAGTCTTCGGTTGCCGAGTCTTCGGTTGCCGAGTCTTCGGTTGCCGAGTCTTCGGTTGCCGACCCTTCGGTTGCCGAGCCTTCGGTTGCTGAGCCTTCGGTTGTCGAGCCTTCGTTTGTCGAGCCTTCGGTTGTCGAGCCTTCGGTTGTCGAGCCTTCGGTTGTCGAGCCTTCGGTTGCCGAGCCTTCGGTTGCCGAGCCTTCGATTGCCGAGCATTCGGTTGCCGAGCCTTCGGTTGCCGAGCCTTCGGTTGCCGAACCTTCGGTTGCTGAGCCTTCGGTTGCCGAGCCTTCGGTTGCCGAGCCTTCGGTTGCCGAGCCTTCGGTTGCCGAGCCTTCGGTTGCCGAGCCTTCGGTTGGCGAGCCTTCGGTTGGCGAGCCTTCGGTTGGCGAGCCTTCGGTTGCCGAGCCTTCGGTTGGCGAGCCTTCGGTTTGCGAGCCTTCGGTTGCCGAGTCTTCGGTTGCCGAGTCTTCGGTTGCCGAGTCTTCGGTTCCCGAGTCTTCGGTTGCCGAGTCTTCGGTTGCCGAGTCCTCGGTGACGGGGTTCCGGGGTTCAAATTTTCGACGTCGAATTCTTGGTCTGGGATTTCCGGTGTGGGGTCCTCGGTGTGGAGGTTTCGGGTGTCGAGGTTTCCGTGTCGAGTTTATGGGTGTCGAGATTTTCGTGTCGAGTTTACGGGTGTCGAAGTTTTGGGTATCGAGGTTTTGGCTGTCGAGGTTTCGGGTGTCGAGGTTTCCGGTGTCGAGGTTTCGGGTGTGGAATTTTCCATGTCGAGTTTTCGATCAGGAATTTTCGATGAGGAATTTTGGATGTTGAATTCTCGAGGTCGAATTTTTGAGGTCGGATTTTTGAGGTCGAATTTTTGATGTCGAATTTTCGATGTGGAATTTTTGATGTCGAATTTTCGATGTTGAATTTTCGATGTCGAATTTTCGATGTCGAACTTTCGATGTCGAATTTTCGATGTCGAATTTTCGAGGTCGATTTTTCGAGGTCGGATTTTCTTCGTCGAATTTTCGATTTGGTGTATTCGGGTGTCGAGGTTTCGTTTCGGGTCTTCGTATGTGGGTCTTCGTGCGCCGAGTCTTCGGTTGTCGAGTCTTCGGGATCGAGTCTTCGGTTGTCGAGTCTTCGGTTGTAAAGTCTTCGGTTGTCGAGTCTTCGGTTGTCGAGTCTTCGGTTGTCGAGCCTTCGGTTGTCGAGTCTTCGGTTGTCGAGTCTTCGGTTGTCGAGGCTTCGGTTGTCGAGTCTTCGGTTGCCGAGTCTTCGGTTGCCGAGTCTTCGGTTGCCGAGTCTTCGGTTGCCGAGTCTTCGGTTGCCGAGTCTTCTGTTGCCGTATCTTCAGTTGCCGAGCCTTCGATTAACGAGTCTTCGGTTGCCGAGTCTTCGGTTGCCGAGTCTTCGGTTGCCGAGTCTTCGGTTGCCGAGTCTTCGGTTGCCAAGTCTTCGGTTGCCGAGTCTTCGGTTGCCGAGACTTCGGTTGCCGAGTCTTCGGTTGCCGACCCTTCGGTTGCCGAGCCTTCGGTTGCCGAGCCTTCGGTTGTCGAGCCTTCGGTTGCCGAGTCTTCGGTTGCCGAGTCTTCGGTTGCCGAGTCTTCGGTTGCCGAGTCTTTGGTTGCCGAGTCTTCGGTTGCCGAGTCTTCGGTTGCCGAGTCTTCGGTTGCCGATTCCTCGGTGACGAGGTTCCGGGGTTCGAATTTTCGACGTCGAATTCTTGGTCTGGGATTTCCGGTGTGGGGTCCTCGGTGTGGAGGTTTCGGGTGTTGAGGTTTCGGTGTTGGGTCCTTCGTTTCCTTTTTTCGGGTGTCGAGATCTCGGGTGTCGAGGTTTTCGGTATCGAGGTTTCCGTGTCGAGTTTACGGGTGTCGAGATTTCCGTGTCGAGTTTACGGGTGTCGAGATTTCGGGTGTCGAGATTTTGGGTGTCGAGGTTTCCGGTGTCGAGGTTTCGGGTGTCGAATTTTCCATGTCGAATTTTCCATGTCGAGTTTTCGATCAGGAATTTTCGATAAGGAATTTTCGATGTTGAATTCTCGAGGTCGAATTTTTGAGGTCGAATTTTTGAGGTCGAATTTTAGATGTCGAATTTTTTATGTAGAATTCTCGATGTCGAATTTTCGATGTCGAATTTTCGATGTCGGATAGTCGAGGCCGGATTTTCGACGTCGGATTTTCGATTTGGTGTATTCGGGTGTCGAGGTTTCGTTTCGGGTCTTCGTATGTGGGTCTTCGTGTGCCGAGTCTTCGGTTGCCGAGTCTTCGGTTGTCGAGTCTTCGGTTGTCGAGTCTTCGGTTGTCGAGTCTTCGGTTGTCGAGTCTTCGGTTGTCGAGTCTTCGGTTGTCGAGTCTTCGGTAGTCGAGTCTTCGGTTGTCGAGTCTTCGGTTGTCAAGTCTTCGCTTGTCGAGCCTTCGGTTGTCGAGCCTTCGGTTGTCGAGTCTTCGGTTGTCGAGTCTTCGGTTGCCGAGTCTTCGGTTGCCGAGTCCTCGGTGACGGGGTTCCGGGGTTCGAATTTTCGACGTCGAATTCTTGGTCTGGGATTTCCGGTGTGGGGTCCTCGGTGTGGAGGTTTCGGGTGTTGAGGTTTCGGTGTTGGGTCCTCCGTTTCCTTTTTTCGGGTGTCGAGCTCTCGGGTGTCAAGGTTTTGGGTATCGAGGTTTCCGGTGTCGAGTTTACGGGTGTCGAGATTTCGGGTGTCGAGCTTTCGGGTGTAGAGGTTTCCGGTGTCGAGGTTTCGGGTGTCGAATTTTCCATGTCGAGTTTTCGAATAGGAATTTTCGATGAGGAATTTTCGATGAGGAATTTTCGATGTTGAATTCTCGAGGTCGAATTTTTGAGGTCGAATTTTTGATGTCAAATTTTCGATGTCGAATTTTTGATGTCGAATTTTTATGTCGAATTTTCGATGTCGAATTTTCGATGTCGAATTTTCAAGGTCGGATTTTCGAGGTCGGATTTTCGACGTCGAATTTTCGATTTGGTGTATTCGGGTGTCGAGGTTTCGTTTCGGGTCTTCGTATGTGGGTCTTCGTGTGCCGAGTCTTCGGTTGTCGAGGCTTCGGTTGTCGAGTCTTCGGTTGTCCAGTCTTCGGTTGTCGAGTCTTCGGTTGTCGAGTCTTCGGTTGTCGAGGCTTCGGTTGTCGAGCCTTCGGTTGTCGAGCATTCGGTTTTCGAGCCTTCGGTTGTCGAGCCATCAGTTGTCGAGCCTTCGGTTGTCGAGCCTTCGGTTGTCGAGCCTTCGGTTGTCGAGCCTTCGGTTGCCGAGCCTTCGGTTGCCGGGCTTTCGGTTGCCGAGCCCTCGGTTGCCCAGCCTTCGGTTGCCGAGCCTTCGGTTGCGAGTCTTCGGTTGCCGAGTCATCGCTGCCGAGTCTTCGGTTGCCGAGTCTTCGGTTGCCGAGTCTTCGGTTGCCGAGTCTTCGGTTGCCGAGCCTTCGGTTGCCGACCCTTCGGTTGCCGAGCCTTCGGTTGCCGAGCCTTCGGTTGCCGAGCCTTCGGTTGCCGAGCCTTCGGTTGCCGAGCCTTCGGTTGCCGCGCCTTCGGTTGCCGAGCCTTCGGTTGCCGAGTCTTCGGTTGCCGAGTCTTCGGTTGCCGTGTCTTCGGTTGCCGAGTCTTCGGTTGCCGAGTCTTCGGTTGCCGAGTCTTCGGTTGCCGAGTCTTCGTTTGCCGAGCCTTCGGGTTCCGAGCCTTCGGTTGCCGAGCCTTCGGTTGCCGAGCCTTCGGTTGCCGAGCCTTCGGTTGCCGAGGCTTCGGTTGCCGAGCCTTCGGTTGCCGAGCCTTCGGTTGCCGAGCCTTCGGTTTTCGACCCTTCGGTTGCCGAGCCTTCGGTTGCCGAGCCTTCGGTTGCCGAGCCTTCGGTTGGCGAGCCTTCGGTTGGCGAGCCTTCGGTTGGCGAGCCTTCGGTTGGCGAGCCTTCTGTTGGCGAGCCTTCGGTTGCCGAGTCTTCGGTTGCCGAGTCTTCGGTTGCCGAGTCTTCGGTTACCGAGTCTTCGGTTGCCGAGTCCTCGGTGACGGGGTTCCGGGGTTCGAATTTTCGACGTCGAATTCTTGGTCTGGGATTTCTGGTGTGGGGTCCTCGGTGTGGAGGTTTCGGGTGTTGAGGTTTCGGTGTTGGGTCCTCCGTTTCCTTTTTTCGGGTGTCGAGCCCTCGGGTGTCGAGGTTTTGGGTACTGAGGTTTTGGGTGTCGAGGTTTCGGGTGTCGAGGTTCTCGGTGTCGAGGTTTCGGGTGGCGAATTTTCCATGTCGAATTTTCCATGTCGAGTTTTCGATCAGGAATTTTCGATGAGGAATTTTCGATGTTGAATTCTCGAGGTCGAAGTTTTGAGGTCGAATTTTTGAGGTCGAAGTTTTGATGTCGAATTTTCGATGTCGAATTTTTGATGTCGAATTTTCGATGTCGAATTTTCGATGTCGAATTTTCGAGATCGAATTTTCGAGGTCGAATTTTCGAGGTCGGATTATCGAGGTCGGATTTTCGACGTCGAATTTTCGATTTGGTGTATTCGGGTGTCGAGGTTTCGTTTCGGGTCTTCGTATGTGGGTCTTCGTGCGCCGAGTCTTCGGCTGTGGAGTCTTCGGTTGTCGAGTCTTCGGTTATCCAGTCTTCGGTGGTCGAGGCTTCGGTTGTCGAGCCTTCGGTTGTCGAGCATTCGGTTGTCGAGCCTTCGGTTGTCGAGCCTTCGGTTGTCGAGCCTTCGGTTGTCGAGCCTTCGGTTGTCGAGCCTTCGGTTGCCGAGCCTTCGGTTGCCGGGCCTTCGGTTGCCGACCCTTCGGTTGCCGAGCCTTCGGTTGCCGAGCCTTCGGTTGCCGAGGCTTCGGTTGCCGAGTCTTCGGTTGCCGAGTCTTCGGTTGTCGAGTCTTCGGTTGTCGAGTCTTCGGTTGCCGAGTCTTCGGTTGCCGAGTCTTCGGTTGCCGAGCCTTCGGTTGCCGACCCTTCGGTTGCCGAGCCTTCGGTTGCCGAGCCTTCGGTTGCCGAGCCTTCGGTTGCCGAGCCTTCGGTTGCCGAGCCTTCGGTTTTAGAGCCTTCGGTTGCCGAGCCTTCGGTTGCCGAGCCTTCGGTTGTCGAGCCTTCGGTTGCCGGTTGCCGGGCCTTCGGTTGTCGAGCCTTCGGTTGCCGAGCCTTCGGTTGCCGAGCCTTCGGTTGCCGAGCCTTCGGTTGCCGAATCTTCGGTTGCCGAGTCTTCGGTTGCCGAGTCTTCGGTTGCCGAGTCTTCGGTTGCCGAGTCTTCGGTTGCCGAGTCTTCGGTTGCCGAGTCTTCGGTTGCCGAGTCTTCGGTTGCCGAGTCTTCGGTTGCAGATTCCTCGGTGACGAGGTTCCGGGGTTCGAATTTTCGAAGTCGAATTCTTGGTCTGGGATTTCCGGTGTGGGGTCCTCGGTGTGGAGGTTTCGGGTGTTGAGGTTTCGGTGTTGGGTCCTTCGTTTCCTTTTTTCGGGTGTCGAGCCCTCGGGTGTCAAGGTTTTTGGTATCGAGGTTTTGGGTGTCGAGGTTTCCGGTTTCGTGTTTCCGTGTTGAGTTTACGGGTGTCGAGATTTCCGTGTCGAGTTTACTGGTGTCGAAATTTCGGGTGTCGAGGTTTTGGGTGTCGAGGTTTCCGGTGTCGAGGTTTCGGGTGTCGAATTTTCCATGTCGAATTTTCCATGTCGAATATTCCATGTCGAGTTTACGATCAGGAATTTTCGATCAGGAATTTTCGATGAGGAATTTTTGATGTTGAATTCTCGAGGTCGAATTTTTTAGGTCGAATTTTTGATGTCGAATTTTTGATGTCGAATTTTTGATGTCGAATTTTTGATGTCGAATTTTCTATGTCGAATTTTCGATGTCGAATTTTCGATGTCGAATTTTCGATGTTGAGTTTTCGATGTCGGATTTTGGACGTCGGGTATTCGATTTGGTGTATTCGGGTGTCGAGGTTTCGTTTCGGGTCTTCGTATGTGGGTCTTCGTGTACCGAGTCTTCGGTTGTCGAGTCTTCGGTTGCCGAGCCTTCGGTTGCCGAGCCTTCGGTTGCCGAGTCTTCGGTTGCAGAGTCTTCGGTTGCCGAGTCTTCGGTTGCCGTGTCTTCGGTTGCCGAGTCTTCGGTTGCCGAGTCTTCGGTTGCCGAGTCTTCGGTTGCCAAGTCTTCGGTCACCGAGTCTTCGGTTGCCGAGTCTTCGGTTGCCGAGTCTTCGGTTGCCGAGTCTTGGGTTGCCGAGTCTTCGGTTGCCGAGTCTTCGGTTGCCGAGTCCTCGGTGACGGGGTTCCGGGGTTCGAATTTTCGACGTCGAATTCTTGGTCTGGGATTTCCGGTGTGGGGTCCTCGGTGTGGAGGTTTCGGGTGTTGAGGTTTCGGTGTTGGGTCCTCCGTTTCCTTTTTTCGGGTGTCGAGCCCTCGGGTGTCGAGGTTTTGGGTATCGAGGTTTCCGGTGTCGAGTTTACGGGTGTCGAGATTTCGGGTGTCGAGGTTTCGGGTGTCGAGGTTTCCGGTGTCGAGGTTTCGGGTGTCGAATTTTCCATGTCGAATTTTCCATGTCGAGTTTTCGATCAGGAATTTTCGATGTTGAATTCTCGAGGTCGAATTTTTGAGGTCGAATTTTTGATGTCGAATTTTTGATGTCGAATTTTTGATGTCGAATTTTCGATGTCGAATTTTCGAGGTCGAATTTTCGATGTCGAAATTTCGATGTCGAATTTTCGATGTCGAATTTTCGATGTCGAATTTTCGAGGTCGAAGTTTCGAGGTCGAATTTTCGAGGTCAGATTTTCGAGGTCGGATTTTCGACGTCGAATTTTCGATTTGGTGTATTCGGGTGTCGAGGTTTCGTTTCTTGTCTTCGTATGTGGGTCTTCGTGTGCCGAGTCTTCGGTTGTCGAGGCTTCGGTTGTCGAGTCTTCGGTTGTCGAGTCTTCGGTTGTCCAGTCTTCGGTTGTCGAGTCTTCGGTTGTCGAGGCTTCGGTTGTCGAGCCTTCGGTTGTCGAGCATTCGGTTGTCGAGCCTTCGGTTGTCGAGCCATCGGTTGTCGAGCCTTCGGTTGTCGAGCCTTCGGTTGTCGAGCCTTCGGTTGCCGAGTCTTCGGTTGCCGAGTCTTCGGTTGCATATTCCTCGGTGACGAGGTTCCGGGGTTCGAATTTTCGACGTCGAATTCTTGGTCTGGGATTTCCGGTGTGGCGTCCTCGGTGTGGAGGTTTCGGGTGTTGAGGTTTCGGTGTTGGGTCCTTCGTTTCCTTTTTTCGGGTGTCGAGGTTTTTGGTATCGAGGTTTTGGGTGTCGAGGTTTCCGGTTTCGAGGTTTCCGTGTTGAGTTTACGGGTGTCCAGATCTCCGTGTCGAGTTTACGGGTGTCGAGATTTCGGGTGTCGAGGTTTTGGGTGTCGAGGTTTCCGGTGTCGAGGTTTCGGGTGTCGAATTTTCCATGTCGAATTTTCCATGTCGAATTTTCCATGTCGAGCTTTCGATCAGGAATTTTCGATCAGGAATTTTCGATGAGGAATTTTCGATGTTGAATTCTCGAGGTCGAATTTTTGAGGTCGAATTTTTGAGGTCGAATTTTTGATGTCGAATTTTTGATGTCGAATTTTTGATGTCGAATTTTTGATGTCGAGTTTTCGATGTCGAATTTTCGATGTCGAATTTTCGATATTGGATTTTTGACGTTGGATTTTCGACGTCGGATTTTCGATTTGGTGTATTCGGTTGTCGAGGTTTCCTTTCGGGTCTTCGTATGTGGGTCTTCGTGTAACGAGTCTTCGGTTGTCGAGTCTTCGGTTACCGAGTCTTCGGTTGTCGAGTCTTCGGTTGTCGAGTCTTCGGTTGTCGAGTCTTCGGTAGTCGAGTCTTCGGTTGTCGAGTCTTCAGTTGTCGAGTCTTGGGTTGTCGAGTCTTCGGTTGTCGAGCCTTCGGTTGTTGAGCCTTCGGTTGTCGAGTCTTCGGTTGTCGAGTCTTCGGTTGTCGAGTCTTCGGTTGTCGAGGCTTCCGTTGTCGAGTCTTCGGTAGTCGAGTCTTCGGTTGTCGAGTCTTCAGTTGTCGAGTCTTCGGTTGTCGAGTCTTCAGTTGTCGAGCCTTCGGTTGTTGAGCCTTCGGTTGTCGAGTCTTCGGTTGTCGAGTCTTCGGTTGTCGAGTCTTCGGTTGCCGAGCCTTCGGTTGCCGAGCCTTCGGTTGCCGAGTCTTCGGTTGCCGAGTCTTCGGTTGCCGAGCCTTCGGTTGCCGAGCCTTCGGTTGCCGAGCCTTCGGTTGCCGAGCCTTCGGTTGCCGAGCCTTCCGTTGCCGAGCCTTCGGTTGCCGAGCCTTCGGTTGCCGAGCCTTCGGTTGCCGAGCCTTGGGTTGCCGAGCCTTCGGTTGCCGAGTCTTCGGTTGGCGAGCCATCGGTTGCCGAGCCTACGGTTGCCGAGCCTTCGGTTGCCGAGCTTTCGGTTACCGAGCCTTGGGTTGCCGAGCCTTCGGTTGCCGAGCCTTCGGTTGCCGAGCCTTCTGTTGTCGAGCCTTTGGTTTCCGAGCCTTCGGTTGTCGAGCCTTCGGTTGCCGAGCCTTCGGTTGCCGAGCCTTCGGTTGCCGAGTCTTCGGTTGCCCAGTCTTCGGTTGCAGAGTCTTCGGTTGCCGAGTCCTCGGTGACGAGGTTCTGGGGTTCGAATTTTCGACGTCGAATTCTTGGTCTGGGATTTCCGGTGTGGGGTCCTCGGTGTGGAGGTTTCGGGTGTTGAGGTTTCGGTGTTGGGTCCTCCGTTTCCTTTTTTCGGGTGTCGAGCCCTCGGGTGTCGAGGTTTTGGGTATCGAGGTTTCCGGTGTCGAGTTTACGGGTGTCGAGTTTACGGGTGTCGAGATTTCGGGTGTCGAGGTTTCGGGTGTCGAGGTTTCTGGTGTCGAGGTTTCGGGTGTCGAATTTTCCATGTCGAATTTTCCATGTCGAGTTTTCGAATAGGAATTTTCGATGAGGAATTTTCGATGTTGAATTCTCGAGGTCGAATTTTTGAGGTCGAATTTTTGATGTCGAATTTTCGATGTCGAATTTTTGATGTCGAATTTTTGATGTCGAATTTTTTATGTCGAATTTTCGATGTCGAATTTTCGATGTCGAATTTTCGAGGTCGAATTTTCAAGGTCGAATTTTCGAGGTCGGATTTTCGAGGTCGGATTTTCGACGTCGAATTTTCGGTTTGGTGTATTCGGGTGTCGAGGTTTCGTTTCGGGTCTTCGTATGTGGGTCTTCGTGTGCCGAGTCTTCGGTTGTCGAGGCTTCGGTTGTCGAGTCTTCGGTTGTCAAGTCTTCGGTTGTCGAGCCTTTGGTTGTCGAGTCTTCGGTTGCCGAGCCTTCGGTTGCCGAGCCTTCGGTTGCCGAGCCTTCGGTTGCCGAGCCTTCGGTTGCCGAGCCTTCGGTTGCCGAGCTTTCGGTTGCCGAGCCTTCGGTTGCCGAGCCTTCGGTTGCCGAGCCTTCGGTTGCCGAGCCTTCGGTTGCCGAGCCTTCAGTTGCAGAGCCTTCGGTTGCCGAGCCTTAGGTTGCCGAGCCTTCGGTTGCCGAGCCTTCGGTTGCCGAGCCTTCGGTTGCCGAGCCTTCGGTTGCCGAGCCTTCGGTTAGCGAGCCTTCGGTTGCCAAGCTTTCGGTTGCCGAGCCTTGCGTTGCCGAGCCTTCGGTTGCCGAGCCTTCTGTTGTCGAGCCTTCGGTTGCCGAGCCTCGGTTGTCGAGCCTTCGGTTGCCGAGCCTTCGGTTGCCGAGCCTTCGGTTGCTGAGCCTTCGGTTGCCGAGCCTTCGGGTGCCGAGCCTTCGGTTGCCGAGCCTTCGGTTGCCGAGCCTTCGGTTGCCGAGCCTTCGGTTGCCGAGCCTTCGGTTGCCGAGCCTTCGGTTGGCGAGCCTTCGGTTGGCGAGTCCTCGGTTGCCGAGTCTTCGGTTGCCGAGTCCTCGGTGACGGGGTTCCGGGGTTCGAATTTTCGACGTCGAATTCTTGGTCTGGGATTTCCGGTGTGGGGTCCTCGGTGTGGAGGCTTCGGGTATTGAGGTTTCGGTGTTGGGTCCTCCGTTTCCTTTTTTCGGGTGTCGAGCCCTCGGGTGTCGTGGTTTTGGGTATCGAGGTTTTGGGTGTCGAGGTTTCCGGTGTCGAGGTTTCCGTGTCGAGTTTACGGGTGTCGAGATTTCGGGTGTCGAGGTTTCGGGTGTCGAGGTTTCCGGTGTCGAGGTTTCGGGTGTCGAATTTTCCATGTCGAATTTTCCATGTGGAGTTTTCGATCAGGAATTTTCGATGTGGAATTTTCGATGTTGAATTCTCGAGGTCGAATTTTCGATGTCGAATTTTCGAGGTCGAAGTTTCGAGGTCGAATTTTCGAGGTCAGATTTTCGAGGTCGGATTTTCGACGTCGAATTTTTGATTTGGTGTATTCTGGTGTCGAGGTTTCGTTTCGGTTCTTTGTATGTGGGTCTTCGTGTGCCGAGTCTTCGGGATCGAGTCTTCGGTTGTCGAGTCTTCGGTTGTCGAGTCTTCGGTTGTCGGGTATTCGGTTGTCGAGCCTTCGGTTGTCGAGTCTTCGGTTGTCGAGTCTTCGGTTGTTGAGTCTTCGGTTGTCGAGGCTTCGGTTGTCGAGCCTTCGGTTGTCGAGCGTTCGGTTGTCGAGCCTTCGGTTGTCGAGCCTTCGGTTGTGGAGCCTTCGGTTGTCGAGCCTTCGGTTGTCGAGCCTTCGGTTGTCGAGCCTTCGGTTGCCGAGCCTTCGGTTGCCGAGCCTTCGGTTGCCGAGCCTTCGGTTGCCGATTCCTCGGTGACGAGGTTCCGGGGTTCGAATTTTCGACGTCGAATTCTTGGTCTGGGATTTCCGGTGTGGGGTCCTCGGAGTGGAGGTTTCGGGTGTTGAGGTTTCGGTGTTAGGTCCTCCGTTTCCTTTTTTCGGGTGTCGAGCCCTCGGGTGTCGAGGTTTTGGGTATCGAGGTTTTGGGTGTCGAGGTTTCCGTTGTCGAGGTTTCCGTGAGGAGTTTACGCGTGTGCAGTTTACGGGTGTCGAGATTTCGGGTGCCGAGGTTTCGGGTGTCGAGGTTTCCGGTGTCGAGGTTTCGGGTGTCGAATTTTCCATGTCGAATGTTCCATATCGAGTTTTCGATCAGGAATTTTCGATGAGGAATCTTCGATGTTGAATTGAGTCTTCGGTTGCCGAGCCTTCGGTTGCCGAGCCTTCGGTTGCCGAGCCTTCGGTTGCCGAGCCTTCGGTTGCCGGGCCTTCGGTTGCCTAGCCTTCGGTTGCCGGGCCTTCGGTTGCCGAACCTTCGGTTGCCGAGTCTTCGGTTGCAAGGTCTTCGGTTGCCGAGTCTTCGGTTGCCGAGTCTTCGGTTGCCGAGTCTTCGGTTGCCGAGCCTTCGGTTGCCGAGCCTTCGGTTGCCGAGCCTTCGGTTGCCGAGCCTTCGGTTGCCGAGCCTTCCGTTGCCGAGCCTTCGGTTGCCGAGCCTTCAGTTGCCGAGCCTTCGGTTGCCGAGCCTTCGGTTGCCGAGCCTTCGGTTGCCGAAACTTCGGTTGCCGAGCCTTCGGTTGCCGAAACTTCGGTTGCCGAGCCTTCAGTTGCCGACCCTTCGGTTGCCGACCCTTCGGTTGCCGAGCCTTCGGTTGCCGAGCCTTCGGTTGCCGAGCCTTCGGTTGCCGAGCCTTCGGTTGCCGAGCCTTCGGTTGCCGAGCCTTCGGTTGCCGAGCCTTCGGTTGCCGAGTCTTCGGTTGACGAGTCTTCGGTTGCCGAGTCTTCGGTTGCCGAGTCTTCGGTTGCCGTGTCTTCGGTTGCCGAGTCTTCGATTGCCGAGTCTTCGGTTGCCGAGTCTTCGGTTGCCCAGTCTTCGGTTGCTGAGTCCACGGTTGCCGAGCCTTCGGGTTCCGAGCCTTCGGTTGGCGAGCCTTCGGTTGGCGTGCCTTCGGTTGCCGAGTCTTCGGTTGCCGAGTCTTCGGTTGCCGAGTCTTCGGTTGCCGAGTCCTCGGTGACGGGGTTCCGGGGTTCGAATTTTCGACGTCGAATTCTTGGTCTGGGATTTCCGGTGTGGGGTCCTCGGTGTGGAGGTTTCGGGTGTTGAGGTTTCAGTGTTGGGTCCTCCGTTTCCTTTTTTCGGGTGTCGAGCCCTCGGGTGTCGAGGTTTTGGGTGTCGAGGTTTCGGGTGTCGAGGTTTCCGGTGTCGAGGTTTCGGGCGTCGAATTTTCCATGTCGAATTTTCCATGTCGAGTTTTCGATCAGGAATTTTCGATGAGGAATTTTCGATGTTGAATTCTCGAGGTCGAATTTTTGAGGTCGAATTTTTGAGGTCGAACTCTCTGATGTCGAATGTTCGATGTCGAATTTTTGATGTCGAATTTTCGATGTCGAATTTTCGATGTCGAATTTTCGAGGTCGAATTTTCGAGGTCGAATTTTCGATGTCGAATTTTCGATGTCGGATTTTCGAGGTCGGATTTTCGACGTCGGATTTTCGATCTGGTGTATTCGGGTGTCGAGGTTTCGTTTCGGGTCTTCGTATGTGGGTCTTCGTGTGCCGAGTCTTCGGTTGCCGAGCCTTCGGTTGCCGAGCCTTCGGTTGCCGAAACTTCGGTTGCCGAGCCTTCGGTTGCCGAGCCTTCGGTTGCCGAACCTTCGGTTGCCGAGCCTTCGGTTGCCGAGCCTTCGGTTGCCGAGCCTTCGGTTGCCGAGCCTTCGGTTGCCGAGCCTTCGGTTGCCGAGTCTTCGTTTGCCGAGTCTTCTGTTGCCGTGTCTTCGGTTGCCGTGTCTTCGGTTACCGAGTCTTCGATTGCCGAGTCTTCGGTTGCCGAGTCTTCGGTTGCCGAGTCTTCGGTTGCCGAGTCTTCGGTTGCCGAGGCATTGGTTGCCGAGTCTTCGGTTGCCGAGCCTTCGGGTGCCGAGCCTTCGGGTGTCGAGCCTTCGGTTGCCGAGCCTTCGGTTGCCGAGCCTTCGGTTGCCGAGCCTTCGGTTGCCGAGCCTTCGGTTGCGGAGCCTTCGGTTGCCGAGCCTTCGGTTGCCGAGCCTTCGGTTGCGAAGCCTTTGCTTGCCGAGCCTTCGGGTGCCGAGCCTTCGGTTCACGAGTCTTCGGTTGCCGAGTCTTCGGTTGCCGAGTCTTCGGTTGCCGAGTCTTCGGTTGCCGAGTCTTCGGTTGCCGAGCCTTCGGTTGCCGATTCCTCGGTGACGAGGTTCCGGGGTTCGAATTTTCGACGTCGAATTCTTGGTATGGGATTTCCGGTGTGGGGTCCTCGGTGTGGAGGTATCGGATGTTGAGGTTTCGGTGTTGGGTCCTCAGTTTCCTTTTTTCGGGTGTCGAGCCCTCGGGTGTCGAGGTTTTAGGTATCGAGGTTTTGGGTGTCGAGGTTTCCGGTGTCGAGGTTTCTGTGTCGAGTTTACGGGTGTCGAGATTTCGGGTGTCGAGGTTTCGGGTGTCGAGGTTTCCGGTGTCGAGGTTTCGGGTGTCGAAATTTCCATGTCGAATTTTCCATGTCGAGTTTTCGATCAGGAATTTTCGATGAGGAATTTTCGATGTTGAATTCTCGAGGTCGAATTTTTGAGGTCGAATTTTTGAACTCGAATTTTCGATGTCGAATTTCTGATGTCGAATTTTTGATGTCGAATTTTCGTAGTCGAATTTTCGATGTCGAATTTTCGATGTCGAATTTTCGATGTCGAATTTTCGATGTCGAATTTTCGATGTCGAATTTTCGAGGTCGAATTTTCGAGGTCGGATTTTCGAGGTCGAATTTTCGATTTGGTGTTTTCGGCTGTCGAGGTTTCGTTTCGGGTCTTCGTATGTGGGTCTTCGGTTGTCGAGTCTTCGGTTGTCGAGTCCTCGGTTATCGAGTCTACCGTTGTCGAGCCTTCGGTTGTCGAGTCTTCGGTTATCGAGTCTTCGGTTGTCGAGGCTTCGGTTGTCGAGCCTTCGGTTGTCGAGCATTCGGTTGTCGAGCCTTCGGTTGTCGAGCCTTCGGTTGTCGAGCCTTCGGTTGTCGAGCCTTCGGTTGTCGAGCCATGGGTTGCCGAGCCTTGGGTTGCCGAGCCTTCGGTTGCCGAGCCTTAGGTTGCCGAGCCTTCGGTTGCCGAGTCTTCGGTTGCCGAGTCTTCGGTTGCCGAGTCTTCGGTTGCCGAGTCTTCGGTTGCCGTGTCTTCGGTTGCCGAGTCTTCGATTGCCGAGTCTTCGGTTGCCGAGTCTTCGGTTGCCGAGTCTTCGGTTGCCGAGTCTTCGGTTGCCGAGTCTTCGGTTGCCGAGTCTTCGGTTGCCGAGTCTTCGGTTGCCGAGTCTTCGGTTGCCGAGTCTTCGGTTGCCGATTCTTCGGTTGCCAATTCCTCGGTGACGAGGTTCTGAGGTTCGAATTTTCGACGTCGAATTCTTGGTCTGGGATTTCCGGTGTGGGGTCCTCGGTGTGGAGGTTTCGGGTGTTGAGGTTTCGGGTGTTGAGGTTTCGGTGTTGGGTCCTCCGTTTCCTTTTTTCGGGTGTCGAGCCCTCGGGTGTCGAGGTTTTGGGTATCGAGGTTTCCGATGTCGAGTTTACGGGTGTCGAGTTTACGGGTGTCGAGATTTCGGGTGTCGAGGTTTCGGGTGTCGAGGTTTCTGGTGTCGTGGTTTCGGGTGTCGAATTTTCCATGTCGAATTTTCCATGTCGAGTTTTCGAATAGGAATTTTCGATGAGGAATTTTCGATGTTGAATTCTCGAGGTCGAATTTTTGAGGTCGAATTTTTGATGTCGAATTTTCGATGTCGAATTTTTGATGTCGAATTTTTGATGTCGAATTTTTTATGTCGAATTTTCGATGTCGAATTTTCGATGTCGAATTTTCGAGGTCGTATTTTCAAGGTCGAATTTTCGAGGTCGGATTTTCGAGGTCGGATTTTCGACGTCGAATTTTCGGTTTGGTGTATTCGGGTGTCGAGGTTTCGTTTCGGGTCTTCGTATGTGGGTCTTCGTGTGCCGAGTCTTCGGTTGTCGAGGCTTCGGTTGTCGAGTCTTCGGTTGTCAAGTCTTCGGTTGTCGAGCCTTTGGTTGTCGAGTCTTCGGTTGTCGAGTCTTCGGTTGTCGAGCCTTCGGTTGTCCAGTCTTCGGTTGTCGAGTTTTCGGTTGTCGAGGCTTCGGTTGTCGAGCCTTCGGTTGTCGAGTCTTCGGTTGTCGAGTCTTCGGTTGTCGAGTCTTCGGTTGCCGAGCCTTCGGTTGCCGAGCCTTCGGTTGCCGAGCCTTCGGTTGCCGAGCCTTCGGTTGCCGAGCTTTCGGTTGCCGAGCCTTCGGTTGCCGAGCCTTCGGTTGCCGAGCCTTCGGTTGCCGAGCCTTCGGTTGCCGAGCCTTCAGTTGCCGAGCCTTCGGTTGCCGAGCCTTGGGTTGCCGAGCCTTCGGTTGCCGAGCCTTCGGTTGCCGAGCCTTCGGTTGCCGAGCCTTCGGTTGCCGGGCCTTCGGTTGCCGAGCCTTCGGTTGCCGAGCCTTCGGTTGCCAAGCTTTCGGTTGCCGAGCCTTGCGTTGCCGAGCCTTCGGTTGCCGAGCCTTCTGTTGTCGAGCCTTCGGTTGCCGAGCCTCGGTTGTCGAGCCTTCGGTTGCCGAGCCTTCGGTTGCCGAGCCTTCGGTTGCCGAGCCTTCGGTTGCCGAGCCTTCGGGTGCCGAGCCTTCGGTTGCCGAGCCTTCGGTTGCCGAGCCTTCGGTTGCCGAGCCTTCGGTTGCCGAGCCTTCGGTTGGCGAGCCTTCGGTTGGCGAGTCCTCGGTTGCCGAGTCTTCGGTTGCCGAGTCTTCGGTTGCCGAGTCTTCGGTTGCCGAGTCTTCGGTTGCCGAGTATTCGGTTGCCGAGTCTTCGGATGCCGAGTCTTCGGTTGCCGAGTCTTCGGTTGCCGAGTCTTCGGTTGCCGAGTCTTCGGTTGCCGAGTCTTCGGTTGCCGAGTCCCCGGTGACGGGGTTCCGGGGTTCGAATTTTCGACGTCGAATTCTTGGTCTGGGATTTCCGGTGTGGGGTCCTCGGTGTGGAGGCTTCGGGTATTGAGGTTTCGGTGTTGGGTCCTCCGTTTCCTTTTTTCGGGTGTCGAGCCCTCGGGTGTCGTGGTTTTGGTTATCGAGGTTTTGGGTGTCGAGGTTTCCGGTGTCGACGTTTCCGTGTCGAGTTTACGGGTGTCGAGATTTCGGGTGTCGAGGTTTCGGGTGTCGAGGTTTCCGGTGTCGAGGTTTCGGGTGTCGAATTTTCCATGTCGAATTTTCCATTTGGAGTTTTCGATATGGAATTTTCGATGTGGAATTTTCGATGTTGAATTCTCGAGGTCGAATTTTTGAGGTCGAATTTTCGATTTCGAATTTTTGATGTCGAATTTTCGATATCGAATTTTCGATGTCGAATTTTCGATGTCGAAATTTCGATGTCGAATTTTATATGTCGAATTTTCGATGTCGAATTTTCGAGGTCGAAGTTTCGAGGTCGAATTTTCGAGGTCAGATTTTCGAGGTCGGATTTTCGACGTCGAATTTTTGATTTGGTGTATTCTGGTGTCGAGGTTTCGTTTCGGTTCTTCGTATGTGGGTCTTCGTGTGCCGAGTCTTCGGGATCGAGTCTTCGGTTGTCGAGTCTTCGGTTGTCGAGTCTTCGGTTGTCGGGTATTCGGTTGTCGAGCCTTCGGTTGTCGAGTCTTCGGTTGTCGAGTCTTCGGTTGTTGAGTCTTCGGTTGTCGAGGCTTCGGTTGTCGAGCCTTCGGTTGTCGAGCGTTCGGTTGTCGAGCCTTCGGTTGTCGAGCCTTCGGTTGTGGAGCCTTCGGTTGTCGAGCCTTCGGTTGTCGAGCCTTCGGTTGTCGAGCCTTCGGTTGCCGAGCCTTCGGTTGCCGAGCCTTCGGTTGCCGATTCCTCGGTGACGAGGTTCCGGGGTTCGAATTTTCGACGTCGAATTCTTGGTCTGGGATTTCCGGTGTGGGGTCCTCGGAGTGGAGGTTTCGGGTGTTGAGGTTTCGGTGTTGGGTCCTCCGTTTCCTTTTTTCGGGTGTCGAGCCCTCGGGTGTCGAGGTTTTGGGTATCGAGGTTTTGGGTGTCGAGGTTTCCGGTGTCGAGGTTTCCGAGAGGAGTATACGGGTGTCCAGTTTACGGGTGTCGAGATTTCGGGTGCCGAGGTTTCGGGTGTCGAGGTTTCCGGTGTCGAGGTTTCGGGTGTCGAATTTTCCATGTCGAATGTTCCATATCGAGTTTTCGATCAGGAATTTTCGATGAGGAATCTTCGATGTTGAATTGAGTCTTCGGTTGCCGAGCCTTCGGTTGCCGAGCCTTCGGTTGCCGAGCCTTCGGTTGCCGAGCCTTCGGTTGCCGAGCCTTCGGTTGCCGAGCCTTCGGTTGCCGGGCCTTCGGTTGCCTAGCCTTCGGTTTCCGGGCCTTCGGTTGCCGAACCTTCGGTTGCCGAGTCTTCGGTTGCAAGGTCTTCGGTTGCCGAGTCTTCGGTTGCCGAGTCTTCGGTTGCCGAGTCTTCGGTTGGCGAGTCTTCGGTTGCCGAGGCTTAGGTTGCCGAGTCTTCGGTTGCCGAGTCTTCGGTTGCCGAGTCTTCGGTTGCAGATTCCTCGGTGACGAGGTTCCGGGGTTCGAATTTTCGACGTCGAATTCTTGGTCTGGGATTTCCGGTGTGGCGTCCTCGCTGTGGAGGTTTCGGATGTTGAGGTTTCGGTGTTGGGTCCTTCGTTTCCTTTTTTCGCGTGTCGAGCCCTCGGGTGTCGAGGTTTCCGGTTTCGAGGTTTCCGTGTTGAGTTTACGGGTGTCGAGATTTCCGTGTCGAGTTTACGGGTGTCGAGGTTTCCGGTGTCGAGGTTTCGGGTGTCGAATTTTCCATGTCGAATTTTCCATGTCGAATATTCCATGTCGAGTTTTCGATCGGGAATTTTCGATCAGGAATTTTCGATGAGGAATTTTCGATGTTGAATTCTCGAGGTCGAATTTTTGAGGTCGAATTTTTGATGTCGAACTTTTGATGTCGAATTTTTGATGTCGAATTTTTGACGTCGAATTTTCGATGTCGAATTTTCGATGTGGACTTTTCGATGTCGAATTTTCGATGTCGGATTTTCGAGGTCGGATTTTCGACGTCGGATTTTCGATTTGGTGTATTTGGGTGTCGAGGTTTCGTTTCGGGTCTTCGTATGTGGGTCTTCGTGTGCCGAGTCTTCGGTTGTCGAGTCTTCGGTTGCCGAGTCTTCGGTTGTCGAGTCTTCGGTTGTCGAGTCTTCGGTTGTCGAGTCTTCGGTTGTCGAGTCTTCGGTAGTCGAGTCTTCGGTTGTCGAGTCTTCGCTTGTCGAGTCTTCGGTTGTCGAGCCTTCGGTTGTCGAGCCTTCGGTTGTCGAGTCTTCGGTTGTCGAGTCTTCGGTTCTCGAGCCTTCGGTTGTCGAGCCTTCGGTTGTCGAGCCTTCGGTTGCCGATCCTTCGATTGCGGATCCTTCGATTGCTGAGCCTTCGGTTGCCGAGCCTTCGGTTGCCAAGCCTTCGGTTGCCGAGCCTTCGGTTTCCGAGCCTTCGTTGCCGAGCCTTCGGTTGCCGAGCCTTCGGTTGGCGAGTCTTCGGTTGCCGAGTCTTCGGTTGCCGAGTCTTCGGTTGCCGAGTCTTCGGTTGCCGAGTCTTCGGTTGCAGATTCCTCGTCGACGAGGTTCCGGGGTTCGAATTTTCGACGTCGAATTCTTGGTCTGGGATTTCCGGTGTGGCGTCCTCGCTGTGGAGGTTTCGGATGTTGAGGTTTCGGTGTTGGGTCCTTCGTTTCCTTTTTTCGCGTGTCGAGCCCTCGGGTGTCGAGGTTTCCGGTTTCGAGGTTTCCGTGTTGAGTTTACGGGTGTCGAGATTTCCGTGTCGAGTTTACGGGTGTCGAGGTTTCCGGTGTCGAGGTTTCGGGTGTCGAATTTTCCATGTCGAATTTTCCATGTCGAATATTCCATGTCGAGTTTTCGATCGGGAATTTTCGATCAGGAATTTTCGATGAGGAATTTTCGATGTTGAATTCTCGAGGTCGAATTTTTGAGGTCGAATTTTTGATGTCGAACTTTTGATGTCGAATTTTTGATGTCGAATTTTTGACGTCGAATTTTCGATGTCGAATTTTCGATGTCGACTTTTCGATGTCGAATTTTCGATGTCGAATTTTCGATGTCGGATTTTCGAGGTCGGATTTTCGACGTCGGATTTTCGATTTGGTGTATTTGGGTGTCGAGGTTTCGTTTCGGGTCTTCGTATGTGGGTCTTCGTGTGCCGAGTCTTCGGTTGTCGAGTCTTCGGTTGCCGAGTCTTCGGTTGTCGAGTCTTCGGTTGTCGAGCCTTCGGTTGTCGAGTCTTCGGTTGTCGAGTCTTCGGTAGTCGAGTCTTCGGTTGTCGAGTCTTCGCTTGTCGAGTCTTCGGTTGTCGAGCCTTCGGTTGTCGAGCCTTCGGTTGTCGAGTCTTCGGTTGTCGAGTCTTCGGTTCTCGAGCCTTCGGTTGTCGAGCCTTCGGTTGTCGAGCCTTCGGTTGCCGATCCTTCGATTGCCGATCCTTCGATTGCTGAGCCTTCGGTTGCCGAGCCTTCGGTTGCCAAGCCTTCGGTTGCCGAGCCTTCGGTTTCCGAGCCTTCGTTGCCGAGCCTTCGGTTGCCGAGCCTTCGGTTGGCGAGTCTTCGGTTGCCGAGTCTTCGGTTGCCGAGTCTTCGGTTGCCGAGTCTTCGGTTGCCGAGTCTTCTGTTGCCGTATCTTCGGTTGCCGAGTCTTCGATTGCCGAGTCTTCGGTTGCCGAGTCTTCGGTTGCCGAGTCTTCGGTTGCCGAGTCTTCGGTTGCCGAGTCTTCGGTTGCCGAGTCTTCGGTTGCCGAGTCTTCTGTTGCCGAGTCTTTGGTTGCCGACCCTTCGGTTGCCGGGCCTTCGGTTGCCGTGCCTTCGGTTGTCGAGCCTTCGGTTGTCGAGCCTTCGGTTGTCGAGCCTTCGGTTGCCGAGCCTTCGGTTGCCGAGCCTTCGGTTGCCGAGCCTTCGGTTGCCGAGCCTTCGGTTGCCGAGCCTTCGGTTGCCGAAACTTCGGTTGCCGAGCCTTCGGTTGCCGAAACTTCGGTTGCCGAGCCTTCCGTTGCCGACCCTTCGGTTGCGGACCCTTCGGTTGCCGAGCCTTCGGTTGCCGAGCCTTCGGTTGCCGAGCCTTCGGTTGCCAAGCCTTCGGTTGCCGAGCCTTCGGTTGCCGAGCCTTCGGTTGCCGAGTCTTCGGTTGACGAGTCTTCGGTTGCCGAGTCTTCGGTTGCCGAGACTTCGGTTGCCGTGTCTTCGGCTGCCGAGTCTTCGATTGCCGAGTCTTCGGTTGCCGAGTCTTCGGTTGCCCAGTCTTCGGTTGCTGAGTCCACGGTTGCCGAGCCTTCGGGTTCCGAGCCTTCGGTTGGCGAGCCTTCGGTTGGCGTGCCTTCGGTTGCCGAGCCTTCGGTTGGCGAGCCTTCGGTTGGCTAGCCTTCGGTTGCCGAGTCTTCGGTTGCCGAGTCTTCGGTTGGCGAGTCTTCGGTTGCCGAGTCTTCGGTTGCCGAGTCTTCGGTTGCCGAGTCCTCGGTGACGGGGTTCCGGGGTTCGAATTTTCGACGTCGAATTCTTGGTCTGGGATTTCCGGTGTGGGGTCCTCGGTGTGGAGGTTTCGGGTGTTGAGGTTTCAGTGTTGGGTCCTCCGTTTCCTTTTTTCGGGTGTCGAGCCCTCGGGTGTCAAGGTTTTGGGTGTCGAGGTTTCGGGTGTCGAGGTTTCCGGTGTCGAGGTTTCGGGCGTCGAATTTTCCATGTCGAATTTTCCATGTCGAGTTTTCGATCAGGAATTTTCGATGAGGAATTTTCGATGTTGAATTCTCGAGGTCGAATTTTTGAGGTCGAATTTTTGAGGTCGAACTCTCTGATGTCGAATGTTCGATGTCGAATTTTTGATGTCGAATTTTCGATGTCGAATTTTCGATGTCGAATTTTCGAGGTCGAATTTTCGAGGTCGAATTTTCGATGTCGAATTTTCGATGTCGGATTTTCGAGGTCGGATTTTCGACGTCGGATTTTCGATTTGGTGTATTCGGGTGTCGAGGTTTCGTTTCGGGTCTTCGTATGTGGGTCTTCGTGTGCCGAGTCTTCGGTTGCCGAGCCTTCGGTTGCCGAGCCTTCGGTTGCCGAGTCTTCGGTTGCCGAGTCTTCGGTTGCCGAGTCTTCGGTTGCCGAGTCTTCGGTTGCCGAGTCCTCGGTGACGGGGTTCCGGGGTTCGAATTTTCGACGTCGAATTCTTGGTCTGGGATTTCCGGTGTGGGGTCCTCGGTGTGGAGGTTTCGGGTGTTGAGGTTTCAGTGTTGGGTCCTCCGTTTCCTTTTTTCGGGTGTCGAGCCCTCGGGTGTCGAGGTTTTGGGTGTCGAGGTTTCGGGTGTCGAGGTTTCCGGTGTCAAGGTTTCGGGCGTCGAATTTTCCATGTCGAATTTTCCATGTCGAGTTTTCGATCAGGAATTTTCGATGAGGAATTTTCGATGTTGAATTCTCGAGGTCGAATTTTTGAGGTCGAATTTTTGAGGTCGAACTCTCTGATGTCGAATGTTCGATGTCGAATTTTTGATGTCGAATTTTCGATGTCGAATTTTCGATGTCGAATTTTCGAGGTCGAATTTTCGAGGTCGAATTTTCGATGTCGAATTTTCGATGTCGGATTTTCGAGGTCGGATTTTCGACGTCGGATTTTCGATTTGGTGTATTCGGGTGTCGAGGTTTCGTTTCGGGTCTTCGTATGTGGGTCTTCGTGTGCCGAGTCTTCGGTTGCCGAGTCTTCGGTTGCCGAGCCTTCGGTTGCCGAAACTTCGGTTGCCGAGCCTTCGGTTGCCGAGCCTTCGGTTGCCGAACCTTCGGTTGCCGAGCCTTCGGTTGCCGAGCCTTCTGTTGCCGAGCCTTCGGTTGCCGAGCCTTCGGTTGCCGAGCCTTCGGTTGCCGAGTCTTCGTTTGCCGAGTCTTCTGTTGCCGTGTCTTCGGTTGCCGTGTCTTCGGTTGCCGAGTCTTCGATTGCCGAGTCTTCGGTTGCCGAGTCTTCGGTTGCCGAGTCTTCGGTTGCCGAGTCTTCGGTTGCCGAGGCATTGGTTGCCGAGTCTTCGGTTGCCGAGCCTTCAGGTGCCGAGCCTTCGGGTGTCGAGCCTTCGGTTGCCGAGCCTTCGGTTGCCGAGCCTTCGGTTGCCGAGCCTTCGGTTGCCGAGCCTTCGGTTGCGGAGCCTTCGGTTGCCGAGCCTTCGGTTGCCGAGCCTTCGGTTGCGAAGCCTTTGCTTGCCGAGCCTTCGGGTGCCGAGCCTTCGGTTCACGAGTCTTCGGTTGCCGAGTCTTCGGTTGCCGAGTCTTCGGTTGCCGAGTCTTCGGTTGCCGAGTCTTCGGTTGCCGAGCCTTCGGTTGCCGATTCCTCGGTGACGAGGTTCCGGGGTTCGAATTTTCGACGTCGAATTCTTGGTATGGGATTTCCGGTGTGGGGTCCTCGGTGTGGAGGTATCGGATGTTGAGGTTTCGGTGTTGGGTCCTCAGTTTCCTTTTTTCGGGTGTCGAGCCCTCGGGTGTCGAGGTTTTAGGTATCGAGGTTTTGGGTGTCGAGGTTTCCGGTGTCGAGGTTTCTGTGTCGAGTTTACGGGTGTCGAGATTTCGGGTGTCGAGGTTTCGGGTGTCGAGGTTTCCGGTGTCGAGGTTTCGGGTGTCGAAATTTCCATGTCGAATTTTCCATGTCGAGTTTTCGATCAGAAATTTTCGATGAGGAATTTTCGATGTTGAATTCTCGAGGTCGAATTTTTGAGGTCGAATTTTTGAGCTCGAATTTTCGATGACGAATTTCTGATGTCGAATTTTTGATGTCGAATTTTCGATGTCGAATTTTCGATGTCGAATTTTCGATGTCGAATTTTCGATGTCGAATTTTCGATGTCGAATTTTCGAGGTCGAATTTTCGAGGTCGGATTTTCGAGGTCGAATTTTCGATTTGGTGTTTTCGGCTGTCGAGGTTTCGTTTCGGGTCTTCGTATGTGGGTCTTCGGTTGTCGAGTCTTCGGTTGTCGAGTCTTCGGTTATCGAGTCTTCCGTTGTCGAGCCTTCGGTTGTCGAGTCTTCGGTTATCGAGTCTTCGGTTGTCGAGGCTTCGGTTGTCGAGCCTTCGGTTGTCGAGCATTCGGTTGTCGAGCCTTCGGTTGTCGAGCCTTCGGTTGTCGAGCCTTCGGTTGTCGAGCCTTCGGTTGTCGAGCCATGGGTTGCCGAGCCTTGGGTTGCCGAGCCTTCGGTTGCCGAGCCTTAGGTTGCCGAGCCTTCGGTTGCCGAGTCTTCGGTTGCCGAGTCTTCGGTTGCCGAGTCTTCGGTTGCCGAGTCTTCGGTTGCCGTGTCTTCGGTTGCCGAGTCTTCGGTTGCCGAGTCTTCGGTTGCCGAGTCTTCGGTTGCCGAGTCTTCGGTTGCCGAGTCTTCGGTTGCCGAGTCTTCGGTTGCCGATTCTTCGGTTGCCAATTCCTCGGTGACGAGGTTCCGGGGTTCGAGATTTCGACGTCGAATTCTTGGTCTGGGATTTCCGGTGTGGGGTCCGCGGTGTGGAGGTTTCGGGTGTTGAGGTTTCGGTGTTGGGTCCTTCGTTTCCTTTTTTCGGGTGTCGAGCCCTCGGGTGTCGAGGTTTTCGGTATCGAGGTTTTGAGTTTCGAGGTTTCCGGTTTCGAGGTTTCCGGTTTCGAGGTTTACGTTTCGAGTTTACGGGTGTCGAGATTTCCGTGTCGAGTTTACGGGTGTCGAGATTTCGGGTTTCGAGGTTTCCGGTGTCGAGGTTTCCGGTGTCGAGGTTTCGGGTGTCGAATTTTCCATGTCCAATTTTCCATGTCGAGTTTTCGATCAGGAATTTTCGATGAGGAATTTTCGATGTTGAATTCTCGAGGTCGAATTTTTGAGGTCGAATTTTTGCGGTCGAATTTTTGATGTCGAATTTTTGATGTCGAATTTTCGATGTCGAATTTTCGATGTCGAATTTTCGATGTCGGATTTTCGACGTCGGATTTTTGACGTCGGATTTTCGATTTGGTGTATTGGGGTGTCGAGGTTTCGTTTCGGGTCTTCGTATGTGGGTATTCGTGTACCGAGTCTTCGGGTGTCGAGTCTTCGGTTGCCGAGTCTTCGGTTGTCGAGCCTTCGGTTGTCGAGCCTTCGGTTGTCGAGTCTTCGGTTGTCGAGTCTTCGGTTGTCGAGTCTTCGGTTGTCGAGGCTTCGGTTGTCGAGGCTTCGGTTGTCGAGCCTTCGGTTGCCGATCCTTCGGTTGCCGAGCCTTCGGTTGCCGAGCCTCCGGTTGCCGAGCCTTCGGTTGCCGAGGTCAGTCGCCTCACATCCGTCGCCGACCTAACATGAAGAATCGCCACATCATGGGTAAAGGCAGCAAGAAGAAGCACTCCGGTAAGCTGCAGGGGGGAAAACCCCTGGCCGTAAACCGCGCTTCTACTAGCAACGCAGAAGAAGAGAGGACGAGACCTAACACTCCATCACCAGCCGCAACTCAGCCAACACACAACTCCGAACAAACGCCGCCACAATCACCGGAAAACGACGCACCACCCGCCGTAACACAGCCAGACAATTCAGCCGAGGAACCTACACACACCTCTCGACAGCCGCAAACACCTGACTCACACACGGAACACAGCCGCACCCTCCAGAGCTTCAATGCAGTAGTCCGGGGAGTTCATAGGTAAATCCCGGACTCACTGCTCCTCAGCGCCGCCCAACAACTATGGCCATCTGCGACCCGTGTGGAGAGGATTCACACCGCTAGGGGGCCGTCACCACTAGTCAGACTGGTATTGCTGGACGAGGCGCACCTCCGCGTGGCCCTTCGAGATGGGTTACCTGTCCTCGGACAGGTACTCAGAGTGGAGGAAAGCCGGGGCGCCCGTCTCATGCCATGCCGGCGCTGCTGCCAGTACGGCCACACAGCATCGACTTGCACAGCCGCAGCCCGGTGCCACTACTGTGGCGCCGGCTCACTGACCGCTCACTGTACCGCACACAGCCTGACACACCGCCCTGTGTACTGTGCGACATGCAATCGCACGGGTCACTACACAGGGCAATCCATGTGCCCCAGACGGCCGATCTATCAACAACCGCACACTACACGGACCGTCCAGAACATCACACCACCAGCCGCACACCAAACTTCCAACACACATCACCAACCGCACGATACTAGGACCGACCACAGCACCACACCTTCAGCCGCACAACAAACTACCAACAACCCTCAGGCACCACTACTAGAAGAGCTTGTTGACAGAGTAGCGCAGTTGGAAAACTCAGTCCGTCTCATGACAGATGAGGTCGTCCGACTGCGTGAAAAACAACAAGCCACAGACACAGACAGGAACTATCTCAAGACCAAGCTCGAGAAGATAGTTGAATACATCAACAACACCAGAACCATCGCCACCCACAAGCAACTCTCCGAGTTGCTTGATGGGCACACCAGCACCATCATCACGGCCATCAGCAACACTAGAGAAGAGCGCTATCCTAGCGCAGCCTCAAATTCTACAAGAACCAGCACGTCTCACACTCCCTCCCCGCCACAACATTACCCCTCTTCACACAACGACCAGAGAGCTCCATACAGGGACTATACAACGAGCAGAAGATCCCATTCGGGCCCGAACGAAGCTACAAGAGCAACGCTGAGTAGATCAGCCCGACACCACACCACATGCCGGAGGTCCCTGTCAGGGCGCTGACCATGGCAGGAGACCTACCAACCACAGTGGTGGAAGGAATTTATTTCTTTCACCACCTCTCCTCAATAACAATCACCCACAAACTCTGTATATATTGTTCACCAATGATTTCCCAGTGGACGCCAGATGCAAGGTCGCCATGTATGCTGACGACACTGCAATATACAACCACCATAGAAATCCACGTTTCGGCCTTGCAGAAATGCAACGTTATGTGAACAATTTCCTCTCATGGCAACATGACTGGAAAATCAAAATTAATCCCGACAAATGCCAGCTGATTCATTTTTCTAAGCGGCGTCACACTTTGGCAACGGACCTAACGGTCGATGGTCAAATATTGCACTGCCGTCAGCAAGTTAAATACTTAGGTGTCACCTTGGACCGAACAATGTGTTGGACCACCCACATAAAAAATAGCGCCAATAAAGGCAGACAGCGGCTAAAGCTGTGCGCCCCCATCTTCCGTAGTAAACATTTGCGACTAAAGTCAAAACTTATACTATATAGGTCATTTATTCTCTCGGTGGTCCTGTATGCATGTGTGGCCTGGGCTAATGCCTCCAAAACTGCCCTCAAACAACTCCAAACCCTCCAAAATCTCTCCCTCAGAAAAATCCTCTCTGCTCCACTCCTCACCACCACCCAAACTCTTCACCTCGAAACTCATATCCCGTTCATCCCGGAGGCAATAGACAAAAGAGCAATGGCGGCATGGACGCGCATTAGGAACCACGAAAATGACGTGATCGCTAACATCGGCAAAGGCGAGCCGAAGCACCGCAAGCATACTAGGATAAAAATGTTCTAGAAGCGGCTCGGCTCGCCGACTAATGCGCGTCCACGCAACCTCGTCCCTAAGCCACATACATGTTCCGGCAGAGGCCCTCGCCTCGGAAAATATTCAGGAGCTGCCACCGCGGGACAGTGTATATAGTGTCAAAACTGTAAATAGTGTAGTGCGCTGGGACGCATATTTCTGGTGTGCCCACTGAAGATGTGTGTGTATGTGTGTACGAGTGTGTGCGTGGGTGAATGCGTGCGTGTATGTGTCTGTATATAATTTGTAAATATGTACATATGTATATATAACCCAAAGACGAAACAGACAAAAGACAAAAGAAAACTATTCTCGGTGACCTACAGATGGTCACCGTATGGGTTTTTGTATATAGCGAAAACTGTAAATATGAACAAAGTCAACTGTAAATCAATGTAAATATAGCCTGTAAGCCGGGCCCAATGTACCGGCACCAGGCCAATACTTTTAAAATAAACTAACTAACTAACTAACTAAACCCACAAACCTCCGGGTGCGACAGCGGTACCGGACCAAACTAGCTCCCACAAACAAAATAAATAGAGACCACACAGAACAACCTATAGATTTAAGTAAAAAAAAAAAAAAAAAAAAAAAAAAAAAAAAAAAAAAAAATTGCCGACTCTTCGGTTGCCGAGTCTACGGTTGCCGAGTCTTCGGTTGCCGAGTCTTCGGTTGCCGAGTTTTCGGTTGCCGAGCCTTCGGTTGCCGAGACTTCGGTTGCCGAGCCTTCGGTTGCCGAGCCTTCGGTTGCCGAGTCTTCGGTTGCCGAGTCTTCGGTTGCCGAGTCCTCGGTGACGGGGTTCCGGGGTTCGAATTTTCGACGTCGAATTCTTGGTCTGGGATTTCCGGTGTGGGGTCCTCGGTGTGGAGGTTTCGGGTGTTGAGGTTTCAGTGTTGGGTCCTCCGTTTCCTTTTTTCGGGTGTCGAGCCCTCGGGTGTCGAGGTTTTGGGTATCGAGGTTTTGGGTGTTGAGGTTTCCGGTGTCGAGGTTTCCGTGTCGAGTTTACGGGTGTCGAGATTTCGGGTGTCGAGGTTTCGGGTGTCTAGGTTTCCGGTGTCGAGGTTTCGGGTGTCGAATTTTCCATGTCGAATTTTCCATGTCGAGTTTTCGATCAGGAATTTTCGATGAGGAATTTTCGATGTTGAATTCTCGATGTCGAATTTTTGATGTCGTATTTTCGATGTCAAATTTTTGATGTCGAATTTTCGATGTCGAATTTTCGATGTCAAATTTTCGATGTCGAATTTTCGATGTCGAATTTTCGATGTCGAATTTACGATGTCCAATTTTCGATGTCGAATTTACGATGTCGAATTTTCGATGTCGTATTTTCGAGGTCGAATTTTCGAGGTCGGATGTTCGACGTCGAATTTTCGATTTGGTGTTTTCGGGTGTCGAGGTTTCGTTTCGGGTCTTCGTATGTGTGTCTTCGTGTGCCGAGTCTTCGGTTGTCGAGTCTTCGGGATCGAGTCTTCGGTTGTCGAGTCTTCGGTTGTCGAGTCTTCGGTTATCGAGTCTTCGGTTTTCGAGCCTTCGGTTGTCGAGTCTTCGGTTGTCGAGTCTTCGGTTGTCGAGTCTTCGGTTGTCGAGGCTTCGGTTGTCGAGCCCTCGGTTGTCGAGTCTTCGGTTGTCGAGGCTTCGGTTGTCGAGCCTTCGGTTGTCGAGCATTCGGTTGTCGAGCCTTCGGTTGTCGAGCCTTCGGTTGTCGAGCCTTCGGTTGTCGAGCCTTAGGTTGTCGAGCCTTGGGTTGCCGAGCCTTGGGTTGCCGAGCCTTGGGTTGCCGAGCCTTCGGTTGCCGAGCCTTCGGTTGCCGAGCCTTCGGTTGCCGAGCCTTCGGTTGCCGAGCTTTCGCTTGCCGAGCCTTCGGTTGCCGAGCCTTCGGTTGCCGAGTCTTCGGTTGCCGTGAGTTCGGTTGCCGAGTCTTCTGTTGCCGCGTCTTCGGTTGCCGAGTTTTCGATTGCCGAGTTTTCGGTTGCCGAGTCTTCGGTTGCCGAGTCTTCGGTTGCCGAGCCTTCGGTTGCCGAGCGTTCGGTTGCCGTGCCTTCGGTTGCCGAGGCTTAGGTTGCCGATACTTCGGTTGCCGAGGCTTCGGCTGCCGAGCCTTCGGTTGCCGAGCCTTCGGTTGCCGAGCCTTCGGTTACCGAGCCTTCGGTTGCCGAGTCTTCGGTTGCCGAGTCTTCGGTTGCCGAGAGTTCGGTTGCCGAGTCTTCTGTTGCCGTGTCTTCGGTTGCCGAGTCTTCGGTTGCCGAGTCTTCGGTTGCCGAGTCTTCGGTTGCCGAGTCTTCGGTTGTCGAGCCTTCGGTTGTCGAGCCTTCGGTTGCCGAGCCTTCGGTTGCCGAGCCTTCGGTTGCCGAGCCTTCGGTTGCCGAGCCTTCTGTTGCGGTGCCTTCGGTTGCCGAGCCTTCGGTTGCGAAGCCTTTGCTTATCGAGCCTTCGGGTGCCGAGCCTTCGGTTCCCGAGCCTTCGGTTGCCGAGCCTTCGGTTGCCGAGCCTTCGGTTGCCGAGCCTTCGGTTGCCTAGGCTTCGGTTGCCGAAACTTCGGTTGCCGTGCCTTCGGTTGCCGACCCTTCGGTTGCCGAGCCTTCGGTTGCCGAGCCTTCGGTTGCCGAGCCTTCGGTTGCTGAGCCTTCGGTTGCCGAGCCTTCGGTTGCCGAGCCTTCGGTTGCCGAGCCTTCGGTTGCCGAGCCTTCGGTTGCCGAGCCTTCGGTTGCCGAGCCTTCGGTTGCCGAGCCTTCGGTTGCCGAGCCTTCGGCTGCCGAGTCTTCGGTTGCCGAGTCTTCGGTTGCCGTGTCTTCGGTTGCCGAGTCTTCGGTTGCCGAGTCTTCGGTTGCCGAGCCTTGGGGTTCCGAGCCTTCGGTTCCCGAGCCTTCGGTTGCCGAGCCTTCGGTTGCCGAGCCTTCGGTTGCCGAGCCTTCGGTTGCCGAGGCTTCGGTTGCCGAGCCTTCGGTTGCCGAGCCTTCGGTTGCCGAGCCTTCGGTTGCCGAGCCTTCGGTTGCCGAGCCTTCGGTTGTCGAGTCTTCGGTTGTCGAGTCTTCGGTTGTCGAGCCTTTGGTTGTCGAGTCTTCGGTTGTCGAGCCTTCGGTTGTCGAGCCTTCGGTTGTCCAGTCTTCGGTTGTCGAGTCTTCGGTTGTCGAGGCTTCGGTTGTCGAGCCTTTGGTTGTCGAGCATTCGGTTGTCGAGCCTTCGGTTGTCGAGCCATCGGTTGTCGAGCTTTCGGTTGTCGAGGCTTCGGTTGCCGATCCTTCGGTTGTCGAGCCTTCGGTTGCCGGTTGCCGGGCCTTCGGTTGTCGAGCCTTCGGTTGCCGAGCCTTCGGTTGCCGAGCCTTCGGTTGCCGAATCTTCGGTTGCCGAGTCTTCGGTTGCCGAGTCTTCGGTTGCCGAGTCTTCGGTTGCCGAGTCTTCGGTTGCCGAGTCTTCGGTTGAGGAGTCTTCGGTTGCCGAGTCTTCGGTTGCCGAGTCTTCGGTTGCCGAGTCTTCGGTTGCCGAGTCTTCGGTTGCAGATTCCTCGGTGACGAGGTTCCGGGGTTCGAATTTTCGAAGTCGAATTCTTGGTCTGGGATTTCCGGTGTGGGGTCCTCGGTGTGGAGGTTTCGGGTGTTGAGGTTTCGGTGTTGGGTCCTTCGTTTCCTTTTTTCGGGTGTCGAGCCCTCGGGTGTCAAGGTTTTTGGTATCGAGGTTTTGGGTGTCGAGGTTTCCGGTTTCGTGTTTCCGTGTTGAGTTTACGGGTGTCGAGATTTCCGTGTCGAGTTTACTGGTGTCGAAATTTCGGGTGTCGAGGTTTTGGGTGTCGAGGTTTCCGGTGTCGAGGTTTCGGGTGTCGAATTTTCCATGTCGAATTTTCCATGTCGAATATTCCATGTCGAGTTTACGATCAGGAATTTTCGATCAGGAATTTTCGATGAGGAATTTTTGATGTTGAATTCTCGAGGTCGAATTTTTGAGGTCGAATTTTTGATGTCGAATTTTTGATGTCGAATTTTTGATGTCGAATTTTCTATGTCGAATTTTCGATGTCGAATTTTCGATGTCGATTTTCGA
The DNA here is from genome assembly GCA_030765045.1 of Tenodera sinensis. Lineage (NCBI taxonomy): Eukaryota > Metazoa > Arthropoda > Insecta > Mantodea > Mantidae > Tenodera > Tenodera sinensis. The sequence goes on from CM060968.1 coordinate 32,972,384, forward strand.
TGTTGAATTTTCGATGTCGGATTTTGGACGTCGGGTTTTCGATTTGGTGTATTCGGGTGTCGAGGTTTCGTTTCGGGTCTTCGTATGTGGGTCTTCGTGTACCGAGTCTTCGGTTGTCGAGTCTTCGGTTGCCGAGCCTTCGGTTGCCGAGCCTTCGGTTGCCGAGTCTTCGGTTGCAGAGTCTTCGGTTGCCGAGTCTTCGGTTGCCGTGTCTTCGGTTGCCGAGTCTTCGGTTGCCGAGTCTTCGGTTGCCGAGTCTTCGGTTGCCAAGTCTTCGGTCACCGAGTCTTCGGTTGCCGAGTCTTCGGTTGCCGAGTCTTCGGTTGCCGAGTCTTGGGTTGCCGAGTCTTCGGTTGCCGAGTCTTCGGTTGCCGAGTCCTCGGTGACGGGGTTCCGGGGTTCGAATTTTCGACGTCGAATTCTTGGTCTGGGATTTCCGGTGTGGGGTCCTCGGTGTGGAGGTTTCGGGTGTTGAGGTTTCGGTGTTGGGTCCTCCGTTTCCTTTTTTCGGTCGTCGAGCCCTCGGGTGTCGAGGTTTTGGGTATCGAGGTTTCCGGTGTCGAGTTTACGGGTGTCGAGTTTACGGGTGTCGAGATTTCGGGTGTCGAGGTTTCGGGTGTCGAGGTTTCCGGTGTCGAGGCTTCGGGTGTCGAATTTTCCATGTCGAATTTTCCATGTCGAGTTTTCGATCAGGAATTTTCGATGAGGAATTTTCGATGTTGAATTCTCGAGGTCGAATTTTTGAGGTCGAATTTTTGATGTCGAATTTTTGATGTCGAATTTTTGATGTCGAATTTTTGATGTCGAATTTTCGATGTCGAATTTTCGAGGTCGAATTTTCGAGGTCGGATTTTCGAGGTCGGATTTTCGACGTCGAATTTTCGATTTGGTGTATTCGGGTGTCGAGGTTTCATTTCTTGTCTTCGTATGTGGGTCTTCGTGTGCCGAGTCTTCGGTTGTCGAGGCTTCGGTTGTCGAGTCTTCGGTTGTCGAGTCTTCGGTTGTCGAGCCTTTGGTTGTCGAGTCTTCGGTTGTCGAGTCTTCGGTTGTCGAGCCTTCGGTTGTCGAGCCTTCGGTTGTCCAGTCTTCGGTTGTCGAGTCTTCGGTTGTCGAGGCTTCGGTTGTCGAGCCTTCGGTTGTCGAGCATTCGGTTGTCGAGCCTTCGGTTGTCGAGCCATCGGTTGTCGAGCCTTCGGTTGTCGAGCCTTCGGTTGTCGAGGCTTCGGTTGCCGAGTCTTCGGTTGCCGAGTCTTCGGTTGCATATTCCTCGGTGACGAGGTTCCGGGGTTCGAATTTTCGACGTCGAATTCTTGGTCTGGGATTTCCGGTGTGGCCTCCTCGGTGTGGAGGTTTCGGGTGTTGAGGTTTCGGTGTTGGGTCCTTCGTTTCCTTTTTTCGGGTGTCGAGAATTTTGGTATCGAGGTTTTGGGTGTCGAGGTTTCCGGTTTCGAGGTTTCCGTGTTGAGTTTACGGGTGTCCAGATCTCCGTGTCAAGTTTACGGGTGTCGAGATTTCGGGTGTCGAGGTTTTGGGTGTCGAGGTTTCCGGTGTCGAGGTTTCGGGTGTCGAATTTTCCATGTCGAATTTTCCATGTCGAATTTTCCATGTCGAGTTTTCGATCAGGAATTTTCGATCAGGAATTTTCGATGAGGAATTTTCGATGTTGAATTCTCGAGGTCGAATTTTTGAGGTCGAATTTTTGAGGTCGAATTTTTGATGTCGAATTTTTGATGTCGAATTTTTGATGTCGAATTTTTGATGTCGAGTTTTCGATGTCGAATTTTCGATATTGGATTTTTGACGTTGGATTTTCGACGTCGGATTTTCGATTTGGTGTATTCGGTTGTCGAGGTTTCGTTTCGGGTCTTCGTATGTGGGTCTTCGTGTAACGAGTCTTCGGTTGTCGAGTCTTCGGTTGCCGAGTCTTCGGTTGTCGAGTCTTCGGTTGTCGAGTCTTCGGTTGTCGAGTCTTCGGTAGTCGAGTCTTCGGTTGTCGAGTCTTCAGTTGTCGAGTCTTCGGTTGTCGAGTCTTCGGTTGTCGAGCCTTCGGTTGTTGAGCCTTCGGTTGTCGAGTCTTCGGTTGTCGAGTCTTCGGTTGTCGAGTCTTCGGTTGTCGAGGCTTCCGTTGTTGAGTCTTCGGTAGTCGAGTCTTCGGTTGTCGAGTCTTCAGTTGTCGAGTCTTCGGTTGTCGAGTCTTCGGTTGTCGAGCCTTCGGTTGTTGAGCCTTCGGTTGTCGAGTCTTCGGTTGTCGAGTCTTCGGTTGTCGAGTCTTCGGTTGCCGAGCCTTCGGTTGCCGAGCCTTCGGTTGCCGAGTCTTCGGTTGCCGAGTCTTCGGTTGCCGAGCCTTCGGTTGCCGAGCCTTCGGTTGCCGAGCCTTCGGTTGCCGAGCCTTCGGTTGCCGAGCCTTCAGTTGCCGAGCCTTCGGTTGCCGAGCCTTCAGTTGCCGAGCCTTCGGTTGCCGAGCCTTGGGTTGCCGAGCCTTCGGTTGCCGAGCCTTCGGTTGGCGAGCCATCGGTTGCCGAGCCTTCGGTTGCCGAGCCTTCGGTTGCCGAGCTTTCGGTTACCGAGCCTTGGGTTGCCGAGCCTTCGGTTGCCGAGCCTTCGGTTGCTGAGCCTTCTGTTGTCGAGCCTTTGGTTTCCGAGCCTTCGGTTGTCGAGCCTTCGGTTGCCGAGCCTTCGGTTGCAGAGTCTTCGGTTGCCGAGTCCTCGGTGACGAGGTTCTGGGGTTCGAATTTTCGACGTCGAATTCTTGGTCTGGGATTTCCGGTGTGGGGTCCTCGGTGTGGAGGTTTCGGGTGTTGAGGTTTCGGTTTTGGGTCCTCCGTTTCCTTTTTTCGGGTGTCGAGCCCTCGGGTGTCGAGGTTTTGGGTATCGAGGTTTCCGGTGTCGAGTTTACGGGTGTCGAGTTTACGGGTGTCGAGATTTCGGGTGTCGAGGTTCCGGGTGTCGAGGTTTCGGGTGTCGAATTTTCCATGTCGAATTTTCCATGTCGAGTTTTCGAATAGCAATTTTCGATGAGGAATTTTCGATGTTGAATTCTCGAGGTCGAATTTTTGAGGTCGAATTTTTGATGTCGAATTTCGATGTCGAATTTTTGATGTCGAATTTTTGATGTCGAATTTTTTATGTCGAATTTTCGATGTCGAATTTTCGATGTCGAATTTTCGATGTCGAATTTTCGAGGTCTTATTTTCAAGGTCGAATTTTCGAGGTCGGATTTTCGAGGTCGGATTTTCGACGTCGAATTTTCGGTTTGGTGTATTCGGGTGTCGAGGTTTCGTTTCGGGTCTTCGTATGTGGGTCTTCGTGTGCCGAGTCTTCGGTTGTCGAGGCTTCGGTTGTCGAGTCTTCGGTTGTCAAGTCTTCGGGTGTCGAGCCTTTGGTTGTCGAGTCTTCGGTTGTCGAGTCTTCGGTTGTCGAGCCTTCGGTTGTCCAGTCTTCGGTTGTCGAGTTTTCGGTTGTCGAGGCTTCGGTTGTCGAGCCTTCGGTTGTCGAGTCTTCGGTTGTCGAGTCTTCGGTTGTCGAGTCTTCGGTTGCCGAGCCTTCGGTTGCCGAGCCTTCGGTTGCCGAGCCTTCGGTTGCCGAGCTTTCGGTTGCCGAGCCTATGGTTGCCGAGCCTTCGGTTGCCGAGCCTTCGGTTGCCGAGCCTTCAGTTGCCGAGCCTTAGGTTGCCGAGCCTTAGGTTGCCGAGCCTTCGTTTGCCGAGCCTTCGGTTGCCGAGCCTTCGGTTGCCGAGCCTTCGGTTGCCGAGCCTTCGGTTGCCGAGCCTTCGGTTGCCAAGCTTTCGGTTGCCGAGCCTTGCGTTGCCGAGCCTTCGGTTGCCGAGCCTTCTGTTGTCGAGCCTTCGGTTGCCGAGCCTCGGTTGTCGAGCCTTCGGTAGCCGAGCCTTCGGTTGCCGAGCCTTCGGTTGCCGAGCCTTCGGTTGCCGAGCCTTCGGGTGCCGAGCCTTCGGTTGCCGAGCCTTCGGTTGCCGAGCCTTCGGTTGCCGAGCCTTCGGTTGCCGAGCCTTCGGTTGCCGAGCCTTCGGTTGGCGAGCCTTCGGTTGGCGAGTCCTCGGTTGCCGAGTCTTCGGTTGCCGAGTCTTCGGTTGCCGAGTCTTCGGTTGCCGAGTCTTCGGTTGCCGAGTATTCGGTTGCCGAGTCTTCGGATGCCGAGTCTTCGGTTGCCGAGTCTTCGGTTGCCGAGTCTTCGGTTGCCGAGTCTTCGGTTGCCGAGACCTCGGTGACGGGGTTCCGGGGTTCGAATTTTCGACGTCGAATTCTTGGTCTGGGATTTCCGGTGTGGGGTCCTCGGTGTGGAGGCTTCGGGTATTGAGGTTTCGGTGTTGGGTCCTCCGTTTCCTTTTTTCGGGTGTCGAGCCCTCGGGTGTCGTGGTTTTGGGTATCGAGGTTTTGGGTGTCGAGGTTTCCGGTGTCGAGGTTTCCGTGTCGAGTTTACGGGTGTCGAGATTTCGGGTGTCGAGGTTTCGGGTGTCGAGGTTTCCGGTGTCGAGGTTTCGGGTGTCGAATTTTCCATGTCGAATTTTCCATGTGGAGTTTTCGATCAGGAATTTTCGATGTGGAATTTTCGATGTTGAATTCTCGAGGTCGAATTTTTGAGGTCGAATTCTCGATTTCGAATTTTTGATGTCGAATTTTCGATATCGAATTTTCGATGTCGAATTTTCGATGTCGAAATTTCGATGTCGAATTTTCGATGTCGAATTTTCGATGTCGAATTTTCGATGTCGAATTTTCGAGGTCGAAGTTTCGAGGTCGAATTTTCGAGGTCAGATTTTCGAGGTCGGATTTTCGACGTCGAATTTTTGATTTGGTGTATTCTGGTGTCGAGGTTTCGATTCGGTTCTTCGTATGTGGGTCTTCGTGTGCCGAGTCTTCGGGATCGAGTCTTCGGTTGTCGAGTCTTCGGTTGTCGAGTCTTCGGTTGTCGGGTATTCGGTTGTCGAGCCTTCGGTTGTCGAGTCTTCGGTTGTCGAGTCTTCGGTTGTCGAGTCTTCGGTTGTCGAGGCTTCGGTTGCATATTCCTCGGTGACGAGGTTCCGTGGTTCGAATTTTCGACGTCGAATTCTTGGTCTGGGATTTCCGGTGTGGGGTCCTCGGAGTGGAGGTTTCGGGTGTTGAGGTTTCGGTGTTGGGTCCTCCGTTTCCTTTTTTCGGGTGTCGAGCCCTCGGGTGTCGAGGTTTTGGGTATCGAGGTTTTGGGTGTCGAGGTTTCCGGTGTCGAGGTTTCCGTGAGGAGTTTACGGGTGTCCAGTTTACGGGTGTCGAGATTTCGGGTGCCGAGGTTTCGGGTGTCGAGGTTTCCGGTGTCGAGGTTTCGGGTGTCGAATTTTCTATGTCGAATTTTCCATATCGAGTTTTCGATCAGGAATTTTCGATGAGGAATATTCGATGTTGAATTCTCGAGGTCGAATTTTTGAGGTCGAATTTTTGATGTCGAATTTTCGATGTCGAATTTTTGTTGTCGAATTTTGGATGTCGAATTTTCGATGTCGAATTTTCGATGTCGAATTTTCGATGTCGAATTTTCGATGTCGAATTTTCGATGTCGAATTTTCGAGGTCGAATTTTCGATTTGGTGTATTCGGGTGTCGAGGTTTCGTTTCGGGTCTTCGTATGTGGGTCTTCGTGTGCCGAGTCTTCGGTTATCGAGTCTTCGGGATCGAGTCTTCGGTAGTCGAGTCTTCGGTTGTCGAGTCTTCGGTTGTCCAGCCTTCGGTTTACGAGTCTTCGGTTGTCGAGTCTTCGGTTGTCGAGTCTTCGGTTGTCGAGCCTTCGGTTGTCGAGCCTTGGGTTGCCGAGCCTTCGGTTGCCAAGCCTTCGGTTGCCGAGCCTTCGGTTGCCGAGTCTTCGGTTGCCGAGTCTTCGTTTGTCGAGTCTTCGGTTGCCGAGTCTTCGGTTGCCGAGTCTTCGGTTGCCGAGCCTTCGGTGTCCGAGCCTTCGGTGTCCGAGCCTTCGGTTGCCGAGCCTTCGGTTGCCGAGCCTTCGGTTGCCGAGCCTTCGGTTGCCGAAACTTCGGTTGCCGAGCCTTCGGTTGCCGAGCCTTCGGTTGCCGAGCCTTCGGTTGCCGAGCCTTCGGTTGCCGAGTCTTCGTTTGCCGAGTCTTCTGTTGCCGTGTCTTCGGTTGCCGTGTCTTCGGTTGCCGAGTCTTCGGTTGCCGAGTCTTCGGTTGCCGAGCCTTCGGTGTCCGAGCCTTCGGTTGCCGAGCCTTCGGTTGCCGAGCCTTCGGTTGCCGAGCCTTCGGTTGCCGAGCCTTCGGTTGCCGAGCCTTCGGTTGCCGAGCCTTCGGTTGCCGAGCCTTCGGTTGCCGAGCCTTCGGTTGCCGAGCCTTCGGTTGCCGAGCCTTCGGTTGCCGTGCCTTCGGTTGCCGAGTCTTCGGTTGCCGAGTCTTCGGTTGCCGAGTCTTCGGTTGCCGAGTCTTCTGTTGCCGTGTCTTCGGTTGCCGAGTCTTCGATTGCAGAGTCTTCGGTTGCCGAATCTTCGGTTGCCGAGTCTTCGGTTGCCGAGTCTTCGGTTGCCGAGTCTTCGGTTGCCGAGTCATTGGTTGCCGAGTCTTCGGTTTCCGAGCCTTCGGGTGCCGAGCCTTCGGGTGCCGAGCCTTCGGTTCCCGAGCCTTCGGTTGCCGAGCCTTCGGTTGCCGAGCCTTCGGTTGCCGAGCCTTCGGTTGCCGAGCCTTCGGTTGCCGAACCTTCGGTTGCCGAGCCTTCGGTTGCCGAGCCTTCGGTTGCCGAGTCTTCGGTTTCCGAGTCTTCGGTTGCCGAGTCTTCTGTTGCCGTGTCTTCGGTTGCCGAGTCTTCGGTTGCCGAGTCTTCGGTTGCCGAGTCTTCGGTTGCCGAGTCTTCGGTTGCCGAGTCTTCGGTTGCCGAGTCTTCGGTTGCCGAGTCTTCGGTTGCCGAGTCATTGGTTGCCGAGCCTTCGGTTGTCGAGTCTTCGGGATCGAGTCTTCGGTTGTCGAGTCTTCGGTTGTCGAGTCTTCGGTTGTCGAGTCTTCGGTTGTCGAGCCTTCGCTTTACGAGTCTTCGGTTGTCGAGGCTTCGGTTGTCGAGCCTTCGGTTGCCGAGCCTTCGGTTGCCGAGCCTTCGGTTGCCGAGCCTTCGGTTGCCGAGCCTTCGGTTGTCGAGCCTTCGGTTGTCGAGTCTTCGGTTGTCGAGTCTTCGGTTGTCGAGTCTTCGGTTGTCGAGCCTTCGGTTGTCGAGCCTTCGGTTGTCGAGCCTTCGGTTGTCGAGCCTTCCGTTGTCGAGCCTTCGGTTGTCGAGCCTTCGGTTGCCGAGCCTTCGGTTGCCGAGCCTTCGGTTGCCGAGCCTTCGGTTGCCGAGTCTTCGGTTGCCGAGTCTTCGGTTGCCGAGTCTTCGGTTGCCGAGTCTTCGGTTGCCGAGTCTTCGGTTGTCGAGTCTACGGTTGCCGAGTCTTCGGTTGCCGAGTCTTCGGTTGCCGAGTCTTCGGTTTTCGAGTCTTCGGTTGCCGAGTCTTCGGTTGCCGAGCCTTCGGTTGCCGAGCCTTCGGTTGCCGAGCCTTCGGTTGCCGAGCCTTCGGTTGCCGAGCCTTCGGTTCCCGAGCCTTCGGTTGGCGAGCCTTCAGTTGCCGAGCCTTCGGTTGCCGAGCCTTCGGTTGCCGAGCCTTCGGTTGCCGAGCTTTCGGTTGCCGAGTCTTCGGTTGCCGAGTCTTCTGTTGCCGTGTCTTCGGTTGCCGAGTCTTCGGTTGCCGAGTCTTCGGTTGCCGAGTCTTCGGTTGCCGAGTCTTCGGTTGCCGAGTCTTCGGTTGCCGAGTCTTCGGTTGCCGAGTCATTGGTTGCCGAGTCTTCGGTTGCCGAGCCTTCGGGTGCCGAGCCTTCGGGTGCCGAGCCTTCGGTTGCCGAGCCTTCGGATGCCGAGCCTTCGGTTGCCGAGTCTTCGGTTGCCGAGTCTTCGGTTGCCGAGTCTTCGGTTGCCGAGAGTTCGGTTGCCGAGTCTTCTGTTGCCGTGTCTTCGGTTGCCGAGTCTCCGATTGCCGTGTTTTCGGTTGCCGAGACTTCGGTTGCGGAGTCTTCGGTTGCCGAGTCTTCGGTAGCCGAGCCTTCGGTTGCCGAGCCTTCGGTTGCCGAGCCTTCGGTTGCCGAGCCTTCGGTTGCCGATCCTTCGGTTGCCGAGCCTTCGGTTGCCGAGCCTTCGGTTGCCGAGCCTTCGGTTGCCGAGCCTTCGGTTGCCGAGCCTTCGGTTGCCGAGTCTTCGGTTGCCGAGTCTTCGGTTGCCGAGAGTTCGGTTGCCGAGTCTTGTGTTGCCGTGTCTTCGGTTGCCGAGTCTTCGATTGCCGAGTCTTCGGTTGCCGAGTCTTCGGTTGCCGAGTCTTCGGTTGCCGAGCTTTCGTTTGTCGAGGCTTCGGTTGTCGAGCCTTCGGTTGCCGAGCCTTCGGTTGCCGAGCCTTCGGTTGCCGAGCCTTCGGTTGCCGAGCCTTCGGTTGCCGAGCCTTCGGTTGCCGAGCCTTCGGTTGCCGAGCCTTCGGTTGCCGAGCCTTCGGTTGCCGAGCCTTTGGTTGCCGAGCCTTCGGTTGCCGAGCCTTCGGTTGCCGAGCCTTCGGTTGCCCAGCCTTCGGTTGCCGAGCCTTCGGTTGCCGAGCCTTCGGTTGCGAAGCCTTTGGTTGCCGAGCCTACGGTTGCCGAGTCTTCGGGTGCCGAGCCTTCGGTTCCCGAGTTTTCGGTTGCCGAGTCTTCGGTTGCCGAGTCCTCGGTGACGGGGTTCCGGGGTTCGAATTTTCGACGTCGAATTCTTGGTCTGGGATTTCCGGTGTGGGGTCCTCGGTGTGGAGGTTTCGGATGTTGAGGTTTCGGTGTTGGGTCCTCCGTTTCCTTTTTTCGGGTGTCGAGCCCTCGGGTGTCGAGGTTTTGGGTATCGAGGTTTTGGGTGTCGAGGTTTCCGGTGTCGAGGTTTCCGTGTCGAGTTTACGGTTGTGGAGTTTACGGGTGTCGAGATTTCGGGTGTCGAGGTTTCGGGTGTCGAGGTTTCCGGTGTCGAGGTTTCGGGTGTCGAATTTTCCATGTCGAATTTTCCATGTCGAGTTTTCGATCAGGAATTTTCGATGAGGAATTTTGGATGCTGAATTCTCGAGGTGGAATTTTTGAGGTCGAATTTTTGATGTCGAATTTTCGATGTCGAATTTTTGATGTCGAATTTTCGATGTCGAATTTTCGATGTCGACTTTTCGATGTCGAATTTTCGATGTCGAATTTTCGATGTCGAATTTTCGAGGTCGAATTTTCGAGTTCGGATTTTCGAGGTCGGATTTTCGACGTCGAATTTTCGATTTGGCATTTTCGGGTGTCGAGGTTTCGTTTCGGGTCTTCGTATGCGGGTCTTCGTGTGCCGAGTCTTCGGTTGTCGAGTCTTCGGGATCGAGTCTTCGGTTGTCGAGTCTTCGGTTGTCGAGTCTTCGGTTATCGAGTCTTCGGTTGACGAGCCTTCGGTTGTCGAGTCTTCGGTTATCGAGTCTTCGGTTGTCGAGTCTTCGTTTGTCGAGGCTTCGGTTGTCGAGCCTTCGGTTGTCCAGCATTCGGTTGTCGAGCCTTCGGTTGTCGAGCCTTCGGTTGTCGAGCCTTCGGTTGTCGAGCCTTCGGTTGTCGAGCGTTCGGTTGTCAGCCTTCGGTTGTCGAGCCTTCGGTTGTCGAGCCTTGGGTTGCCGAGCCTTGGGTTGCCGAGCATTCGGTTGCCGAGCCTTCGGTTGCCGAGCCTTCGGTTGCCGAGCCTTCGGTTGCCGAGCCTTCGATTGCCGAGCCTTCGGTTGCCGAGCCTTCGGTTGCCGAGCCTTCGGTTGCCGAGACTTCGGTTGCCGAGCCTTCGGTTGCGAAGCCTTTGCTTGCCGAGCCTTCGGTTGCCGAGTCTTCGGGTGCCGAGCCTTCGGTTCCCGAGACTTCGGTTGCCGAGTCCTCGGTGACGAGGTTCTGGGATTCGAATTTTCGACGTCGAATTCTTGGTCTGGGATTTCCGGTGTGGGGTCCTCGGTGTGGAGGTTTCGGGTGTTGAGGTTTAGGTGTTGGGTCCTTCGTTTCCTTTTTTCGGGTGTCGAGCCCTCGGGTGTCGAGGTTTTCGGTATCGAGGATTTGGGTGTCGAGGTTTCCGGTTTCGAGGTTTCCGTGTCGAGTTTACGGGTGTCGATATTTCCGTGTCGAGTTTACGGGTGTCGAGATTTCGGGTGTCGAGGTTTCGGGTGTCGAGTTTTCGGGTGTCGAATTTTCCATGTCGAATTTTCCATGTCGAATTTTCGATCTGGAATTTTCGATGATGAATTTTCGATGCTGAATTCTCGAGGTCGAATTTTTGAGGTCGAATTTTTGATGTCGGATTTTCGATGTCGAATTTTCGATGTCGAATTTTCGATGTCGAATTTTCGATGTCGAATTTTCGATGTCGAATTTTCGATGTCGTATTTTCGAGGTCGAATTTTCGAGGTCGGATTTTTACAGGTCGGTTTTTCGACGTCGAATTTTCGATTTGGTGTTTTCGGGTGTCGAGGTTTCGTTTCGGGTCTTCGTATGCGGGTCTTCGTGTGCCGAGTCTTCGGTTGTCGAGTCTTCGGGATCGAGTCTTCGGTTGTCGAGTCTTCGGTTGTCGAGTCTTCGGTTATCGAGTCTTCGGTTGACGAGCCTTCGGTTGTCGAGTCTTCGGTTATCGAGTCTTCGGTTGTCGAGTCTTCGTCTGTCGAGGCTTCGGTTGTCGAGCCTTCGGTTGTCCAGCATTCGGTTGTCGAGCCTTCGGTTGTCGAGCCTTCGGTTATCGAGCCTTCGGTTGTCGAGCGTTCGGTTGTCAGCCTTCGGTTGTCTAGCCTTCGGTGTTCGAGCCTTGGGTTGCCGAGCCTTGGGTTGCCGAGCATTCGGTTGCCGAGCCTTAGGTTGCCGAGCCTTCGGTTGCCGAGTCTTCGGTTGCCGAGTCTTCGGTTGCCGAGTCTTCGGTTGTCGAGTCTTTGGTTGCCGAGTCTTCGGTTGCCGAGTCTTCGTATGCCGAGTCTTCGGTTTCCGAGGCTTCGGTTGCCGAGTCTTCGGTTGCCGAGCCTTCGGTTGCCGAGCCTTCGGTTGCCGAGCCTTCGGTTGCCGAGCGTTCGGTTGCCGAGCCTTCGGTTGCCGAGCCTTCGGTTGCTGAGCTTTCGGTTGCCGAGCCTTCGGTTGCCGAGCCTTCGGTTGCCGAGCCTTCGGTTGCCGAGCCTTGGGTTGCCGAGCCTTCGGTTGCCGAGCCTTCGGTTGCCGAGCCTTCGGTTGCCGAGCCTTCGGTTGCCGAGCCTTCGGTTGCCAAGCTTGCGGTTTCGAGCCTTCGGTTGCCGAGCCTTCGGTTGCCGAGCCTTCGGTTGCCGAGCCTTCGGTTGTATAGCCTTCGGTTGCCGAGTCTTCGGTTGCCGAGCCTTCGGTTGCCGAGTCTTCGGTTGCCGGGTCTTCGGTTGCCGAGTCTTCGGTTGCCGAGCCTTCGGTTGCCGAGCCTTCGGTTGCCGAGCCTTCGCTTGCCGAGCCTTCGGTTGCCGAGCCTTCGTTTGCCGAGCCTTCGGTTGCGGAGCCTTCGGCTGCCGAGACTTCGGTTGCCGAGCCTTCGGTTGCCGAGCCTTGGGTTGCCGAGCCTTCGGTTGCCGAGCCTTCGGTTGCCGAGCCTTGGGTTCCCGAGCCTTGGGTTGCCGAGCCTTCGGTTGCCGAGCCTTGGGTTGGCGAGACTTCGGTCGCCGAGCCTTCGGTTGCCGAGCCTTCGGTTGCCGAGCCTTCGGTTGCCGAGCCTTCGGTTGCCGAGCTGTCGGATGCCGAGCCTTGGGTTGCCGAGCCTTCGGTTGCCGAGCCTTCGGTTGCCCAGCCTTCTGTTGTCGAGCCTTCGGTTGCCGAGCCTTCGGTTGTCGAGCCTTCGGTTGCCGAGCCTTCGGTTGCCGAGCCTTCGGTTGCCCAGTCTTCGGTTGCCCAGTCTTCGGTTGCCGAGTCTTCGGTTGCCGAGCCTTCGGTTGCCGAGCCTTCGGTTGCCGAGCCTTCGGTTGCCGAGCCTTCGGTTGCCGAGCCTTCGGTTCCCGAGCCTTCGGTTGGCGAGCCTTCAGTTGCCGAGCCTTCGGTTGCCGAGCCTTCGGTTGCCGAGCCTTCGGTTGCCGAGCTTTCGGTTGCCGAGTCTTCGGTTGCCGAGTCTTCTGTTGCCGTGTCTTCGGTTGCCGAGTCTTCGGTTGCCGAGTCTTCGGTTGCCGAGTCTTCGGTTGCCGAGTCTTCGGTTGCCGAGTCATTGGTTGCCGAGTCTTCGGTTGCCGAGCCTTCGGGTGCCGAGCCTTCGGGTGCCGAGCCTTCGGTTGCCGAGCCTTCGGATGCCGAGCCTTCGGTTGCCGAGTCTTCGGTTGCCGAGTCTTCGGTTGCCGAGTCTTCGGTTGCCGAGAGTTCGGTTGCCGAGTCTTCTGTTGCCGTGTCTTCGGTTGCCGAGTCTCCGATTGCCGTGTTTTCGGTTGCCGAGACTTCGGTTGCGGAGTCTTCGGTTGCCGAGTCTTCGGTAGCCGAGCCTTCGGTTGCCGAGCCTTCGGTTGCCGAGCCTTCGGTTGCCGAGCCTTCGGTTGCCGATCCTTCGGTTGCCGAGCCTTCGGTTGCCGAGCCTTCGGTTGCCGAGCCTTCGGTTGCCGAGCCTTCGGTTGCCGAGCCTTCGGTTGCCGAGTCTTCGGTTGCCGAGTCTTCGGTTGCCGAGAGTTCGGTTGCCGAGTCTTGTGTTGCCGTGTCTTCGGTTGCCGAGTCTTCGATTGCCGAGTCTTCGGTTGCCGAGTCTTCGGTTGCCGAGTCTTCGGTTGCCGAGCTTTCGTTTGTCGAGGCTTCGGTTGTCGAGCCTTCGGTTGCCGAGCCTTCGGTTGCCGAGCCTTCGGTTGCCGAGCCTTCGGTTGCCGAGCCTTCGGTTGCCGAGCCTTCGGTTGCCGAGCCTTCGGTTGCCGAGCCTTCGGTTGCCGAGCCTTCGGTTGCCGAGCCTTTGGTTGCCGAGCCTTCGGTTGCCGAGCCTTCGGTTGCCGAGCCTTCGGTTGCCCAGCCTTCGGTTGCCGAGCCTTCGGTTGCCGAGCCTTCGGTTGCGAAGCCTTTGGTTGCCGAGCCTACGGTTGCCGAGTCTTCGGGTGCCGAGCCTTCGGTTCCCGAGTTTTCGGTTGCCGAGTCTTCGGTTGCCGAGTCCTCGGTGACGGGGTTCCGGGGTTCGAATTTTCGACGTCGAATTCTTGGTCTGGGATTTCCGGTGTGGGGTCCTCGGTGTGGAGGTTTCGGATGTTGAGGTTTCGGTGTTGGGTCCTCCGTTTCCTTTTTTCGGGTGTCGAGCCCTCGGGTGTCGAGGTTTTGGGTATCGAGGTTTTGGGTGTCGAGGTTTCCGGTGTCGAGGTTTCCGTGTCGAGTTTACGGTTGTGGAGTTTACGGGTGTCGAGATTTCGGGTGTCGAGGTTTCGGGTGTCGAGGTTTCCGGTGTCGAGGTTTCGGGTGTCGAATTTTCCATGTCGAATTTTCCATGTCGAGTTTTCGATCAGGAATTTTCGATGAGGAATTTTGGATGTTGAATTCTCGAGGTGGAATTTTTGAGGTCGAATTTTTGATGTCGAATTTTCGATGTCGAATTTTTGATGTCGAATTTTCGATGTCGAATTTTCGATGTCGACTTTTCGATGTCGAATTTTCGATGTCGAATTTTCGATGTCGAATTTTCGAGGTCGAATTTTCGAGTTCGGATTTTCGAGGTCGGATTTTCGACGTCGAATTTTCGATTTGGCATTTTCGGGTGTCGAGGTTTCGTTTCGGGTCTTCGTATGCGGGTCTTCGTGTGCCGAGTCTTCGGTTGTCGAGTCTTCGGGATCGAGTCTTCGGTTGTCGAGTCTTCGTTTGTCGAGGCTTCGGTTGTCGAGCCTTCGGTTGTCCAGCATTCGGTTGTCGAGCCTTCGGTTGTCGAGCCTTCGGTTGTCGAGCCTTCGGTTGTCGAGCCTTCGGTTGTCGAGCGTTCGGTTGTCAGCCTTCGGTTGTCGAGCCTTCGGTTGTCGAGCCTTGGGTTGCCGAGCCTTGGGTTGCCGAGCATTCGGTTGCCGAGCCTTCGGTTGCCGAGCCTTCGGTTGCCGAGCCTTCGGTTGCCGAGCCTTCGATTGCCGAGCCTTCGGTTGCCGAGCCTTCGGTTGCCGAGCCTTCGGTTGCCGAGACTTCGGTTGCCGAGCCTTCGGTCGCGAAGCCTTTGCTTGCAGAGCCTTCGGTTGCCGAGTCTTCGGGTGCCGAGCCTTCGGTTCCCGAGACTTCGGTTGCCGAGTCCTCGGTGACGAGGTTCTGGGATTCGAATTTTCGACGTCGAATTCTTGGTCTGGGATTTCCGGTGTGGGGTCCTCGGTGTGGAGGTTTCGGGTGTTGAGGTTTAGGTGTTGGGTCCTTCGTTTCCTTTTTTCGGGTGTCGAGCCCTCGGGTGTCGAGGTTTTCGGTATCGAGGATTTGGGTGTCGAGGTTTCCGGTTTCGAGGTTTCCGTGTCGAGTTTACGGGTGTCGATATTTCCGTGTCGAGTTTACGGGTGTCGAGATTTCGGGTGTCGAGGTTTCGGGTGTCGAGTTTTCGGGTGTCGAATTTTCCATGTCGAATTTTCCATGTCGAGTTTTCGATCTGGAATTTTCGATGATGAATTTTCGATGCTGAATTCTCGAGGTCGAATTTTTGAGGTCGAATTTTTGATGTCGGATTTTCGATGTCGAATTTTCGATGTCGAATTTTCGATGTCGAATTTTCGATGTCGAATTTTCGATGTCGAATTTTCGATGTCGTATTTTCGAGGTCGAATTTTCGAGGTCGGATTTTTACAGGTCGGTTTTTCGACGTCGAATTTTCGATTTGGTGTTTTCGGGTGTCGAGGTTTCGTTTCGGGTCTTCGTATGCGGGTCTTCGTGTGCCGAGTCTTCGGTTGTCGAGTCTTCGGGATCGAGTCTTCGGTTGTCGAGTCTTCGGTTGTCGAGTCTTCGGTTATCGAGTCTTCGGTTGACGAGCCTTCGGTTGTCGAGTCTTCGGTTATCGAGTCTTCGGTTGTCGAGTCTTCGTTTGTCGAGGCTTCGGTTGTCAAGCCTTCGGTTGTCCAGCATTCGGTTGTCGAGCCTTCGGTTGTCGAGCCTTCGGTTATCGAGCCTTCGGTTGTCGAGCGTTCGGTTGTCAGCCTTCGGTTGTCGAGCCTTCGGTTGTCGAGCCTTGGGTTGCCGAGCCTTGGGTTGCCGAGCATTCGGTTGCCGAGCCTTAGGTTGCCGAGCCTTCGGTTGCCGAGTCTTCGGTTGCCGAGTCTTCGGTTGCCGAGTCTTCGGTTGCCGAGTCTTTGGTTGCCGAGTCTTCGGTTGCCGAGTCTTCGTATGCCGAGTCTTCGGTTTCCGAGGCTTCGGTTGCCGAGTCTTCGGTTGCCGAGCCTTCGGTTGCCGAGCCTTCGGTTGCCGAGCCTTCGGTTGCCGAGCGTTCGGTTGCCGAGCCTTCGGTTGCCGAGCCTTCGGTTGCTGAGCTTTCGGTTGCCGAGCCTTCGGTTGCCGAGCCTTCGGTTGCCGAGCCTTCGGTTGCCGAGCCTTCGGTTGCCGAGCCTTGGGTTGCCGAGCCTTCGGTTGCCGAGCCTTCGGTTGCCGAGCCTTCGGTTGCCGAGCCTTCGGTTGCCGAGCCTTCGGTTGCCAAGCCTGCGGTTTCGAGCCTTCGGTTGCCGAGCCTTCGGTTGCCGAGCCTTCGGTTGTATAGCCTTCGGTTGCCGAGTCTTCGGTTGCCGAGCCTTCGGTTGCCGAGTCTTCGGTTGCCGGGTCTTCGGTTGCCGAGTCTTCGGTTGCCGAGCCTTCGGTTGCCGAGCCTTCGGTTGCCGAGCCTTCGCTTGCCGAGCCTTCGGTTGCCGAGCCTTCGTTTGCCGAGCCTTCGGTTGCGGAGCCTTCGGCTGCCGAGACTTCGGTTGCCGAGCCTTCGGTTGCCGAGCCTTGGGTTGCCGAGCCTTCGGTTGCCGAGCCTTCGGTTGCCGAGCCTTGGGTTCCCGAGCCTTGGGTTGCCGAGCCTTCGGTTGCCGAGCCTTGGGTTGGCAAGACTTCGGTCGCCGAGCCTTCGGTTGCCGAGCCTTCGGTTGCCGAGCCTTCGGTTGCCGAGCCTTCGGTTGCCGAGCTGTCGGATGCCGAGCCTTGGGTTGCCGAGCCTTCGGTTGCCGAGCCTTCGGTTGCCCAGCCTTCTGTTGTCGAGCCTTCGGTTGCCGAGCCTTCGGTTGTCGAGCCTTCGGTTGCCGAGCCTTCGGTTGCCGAGCCTTCGGTTGCCCAGTCTTCGGTTGCCCAGTCTTCGGTTGCCGAGTCTTCGGTTGCCGAGTCCTCGGTGACGAGGTTCTGGGGTTCGAATTTTCGACGTCGAATTCTTGGTCTGGGATTTCCGGTGTGGGGTCCTCGGTGTGGAGGTTTCGGGTGTTGAGGTTTCGGTGTTGGGTCCTTCGTTTCCTTTTTTCGCGTGTCGAGCCCTCGGGTGTCGGGGTTTTCGGTATCGAGGTTTTGGGTGTCGAGGTTTCAGGTTGCGAGGTTTCCGTGTCGAGTTTACGGGTGTCGAGATTTCCGTGTCGAGTTTACGGTTGTCGACATTTCGGGTGTCGAGGTTTTGGGTGTCAAGGTTTCGGGTGTCGAATTTTCCATGTGGAATTTTCCATGTCGAGTTTTCGATAAGGAATCTTCGATGAGGAATTTTCGATGTTGAATTCTCGAGGTCGAATTTTCGATGTCGCATTTTCGATTTGGTGTATTCGGGTGTCGAGGTTTCGTTTCGGGTCTTCGTATGTGGGTCTTCGGTTGCCGAGTCTTCGGTTGCCGAGTCTTCGGTTGCCGAGTCTTCGGTTGCCGAGTCTTCGCTTGCCGAATCTTCGGTTGTCGAGTCTTTGGTTGCCGAGTCTTCGGTTGCAGAGTCTTTGGTTGCCGAGTCTTCGGTTGCCGAGTCTTAGGTTGCCGAGCCTTCGGTTGCCGAGCCTTCGATTGCCGAGCCTTCGGTTGCCGAGCCTTCGGTTGCCGAGCCTTCGGTTGCCGAGTCTTCGGTTGCCGAGTCTTCGGTTGCCGAGAGTTCGGTTGCCGAGTCTTCTGTTGCCGTGTCTTCGGTTGCCGAGTCTTCGATTGCCGAGTCTTCGGTTGCCGAGTCTTCGGTTGCCGAGCCTTCGGTTGCCGAGCCTTCGGTTGCCGAGCCTTCGGTTTCCGAGCCTTCGGTTGCCGAGCCTTCGGTTGCCGAGCCTTCGGTTGCCGAGCCTTCGGTTGCCGAGCCTTCGGTTGCCCAGCCTTCGGTTGCCGAGCCTTCGGTTGCCGAGCCTTCGGTTGCGAAGCCTTTGGTTGCCGAGCCTACGGTTGCCGAGTCTTCGGGTGCCGAGCCTTCGGTTCCCGAGTCTTCGGTTGCCGAGTCTTCGGTTGCCGAGTCCTCGGTGACGGGGTTCCGGGGTTCGAATTTTCGACGTCGAATTCTTGGTCTGGGATTTCCGGTGTGGGGTCCTCGGTGTGGAGGTTTCGGATGTTGAGGTTTCGGTGTTGCGTCCTCCGTTTCCTTTTTTCGGGTGTCGAGCCCTCGGGTGTCGAGGTTTTGGATATCGAGGTTTTGGGTGTCGAGGTTTCCGGTGTCGAGGTTACGGTTGTGGAGTTTACGGGTGTCGAGATTTCGGGTGTCGAGGTTTCGGGTGTCGAGGTTTCCGGTGTCGAGGTTTTGGGTGTCGAATTTTCCATGTCGAATTTTCCATGTCGAGTTTTCGATATGGAATTTTCGATGAGGAATTTTCGATGTTGAATTCTCGAGGTGGAATTTTTGAGGTCGAATTTTTGACGTCGAATTTTCGATGTCGAATTTTTGATGTCGAATTTTCGATGTCGAATTTTCGATGTCGACTTTTCGATGTCGAATTTTCGATGTCGAATTTTCGATGTCGAATTTTCGATGTCGAATTTTCGAGTTCGGATTTTCGAGGTCGGATTTTCGACGTCGAATTTTCGATTTGGCATTTTCGGGTGTCGAGGTTTCGTTTCGGGTCTTCGTATGTGGGTCTTCGTGTGCCGAGTCTTCGGTTGTCGAGTCTTCGGGATCGAGTCTTCGGTTGTCGAGTCTTCGGTTGTCGAGTCTTCGGTTGTCGAGTCTTCGGTTGTCGAGTCTTCGGTTGTCGAGCCTTCGGTTGTCGAGTCTTCGGCTGTCGAGTCTTCGGTTGTGGAGTCTTCGGTTGTCGAGCATTCGGTTGTCGAGCCTTCGGTTGTCGAGCCTTCGGTTGTCGAGCCTTCGGTTGTGGAGCCTTCGGTTGTCAAGCCTTCGGTTGTCGAGCCTTCGGTTGTCGAGCCTTCGGTTGTCGAGCCTTCGGTTGCCGAGCCTTCGGTTGCCGAACCCTCGGTTGCCGAGCCTTCGGTTGCCGAGCCTTCGATTGACGAGTCTTCGGTTGTCGAGCCTTCGGTTGCCGAGCCTTCGGTTGCCGAGCCTTCGGTTGCCGAGCCTTCGGTTGCCGAGCCTTCGGTTGCCGAGCCTTCGGTTGCCGAAACTTCGGTTGCCTAGCCTTCGGTTGCCGAGCCTTCGGTTGACGAGCCTTCGGTTGCCGAGCCTTCGGTTGCCGAGCCTTCGGTTGCAAGTCTTCGGTTGCCGAGTCTTAAGTTACTGAGTCTTCGGTTGCCGAGTCTTCTGTTGCCGTGTCTTCGGTTGCCGAGTTTTCGATTGCCGAGTCTTCGGTTGCCGAGTCTTCGGTTGCCGAGTCTTCGGTTGCCGAGTCTTTGGTTGCCGAGTCTTCGGTTGCAGAGTCTTCGGTTGCCGAGTCTTCGGTTGCCGAGTCTTCGGTTGCCGAGTCTTCGGTTGCCGAGTCTTCGGTTGCCGAATTTTCGGTTGTCGAGTCTTTGGTTGCCGAGTCTTCGGTTGCAGAGTCTTTGGTTGCCGAGTCTTCGGTTGCCGAGTCTTAAGTTGCCGAGCCTTCGGTTGCCGAGCCTTCGGTTGCCGAGCCTTCGGTTGCCGAGCCTTCGGTTGCCGAGCCTTCGGTTGCCGAGCCTTCGTTTGCGAAGCCTTTGGTTGCCGAGCCTTCGGTTGCAAGTCTTCGGTTGCCGAGTCTTAAGTTACCGAGTCTTCGGTTGCCGAGTCTTCTGTTGCCGTGTCTTCGGTTGCCGAGTTTTCGATTGCCGAGTCTTCGGTTGCCGAGTCTTCGGTTGCCGAGTCTTCGGTTGCCGAGTCTTCGGTTGCCGAGTCTTCGGTTGCCGAGAGTTCGGTTGCCGAGTCTTCTGTTGCCATGTCTTCGGTTGCCGAGTCTTCGATTGCCGAGTTTTCGGTTGCCGAGTCTTCGGTTGCGGAGTCTTCGGTTGCCGAGTCTTCGGTTGCCGAGCCTTCGGTTGCCGAGCCTTCGGTTGCCGAGCCTTCGGTTGCCGAGCCTTCGGTTGCCCAGCCTTCGGTTGCCGAGCCTTCGGTTGCCGAGCCTTCGGTTGCCGAGCCTTCGTTTGCGAAGCCTTTGGTTGCCGAGCCTTCGGTTGCCGAGTCTTCGGGTGCCGAGTCGCCGGTTGTCGAGTCTTCGGTTGCCGAGTCCTCAGTGACGGGATTCGAATTTTCGACGTCGAATTCTTGGTCTGGGATTTCCGGTGTGGGGTCCTCGGTGTGGAGGTTTCGGATGTTGAGGTTTCGGTGTTGGGTCCTCCGTTTCCTTTTTTCGGGTGTCGAGCCCTCGGGTGTCGACGTTTCCGGTGTCGAGGTTTCCGTGTCGAGTTTACGGGTGTCGAGTTTACGGGTGTCGAGATTTCGGGTGTCGATTTTTCGGGTGTCGAGGTTTCCGGTGTCGAGGTTTCGGGTGTCGAATTTTCCATGTCGAATTTTCCATGTCGAGTTTTCGATCAGGAATTTTCGATGAGGAATTTTGGATGTTGAATTCTCGAGGTCGAATTTTAGAGGTCGAATTTTTGATGTCGATTTTTCGATGTCGAATTTTTGAAGTCGAATTTTGGATGTCGAATTTTCGATGTCGAATTTTCGATGTCGAATTATCGATGTCGAATTTTCGATGTCGAATTTTCGATGACGAATTTTCGAGGTCGGATTTTCGAGGTCGGATTTTCGACGTCGAATTTTCGATTTGGTGTATTCGGGTGTCGAGGTTTCGTTTCGGGTCTTCGTATGTGGGTCTTCGGTTACCGAGCCTTCGGTTGCCGAGTCTTCGGTTGCCAAGTCTTCGGTTGCCGAGTCTTCGGTTGCCAAGTCTTCGGTTCCCGATTCCTCGGTGACGAGGTTCCGGGGTTCGAATTTTCGACGTCGAATTCTTGGTCTGGGATTTCCGGTGTGGGGTCCTCGGTGTGGAGGTTTCGGGTGTTGAGGTTTCGGCGTTGGGTCCTTCGTTTCCTTTTTTCGGGTGTCGAGCCCTCGGTTGTCGAGGTTTTCGGAATCGAGGTTTTGAGTGTCGAGGTTTCCGGATTCGAGGTTTCCGTGTCGAGTTAACGGGTGTCGAGATTTCCGTGTCGAGTTTACGGGTGTCGAGATTTCGGGTGTCGAGGTTTTGGGTGTCGAGGTTTCCGGTGTCGAGGTTTCGGGTGTCGAATTTTCCATGTCGAATTTTCTATGTCGAATTTTCCATGTGGAGTTTTCGATCAGGAATTTTCGATCAGGAATTTTCGATGAGGAATTTCCGATGTCGAATTCTCGAGGTCGAATTTTTGAGGTCGAATTTTTGATGTCGAATTTTTGATGTCGAATTTTCGATGTCGAATTTTCGATGTCGAATTTTCTATGTCGAATTTTCGATGTCGAAATTTCGATGTCGGATTTTCCACGTCGGGTTTTCGATTTGGTGTATTCGGGTATCGAGGTTTCGTTTCGGGTCTTCGTGTACCGAGTCTTCGGTTGTCGAGTCTTCGGTTGTCGAGTCTTCGGATGTCGAGTCTTCGGTTGTCGAGTCTTCGGTTGTGGAGTCTTCGGTAGTCGAGTCTTCGGTTGTCGGTCTTCGGTTGTCGAGCCTTCGGTTGTCGAGCTTTCGGTTGTCGACGCTTCGGTTGTCGAGCCTTCGGTTGCCAATCCTTCGGTTGCCGAGCCTTCGGTTGCCGAGCCTTCGGTTGCCGAGCCTTCGGTTGCCGAGCCTTCGGTTGCCGAGCCTTCGGTTGCCGAGCCTTCGGGTGCCGAGTCTTCGGTTGCCGAGTCTTCTGTTGAGTGTCTTGGGTTGCCGAGTCTTCGATTGCCGAGTCTTCGGTTGCCGAGTCTTCGGTTGCCGAGTCTTCGGTTGCCGAGCCTTCGGTTGCCGATCCTTCGGTTTCCGAGCCTTCGGTTGCCGAGCCTTCGGTTGCCGAGCCTACGGTTGCCGAACCTTCGGTTGCCGAGTCTTCGGTTGCCGAGTCTTCGGTTGCCGAGAGTTCGCTTGCCGAGTCTTCTGTTGCCGTGTCTTCGGTTGCCGAGTCTTCGATTGCCGAGTCTTCGGTTGCCGAGTCTTCGGTTGCCGAGTCTTCGGTTATCGAGTCTTCGGTTGCCGAGTCTTCGGTTGCCGAGTCTTCGGTTGCCGAGTCGTCGATTGCCGAGTCTTCGGTTGCCGAGTCTTCGGTTGCCGAGCCTTCGGTTGCCGAGCCTTCGGTAGCCGAGCCTTCGGTTGCCGAGCCTTCGGTTGTCGAGCCTTCGGTATTCGAGCCTTCGGTTGTCGAGCCTTCGGTTGCCGAGCCTTCGGTGCCGAGCCTTCGATTGCCGAGCCTTCGGTTGCCGAGCCTTCGGTTGCCGAGCCTTCGGTTGCCGAGCCTTCGGTTGCCGAGCCTTCGGTTGCCGAGCCTTCGGTTGCGAAGCCTTTGCTTGCCGAGCCTTCGGTTGCCGAGTCTTCGGGTGCCGAGCCTTCGGTTCCCGAGTCTTCGGTTGCCGAGTCCTCGGTGACGAGGTTCTGGGATTCGAATTTTCGACGTCGAATTCTTGGTCTGGGATTTCCGGTGTGGGGTCCTCGGTGTGGAGGTTTCGGGTGTTGAGGTTTCGGTGTTGGGTCCTTCGTTTCCTTTTTTCGGGTGTCGAGCCCTCGGGTGTCGAGGTTTTCGGTATCGAGGTTTTGGGTGTCGAGGTTTCCGGTTTCGAGGTTTCCGTGTCGAGTTTACGGGTGTCGATATTTCCGTGTCGAGTTTATGGGTGTCGAGATTTCGGGTGTCGAGGTTTCGGGTGTCGAGTTTTCGGGTGTCGAATTTTCCATGTCGAATTTTCCATGTCGAGTTTTCGATCTGGAATTTTCGATGATGAATTTTCGATGCTGAATTCTCGAGGTCGAATTTTTGATGTCGGATTTTCGATGTCGAATTTTTGATGTCGAATTTTCGATGTCGAATTTTCGATGTCGAATTTTCGATGTCGAATTTTCGATGTCGTATTTTCGAGGTCGAATTTTCGAGGTCGGATTTTTACAGGTCGGTTTTTCGACGTCGAATTTTCGATTTGGTGTTTTCGGGTGTCGAGGTTTCGTTTCGGGTCTTCGTATGCGGGTCTTCGTGTGCCGAGTCTTCGGTTGTCGAGTCTTCGGGATCGAGTCTTCGGTTGTCGAGTCTTCGGTTGTCGAGTCTTCGGTTATCGAGTCTTCGGTTGACGAGCCTTCGGTTGTCGAGTCTTCGGTTATCGAGTCTTCGTTTGTCGAGTCTTCGTGTGTCGAGCCTTCGGTTGTCCAGCATTCGGTTGTCGAGCCTTCGGTTGTCGAGCCTTCGGTTGTCGAGCCTTCGGTTGTCGAGCGTTCGGTTGTCAGCCTTCGGTTGTCGAGCCTTCGGTTGTCGAGCCTTGGGTTGCCGAGTCTTCGGTTGCCGAGTCTTCGGTTTCCGAGGCTTCGGTTGCCGAGCCTTCGGTGTCCGAGTCTTCGGTGTCCGAGCCTTCGGTTGCCGAGCCATCGGTTGCCGAGTCTTCGGTTGCCGAGTCTCCGGTTGCCGAGCCTTTGGTTGCCGAGCCTTCGCTTGCCGAGCCTTTGCTTGCCGAGCCTTCGGTTGCCGAGCCTTCGGTTGCCGAGCCTTCGGTTGCCGAGCCTTCGGTTGCCGAGTCTTCGGTTGCCGGGTCTTCGGTTTCCGAGTCTTCGGTTGCCGAGCCTTCGGTTGCCGAGCCTTCGCTTGCCGAGCCTTTGCTTGCCGAGCCTTCGGTTGCCGAGCCTTCAGTTGCCGAGCCTTCGGTTGCCGAGCCTTCGGTTGCGGAGCCTTCGGCTGCCGAGACTTCGGTTGCCGAGCCTTCGGTTGCCGAGCCTTGGGTTGCCGAGCCTTGGGTTGCCGAGCCTTCGGTTGCCGAGCCTTGGGTTGCCGAACCTTCGGTTGCCGAGCCTTCGGTTGCCGAGCCTTCGGTTGCCGAGCCTTCGGTTGCCGAGCTGTCGGATGCCGAGCCTTGGGTTGCCGAGCCTTCGGTTGCCGAGCCTTCGGTTGCCCAGCCTTCTGTTGTCGAGCCTTCGGTTGCCGAGCCTTCGGTTGTCGAGCCTTCGGTTGCCGAGCCTTCGGTTGCCGAGCCTTCGGTTGCCCAGTCTTCGGTTGCCCAGTCTTCGGTTGCCGAGTCTTCGGTTGCCGAGTGCTCGGTGACGAGGTTCTGGGGTTCGAATTTTCGACGTCGAATTCTTGGTCTGGGATTTCCGGTGTGGGGTCCTCGGTGTGGAGGTTTCGGGTGTTGAGGTTTCGGTGTTGGGTCCTTCGTTTCCTTTTTTCGGGTGTCGAGCCCTCGGGTGTCGGGGTTTTCGGTATCGAGGTTTTGGGTGTCGAGGTTTCCGGTTGCGAGGTTTCCGTGTCGAGTTTACGGGTGTCGAGATTTCCGTGTCGAGTTTACGGGTGTCGAGATTTCGGGTGTCGAGGTTTTGGGTGTCAAGGTTTCGGGTGTCGAATTTTCCATGTGGAATTTTCCATGTCGAGTTTTCGATAAGGAATCTTCGATGAGGAATTTTCGATGTTGAATTCTCGAGGTCGAATTTTTGAGATCGAATTTTTGATGTCGAATTTTCGATGTCGAATTTTCGATGTCGAATTTTCGATGTCGAATTTTCGACGTCGGATTTTCGATTTGGTGTATTCGGGTGTCGAGGTTTCGTTTCGGGTCTTCGTATGTGGGTCTTCGGTTGCCGAGTCTTCGGTTGCCGAGTCTTCGGTTGCCGAGTCTTCGGTTGTCGAGTCTTCGGTTGTCGAGTCTTCGGTTGTCGAGTCTTCGGTAGTCGAGTCTTCGGTTGTCCAGTCTTCGGTTGCCGAGTCTTCAGTTGCCGAGTCTTCGGTTGCCGAGTCTTCTGTTGCCGAGGATTCGGTTGCCGAGCCTTCGGTTGCCGAGCCTTCGGTTGCCAGGCCTTCGGTTGCCGAGCCTTCGGCTGTCGAGCCTTCGGTTGTCGAGCCTTCGGTTGTCGAGCCTTCGGTTGTCGAGCCTTCGGTTGTCGATCCTTCGGTTGCCGAGCCTTCGGTTGCCGAGCCTTCGGTTGCCGAGCCTTCGGTTGCCGAGCCTTCGGTTGCCGAGCCTTCGGTTGCCGAGCCTTCGGTTGCCGAGCCTTCGGTTGCCGAGCCATCGGTTGCCGAGCCTTCGGTTGCCGAGCCTTCGGTTGCCGAGTCTTCGGTTGCCGAGTCTTAGGTTGCCGAGTCTTCGGTTGCCGAGGCTTCGATTGCCGAGTCTTCGGTTGCCGTGTCTTCGGTTGCCGAGTCTTCGGTTGCCGTGTCTTCGGTTGCCGAGTCTTCGGTTGCCGAGTCTTGGGTTGCCGAGTCTTCGGTTGCCGAGTCCTCGGTGACGGGGTTCCGGGGTTCGAATTTTCGACGTCGAATTTTATGTCTGGGATTTCCGGTGTGGGGTCCTCGGTGTCGAGGTTTCGGGTGTTGAGGTTTCGGTATTGGGTCATCCGTTTATTTTTATCGGGTGTCGAGCCCTCGGGTGTCGAGGTTTTGGGTATCGAGGTTTTGGGTGTCGAGGTTTCCGGTGTTTAAGTTTCCGTGTCGAGTTTACGGGTGTCGAGTTTACGGGTGTCGAGTTTACGGGTGTCGAGATTTCGGTTGTCGAGGTTTCGGGTGTCGAGGTTTCCGGTGTCGAGGTTTCGGGTGTCGAATTTTCCATGTCGAATTTTCCATGTCAAGTTTTCGATTAGGAATTTTCGATGAGGAATTTTCGATGTTGAATTCTCGAGGTCGAAATTTTTAGGTGGAATTTTTGATGTCGCTTTTCGATGTCGAATTTTTGATGTCGAATTTTCGATAGCGAATTTTCGATGTCGAATTTTCGATGTCGAATTCTCGAGGTCGAATTTTCGAGGTCGAATTTCCGAGTTGGATATTCGAGGTCGGATTTTCGACGTCGAATTTTCGATTTGGTGTATTCGGGTGTCGGAGTTTCGTTTCGGGTCTTCGTATGTGGGTCTTCGTGTGCCGAGTCTTCGGTTGTCGAGTCTTCGGGATCGAGTCTTCGGTTGTCGAGTCTTCGGTTGTCGAGTCTTCGGTTGTCGAGTCTTCGGTTGTCGAGTCTTCAGTTGTCGAGCATTCGGTTGTCGAGCCTTCGGTTGTCGAGCCTTCGGTTGTGGAGCCTTCGGTTGTCGAGCCTTCGGTTGTCGAGCCTTCGGTTGCCGAGCCTTCGGTTGCCGAGCCTACGGTTGCCGAGCCTTCGGTTGCCGAGCCTTCGGTTGCCGAGTCTTCGGTTGCCGAGTCTTCGGTTGCCGATTCCTCGGTGACGAGGTTCCGGGGTTCGAATTTTCGACGTCGAATTCTTGGTCTGGGATTTCCGGTGTGGGGTCCTCGGTGTGGAGGTTTCGGGTGTTGAGGTTTCGGGTGTTGAGGTTTCGGTGTTGGGTCCTCCGTTTCCTTTTTTCGGCTGTCCAGCCCTCGGGTGTCGAGGTTTTGGGTATCGAGGTTTTGGGTGTGGAGGTTTCCGGTTTCGAGGTTTCCGTGTCGAGTTTACGGGTGTCGAGTTTATGGGTGTCGATATTTCCGGTGTCGAGGTTTCGGGTGTCGAATTTTCCATGTCGAATTTTCCATGTCGAGTTTTCGATCAGGAATTTTCGATGAGGAATTTTTGATGTTGAAACTCGAGGTCGAATTTTTGAGGTCGAATTTTTGATGTCGAATTTTTGATGTCGAATTTTCGATGTCGAATTTTCGATGTCGAATTTTCGATGTCGAATTTTCAATGTCGAATTTTCGAGGTCGAATTTGCTAGGTCGGATTTTCGACGTCGAATTTTCGATTTGGTGTATTCGGGTGTCGAGGTTTCGTTTCGGGTCTTCGTATGTGGGTCTTCGTGTGCCGAGTCTTCGGTTGTCGAGTCTTCGGTTGTCGAGCCTTCGGTTGTCGAGTCTTCGGTTGTCGAGTCTTCGGTTGTCGAGTCTTCGGTTGTCGAGGCTTCGGTTGTCAAGCCTTTGGTTGTCGAGCATTCGGTTGTCGAGCCTTCAGTTGTCGAGCCTTCGGTTGTCGAGGCTTCCGTTGTCGAGCCTTCGGTTGTCGAGCCTTCGGTTGTCGAGCCTTCGGTTGCCGAGTCTTCGGTTGCCGAGTCTTCGGTTGCCGAGTCTTCGGTTGCGGAGTCTTCGGTTGCCGAGTCTTCGGTTGCCGAGTCTTCGGTTGCCGAGTCTTCGGTTGCCGAGCCTTCGGGTGCCCAGCCTTCGGATCCCGAGCCTTCGGTTGCCGAGCCTTCGTTTGCCGAGCCTTCGGTTGCCGAGCCTTCGGTAGCGAGCCTTCGGTTGCCGAGCCTTCGGTTGCCGAGCCTTCGGTTGGCGAGCCTTCGGTTGGCGAGCCTTCGGTTGGCGAGTGCTCGGTTGTCGAGTCTTCGGTTGTCGAGTCTTCGGTTGTCGAGGTTTCGGTTGTCGAGCCTTCGGTTGTCGAGTCTTCGGTTGTCGAGGCTTCGGTTGTCGAGCCTTCGGTTGTCGAGCCTGCGGTTGTCGAGTCTTCGGTTGTCGAGTCTTCGTTTGTCGAGCCTTCGGTTGTCGGGTCTTCGGTTGTCGAGTCTTCGGTTGTCGAGGCTTCGGTTGTCGAGCCTTCGGTTGTCGAGTCTTCGGTTGTCGAGGCTTCGGTTGTCGAGCCTTCGGTTGTCGAGCATTCGGTTGTCGAGCCTTCGGTTGTCGAGCCTTCGGTTGTTGAGCCTTCGGTTGTCGAGCCTTGGGTTGCCGAGCCTTCGGTTGCCGAGACTTCGGTTGCCGAGCCTTCGGTTGCCGAGCCTTCGGTTGCCGAGTCTTCGTTTGCCGATTCCTCGGTGACGAGGTTCCGGGGTTCGAATTTTCGACGTCGAATTCTTGGTCTGGGATTTCCGGTGTGGGGTCCTCGGTGTGGAGGTTTCGGGTGTTGAGGTTTCGGTGTTGGGTCCTCCGTTTCCTTTTTTCGGGTGTCGAGCCCTCGGGTGTCGAGGTTTTGGGTGTCGAGGTTTCCGGTGTCGAGGTTTCGAGTGTCGAATTTTCCATGTCGAGTTTTCGAACAGGAATATTCGATCAGGAATTTTCGATGAGGAATTTTCGATGTTGAATTCTCGAGGTCGAATTTTTGAGGTCGAATTTTTGATGTCGAATTTTTGATGTCGAACTTTCGATGTCGAATTTTCGATGTCGAATTTTCGATGTCGGATTTTCGACGTCGGGTTTTCGATTTGGTGTATTCGGGTGTCGAGGTTTCGTTTCGGGTCTTCGTATGTGGGTCTTCGTGTGCCGAGTCTTCGTTTGTCGAGTCTTCGGGATCGAGTCTTCGGTTGTCGAGTCTTCGGTTGTCGAGTATTCGGTTGTCGAGTCTTCGGTAGTCGAGTCTTCGGTTGTCGAGTCTTCGGTTGTCGAGTCTTCGGTGTTCGAGCCTTCGGTTGCCGAGCCTTCGGTTGCCGAGCCTTCGGTTGCGGAGTCTTCGGTTGCCGAGTCTTCGGTTGCCGAGTCTTCGGTTGCCGATTCCTCGGTGACGAGGTTCCGGGGTTCGAATTTTCGACGTCGAATTCTTGGTCTGGGATTTCCGGTGTGGGGTCCTCGGTGTCGAGGTTTCGGGTGTTGAGGTTTCGGTATTGGGTCATCCGTTTATTTTTATCGGGTGTCGAGCCCTCGGGTGTCGAGGTTTTGGGTATCGAGGTTTTGGGTGTCGAGGTTTCCGGTGTCGAAGTTTCCGTGTCGAGTTTACGGGTGTCGAGTTTACGGGTGTCGAGTTTACGGGTGTCGAGATTTCGGTTGTCGAGGTTTCGGGTGTCGAGGTTTCCGGTGTCGAGGTTTCGGGTGTCGAATTTTCCATGTCGAATTTTCCATGTCAAGTTTTCGATTAGGAATTTTCGATGAGGAATTTTCGATGTTGAATTCTCGAGGTCGAAATTTTTAGGTGGAATTTTTGATGTCGCTTTTCGATGTCGAATTTTTGATGTCGAATTTTCGATAGCGAATTTTCGATGTCGAATTTTCGATGTCGAATTTTCGAGGTCGAATTTTCGAGGTCGAATTTCCGAGTTGGATATTCGAGGTCGGATTTTCGACGTCGAATTTTCGATTTGGTGTATTCGGGTGTCGAAGTTTCGTTTCGGGTCTTCGTATGTGGGTCTTCGTGTGCCGAGTCTTCGGTTGTCGAGTCTTCGGGATCGAGTCTTCGGTTGTCGAGTCTTCGGTTGTCGAGTCTTCGGTTGTCGAGTCTTCGGTTGTCGAGTCTTCGGTTGTCGAGCATTCGGTTGTCGAGCCTTCGGTTGTCGAGCCTTCGGTTGTGGAGCCTTCGGTTGTCGAGCCTTCGGTTGTCGAGCCTTCGGTTGCCGAGCCTTCGGTTGCCGAGCCTACGGTTGCCGAGCCTTCGGTTGCCGAGCCTTCGGTTGCCGAGTCTTCGGTTGCCGAGTCTTCGGTTGCCGATTCCTCGGTGACGAGGTTCCGGGGTTCGAATTTTCGACGTCGAATTCTTGGTCTGGGATTTCCGGTGTGGGGTCCTCGGTGTGGAGGTTTCGGGTGTTGAGGTTTCGGTGTTGGGTCCTCCGTTTCCTTTTTTCGGCTGTCCAGCCCTCGGGTGTCGAGGTTTTGGGTATCGAGGTTTTGGGTGTGGAGGTTTCCGGTTTCGAGGTTTCCGTGTCGAGTTTACGGGTGTCGAGTTTATGGGTGTCGATATTTCCGGTGTCGAGGTTTCGGGTGTCGAATTTTCCATGTCGAATTTTCCATGTCGAGTTTTCGATCAGGAATTTTCGATGAGGAATTTTTGATGTTGAAACTCGAGGTCGAATTTTTGAGGTCGAATTTTTGATGTCGAATTTTTGATGTCGAATTTTCGATGTCGAATTTTGGATGTCGAATTTTCGATGTCGAATTTTCAATGTCGAATTTTCGAGGTCGAATTTGCTAGGTCGGATTTTCGACGTCGAATTTTCGATTTGGTGTATTCGGGTGTCGAGGTTTCGTTTCGGGTCTTCGTATGTGGGTCTTCGTGTGCCGAGTCTTCGGTTGTCGAGCCTTCGGTTGTCGAGTCATCGGTTATCGAGTCTTCGGTTGTCGAGTCTTCGGTTGTCGAGGCTTCGGTTGTCGAGCCTTTGGTTGTCGAGCATTCGGTTGTCGAGCCTTCAGTTGTCGAGCCTTCGGTTGTCGAGGCTTCCGTTGTCGAGCCTTCGGTTGTCGAGCCTTCGGTTGTCGAGCCTTCGGTTGCCGAGTCTTCGGTTGCCGAGTCTTCGGTTGCCGAGTCTTCGGTTGCGGAGTCTTCGGTTGCCGAGTCTTCGGTTGCCGAGTCTTCGGTTGCCGAGTCTTCGGTTGCCGAGTCTTCGGTTGCCGAGCCTTCGGGTGCCCAGCCTTCGGATCCCGAGCCTTCGGTTGCCGAGCCTTCGTTTGCCGAGCCTTCGGTTGCCGAGCCTTCGGTAGCGAGCCTTCGGTTGCCGAGCCTTCGGTTGCCGAGCCTTCGGTTGGCGAGCCTTCGGTTGGCGAGCCTTCGGTTGGCGAGTCCTCGGTTGTCGAGTCTTCGGTTGTCGAGTCTTCGGTTGTCGAGGTTTCGGTTGTCGAGCCTTCGGTTGTCGAGTCTTCGGTTGTCGAGGCTTCGGCTGTCGAGCCTTCGGTTGTCGAGCCTGCGGTTGTCGAGTCTTCGGTTGTCGAGTCTTCGTTTGTCGAGCCTTCGGTTGTCGGGTCTTCGGTTGTCGAGTCTTCGGTTGTCGAGGCTTCGGTTGTCGAGCCTTCGGTTGTCGAGTCTTCGGTTGTCGAGGCTTCGGTTGTCGAGCCTTCGGTTGTCGAGCATTCGGTTGTCGAGCCTTCGGTTGTCGAGCCTTCGGTTGTTGAGCCTTCGGTTGTCGAGCCTTGGGTTGCCGAGCCTTCGGTTGCCGAGACTTCGGTTGCCGAGCCTTCGGTTGCCGAGCCTTCGGTTGCCGAGTCTTCGTTTGCCGATTCCTCGGTGACGAGGTTCCGGGGTTCGAATTTTCGACGTCGAATTCTTGGTCTGGGATTTCCGGTGTGGGGTCCTCGGTGTGGAGGTTTCGGGTGTTGAGGTTTCGTTGTTGGGTCCTCCGTTTCCTTTTTTCGGGTGTCGAGCCCTCGGGTGTCGAGGTTTTGGGTGTCGAGGTTTCCGGTGTCGAGGTTTCGGGTGTCGAATTTTCCATGTCGAATTTTCCATGTCGAGTTTTCGAACAGGAATATTCGATCAGGAATTTTCGATGAGGAATTTTCGATGTTGAATTCTCGAGGTCGAATTTTTGAGGTCGAATTTTTGATGTCGAATTTTTGATGTCGAACTTTCGATGTCGAATTTTCGATGTCGAATTTTCGATGTCGGATTTTCGACGTCGGGTTTTCGATTTGGTGTATTCGGGTGTCGAGGTTTCGTTTCGGGTCTTCGTATGTGGGTCTTCGTGTGCCGAGTCTTCGTTTGTCGAGTCTTCGGGATCGAGTCTTCGGTTGTCGAGTCTTCGGTTGTCGAGTATTCGGTTGTCGAGTCTTCGGTAGTCGAGTCTTCGGTTGTCGAGTCTTCGGTTGTCGAGTCTTCGGTGTTCGAGCCTTCGGTTGTGGAGCCTTCGGTTGTCGAGTCTTCGGTTGTCGAGTCTTCGGTTGCCGATCGTTCTGTTGCCGAGCCTTCGGTTGCCGAGCCTTCGGTTGCCGAGCCTTCGGTTGCCGAGCCTTCGGTTGCCGAGTCTTCGGTTGCCGTGTCTTCGGTTGCCGAGTCTTCGGTTGCCGTGTCTTCGGTTGCCGAGTCTTCGGTTGTCGAGTCTTCGGTTGTCGAGTCCTCGGTTGTCGAGCCTTCGGTTGTCGAGCCTTCGGTTGTCGAGTCTTCGGTTGTCGAGTCTTCGGTTGCCGAGCCTTCGGTTGCCGAGCCTTCGGTTGCCGAGTCTTTGGTTGCCGAGAGTTCGGTTGCCGAGTCTTCGGTTGCCGAGTCTTCGTTTGCCGAGTCTTCGGTTGCCGAGTCTTCGGTTGTCGAGCCTTCGGTTGCTGAGCCTTCGGTTGCAGTGCCTCCGGTTGCCGAGCCTGCGGTTGCCGAACCTTCGGTTGCCGAGCCTTCGGTTGCCGGGCCTTCGGTTGCCGAGCCTTCGGTTGCCGAGCCTTCGGTTGCTGAGCCTTCGGTTGCCGAGCCTTCGGTTGCCGAGCCTTCGGTTGCCGAGCCTTCGGTTGCCGAGCCTTCGGTTGCCGAGCCTTCGGTTGCCGAGTCTTCGGTTGCCGAGTCTTCGCTTGCCGAGTCTTCTGTTGCCGTGTCTTCGGTTGCCGAGTCTTCGGTTACCGAGTCTTCGGTTGCCGAGTCTTCGGTTGCCGAGCCCTCGGTTGCCGAGCCTTCGGGTGCTGAGCCTTCGGTTCCCGAGCCTTCGGTTGCCGAGCCTTCGGTTGCCGAGCCTTGGGTTGCCGAGCCTTCGGTTGCCGAGCCTTCGGTTGCCGAGCCTTCGGTTGCCGAGCCTTCGGTTGGCGAGTCTTCGGTTGCCGAGTCTTCGGTTGCCGAGTTTTCGGTTGCCGAGTCTTCGGTTGCCGAGCCTTCGGTTGCCGAGCCTTCGGTTGCCGAGCCTTCGGTTGCCGAGCCTTCGGTTGCCGAGTCTTCGGTTGCCGAGTCTTCCGTTGCCGTGCCTTCGGTTGCCGAGTCTTCGGTTGCCGAGTCTTCGGTTGCCGAGTCTTCGGTTGCCGAGTCTTCGGTTGCCGAGTTTTCGGTTGCCGAGTCCTCGGTAACGGGGTTCCGGGGTTCGAATTTTTGACGTCGAATTCTTGGTCTGGGATTTCCAGTGTGGGGTCCTCGGTGTGGAGGTTTCAGGTGTTGAGGTTTCGGTGTTGGGTCCTCCGTTTCCCTTTTTCGGGTGTCGAGGTTTTGGGTATAGAGCTTTTGGGTGTCGAGGTTTCCGGTGTCGAGGTTTCCGTGTCGAGTTTACGGGTGTCGAGATTTCGGGTTTCGAGGTTTCGGGTGTTGAGGCTTCCGGTGTCGAGGTTTCGGGTGTCGAATTTTCCATGTCGAATTTTCCATGTCGAGTTTTCGATCAGGAATTTTCGATGAGGAATTTTCGATGTTGAATTTTCGAGGTCGAATATTTGAGGTCGAATTTTTGATGTCGAATTTTCGATGTCGAATTTTTGATGTCGTATTTTCGATGTCGAATTTATGATGTCGAATTTTCGACGTCGAATTTTCGATGTCGAACTTTCGAGGTCGAACTTTCGAGGTCGGATTTTCGACGTCGAATTTTCGATTTGGTGTATTCGGGTGTCGAGGTTTCGTTTCGGGTCTTCGTATGTGTGTCTTCGTGTGCCGAGTCTTCGTTTGTCGAGTCTTCGGGATCGAGTCTTCGGTTGTCGAGTCTTCGGTTGTCGAGTATTCGGTTGTCGAGTCTTCGGTTGTCGAGCCTTCGGTTGTCGAGTCTTCGGTTGTCGAGTCTTCGGTTGTCGAGTCCTCGGTTGAGGAGGCTTCGGTTGTCGAGCCTTCGGTTGTCGAGTATTCGGTTGTCGAGCCTTCGGTTGTCGAGCCTTCGGTTGTGGAGCCTTCGGTTGTCGAGCCTTCGGTTGTCGAGCCTTCGGTTGTCGAGCCTTCGGTTGCCGAGCCTTCGGTTGCCGAGCCTTCGGTTGCCGAGTCTTCGGTTGCCGAGTCTTCGGTTGCCGAGTCTTCGGTTGCCGAGTCTTCGGTTGCCGAGTCTTCGGTTGCCGATTCCTCGGTGACGAGGTTCCGGGGTTCGAATTTTCGACGTCGAATTCTTGGTCTGGGATTTCCGGTGTGGGGTCCTCGGTGTGGAGGTTTCGGGTGTTGAGGTTTCGGTGTTGGGTCCTCCGTTTCCTTTTTTCGGGTGTCGGGCCCTCGGGTGTCGAGGTTTTGGGTATCGAGGTTTTGGGTGTCGAGGTTTCCGGTGTCGAGGTTTCCGTGTCGAGTTTACGGGTGTCGAGTTTACGGGTGTCGAGATTTCGGGTGTCGAGTTTTCGGTGTCGAGGTTTCCGGTGTCGAGGTTTCGGGTGTCGAATTTTCCATGTCGAATTTTCCATCTCGAGGTTTCGATCAGGAACTTTCAATGAGGAATTTTCGATGTTGAATTCTCGAGGTCGAATATTTGAGTTCGAATTTATGATGTCGAATTTTCGATGTCGAATTTTTGATGTTGAATTTTTGATGTCGAATTTTCGATGTCGAATTTTCGATGTCGAATTTTCGATGTCGAATTTTTGATGTCGAATTTTCGAGGTCGAATTTTCGAGGTCGGATTTTCGAGGTCAGATTTTCGACGTCGAATTTTCGATTTGGTGTATTCGGGTATCGAGGTTTCTTTTCGGGTCTTCGCATGTGGGTCTTCGTGTGCCGAGTCTTCGGGATCGAGTCTTCGGTTGTCGAGTCTTCGGTTTCGAGTCTTTGGTTGTGGAGTCTTCGGTAGTCGAGTCTTCGGTTGTCGAGTCTTCGGTTGTCGAGCCTTCGGTTGTCGAGCCTTCGGTTGTCGAGTCTTCGGTTGTCGAGTCTTCGGTTGCCGAGCCTTCGGTTGCCGAGCCTTCGTTTGCCGAGTCTTCGGTTGCCGAGAGTTCGGTTGCCGAGTCTTCGGTTGCCGAGTCTTCGTTTTCCGAG
This sequence comes from Tenodera sinensis, assembly GCA_030765045.1. Taxonomy (NCBI): domain Eukaryota; kingdom Metazoa; phylum Arthropoda; class Insecta; order Mantodea; family Mantidae; genus Tenodera; species Tenodera sinensis. The sequence goes on from CM060968.1 coordinate 33,006,116, forward strand.
TCTTCGGTTGCCGAGTCTTCGGTTGCCGAGTCTTCGGTTACCGAGTCTTCGGTTACCGAGTCTTCGGTTGACGAGTCTTCGGTTGCCGAGTCTTCGGTTGCCGAGTCTTCGGTTGCCGAGTCTTCGGTTGCCGAGTCTTCGGTTGCCGAGTCTTCGGTTGCCAAGTCTTCGGTTGCCGAGCCTTCGGTAGCCGAACCTTCGGTTGCCGAGTCTTCGGTTGCCGAGACCTCGGTGACGGGGTTCCGGGGTTCGAATTCTCGACGTAGAATTCTTGGTCTGGGATTTCCGGTGTGGGGTCCTCGATGTGGAGCTTTCGGGTGTTGAGGTTTCGGTGTTGGGTCCTCCGTTTCCTTTTTTCGGGTGTCGAGCCCTCGGGTGTCCAGGTTTTGGGTATCGAGGTTTTGGGTGTCGAGGTTTCCGGTGTCGAGGTTTCCGTGTCGAGTTTACGGGTGTCGAGTTTACGGTTGTCGAGATTTCGGGTGTCGAGATTTCGGGTGTCGAGGTTTCGGGTGTCGAGGTTTCCGGTGCCGAGGTTTCGGGTGTCGAATTTTCCATGTCGAGTTTTCGATCAGGAATTTTCGATGAGGAATTTTCGATGTTGAATTCTCGAGGTCGAAATTTTGAGGTCGAATTTTCGATGTCGGATTTTCGATGTCGAATTTTTGATGTCGAATTTTCGATGTCGAATTTTCAATGTCGAAATTTCGATGTCGATTTTTCGAGGTCGAATTTTCGAGGTCGGATTTTCGAGGTCGGATTTTCGACGTCGAATTTTCGATTTGGTGTTTTCGGGTTTCGAGGTTTCGTTTCGGGTCTTCGTATGTGGGTCTTCGTGTGCCGAGTCTTCGAATGTCGAGTCTTCGGTTTTCGAGTCTTCGGTTGTCGAGTCTTCGGTTGTCGAGCCTTCGGTTGTCGAGTCTTCGGTTGTCGAGTCTTCGGTTGTCGAGTGTTCGGTTGTCGAGTCTTCGGTTGTCGAGGCTTCGGTTGTCGAGCCTTCGGTTGTCGAGCCTTCGGTTGTCGAGCCTTCGGTTGTCGAGCGTTCGGTTGTCTAGCCTTCGGTTGTCGAGCCTTCGGTTTCCGAGCCTTGGGTAGCCGAGCCTTTGGCAGCCGAGCCTTAGGTTGCCGAGCCTTCGGTTGCCGAGTCTTCGGTTGCCGAGTCTTCGGTAGCCGAGTCTTCGATTGCCGAGTCTTCGGTTGCCGAGTCTTCGGTTGCCGAGTCTTCGGTTGCCGAGGCTTCGGTTGCCGAGGCTTCGGTTGCCGAGCCTTCGGTTGCCGAGCCTTCGGTTGCCGAGCCTTCGGTTGCCGAGCCTTCGGTTGCCGAGCCTTCGGTTGCCGAGCCTTCGGTTGCCGAGCCTTCGGTTGCCGAGCCTTCGGTTGCCGAACATTCGGTTGCGGAGCTTTCGGTTGCCGAGCCTTCGGTTGCCGAGCCTTCGGTTGACGAGCCTTGGGTTGCCGAGCCTTCGGTTGCCGAGCCTTCGGTTGCCGAGCCTTCGGTTGCCGAGCCTTCTGTTGCCGAGCCTTCGGTTGCCGAGCCTGCGGTTGCCGAGCCTTCGGTTGCCGAGCCTTCGGTTGCCGAGCCTTCGGTTGCCGAGCTTTCGGTTGCCGAGCCTTCGGTTGCCGAGTCTTCGGTTGCCGAGTCTTCGGTTGCCGAGTCTTCGGTTGCCGAGCCTTCGGTTGCCGACCCTTCGGTTGGCGAGCCTTCGGTTGCCGAGCCTTTGGTTGCCGAGCCTACGGTTGACGAGCCTTCGGTTGCCGAGCCTTCGATTGCCGAGCCTTCGGTTGCCGAGCCTTCGGTTGCCGAGCCTTGGGTTGCCGAGCCTTCGGTTGCCGAGTCTTGGGTTCCCGAGCCTTCGGTTGCCGAGCCTTCGTTTGCCGAGCCTTCGGTTGCCGAGCCTTCGGATCCCGAGCCTTCGGTTGCCGAGCTATCGGTTGCCGAGCCTTGGGTTGCCGAGCCTTCGGTTGCCGAGCCTTCGGTTGCCGAGCCTTCTGTTGTCGAGCCTTCGGTTGCCGAGCCTTCGGTTGTCGAGCCTTCGGTTGCCGATCCTTCGGTTGCCGAGCCTTCGGTTGCCGAGTCTTCGGTTGCCCAGTCTTCGGTTGCCGAGTCTTCGGTTGCCGAGTCCTCGGTGACGAGGTTCTGGGGTTCGAATTTTCGTCGTCGAATTCTTGGTCTGGGAATTCCGGTGTGGGGTCCTCGGTGTGGAGGTTTCGGGTGTTGAGGTTTCGGTGTTGGGTCCTTCGTTTCGTTTTTTCGGGTGTCGAGCCCTCGGGTGTCGAGGTTTTCGGTATCGAGGTTTTGGGTGTCGAGGTTTCCGGTTTCGAGGTTTCCGTGTCGAGTTTACAGGTGTCGAGATTTCCGTGTCGAGTTTACGGGTGCCGAGGTTTCGGGTGTCGAGGTTTCGGGTGTCGAGGGTTCGGGTGTCGAATTTTCCATGTCGAATTTTCCATGTCGAGTTTTCGATCTGGAATTTTCGATGAGGAATTTTCGATGCTGAATTCTCGAGGTCGAAATTTTGAGGTCGAATATTTGATGTCGGATTTTCGATGCAGAATTTTTGATGTCGAATTTTCGATGTCGAATTTTCGATGTCGAATTTTCGATGTCGAATTTTCGATGTCGTATTTTCGAGTTCGAATTTTCGAGGTCGGATTTTTACAGGTCGGTTTTTCGACGTCGAATTTTCGATTTGGTGTTTTAGGGTGTCGAGGTTTCGTTTCGGGTCTTCGTATGTGGGTCTTCGTGTGCCGAGTCTTCGGTTGTCGAGTCTTCGGGATCGAGTCTTCGGTTGTCGAGTCTTCGGTTGTCGAGGCTTCGGTTGTCGAGCCTTCGGTTGTCCAGCATTCGGTTGTCGAGCCTTCGGTTGTCGAGCCTTCGGTTGTCGAGCCTTCGGTTGTCGAGCGTTCGGTTGTCAGCCTTCGGTTTTCGAGCCTTCGGTTGTCGAGCCTTGGGTTGCCGAGCCTTGGGTTGCGGAGCCTTCGGTTGCCGAGCCTTCGGTTGCCGAGTCTTCGGTTGCCGAGTCTTCGGTTGCCGAGTCTTCGGTTGCCGAGTCTTCGGTTGCCGAGTCTTCGGTTGCCGAGTCTTCGGTTGCCGAGTCATCGGTTGCCGAAGCTTCGGTTGCCGAGCCTTCGGTGTCCGAGCCTTCGGTTGCCGAGCCTTCGGTTGCCGAGTCTTCGGTTGCCGAGCCTTCGGTTGCCGAGCCTTCGGTTGCCGAGCCTTCGGTTGCCGAGCGTTCGGTTGCCGAGCGTTCGGTTTGCGAGCCTTCGGTTGCCGAGCCTTCGGTTGCCGAGCTTTCGGTTGCCGAGCCTCCGGTTGCCGAGCCTTCGGTTGCCGAGCCTTCGGTTGCCGAGCCTTGGGTTGCCGAGCCTTCGGTTGCCGAGCCTTCGGTTGCCGAGCCTTCGGTTGCCGAGCCTTCGGTTGCCGAGCCTGCGGTTGCCGAGCCTTCGGTTGCCGAGCCTTCGGTTGCCGAGCCTTTTGTTGTATAGCCTTCGGTTGCCGAGTCTTCGGTTGCCGAGTCTTCGGTTGCCGAGTCTTCGGTTGCCGAGTCTTCGGTTGCCGAGTCTTCGGTTGCCGAGTCTTCGGTTGCCGAGCCTTGGGTTGCCGAGCCTTCGGTTGCCGAGCCTTCGGTTGCCGAGCCTTCGGTTGCCGAGCCTACGGTTGACGAGCCTTCGGTTGCCGAGCCTTCGGTTGCCGAGCCTTCGATTGCCGAGCCTTCGGTTGCCGAGCCTTCGGTTACCGAGCCTTGGGTTGCGGAGCCTTCGGTTGCCGAGTCTTGGGTTCCCGGGCCTTCGGTTGCCGAGCCTTCGTTTTCTGAGCCTTCGGTTGCCGAGCCTTCGGATGCCGAGCCTTCGGTTGCCGAGCTTTCGGTTGCCGAGCCTTGGGTTGCCGAGCCTTCGGTTGCCGAGCCTTCGGTTGCCGAGCCTTCTGTTGTCGAGCCTTCGGTTGCCGAGCCTTCGTATGTCGAGCCTTCGGTTGCCGAGCCTTCGGTTGGCGAGCCTTCGGTTGCCCAGTCTTCCGTTGCCGAGTCTTCGGTTGCCGAGTCCTCGGTGACGAGGTTGTGGGGTTCGAATTTTCGACGTCGAATTCTTGGTCTGGGATTTCCGGTGTGGGGTCCTCGGTGTGGAGGTTTCGGGTGTTGACGTTTCGGTGTTGGGTCCTTCGTTTCCTTTTATCGGGTGTCGAGCCCTCGGGTGTCGAGGTTTTCGGTATCGAGGTTTTGGGTGTCGAGGTTTCCGGTTTCGAGGTTTCCGTGTCGAGTTTACGGGTGTCGAGATATCCGTGTCGAGTTTACGGGTGTCGAGATTTCGGGTGTCGAGGTTTCGGGTGTCGAGGTTTCCGGTGTCGAGGTTTCGGTTGTGGAATTTTCCATGTCAAATTTTCCATGTCGAGTTTTCGATCAGGAATTTTCGATGAGGAATTTTCGATGTTGAATTCTCGAGGTCGAATTTTTGAGGTCGAATTTTTGATGTCGGATTTTCGATGTCGAATTTTTGATGTCGAATTTTCGATGTCGATTTTCGATGTCGAATTTTCGATGTCGATTTTTCGAGGTCGGATTTTCGAGGTCGGTTTTTCGACGTCGAATTTTCGATTTGGTGTTTTCGGGTGTCGAGGTTTCGTTTCGGGTCTTCGTATGTGGGTCTTCGTGTGCCGAGTCTTCGGTTGTCGAGTCTTTGAGATCGAGTCTTCGGTTGTCGAGTCTTCGGTGTTCGAGTCTTCGGTTGTTGAGCCTTCGGTTGTCGAGTCTTCGGTTATCGAGTCTTCGGTTGTCGAGTCTTCGGTTGTCGAGGCTTCGGTTGTTGAGCCTTCGGTTGTCCAGCATTCGGTTGTCGAGCCTTCGGTTGTCGAGCCTTCGGATGTCGAGCCTTCGGTTGTCGAGCCTTCGGTTGTCGAGCGTTCGGTTGTCAGCCTTCGGTTGTCGAGCCTTCGGTAGTCGGGCCTTGGGTTGCCGAGCCTTGGGTTGCCGAGCCTTGGGTTGCCGAGCCTTCGGTTGCCGAGCCTTAGGTTGCCGAGCCTTCGGTTGCCGAGTCTTCGGTTGCCGAGTCTTCGGTTGCCGAGTCTTCGGTTGCCGAGCCTTCGGTTGCGAGCCTTCGGTTGCCGAGCCTTCGGTTGCCGAGCCTTCGGTTGCCGAGCCTTCGGTTTCCGAGCTTTCGGTTGTCGAGCCTTGGGTTGCCGAGCCTTGGGTTGCCGAGCCTTGGGTTGCCGAGCCTTCGGTTGCCGAGCCTTCGGTTGCCGAGCCTCCGGTTGCCGAGCCTGAGGTTGCCGAGCCTTCGGTAGCTGAGCCTTCGGTTGCCGAGCCTTCGGTTGCCGAGCCTTCGGTTGCCGACTCTTCGGTTGCCGATTCTTCGGTTGCCGAGTCTTCGGTTGCCGAGTCTTCGGTTGCCGAGTCTTCGGTTGCCGAGTCTTCGGTTGCCGAGCCTTCGGTTGCGAGCCTTCGGTTGCCGAGCCTTCGGTTGCCGAGCCTTCGGTTGCCGAGCCTTCGGTTGCCGAGCCTTCGGTTGACGAGCCTTGGGTTGACGAGCCTTCGATTACCGAGCCTTCGGTTGCCGAGCCTTCGGTTGCCGAGCCTTCGGTTGCCGAGCCTTCGGTTGACGAGCCTTGGGTTGCCGAGCCTTCGGTTGCCGAGCCTTGGGTTGCCGAGCCTTCGGTTGCCGAGCCTTCGGTTGCCGAGCCTTCGGTTGCCGAGCTTTCGGTTGCCGAGCTTTTGGTTGCCGAGCCTTGGGTTGCCGAGCCTTCGGTTGCCGAGTCCTCGGTGACGAGGTTCTGGGGTTCGAATTTTCGACGTCGACTTCTTGGTCTGGGATTTCCGGAGTGGGGTCCTCGGTGTGGAGGTTTCGGGTGTTGAGGTTTCGGTGTTGGGTCCTTCGTTGCCTTTTTTCGGGTGTCGAGCCCTCGGGTGTCGAGGTTTTCGGTATCGAGGTTTTGGGTGTCGAGGTTTCCGGTTTCGAGGTTTCCGTGTCGAGTTTACGGGTGTCGAGATTTCCGTGTCGAGTTTACGGGTGTCGAGATTTCGGGTGTCGAGATTTCGGGTGTCGAGGTTTCGGGTGTCGAGGTTTCCGGTGTCGAGGTTTCGGGTGTCGAATTTTCCATGTCGAATTTTCCATGTCGAGTTTTCGATCAGGAATTTTCGATGAGTAATTTGCGATGTTGAATTCTCGAGGTCGAATTTTTAAGGTCGAATTTTTGAGGTCGAATTTTTGATGTCGAATTTTCGATGTCGAATTTTGATGTCGAATTTTCGATGTCGAATTTTCGATGTCGAATTTTCGATGTCGAATTTTCGATGTCGGACTTTCGATGTCGGATTTTCAAGGTCGGATTTTCGACGTCGGATTTTCGATTTGGTGTATTCGGGTGTCGAGGTTTCGTTTCGGGTCTTCGTATGTGGGTCTTCGTGTGCCGAGTCTTCGGTTGTCGAGTCTTCGGTTGACGAGTCTTCGGTTGTCGAGTCTTCGGTTGTCGAGTCTTCGGTTGTCGAGTCTTCGGTAGTCGAGTCTTCGGTTGTCCATTCTTCGGTTGTCGAGTCTTCGGTTGTCGAGTCTTCGGTTGTCGAGCCTTCGGTTGTCGAGCCTTCGGTTGTCGAGCCTTCGGTTGCCGATCCTTCGGTTGCCGATCCTTCGGTTGCCGATCCTTCGGTTGCCGAGCCTTCGGTTTCCGAGCCTTCGGTTGCCAAGCGTTCGGTTGCCGAGCCTTCGGTTGCCGAGCCTTCGTTGCCGAGCCTTCGGTAGCCGAGCCTTCGGTTGCCGAGTCTTCGGTTGCCGAGTCTTCGGTTGCCCAGTCTTCGGTTGCCGAGTCTTCGGTTGCCGAGTCTTCGGCTGCCGAGCCTTCGGTTGCCGAGCCTTCGGTTGCCGAGCCTTCGGTTGCCGAGCCTTCGGTTGCCGAGCCTTCGGTTGCCGTGCCTTCGGTTGCCGAGCCTTCGGTTGCCGAGCCTTCGGTTGCCGAGCCTTCGGTTGCCGAGCGTTCGGTTGCCGAGCCTTCGGTCGCCGAGCCTTCGGTTGCCGAGTCTTCGGTTGCCCAGTCTTCGGTTGCCGAGTCCTCGGTGACTAGGTTCTGGGGTTCGAATTTTCGACGTCGAATTCTTGGTCTGGGATTTCCTGTGTGGGGTCCTCGGTGTGGAGGTTTCGGGCGTTGAGGTTTCGGTGTTGGGTCCTTCGTTTCCTTTTTTCGGGTGTCGACCCCTCGGGTGTCGAGGTTTCCGGTATCGAGGTTTTGGGTGTCGAGGTTTCCGGTTTCGAGGTATCCGTGTCGAGTTTACGGGTGTCGAGATTTCCGTGTCGAGTTTACGGGTGTCGAGAATTCGGGTGTCGAGGTTTTGGGTGTCGAGGTTTACGGTGTCAAGATTTCGGGTGTCGAATTTTCCATGTCGAATTTTCCATGTCGAGATTTCGATCAGGAATTTTCGATGAGGAATTTTCGATGTTGAATTCTCGAGGTCGAATTTTTGAGGTCGAATTTTTGAGGTCGAATTTTTGATGTCGAATTTTCGATGTATAGTTTTCGATGTCGAATTTTCGATGTCGAACTTTCGATGTCGGATTTTCGAGGTCGGATTTTCGATATCGGATTTTAAATTTGGTGTATTCGGGTGTCGAGGTTTCGTTTCGGGTCTTCGTGTGTGGGTCTTCGTGTGCCGAGTCTTCGGTTGTCGAGTCTTCGGTAGTTGAGTCTTCGGTTGTCCAGTCTTCGGTTGTCGAGCCTTCGGTTGTCGAGCCTTCGGTTGTCGAGCCTTCGGTTGTGGAGTCTTCGGTTGTCGAGTCTTCGGTTGTCGAGTCTTCGGTTGTCGAGCTTTCGGTTGTCGAGCCTTCGGTTGTCGAGCCTTCGTTTGCCGATCCTTCGGTTGCATAGCCTTCGGTTGCCGAGCCTTCGGTTGCCGAGCCTTCAGTTGCCGAGCCTTCGGTTGCCGAGCCTTCGGTTGCCGAGCCTTCGTTGCCGAGACTTCAGTTGCCGAGCCTTCGGTTGCCGAGTCTTCGGTTGCCGAGTCTTCGGTTGCCGAGTCTTCGGTTGCCGAGCTTACGGTTGCCGAGCCTTCGGTTGCCGAGCCTTCGGTTGCCGAGCCTTCGGTTGCCGAGTCTTCGGTTGCCGAGCCTTCGGTTGCCGAGCCTTCGGTTGTCGAGCCTTCGGTTGTAGAGCCTTCGGTTGTCGAGCCTTCGGTTGTCGAGCCTTCGGTTGTCGAGCCTTCGGTTGCCGAGCCTTCGGTTGCCGAGCCTTCGGTTGCCGAGCCTTCGGTTGCCGAGCCTTCGGTTGCCGAGTCTTCGGTTGCTGAGTCTTCGGTTTCCGAGTCTTCGGTTGCCGAGTCTTCGGTTGCCGAGTTTCGGTTGCCGAGTCTTCGGTTGCCGAGGCTTCGGTTGCCGAGCCTTCGGTTGCCGAGCCTTCGGTTGCCGTGCCTTCGGTTGCCGAGCCTTCGGTTGCCGAGCCTTCGGTTGCCGAGCCTTCGGTTGCCGAGCGTTCGGTTGCCGAGCCTTCGGTCGCCGAGCCTTCGGTTGCCGAGTCTTCGGTTGCCCAGTCTTCGGTTGCCGAGTCTTCGGTTGCCGAGTCCTCGGTGACGAGGTTCTGGGGTTCGAATTTTCGACGTCGAATTCTTGGTCTGGGATTTCCGGTGTGGGGTCCTCGGTGTGGAGGTTTCGGGCGTTGAGGTTTCGGTGTTGGGTCCTTCGTTTCCTTTTTTCGGGTGTCGACCCCTCGGGTGTCGAGGTTTCCGGTATCGAGGTTTTGGGTGTCGAGGTTTCCGGTTTCGAGGTATCCGTGTCGAGTTTACGGGTGTCGAGATTTCCGTGTCGAGTTTACGGGTGTCGAGAATTCGGGTGTCGAGGTTTTGGGTGTCGAGGTTTCCGGTGTCAAGATTTCGGGTGTGGAATTTTCCATGTCGAATTTTCCATTTCGAGATTTCGATCAGGAATTTTCGATGAGGAATTTTCGATGTTGAATTCTCGAGGTCGAATTTTTGAGGTCGAATTTTTGAGGTCGAATTTTTGAAGTCGAATTTTCGATGTATAGTTTTCGATGTCGAATTTTCGATGTCGAACTTTCGATGTCGGATTTTCGAGGTCGGATTTTCGATATCGGATTTTCCATTTGGTGTATTCGGGTGTCGAGGTTTCGTTTCGGGTCTTCGTGTGTGGGTCTTCGTGTGCCGAGTCTTCGGTTGTCGAGTCTTCGGTAGTCGAGTCTTCGGTTGTCCAGTCTTCGGTTGTCGAGCCTTCGGTTGTCGAGCCTTCGGTTGTCGAGCCTTCGGTTGTGGAGTCTTCGGTTGTCGAGTCTTCGGTTGTCGAGTCTTCGGTTGTCGAGCTTTCGGTTGTCGAGCCTTCGGTTGTCGAGCCTTCGTTTGCCGATCCTTCGGTTGCCGATCCTTCGGTTGCATAGCCTTCGGTTGCCGAGCCTTCGGTTGCCGAGCCTTCAGTTGCCGAGCCTTCGGTTGCCGAGCCTTCGGTTGCCGAGCCTTCGTTGCCGAGACTTCAGTTGCCGAGCCTTCGGTTGCCGAGTCTTCGGTTGCCGAGTCTTCGGTTGCCGAGTCTTCGGTTGCCGAGCTTACGGTTGCCGAGCCTTCGGTTGCCGAGCCTTCGTTTGCCGAGCCTTCGGTTGCCGAGTCTTCGGTTGCCGAGCCTTCGGTTGCCGAGCCTTCGGTTGTCGAGCCTTCGGTTGTAGAGCCTTCGGTTGTCGAGCCTTCGGTTGTCGAGCCTTCGGTTGTCGAGCCTTCGGTTGCCGAGCCTTCGGTTGCCGAGCCTTCGGTTGCCGAGCCTTCGGTTGCCGAGCCTTCGGTTGCCGAGTCTTCGGTTGCCGAGTCTTCGGTTGCCGAGTGTTCTGTTTCCGTGTCTTCGGTTGCCGAGTCTTCGGTTGCCGATCCTTCGGTTGCCGATCCTTCGGTTGCCGAGCCTTCGGTTGCCGAGCCTTCGGTTGCCGAGCCTTCGGTTGCCGAGCCTTCGGTTGCCGAGCCTTCGGTTGTCGAGTCTTCGGTTGTCGAGGCTTCGGTTGCCGAGGCTTCGGTTGTCGAGCCTTCGGTTGCCAATCCTTCGGTTGCCGAGCCTTCGGTTGCCGAGCCTTCGGTTGCCGAGCCTTCGGTTGCCGAGCCTTCGGTTTCCGAGCTTTCGGTTGTCGAGCCTTGGGTTGCCGAGCCTTGGGTTGCCGAGCCTTGGGTTGCCGAGCCTTCGGTTGCCGAGCCTTCGGTTGCCGAGCCTCCGGTTGCCGAGCCTGAGGTTGCCGAGCCTTCGGTAGCTGAGCCTTCGGTTGCCGAGCCTTCGGTTGCCGAGCCTTCGGTTGCCGACTCTTCGGTTGCCGATTCTTCGGTTGCCGAGTCTTCGGTTGCCGAGTCTTCGGTTGCCGAGTCTTCGGTTGCCGAGTCTTCGGTTGCCGAGCCTTCGGTTGCGAGCCTTCGGTTGCCGAGCCTTCGGTTGCCGAGCCTTCGGTTGCCGAGCCTTCGGTTGACGAGCCTTGGGTTGACGAGCCTTCGATTACCGAGCCTTCGGTTGCCGAGCCTTTGGTTGCCGAGCCTTCGGTTGCCGAGCCTTCGGTTGACGAGCCTTGGGTTGCCGAGCCTTCGGTTGCCGAGCCTTGGGTTGCCGAGCCTTCGGTTGCCGAGCCTTCGGTTGCCGAGCCTTCGGTTGCCGAGCTTTCGGTTGCCGAGCTTTTGGTTGCCGAGCCTTGGGTTGCCGAGCCTTCGGTTGCCGAGTCCTCGGTGACGAGGTTCTGGGGTTGGAATTTTCGACGTCGAATTCTTGGTCTGGGATTTCCGGAGTGGGGTCCTCGGTGTGGAGGTTTCGGGTGTTGAGGTTTCGGTGTTGGGTCCTTCGTTGCCTTTTTTCGGGTGTCGAGCCCTCGGGTGTCGAGGTTTTCGGTATCGAGGTTTTGGGTGTCGAGGTTTCCGGTTTCGAGGTTTCCGTGTCGAGTTTACGGGTGTCGAGATTTCCGTGTCGAGTTTACGGGTGTCGAGATTTCGGGTGTCGAGATTTCGGGTGTCGAGGTTTCGGGTGTCGAGGTTTCCGGTGTCGAGGTTTCGGGTGTCGAATTTTCCATGTCGAATTTTCCATGTCGAGTTTTCGATCAGGAATTTTCGATGAGTAATTTGCGATGTTGAATTCTCGAGGTCGAATTTATAAGGTCGAATTTTTGAGGTCGAATTTTTGATGTCGAATTTTCGATGTCGAATTTTGATGTCGAATTTTCGATGTCGAATTTTCGATGTCGAATTTTCGATGTCGAATTTTCGATGTCGGACTTTCGATGTCGGATTTTCAAGGTCGGATTTTCGACGTCGGATTTTCGATTTGGTGTATTCGGGTGTCGAGGTTTCGTTTCGGGTCTTCGTATGTGGGTCTTCGTGTGCCGAGTCTTCGGTTGTCGAGTCTTCGGTTGACGAGTCTTCGGTTGTCGAGTCTTCGGTTGTCGAGTCTTCGGTTGTCGAGTCTTCGGTAGTCGAGTCTTCGGTTGTCCATTCTTCGGTTGTCGAGTCTTCGGTTGTCGAGTCTTCGGTTGTCGAGCCTTCGGTTGTCGAGCCTTCGGTTGTCGAGCCTTCGGTTGCCGATCCTTCGGTTGCCGATCCTTCGGTTGCCGATCCTTCGGTTGCCGAGCCTTCGGTTTCCGAGCCTTCGGTTGCCAAGCGTTCGGTTGCCGAGCCTTCGGTTGCCGAGCCTTCGTTGCCGAGCCTTCGGTTGCCGAGCCTTCGGTTGCCGAGTCTTCGGTTGCCGAGTCTTCGGTTGCCGAGTCTTCGGTTGCCCAGTCTTCGGTTGCCGAGTCTTCGGTTGCCGAGTCTTCGGCTGCCGAGCCTTCGGTTGCCGAGCCTTCGGTTGCCGAGCCTTCGGTTGCCGAGCCTTCGGTTGCCGAGCCTTCGGTTGCCGAACCTTCGGTTGCCGAACCTTCGGTTGCCGAGCCTTCGGTTGCCCAGCCTTCGGTTGCCGAGTCTTCGGTTGCCGAGCCTTCGGTTGCCGAGTCTTCGGTTGCCGAGTCTTCGGTTACCGAGTCTTCGGTTGCCGAGCCTTCGGTTGCCGAGCCTTCGGTTGCCGAGTCTTCGGTTGCCGAGTCTTCGGTTGCCGAGTCTTCGGTTGCCGAGTCTTCGGTTGCCGATTCCTTGGTGACGAGGTTCCGGGGTTCGAATTTTCGACGTCAGTAGTTAAGGTCCCGGATTAAACGGTTGGATTAACGATAATCCTGCCGCTAGGTGGCGCCACCGTCGCGTTAATCCGCGGATTAACGCCACGGCGGGCAATTTGAAAAACTGGCAGGACACCGTTTGAATCCAACCGTTTAATCCGGGACCTTTTTTTATTTATTTATTGAATGTGTTACACAGAGTGGTACAAATATATTGAATAATGGAATACATAATGAATACATATAATAGAGATACAATATACATGACGTTACACACTTGGAATACATAGATACACAATGTTTTTTGCTGATTATACACTACACACAATAAGATTGCATTAGCAATGTAGTTTTTTGAGTTTATATACACTAGTTTTTTACCCTTTGTCACTGGGCACATAGAATTACTTTGAAATGTGTGGTGACGGAGAGGTTGGCAAATTGTACGTCTTCGTCGCTGTCGCTGCCGCCGCTGCTGCTGCTGCTTTGGATGGAAAACTGAGGAGGTTCTTCAATGGGGTTTGTGATACAGGTAACATGAAGGTGATGAAAGTTGCTGTTAGCCTGGATGGTGGGGACGGCGATGGCAAACTCGTCCATGTAGCCGGCAGAAAAGCATCCGGCGGATGTGACGTTGATGTCTAGAGCGGGGTTTTGGTTTGTACCGAAATAGAGGGTACATCGAGCATCCTGGCCGAGCTGCATGGCCTTGGAAGGGAGGCACTTGACGTGAATGGCAGTGGCATTGTTGCAGGATAGTTTAATGGTGACTTGTTTATGTTCACCGAAAAAGGAAATGTCGGTGGAGAGGAAAGATACTTGGGTAAACTTTCCGGTGCTGGAGAGTTGTGGTAGAAAGAGGAATTTTAGGTATAAGTTGTTACCAACGTTGATGGGATCGATTTCACACGCCATGTAGAGGATTAGTGGTGTTGGATGATTTAGGCACGATGACGAGGATGTGTTTGTTTTTTCCTTTGCCTAGAGGTTGTTTCCCTTGGTAGGTTAAGACAAACTTGATGGTGTTGAGGGTTTTGACGGTGTTTGGCGTCACCCGTCCGTATCGAGCAGGGAGAAACACTTCGGTGTCGTTGTCTAACTGTGCGATGAGTCTGTTTCCATGAACAGTAGAAATAGATCTGAAGCCGAGGACGTCGTACGTGTGGTTGACTTGTATGTCAGATAAGCCGAGGATGTCAGGGCTATTGGAGAGTTGCTCTAGTTCACGAAGTGCTTGTTGAATGGACGTCATTGCACTGGTAACAGTTTTTTATAAACGGAGCCGGTCCGTCGATGTGAGTTCTGTGATGTGGTTGGTTGTAATGCTTGTAACACCTACGGTATGGAGCGCAGATGTTTCTAGCTTGAGGAGAAAGGTGTTGCCACACGATGTCAACGTCAGCAGGAGGGTATCGAGCAAAGATGGCGATACCGTGTTGTACGATCAAATGTCGTTCGCTGCGCAGTAGACACTCTAGGCGCTGGCTGTTGTGAATATATTTGAAAAGGACAGGTAAACAGCCGCAAGTCATGTACGGCGTCTTTTAGCGTACCTGTGCAGAAACTCCTCTATGTGTTGAGTAAGTTTGGAGAGGTCTTCGTAGAACCCCAGCTGACACCTGGTGCAGAGACGGGTGTGATGTTGGCGCACTGAGCAACGGCAGGAGGAATGAAAGCAGAAGGAGCAGTGTAACTTGGGACACGGCTCGCCTGACATACCACGACGAAAGCCACTGAGGGTGTGAGGAGCAGACCGGATGCAGATAGATAATATATAGTGTAGGTGCAGGAAGTGGAACATCCGCAGGAAACCACATGCGTGATAAAAGGGCACTAATTAGAGTGTGCAGGAAGTTGAACATCCGGTGAGAACCCAGATGTGGCAGAAATGGCGCGTGCAACAGGCAGAGACACTGATAAGCCTTAGGAATGCTGATCTTGCAGGAGAAGTTGAAAATGTGGTTTTAAATAATGTTCCATTTCCAAGTAGGTTCTAAAGTTGGCGCACTTTATGTACTTGGTAAAATGAGAAAAGTTCATGGCGTCAAAGGCCGTATTGGAAGCATGCGTGTGAAGCATATACTTGTAATATGCCATAATTTGGTTTTGCACGTCTTTTTGTTCTTTGCTTTTGTGATAGATGATGTCTGTGACGATGCGCATGAGTTTTTCGAAGGCACTATACTCATGCATGCTTAACGTTACTGAGACACTCTGATGGTTGTGGAACACTATTTTAAGAGCTCCAAAAACACGTCTAAACATTATGGAGAGGTTTGCACTGAGCTGATAGTGTTCAAGGTGACATTTAGGATCGTGGAGACGCCGACGAATGAGAGGTTTATCTTGCAAAAGCTTTTGCCACTCGTTGGAACCAAGGACCACGGCGTTGCGCTGCCCACATTTAGCGATGCTGACCACCAGTTTGTAAGGCGTAACAGGCGAAAATCCCACGCAGACGAATTTGGTCTGCGTAGCGTTAAGAAAGTAGATGTCTGACAGCGGTCCCACGACGGGTGTGACGATGTTTGGTTGCTCTGGAGAGGACTGCTCTGCGATGCTCATGTCCAGCTTTTTGCGGACCTTGGGTATTTTTGGTGGCGTGTGGAGCCCAGCGGTACTGAAACATGAATAAAAAACACGGTAAAACAACTAAGTGTGCGAGGAATGCAAGCCCAAAACAAACGTAGATAAAAAAATATTTAAAAAAAAGAAAAAAAAAAGGAAAAAAGACACGTACCTGCGCGGCGGCGTGTGCTCCTCACGACTCATGTTGCACTGTCGCCTGCAGACGATGTTTGGTTGCTCTGGAGAGGACTGCTCTGCGATGCTCATGTCCAGCTTTTTGCGGACCTTGGGTATTTTTGGTGGCGTGTGGAGCCCAGCGGTACTGAAACAAGAATAAAAAACACGGTAAAACAACTAAGTTTGCGAGGAATGCAAGCCCAAAAACAAACGTAGATAAAAATATTAAAAAAAGAAAAAAGAAAAGAAAAAAAAAAGACTCGTACCTGCGCGGTGACGTGTGCTCCTGACGACTCATGTTGCACTGTGGCGAGCAGAAGGCCTCTGCGAGGTTATATGAGCCGAAGTGCGTTCTAAAACATAAAAAAGTAGAGTTACAACCGATAACACAGTGACGTCATGAATATGGCAGCAAACAAAATAAATATGGCGTACCTACCTGCAAAGGTTGGCAGGTCTGGTGAGGATTTGTGCACCCTGCGAGGCAAACATGTTTGTACGTGTTTGCAATGACGTTATCGTTGTGTTTGTAATCAGTGACGTGAAATTTTGAAAAAAAGGATGGCGGAGATTGGCCGGAGCAGCGATGAGATAAGTAAGCAATGACGTAATGACCGCATGTTGTGCTGTCGTTACCTTGCAGCCTTCTGGCATTGTGTGACCAATTGCGGCCACATGCCCTGTTCATAAACTTTACAAAATAAGGAGAGAGGGGACTGAGGCCGTAACTGTCAAAATATTCTCCGCGTCCGTTGTTTGCGACGAAAATGCAGACCCAATGTTTTCCTGGTTTTCTGATGGGATCGGTGTTGGCCACCAATGCAAAGGGGCGCTTGTGCGGTATTGCGGGTAGTTGATCGCAGGCGAAAGCGCCTAAAAAGCAGGGGCGGGTACATGGACACTTAGACAAAAACCGTTCAATTTGAAAGGTATTCATGATACTAGAATGGATCTATTGGCATCGATTTCTATGCTACGGTGTATTTCTGCCAGTACGAGAAGAATGACAGGTTCTGGCAACTGTTTAGCGAACCCGATACTTATAGACACCGTGCCGTGGCGCTGTCCAGTGATGTAAGATTGATTGGCACTCATATCGGCAGTGAGATCGAAAGCCATGATGGTGTACCCGTGTGGATAGTCAGACCTTGAAATGGAATGCCCCTCGTCCCCGAAATGAATTCCGAGGCCATCTTGGAGAGTATGAAAGCACTGCATAAAGTGTCCATTTTCAAAATTGGGCTGTATAGGCTGAGAGGGAAAAGGCTGACCGCTGACGTACATTTGAAAAGAATTCATGTTAAAGTGTTGCATATTATATGGGTTGGTGGCGACATTGCCGTTGTAGGCCTTGTCTGTGACCATGGCTACCACCACTCTTCGAGGAATTTGGCCTATGAATACGTCATTAAACGTCATGGCACTGGAGCCCTTAGGAATGCTGAGGGCGTGAAAGCTGACGTCCTTGAGATGATACTTGGCATTGCTGTTGGCTAGCACGGCCTGATGCGCAATTTTTATGGTGGGTGACGGCCTAACGGCCTTGAGATGTAGCGTAGCCGATTGAATTTCAGTGTACCCTTTAAAATCTGCTTTATCGCTGAACAGATGAAACTGTGGTGAGGAGGGAGTGAGTTTGATGGTAACGCTGACATTGTTGAGAAGTAGGTTTTCCTGTCTGAACAGGGCATTGGACAGACACCCCATGAGTTGTACAACTTGACTGCCCTTGGTATATCCATGGCGCCACAGAAACCCCTGATTGGCAACAAACGTGTCCATGATTGCGGCCGTGTCCTTTTTCCATAGCGAGGACTCCAGCCTGGTGTTCATGGCATCTTTGGAGTAGTTGAGCAACGTTTCCAGATAGGTTCTATAGGGATAACCGGGCTGTGGCATGGAAACGATGACATTGTTGAGTGACACTTCTACCTGCTGAAACAGGGAATTGAGAGCATTGTTGACAAAGGTGACGTTGTCCTCTGCTCTTGTTTCATTGCCTTCGGCATCTACAATGCGCACGAACATTTCGAGCACGACATACGTCATATCCAGGTAATCGTCAGCATTTCCGGAATAATGAAAGGTGATGGGAGCGTTTTTCATGAGCGTATTTTGTGGGTTAAGGGATACGAACCGATACTCTTCCACGTTCATTTGAACGGGAAGATCTCTAAAGAGGTCCAGTTCGGAGCTCATATGCACGGCCGCTTCGGTCATTATGAAAATATGTCTTGTACCTTTCGTCTAGCGAGTCTGGTCTTAGACTGCTTGTTTTTCAATACTTTTGTGCGTTTTATGCGTCTCAGTCGCTTTATGCCAGAGCCTAGCATGGAATCGATTTTTTCGTCTGCTTTTCGTTTAAGATTGGACCCCGCCTCTTTGAGTCGCATTTTTAGTGATTCTTTGGGCGCTACACCGGAAGTGGCAACGTCGGCGAGCACGTTTGCTCCCACCTTGAAGGCCTCTTTTCCGACTGTCTTAGCGCCGCTCTTGAGAAACGGAAGCAGCTTTCTAAAAATGCCACCGAGGGCAGAAAAGAGACCGCTCCCTCTCTGGTATCGCTTGCCTCTATACACGATGAAATTATAGTCGTCAAGGGTGCCACCCGCCTGATTGAGGTAGTATTGCGTAACGGTGTGCACATCCATCACTGCTGCTTGGGACGGAACGATAGTACTATAGTAGAGGAAAATCCGTCAGCAAATGGCAGCAAATCACCGTATCCGTTTCTTAAATCTATGTTGACAATTTTAAAATCTTGCTGTACCAAGGGCACCCAATTGAGAGGAAAAAACGACTTTTCGTCGCACATGTACGTGTTGTTGCTTTTTTCGTATTCCACCGAGACGCTTTCGATGACCTGCACAAACGAGTCGCCCACTATTTGCGGCACGACTAGATTGCAATAGATAAACATTTCGTATGGAAACCCCATATATGGATCTACGGGGTGTTTTGCGGTCTGTAGGGTTACGACATTAGTATAGGGTTCGAATCCCAACATTTTGGCTAGAGATGGGGACAACATTAAGGCGTGAATAAAATGAATGTTTTTGGACTTTGCCGTCGTTGCCGTAGGCGTCGCTGATGTTGAGGGTTGTGTCACAGGGATTGGGGGCTTCGATGTTGCGGGTTGCGGCGTTGCCGGCGTAGGGGGTTTTGAGGTCGCTGGTGTTGCGGGTTGCGTCACAGGTGGCTTTGCAGGCGTCACAGGCGTGGAAGGTTTGGGCGGTTTTGGTTTCGGTTTCGGTTTAGCGGACACCCTAGGAGCGTCGTGCAGTGGCTGATCGTCCACATATTCAATTTCGCTAGGGGTGGGTAGCACCCCAAAGGGTAGAACGTTTTCGACAAAATCATTGAATGGAATATCGTGCCTTTGTATGGGGTGCGTGACGTCACCATTGATGTTGACTACTTTTCTGCTCTCGTCGTATAGAAAGAAGTCTTTCACTTCCAAATAGGAGTGTATGACGGCATTGACGCTGTTGACTAGATCTCTAGCATTGTGCACGATGGCCTGTGGCATTTGCAAGCTGAATTTAGAGGACGTGGGTTTGCGAGTCAGGGTATACTTGGTGCCTATGATGTGACCGTCCTCCCTGGCCACATTGTAAAATTTGACCGGGTACCTAACCTTTTGCAGGGCCACTTCCCACTCGCCCTGCAGCACTATTCTCTCGGGCAATATGTTTGAAAATTTGGAAGTGGTGTTGTCCGTGAAATGATCCATGGACGCATTGCTCACCAGGGTGAGAGTGAAGGGCTTTGTTCGAATCATACCGGCTCAAGCGTGGAAGCCAGGACCCACGAATTAAACTTTGCTGGGTAGCCCTTCCACTTGACCAAAACTTGTTTGTTGCGGCCGCGGCCTTTAGTTTGCAGTATTTTTTCAATTTTGTACGTTTCCGGCAGAGCCACTTTTTGCAGCTCCTCTGCGTAGAATATGCCGTCAATGTCCTCTCCGGCGAGATCCTTGAGCTTATATACCGCCGGAGCACCCTGTATCACTTTGCAAATTTGAAAAATTTCGTCCGTCCAATTTTGCTCGTACCCCTTGTCGAACTTCATTTTCTCCTTGGATATGCGCACGTGATCGCCCACGACAAATTTCGACGGTCTCTTTTTCGGTAATTTTCTGTCGCCATACAGGTTGTCGTAGACTTGTGCAATGTTGGACTCGTTCACGTCTTTCGGCGTCATTTTAATAGACCTGTGATAAGAGCTGTTGTATGACTTGATAAGAGCCGGAAGTACGTCCACGTATCTGTACTCATTTTTGTGTGTAAAATACCGCCACATTTTGGTCTTTAAGGTGCGATTAAAACGTTCCACTACGCTAGCCTTGACGTTATTTTTTGTGGTATAATGCTGTACGTCGTATTTTTTTAGAAAATTGCGAAAAGTTTTGTTGGTGAACTCTGTACCCTTGTCCGTTTGCAAAACCCTGGGAACGCGTTCGGCAAAAATGGACCGAAACGCCTGTGCCACCTCCTGCCCTAATTTGGTTTTAAGGGGCACTGCCCACGCATATTTTGAAAACACGTCAATCACGGTAAGAATGTACGCGTACGGTTCGTTGTATTTTTTAATGGCGGACATCACGTTCAAATCGGCCTCCCACAAGTCGTCCATATTGGTCACGTGATAGTATCTGGTGGTGAAACGCTTTCTCACCGGTTTGTGATACGTGTAACTGTCCTGAGTTCGAAGAAAGGACTTAATTTTGTCGGTGGACACACCCGTAGCCTTACGAAGTGCGTTCGCGGTACCAAAACCTGCAAAGTGCTCCGGATTTTCGTAATATTTTCGTAGCAGCTTCCATTCCTTCATGCTTTACTTATACAGCGGCTGCCACTTTCGCATGCGAAAGTTATAGGACGAGCTGGGTCTCTTTAGTTTTTTAGGGGTCAAGGGATTGACCTTGACGTTTTTATGGGGGGATAGAGGGTTGACCTTCACGGTGCGCTGTGGTTCCTCTTTGATGACCGCGACGTCTTCGTACGCGTCGTTGTCGTTATCGTCGTCGTCCTTTTGCATGTACGGTTTTTTGACTTGTGCCACTAGATCTAAATAATTTTCCAATTTATATTTCATAAGACGCCATTTTTCGGGAGCAGACAGCTTGGCTCGCTGCACGCTGGCCATTTGTTTCACCAAGTTGGCTATCGTCTTGTCAATGACGTGAAGCTTATTTAGAGTTTTTGGCTGCGGAGCCACTACGATTTGCTTGGCATACTTCATCATACAAATTTGGACACGAGCGCACTACCCAGAGACGCTAGAACCGGAAGCAGAAATGCCGGTAAGAACCCCCCTTTTTGAACCAATATTTTTTTCTTTTTCTTTAGCGACAGCTTTTTGTCCACTAACCTTCTCCAACACTTTTTATGCTTTTTTAAGCGATTAACACATTTGGTGGACAGAGGCACGTTACCTCTGCATACGTTAAGCATGCATTCCGAAATGGCCTTCACCAGTTCCGGACTGGCCTCTTTAAGCATCTTTTTGCGCGCGGCGGGCTTGGCCTTGGCTATTAAGGCCAGATTTCCGTGCTGCCTCGCTATCAGTGGGCTACTCAGTGTCGCAATGCTCAACCTTCCTCTAGCCATGTTTGCAAGCGAATGAAACCACGTTCATTTTTAGCCCTTTATTTAACATTGCTGGGCACAAAATAGGAAAGCGTTTCTCCTGGTAGCACGCCGGTTCGATACCTGTACGCGTCGGGCGTGTACTGCGTGCAGTCCAGCACCAAATATCCGTGCGGTCGCTGTGTAGCCGTTTCAAAGGCCTCCAAGAGAAACCTGGAGTTTCTGGGTTCGATTTGTTGACACAGCCTGTCCACCTGCATTTTGTCTCTGTTGTTTTTAAAGGCAACAATGTAGTTGGCATTCAGCGATATGGTTCTAAATTTATTACCCTGAGGAAATACATTTTGCAGTATGTATATGATTCCGAAACGCTTGTGATGCGAATCTCTGGTAAAGAAATTGGATACATTTAAGCAGTTCGATTCATACATGAGATCATCCAGTATGACCAAGTAGTTTTCTCCCACCGCGCTCACATCCGGAACACCGGCGTGCGTTTCGCAGCGCAAGGGAAAGCGCTCTAATGTGGGAGTGTATTCGGGAGGGTGACACCACAACACTTTTTTGGGCACGTGATCAAACATGTTGGGGGCGTTGCGCAATAGAGTTTTTACAAAAGTAGATTTTCCGCACCGCGACGGTCCCGCAACGAGCATGGTACAGGGAAACGTAAATTGCCTTAGCTTTTCAGGCTTCATGGTGTTTCTATGGTGACATAATGGATACTGATGGGTGGCTGTGCTCCATGCTGGCATTTATCTGGGTCGTTTATACCCGTAGGGGTAGGAGTCATAGCCGTCAACGTGCACGCGCTTGTTCACCACCATTCGAAAAGTTTTTACGCTCGGTTCGGTGACCACGGTCCACTCGGGCTTTCTCGAGATCTGAGTTCCCTGCAGCGTGACGACTTTGGACTGGTCTCCAAGCACGACGTCGCAAAGGACGTCGGCGTTCACGCGCTGCAGGTTCCCCGAATTCAGCGTAATGCCCTTGACCTTGCACACCGAGTAAGTCTGCTGCGACTCGGGGCACTTGATTTCCAGGCAATAGCTCTTGGGCCCGGTGGACGCGAAACGGGAGATGTACGCGCCCTTGCCGTACTTCTCCAGCTCGTCCGTCATGTCGCCCAAAAACGCTCCCAGGGACGGGGTCCATTCTTCGGGCTTTCGCGTGGCGATGACGGAGTCGGTGTCGAAGTAGCACACGCGCTCACCCAGTTTTCTCAGATACGAGTAAAGCTCGAGCCGCGCGTGCGCCGTGGTGTAGGCCGCAATCACCACGTTGGTGGTGGGATTGACCTTGGGACAGTGCTCCCCGTACCGCCACACCACGTACATGGCGTCATCGGCAACGGGCACGTAGGACTGAACCTCCACTGCGGGGTCGTTGAGCAACTCGAGCATTCTCGAGTACTCGTTTACCAGCTCGCAAGTCGGCAGATTGTCCCTCTGCCCGTACTTGCCCCAAAAGGAGTTGAGCATTAGCTTTGCGAGCTCTCGCCTACCGGGATTGGGCTCGATGGCGTCGGGGTTGAGCGCAACGCCTTCTCTCTCTAAAAACTGCTTGACGTACTGCTGCTTCTTGGCAGGCGTGTCGCAGTCGGAGGGCCAACCGGAAGCCTCGGTCTTGATCTTGAGAAACTGGTTGACGTAGTCCTCGAAGAGCCCCTTTTGGCCGGTCCTGGGTTCGTATCGCACCATGTCGTATTCCCATATTTCAAACACGTCCACGACGCGATACCCCTCCTGCAGCGCCACCTTCACTTCGTCCAGCACCCAGGTTCCCCACAACAGCCTCTCGGCGTCACCGTGCTGGCAGTCCTGCTGGTTTTCTGCCTCTGCGCATGCGCGGCAAAGCGGAAACACCAGCTTACCGTTCACGCGCACCGGAAGAACCGGGTGGTACAGTCTTTCCGGTGGTAGCACGGTGCACTTGATGAGACCACCCTGTAGGTCTTCCAATTTTGGAAAGTCGTCCAAGTGGATTTTGGGGTGGCCCACGGGGTAGGGCTTGGTCTTGTTGACAAAGGGGTATAGGCTGCACACGTCGTAATAAAACATGGTCACGTTACCAGATGTCTTGCAGTAAGTCTTCGTGCAGTTGGTGCGCCCGCCATAAAAGGCGTCTCTTGGATTCAGAGGCTCGGGCACCGGAAACGACTTTACAAAGGCGGCCAATTGGCCGTTGCTCTTCACCATGGCATTAAAGTCGCATTCCCACATCTGAATGACGTCATAGCCGGCGTCTCTCAGCATCTTGGTCACCCTCTGCGTACTTTCGTACCTGGAGGCCATGGTCTCCTTGCCCGTGCTGTACAGCACGGCGTCGCGATTGGGAAAACAACGAGGGCAAGCGTGATGCCAGCAACCCTCGAATTGATACAGGGTGTTGGGCGCCCTGTATCCGTCCACCCTGTGCCCGAGAATTTTGACCTCTCTTCCCCTGAGAGCATACTCAATTCTCACGCCTTGCTGCTGCTCTACCCAGGACAGCCAAATGTTGGCAATGCGTGATTGCTTGTCAGCCAAGCGGTACCCACCTGCGGGTATCAGCGCAAGGGTATTTTTGGGCATGAATCGCTTTCTATACACGTTCATGCACGCCTGCGCAATGGTCACGCACTCTCTGAACGGATCGATGGCATTTTCGTTAAAAAATTCTCTCCTAAATTTGCACACTCCCTGGCTTAGGAGAAAGACGTCCATTTTGCAGTACTTGACCATTTCGTCTTTCAGTCGAAACACGTACTGCTGTGACGCCATTTTGTCGTGCCATTGCTCGAAGACCTTTCGAGCCTCCGCGAACATGCCTTCCGGACAAAAATATTTTTTATCCGGCAAGGGGCCCACGTATTTTTGGTTTTCTTTAGTATTAAAAAGATAGGGAAAGTACCCTTTGCTTTGCTCCAGCTGAAAGGTTTTCGGAAAGCGGGACAGCGGCATTGGAATGAAGTTTAGCGAGTCGATAAAGGTAACATTGCCATACTTTATTCTGTATATCTTTGTGCCGGTCATAATCAGTTCGGGTGTCCAGTGAAGTTGGCTGACCATGTGCTGCAATATAAAGTGGCCATCATAGGATCTCATGTTGTGAGCGATAACCACAACGTCACTGTGTTGATAGGCCGGCCGCGTGACGTGTTGCAGCAGTTGCGTCACGGGCTGCTTATCAAACACCCATTCCTTCACGCCACACTGAGGTCTGGGGTACGGTGGCTCGTTCCACCATCCGCAGGCTGCAGACCGTGCAGAATAGGGCGCTTAGGATGATCTACGGTACCGATCGTAGGTTTCCATCACACATCCTTCACACTCATTCCGGCATCCCATACATTGTGGACGTAGTGCGGGACAGGACTCGCACAATGTATGACAAACTCATACCTCACCCAAACCAGCTGGTGAACAGCCTGGGGCAATATGACCATCGCCTCCCTAGGCGGAGACAGAGCTACCGTCTGCCCAAGGACGCCCTTGGCTGGTAGGTACCGCTTTGCCTTCATCATCCTCCACACCTATCACCTATTCCCCTCGGTTTCCTGTCACTGGCACTGCATTGCTCGCCGGCCAAGGCTGACGAAGTAAGCAGTAGGGAAATGGTCGCTTGGATGGCTAGACATCCAAGATCCGACAGATCCCGCCGCCAGTGACAACACAGGAACCCACCCTGCACCATCAGACATACAAAGACAAAAAAGCCTGTTACATATACCAACCTATACCACCACACGGGTAAATCCGTATTTAAACGGATAGGTACCGTGGCCACCTTACCACCCGCCTGGGTTAACCCAGACGACTTGTACTCACTCCTGGACTCCTGGACTCCTGGACGCCACACTGCGTGCAGTACGTCATCTTCTGACGTTCGTCAATGCACACAGGGCATGCCTGATACAGCACGCAGAGGTTAGGAACATGCTCGTAAGTGTTCGCTTTTCCCTGTATGGGAGTGTTTTGCGTGCACTCGAAGTCTATAAACATAAAAATAAAATTATTTTTCCTGTTTTGAGCACAGTACGGCTGAATGTAACACAAGTGGTTGGCATTCACGTGCTTCTTGCAGTGACTGCAAAACACTTCCCCGCACTGGTGTGGGGTTTTTCTGTGCCTCAAGTTCACCAGTGTGTTGCAGCAGGGGCAAACGTTTTCCATGTCACACACAGATATGCCCTTAGGGTAGAAAACACCCTTCTTTGTGTGGTTATCAAAGCACGACTGTCCCTTAAAATCGCGACAGCACGCGTCACAGCGTATGTAGCGCTGTCCGTTAGCTTCGCAGTACTGGTGGCACTTTACGCACTTGTCCTGGCATCGATGATACTCCTTTTTATGCGACGATACCTTCCCACATTCCCTACAATAATATCTGCACTTAAAAGCAGCGTGCACGTTCACTATAGCGTTGCAATGGCCGTCGTGCAATAGAACATCGATGTGCTTTTTGCCCCGCTTATTAGACTTGTACAGTAGGTTTTTGCCAGTATGGTCAGCAAATACCGTAATGGCATATTCTTGTAACATATCGTCAAACAGCTTTATATCTTCCACAGTGTACTTGCCATCGGTCTTGCCTATTCCCTCGGAAAGCGCTATAGCCTTTTGTCTTTGTAAAAAGTCAAAACGTCGCAGTGAATTGTAGTTAACGTCTGCGTCCAGTTTCGCCTTGCACACCACAATAGCCCTTGGTATGCACAGGCTGTCCTTGTTGACTATTTCAATAATGCCTTTGTTGCGTCTGCAGTCTTCACAGGGTCTATGGCAAGACCCTGTAACGTCTTTGGTCCACACACAAGTCACTTTTAGCGGTCCACCCATCAAAAATTCGGCATTGCTTTGCATTACCTTTTCAATGCTTTTCAAAACGGCCTCCGAATTCACCTGATCGACACGTCTCACGCTCATGTTAAAAGGTTTAGAGGGGTTGTTTGGGTCAGATATGGATATCCCCATGTACCCGGATTCGTTTCCCAACACATTTTGTTTCACATAGCTAATTAAATTTTCAAACATGGTAACCACCCAGTGATTTGGGTCTACATTTTCAGGCATTGCGGACACTACAATGTCTGTTTCGGAATATCCCGAATATAGCTTTTTCACCGTTCTATCTCTCTCGTCAATAATTTCAAAAGTGGGCTGCAAGGTAGAGTCATTACTTACCGTATTCTGCATGCTGTCTGCTTTTTTAGAGTTGTCTATAACCTGTATACTCTTTGTGTATGCTTCAATGATCACACACACAACTATAGTTACTGCAATACCTTTTATTTGAAAACTACAATTATCGCAATAAAGGTTATGTACTACGGTAATTATATGATTATAGCAATATATTATGTTCAATATTTTTCACAAAGTTATTGCCTAACTTCGCGAGCACTATCGCACTTGGACACGCTGTTTATCGCTGGGTCTTTTTATACCAGTGTTATCGCAACCGCAACTTCCTGTTCTAAGGCAGTTCGTTACAGGAAATCATTAGCACTCAACCGCTTATCATTCCGCAACATTCGCTCTGGTGGCACATTGTTAAAAATTCCAAGGCGCACATTTTCCGGCCTTTAATTATTTTCCGGTATTTTAATATTAAATGTCACACCACATCATCCGCTCACACGCTACATTTAAAACCAAAGTCCTATCGCATCCGCCCAGTTGTTTGCCATTTCAATTATCAACCACTTATCATACCGCAACCTCCGCTTTACTGCTAGAAGTTTTAAATGTTCCCACGCACCATTTAACCGCACTTTAATTTTCTTTAGTATTTAATACTGTTTATCATTCCGCAGCATCCGTTCTGATAATCGATGTACACAATTTAAAGCTTATCGTATCGCACCACGTATCCGTTGTATATCGTACTTTTTACAGCGTATTTTATATATAGTTGCGTTTTTGAGCTGTCATCACACACAGTTGTCCTCAGTACCCCCTGTTGGTCAGCATGCAGCGTTTTACTGTTACAGTCACTACCACCATTACTGTGGAAAGTCCTTTTTTTTTTGGTAGTAACCATCAGCAGCCATTCTACCCTACACCAACACAGCATCATCATCAGTACTACGCATTAGAGCATTATAACCTGGCTCATACATATACCGCACAGCAGCCACCATATGTTCAACACCAGAATCATCAAGAGCAACAACAGCAGCAGCAACAGCAGCAGCAACAGCAGCAGCAACAGCAGCAGCAACCGCAGCCGTATGATCATGCTCAGCACATTCTAACTAATAGCACGGGCCCTGATTCACAGCTTCTAAACAGATTCTTAGAATCTGCGCAACATCACCCAGTGGCACCCTATTCTGCATCATCGGAGATATACACCTACCAAAGTGCTTCTGCATCGCAATACAGCAACTCCAGTTACCATCAGAGTTCACACCAGCAGCAATACATTTCATCGCCGTCGCGCTCACCATCAAACTTTGTGTGCTCTACACCATTATCATCTCCATCAGGTTTACAGATACTTTGTCGCTGCGCAGCAGCTCTTCAAAACAACCCGTTTGCAGATCAGCCTTCATGTGCGCAGCCACCATTATCTGCATCTAATATTGTTCAACCGCCTTCTGAGCAACCACCAAAATCTCCCTCTGTGATTGTACTCTCCAGTAACTGTTCACCTGAATCATCATCATCGCCTGCAGTGAGGTTGTGTGGTAACCGTTCTTCATCTTCTCCCCAGCAGCAGCATCAGCAGCAGCAGCACAACTCCTACGCATCTATTGCACAGGTACTGTCTTGCTCCAAAAGTGATTTTGTACACACACCTGTATCTCCGTCCTACCCACCCCCATCTTCACATTCCTCACCCGCATTATTTCAATCCCCCGTTTCCGGTGTTGCACCGCTCTCTTCTTCTTCCTCCTCTTCTTCATCGGCTAAAACATCCCTTCGTTCCGTACGTCGTCAGCTCTTTAACGACGACCTTAACCTACAGTTTTTAAATATCCCCATCAACCCCAACCATTCATACCTACCACCCCTACCTCCTCTTGTTCCTCTAACTTCATCTGCAAAGAAACGTTTTGCCAAACGCACCAGAAGAGTATCTCCCTATCACTGAAGTGCCAGTGTTGCGTGAGAAGCAAGTTCTATTTTTTTTAGTTGTAACCATTATATATGCTTATATTTTTGTACTTTAGTGTTTGTTTATCTGTGTATATTGTGTAGTATTTTGCCATACATAGTGCAGAAGTTTTTTTTTATTACTTATTTTTTGCTTCATGTCTACCAACAGCTACTATTGTACTCATTGTAATACGCCTCGACACTCACATCAGCATTATTTATGCTGTACATGGAAGCCATACACTGTATGGTATTCCACAGTAAAAGAGCACCCGCATCGTTATAGTCCCTTATGCTTATATTGTCAAGCTCAACGAACGTGTATTTTGTACAGCTTGCCAAACCCATTTGCGCACATTTCTCAACACTATCACCATTACACTTGTACTCGTTGTTCTAATACAATTGCTGTTAATTTTGCCTATACTCATGAATCGCTGCCCAAAGTGTAACGATTGGTTTTGCCCTGACTACCGTAAGTGGATGGCTGAACGTAAACCCTATATCACTAACGATGCCACTCTAAATGTATTCTTAACACAATATGTCCATGATGAACTTATTAACATTTTTACACAACCCAACACACGATACTACCCAAGGTGTCTCATGTGTCAGGCCTATAGGGCTTGCATTGTTAATTCTATACCTAACCCATATCAACACTTGCGCACTTACGTTTGCAAATGTCACCATAGTTCTTTTCAAATATATCTGTGTCCTGGATAAAAAGGTACCTTTCACGTGTTGTGATACACTTAAGTCACTTTTTGCGCAAAATGCATTGCATTGCATACATTTCAAAATTTTTTCCCTATGCATCTATGTTTTTTGTATTATATTACTGTAACCTTTATGTATATATTGTTTTGTTATACTACATGCTATATTGTACAACTTTTTTTTTCAAATACATTTTACAATGCTTCTAGTATAACTCACATTTGTGCGTTTTTATTTATATGTATATACCCATCACTGACCTATATAGGGCATCCTCACTTCTATTTCCCATAGAATACCATTATATTTCATATAGACAAAAACAAACAAAAAAAGAAAAGAGACACATTCCTAAAACGCTTCCGCTTCCAGCATCATATACCTTCTTTTACATGTAGCGGTGTGCAGGACTGTATATCCTTCTGCAGCTGTACCAGGTACGTACATTGTATTTTATGTGTTTTTATCTGTATTCTCCATATATGTATCTATTATTGTATATTGTCACCACTGTTTATTGTGTTTTATGTGCTTTTTCGTCAATTCGTATCCCACTCCACTTGCGCTTCCTCTCCTTCTTCTTCCCCTCCGTGTTGCTGTTCATGCTCTTCCGGTAGTGTATCGTCATCATACAACGAAGAGTAGTTATTATACTCCACATCCTCGTTTCCACCAGTGCACGCATTTCCCAACCTAGCAATCATAGCCTTCAATGCTTCAAATTCTTCATACATCTTATGTACATTTCCTCTAATTCTATTTACCAATTCCTGCTGCTTCGTCACATTCTCCTTTTTGTCTTCCAACTCCTTTCTCATTCTTTCCATTAGCTCGTTCATTTCTCTTTGTCTGCCTTTACATTCCTCTTTCTCCTTCATAATTACTTCATTTTTCCTTCTCTCCTGCTTCATCTTGTTATCGCATTCCCTTCTCAATTTTGCTCTCATTGCATTCATATCCTTCTTACATCTCTCTGTTGCTGCCTTTCTTATGCTGTTCACGGACACCCTACCTGCCTCCCCAGTTTGACCATTACATTCAGAATTTATTTTCAAATTTCCCTCTGCAGACCACCTTGTACCCCTCTTCACCCTTCCAGATACTTTTCTCCCTCCACCAAATTTAATTTCCCACTCCCCGTTACCACATTCCCCAAATACATACACAAAATTTTCAGAAAAGTATGAATTCATCTCATTTACCACGCTGTACGCCACCACAAGCTCACTCTCCTCCGGAGTCAATTTCCACTCCAATTCCAACCCCTCCGGCAAGTCTACCGTATCCATTAGCAGCCTGCAGTCCACCATTTCCACCAGAATCGAACTGTTGTCGTTTGCAAACATTCTTACGGGCGCCTTATAAAATTTACATACCTCTTCCTCCATTTTGCTACTCTTTTCACACCCACATTTTTCGTTTAACACGTACCCCTGTGAGCATTCTACCTGACCCATCTTTAAATTACCGTAGTACATATACCCACACCTTTTACCTCCCTCACATCGCGATACAGGTTTCAAACAATTATACACGTTCTTAAGAGATCCCATGTTCATAAATCCCGATTTAAATCTACATCCACTACCCTTCCTGTACACACAGGTACAGTTTGATAGCAATTCGTAATCTTTTTCACATCGTGTCGCATTTTCTAGATGGCCGGTATCGTCATTCATTACAAACCCACACCTTCCAAAACTAACGCAGCTATTCTCCGCGCTAGCTATCGCCAATAGCATCACAGCTATCGTAATCACAATCATTTTTGCAAATACTCAATTTTCACCCACGCGTTTCCCTATTTATACACTTTTTCCTTCTTCACCATATTTTTTCCACCAATCACAAACCTTTTTATTTCCACCAATCCAATTCCTTCATTTCATCTTATCCACCAATTCCGTACGTTCTTATTTTAACCAATCACACTACGCCACGTCATTTCCTACGTCCATTTTATTCCATAGCATTCTATATTCTCCCTCTGTTGGTTGCCAGACCTCGTCACGTACACTTCCGCAGCACCCCGTTTTTTTATTTTTTCATGTACACATTGCTTTTTATTACTAATCCGTACACCCCACTTCCACCATTCCCCTCCAACTTCATCTCTACCAATCACAGCACACTGCGTCACCACTCCTCGCCATTATATATTACCTCGCATTTCCTGTTCGCCACCTTTCCCTGTCCCATCCTCGTCCAGTTCACTTCCGCTCGTTAATCCACCCACTCCCGGATTAAACGGTTGGATTCAAACGGTGTCCTGCCAGTTTTTCAAATTACCCGCCGTGGCGTTAATCCGCGGATTAACGCGACGGTGGCGCCACCTAGCGGCAGGATTATCGTTAATCCAACCGTTTAATCCGGGACCTTAACTACTGACGTCGAATTCTTGGTCTGGGATTTCCGGTGTGGGGTCCTCGGTGTGGAGGTTTCGGGTGTTGAGGTTTCGGTGTTGGGTCCTCCGTTTCCTTTTTTCGGGTGTGGGGCCCCCGGGTGTCGAGGTTTTGGGTATCGAGGTTTTGGGTGTCGAGGTTTCCGGTGTCGAGGTTTCCGTGTCGAGTTTACGGGTGTCGAGTTTACGGGTGTCGAGATTTCGGGTGTCGAGTTTTCGGGTGTCGAGGTTTCCGGTGTCGAGGTTTCGGGTGTCGAATTTTCCATGTCGAGGTTTCGATCAGGAATTTTCGATGAGGAATTTTCGATGTTGAATTCTCGAAGTCGAATTTTTGAGTTTCTTATTTATGATGTCGAATTTGCGATGTCGAACTTTTGATGTTGAATTTTTGATGTCAAATTTACGATGTCGAATTTTCGATGTCGAATTTTCGATGTCGAATTTTCGATGTCGAATTTTTGATGTCGAATTTTCGAGGTCGAATTTTCGAGGTCGGATTTTCGAGGTCGGATTTTCGACGTCGAATTTTCGATTTGGTGTATTCGGGTGTCGAGGTTTCGTTTCGGGTCTTCGTATGTGGGTCTTCGTGTGCCGAGTCTTCGGGATCGAGTCTTCGGTTGTCGAGTGTTCGGTTTCGAGTCTTTGGTTGTGGAGTCTTCGGTAGTCGAGTCTTCGGTTGTCGAGTCTTCGGTTGTCGAGTCTTCGGTTGTCGAGCCTTCGGTTGTCGAGCCTTCGGTTGTCGAGTCTTCGGTTGCCGAGCCTTCGGTTGCCGAGCCTTCGGTTGCCGAGTCTTCGGTTGCCGAGAGTTCGGTTGCCGAGTCTTCGGTTGCCGAGTCTTCGTTTGCCGAGTCTTCGGTTGCCGAGTCTTCGGTTGCCGAGTCTTCGGTTACCGAGTCTTCGGTTGACGAGTCTTCGGTTGACGAGTCTTCGGTTGCCGAGTCTTCGGTTGCCGAGTCTTCGGTTGCCGAGTCTTCGGTTGCCGAGTCTTCGGTTGCCGAGTCTTCGGTTACCGAGTCTTCGGTTGCCAAGTCTTCGGTTGCCGAGCCTTCGGTAGGCGAACCTTCGGTTGCCGAGTCTTCGGTTGCCGAGACCTCGGTGACGGGGTTCCGGGGTTCGAATTCTCGACGTAGAATTCTTGGTCTGGGATTTCCGGTGTGGGGTCCTCGATGTGGAGCTTTCGGGTGTTGAGGTTTCGGTGTTGGGTCCTCTGTTTCCTTTTTTCGGGTGTCGAGCCCTCGGGTGTCGAGGTTTTGGGTATCGAGGTTTTGGGTGTCGAGGTTTCCGGTGTCGAGGTTTCCGTGTCGAGTTTACGGGTGTCGAGTTTACGGTTGTCGAGATTTCGGGTGTCGAGATTTCGGGTGTCGAGGTTTCGGGTGTCGAGGTTACCGGTGTCGAGGTTTCGGGTGTCGAATTTTCCATGTCGAGTTTTCGATCAGGAATTTTCGATGAGGAATTTTCGATGTTGAATTCTCGAGGTCGAAATTTTGAGGTCGAATTTTTGATGTCGGATTTTCGATGTCGAATTTTTGATGTCGAATTTTCGATGTCGAATTTTCGATGTCGATTTTTCGAGGTAGAATTTTCGAGGTCGGATTTTCGAGGTCGGATTTTCGACGTCGAATTTTCGATTTGGTGTTTTCGGGTTTCGAGGTTTCGTTTCGGGTCTTCGTATGTGGGTCTTCGTGTGCCGAGTCTTCGAATGTCGAGTCTTCGGTTGTCGAGTCTTCGGTTGTCGAGTCTTCGGTTATCGAGTCTTCGGTTGTCGAGCCTTCGGTTGTCGAGTCTTCGGTTGTCGAGTCTTCGGTTGTCGAGTCTTCGGTTGTCGAGGCTTCGGTTGTCGAGCCTTCGGTTGTGGAGCCTTCGGTTGTCGAGCCTTCGGTTGTCGAGCGTTCGGTTGTCTAGCCTTCGGTTGTCGAGCCTTCGGTTGCCGAGCCTTGGGTTGCCGAGCCTTTGGCTGCCGAGCCTTAGGTTGCCGAGCCTTCGGTTGCCGAGTCTTCGGTTGTCGAGTCTTCGGTAGCCGAGTCTTCGGTTGCCGAGTCTTCGGTTGCCGAGTCTTCGGTTGCCGAGGCTTCGGTTGCCGAGGCTTCGGTTGCCGAGCCTTCGATTGCCGAGCCTTCGGTTGCCGAGCCTTCGGTTGCCGAGCCTTCGGTTGCCGAGCCTTCGGTTGCCGAGCCTTCGGTTGCCGAGCCTTCGGTTGCCGAACCTTCGGTTTCCGAGCTTTCGGTTGCCGAGCCTTCGGTTGCCGAGCCTTCGGTTGCGGAGCCTTCGGTTGACGAGCCTTGGGTTGCCGAGCCTAAGGTTGCCGAGCCTTCGGTTGCCGAGCCTTCGGTTGCCGAGCCTTCGGTTGCCGAGCCTTCGGTTGCCGAGCCTTCGGTTGCCGAGCCTTCGGTTGCCGAGCCTGCGGTTGCCGAGCCTTCGGTTGCCAGGCCTTCGGTGGCCGAGCCTTCGGTTGCCGAACCTTCGGTTGCCGAGCTTTCAGTTGCCGAGCCTTCGGTTGCCGAGCCTTCGGTTGCGGAGCCTTCGGTTGACGAGCCTTGGGTGACCGAGCCTAAGGTTGCCGAGCCTTCGGTTGCCGAGCCTTCGGTTGCCGAGCCTTCGGTTGCCGAGCCTTCGGTTGCCGAGCCTGCGGTTGCCGAGCCTTCGGTTGCCGAGCCTTCGGTTGCCGAGCCTTCGGTTGCCGAGCCTTCGGTTGCCGAGCCTTCGGTTGCCGAGCCTTCGGTTGCCGACCCTTCGGTTGCCGAGCCTTGGGTTGCCGAGCCTTCGGTTGCCGAGCCTTCGTTTGCCGAGCCTTCGGTTGCCGAGCCTTCGGATCCCGAGCCTTCGGTTGCCGAGCTTTCGGTTGCCGAGCCTTGGGTTGCCGAGCCTTCGGTTGCCGAGCCTTCTGTTGTCGAGCCTTCGGTTGCCGAGCCTTCGGTTGTCGAGCCTTCGGTTGCCGAGCCTTCGGTTGCCGAGTCCTCGGTGACGAGGGTCTGGGGTTCGAATTTTCGACGTCGAATTCTTGGTCTGGGATTTCCGGTGTGGGGTCCTCGGTGTGGAGGTTTCGGGTGTTGAGGTTTCGGTGTTGGGTCCTTCGTTTCCTTTTTTCGGGTGTCGAGCCCTCGGGTGTCGAGGTTTTCGGTATCGAGGTTTTGGGTGTCGAGGTTTCCGGTTTCGAGGTTTCCGTGTCGAGTTTACGAGTGTCGAGATTTCCGTGTCGAGTTTACGGGTGTCGAGGTTTCGGGTGTCGAATTTTCCATGTCGAATTTTCCATGTCGAGTTTTCGGTCTGGAATTTTCGATGAGGAATTTTCGATGCTGAATTCTCGAGGTCGAATTTTTGAGGTCGAATTTTTGATGTCGGATTTTCGATGTCGAATTTTTGATGTCGAATTTTCGATGTCGAATTTTCGATGTCGAATTTTCGATCTCGAATTTTCGATGTCGTATTTTCGAGGTCGAATTTTTGAGGTCGGATTTTTACAGGTCGGTTTTTCGACGTCGAATTTTCGATTTGGTGTTTTCGGGTGTCGAGGTTTCGTTTCGGGTCTTCGTATGTGGGTCTTCGTGTGCCGAGTCTTCGGTTGTCGAGTCTTCGGGATCGAGTCTTCGGTTGTCGAGTCTTCGGTTGTCGAGTCTTCGGTTATCGAGTCTTCGGTTGACGAGCCTTCGGTTGTCGAGTCTTCGGTTATCGAGTCTTCGGTTGCCAAGTCTTCGGTTGTCGAGCCTTGGGTTGCCGAGCCTTCGGTTGCCGAGCCTTAGGTTGCCGAGCCTT
The DNA here is from genome assembly GCA_030765045.1 of Tenodera sinensis. Classification (NCBI taxonomy): domain Eukaryota; kingdom Metazoa; phylum Arthropoda; class Insecta; order Mantodea; family Mantidae; genus Tenodera; species Tenodera sinensis. The sequence goes on from CM060968.1 coordinate 33,040,484, forward strand.
CGGTTGCCGAGTCTTCTGGTTGTCGAGGCTTCGGTTGTCGAGCCTTCGGTTGTCAGCCTTCGGTTGTCGAGCCTTCGGTTGTCGAGCCTTGGGTTGCCGAGCCTTGGGTTGCCGAGCCTTCGGTTGCCGAGCCTTAGGTTGCCGAGCCTTCGGTGTCCGAGCCTTCGGTTGCCGAGCCTTCGGTTGCCGAGCCTTCGGTTGCCGAGCCTTCGGTTGCCGAGCCTTCGGTTGCCGAGCCTTCGGTTGCCGAGCCTTCGGTTGCCGAGGCTTCGGTTTCCGAGCCTTCGGTGTCCGAGCCTTCGGTTGCCGAGCCTTCGGTTGCCGAGCCTTCGGTTGCCGAGCCTTCGGTTGCCGAGCCTTCGGTTGCCGAGCCTCCGGTTGCCGAGCCTTCGGTTGCCGAGCCTTCGGTTGCCGAGTCTTCGGTTGCCGAGTCTTCGGTTGCCGAGCCTTCGGTTGCCGAGGCTTCGGTTGCCGAGCCTTCGGTGTCCGAGCCTTCGGTTGCCGAGCCTTCGGTTGCCGAGTCTTCGGTTGCCGAGCCTTCGGTTGCCGAGCCTTCGGTTGCCGAGCCTTCGGTTGCCGAGCCTTCGGTTGCCGAGCGTTCGGTTGCCGAGCCTTCGGTTGCCGAGCCTTCGGTTGCCGAGCCTTCGGTTGCCGAGCCTCCGGTTGCCGAGCCTTCGGTTGCCGAGCCTTCGGTTGCCGAGCCTTGGGTTGCCGAGCCTTCGGTTGCCGAGCCTTCGGTTGCCGAGCCTTCGGTTGCCGAGCCTTCGGTTGCCGAGCCTGCGGTTGCCGAGCCTTCGGTTGCCGAGCCTTCGGTTGCCGAGCCTTCGTTTGCCGAGCCTTCGGTTGCCGAGCCTTCGGTTGTATAGCCTTCGGTTGCCGAGCCTTCGGTTGCCGAGTCTTCGGTTGCCGAGTCTTCGGTTGCCGAGTCTTCGGTTGCCGAGTCTTCGGTTGCCGAGCCTTGGGTTGCCGAGCCTTCGGTTGCCGAGCCTTCGGTTGCCGAGCCTACGGTTGACGAGCCTTCGGTTGCCGAGCCTTCGGTTGCCGAGCCTTCGATTGCCGAGCCTTCGGTTGCCGAGCCTTGGGTTGCCGAGCCTTCGGTTGCCGAGTCTTGGGTTCCCGGGCCTTCGGTTGCCGAGCCTTCGGTTGCCGAGCCTTCGGTTGCCGAGCCTTCGGATGCCGAGCCTTCGGTTGCCGAGCTTTCGGTTGCCGAGCCTTGGGTTGCCGAGCCTTCGGTTGCCGAGCCTTCGGTTGCCGAGTCCTCGGTGACGAGGTTCTGGGGTTCGAATTTTCGACGTCGAATTCTTGGTCTGGGATTTCCGGTGTGGGGTCCTCGGTGTGGAGGTTTCGGGTGTTGAGGTTTCGGTGTTGGGTCCTTCGTTTCCTTTTTTCGGGTGTCGAGCCCTCGGGTGTCGAGGTTTTCGGTATCGAGTTTTTGGGTGTCGAGGTTTCCGGTTTCGAGGTTTCTGTGTCGAGTTTACGGGTGTCGAGATATCCGTGTCGAGTTTACGGGTGTCGAGATTTCGGGTGTCGAGGTTTCGGGTGTCGAGGTTTCTGGTGTCGAGGTTTCGGGTGTCCAATTTTCCATGTCAAATTTTCCATGTCGAGTTTTCGATCAGGAATTTTCGATGAGGAATTTTCGATGTTGAATTCTCGAGGTCGAATTTTTGAGGTCGAATTTTTGATGTCGGATTTTCGATGTCGAATTTTTGATGTCGAATTTTCGATTTCGATTTTCGATGTCGAATTTTCGAGGTCGAATTTTCGAGGTCGGATTTTCGCGGTCGGTTTTTCGACGTCGAATTTTCGATTTGGTGTTTTCGGGTGTCGAGGTTTCGTTTCGGGTCTTCGTATGTGGGTCTTCGTGTGCCGAGTCTTCGGTTGTCGAGTCTTCGGGATCGAGTCTTCGGTTGTCGAGTCTTCGGTTTCGAGTCTTCGGTTATCGAGTCTTCGGTTGTTGAGCCTTCGGTTGTCGAGTCTTCGGTTATCGAGTCTTCGGTTGTCGAGTCTTCGGTTGTCGAGGCTTCGGTTGTTGAGCCTTCGGTTGTCCAGCATTCGGTTGTCGAGCCTTCGGTTGTCGAGCCTTCGGTTGTCGAGCCTTCGGTTGTCGAGCCTTCGGTTGTCGAGCGTTCGGTTGTCAGCCTTCGGTTGTCGAGCCTTCGGTTGTCGAGCCTTGGGTTGCCGAGCCTTGGGTTGCCGAGCCTTCGGTTGCCGAGCCTTAGGTTGCCGAGCCTTCGGTTGCCGAGTCTTCGGTTGCCGAGTCTTCGGTTGCTGAGTCTTCGGTTGCCGAGTCTTCGGTTGCCGAGTCTTCGGTTGCCGAGTTTCGGTTGCCGAGTCTTCGGTTGCCGAGCCTTCGGTTGCCGAGCCTTCGGTTGCCGAACTTTCGGTTGCCGAGCCTTCGGTTGCCGAGCCTTCGGTTGCCGAGCCTTCAGTTGCCGAGCCTTCGGTTGCCGAGCCTTCGGTTGCCGAGCCTTCGGTTGCGGAGCCTTCGGTTGCCGAGCCTTCGGTTGCGGAGCCTGCGGTTGCCGAGCCTTCGGTTGCCGAGCCTTCGGTTGCCGAGCCTTCGGTTGCCGAGCCTTCGGTTGCCGAGCCTACGGTTGACGAGCCTTCGGTTGCCGAGCCTTCGGTTGCCGAGCCTTCGATTGCCGAGCCTTCGGTTGCCGAGCCTTCGGTTGCCGAGCCTTGGGTTTCCGAGCCTTCGGTTGCCAAGTCTTGGGTTCCCGAGCCTTCGGTTGCCGAGCCTTCGGTTGCCGAGCCTTCGGATGCCGAGCTTTCGGTTGTCGAGCTTTTGGTTGCCGAGCCTTGGGTTGACGAGCCTTCGGTTGCCGAGCCTTCGGTTGCCGAGCCTTCTGTTGTCGAGCCTTCGGTTGCCGAGCCTTCGGTTGTCGAGCCTTCGGTTGCCGAGCCTTCGGTTGCCGAGCCTTCGGTTGCCGTGTCTTCGGTTGCCCAGTCTTCGGTTGCCGAGTCTTCGGTTGCCGAGTCCTCGGTGACGAGGTTATGGGGTTCGAATTTTCGACGTCGAATTCTTGGTCTGGGATTTCCGGTCTGGGGTCCTCGGTGTGGAGGTTTCGGGTGTTGAGGTTTCCGGTTTCGAGGTTTTGGGCGTCGAGGTTTCCGGTTTCGAGGTTTCCGTGTCGAGTATACGGGTGTCGAGATTTCAGGTGTCGAGGTTTTGGGTGTCGAGGTTTCCGGTGTCAAGGTTTCGGGTGTCGAATTTTCCATGTCGAATTTTCCATGTCGAGATTTCGATCAGGAATTTTCGATGAGGAATTTTCGATGTTGAATTCTCGAGGTCGAATTTTTGAGGTCGAACTTTGGATGTCGAATTTTCGATGTCAAATTTTTGATGTCGAATTTTTGATTCGAATTTTCGATGACGAATTTTCGATGTTGAATTTTCGATGTCGAATTTTCGAGGTCGAAATTTTCGAGGTCGGATTTTCGAGGTCGGATTTTTGACGTCGAATTTTCGATTTGGTGTATTCGGGTGTCGAGGTTTCGTTTCGGGTCTTCGTATGTGGGTCTTCGTGTGCCGAGTCTTCGGTTGTCGAGTCTTCGGTTGTCGAGTCTTCGGTTGTCGAGTCTTCGGTTGTCGAGCCTTCGGTTGTCGAGTCTTCGCTTGTCGAGTCTTCGGTTGTCGAGTCTTCGGTTGTCGAGGCTTCGATTGTCGAGCCTTCGGTTGTCGAGCTTTCGGTTGTCGAGCCTTCGGTTGTCGAGCCTTCGGTTGTCGAGCCTTCCGTTGTCGAGCCTTCGGTTTTCGAACCTTCGGTTGTCGAGCCTTCGGTTGTCGAGCCTTGGGTTGCCGAGTCTTCTGTTGCCGTGTCTTCGGTTTCCGAGTCTTCGGTTGCCGAGTCTTCGGTTGCCGAGTCTTCGGTTGCCGAGCCTTCGGGTGCCGAGCCTTCGGTTCCCGAGCCTTCGGTTGCCGAGCCTTCGGTTGCCGAGCCTTCGGTTGCCGAGCCTTCGGTTGCCGAGCCTTCGGTTGCCGAGCCTTCGGTTGCCGAGCCTTCGGTTGAAGAGCCTTCGGTTGCCGAGCCTTCGGTTGGCGAGCCTTCGGTTGTCGAGCCTTCGGTTGGCGAGTCCTCGGTTGCCGAGTCCTCGGTTGCCCAGTCTTCGGTTGCCGAGTCTTCGGTTGCCGAGTCTTCGGTTGCCGAGTCTTCGGTTGCCGAGTCTTCGGTTGCCGAGTCTTCGGTTGCCGAGTCTTAGGTTGCCGAGTGTTCGGTTGCCGAGTCCTCGGTGACGGGGTTCCGGGGTTCGAATTTTCGACGTCGAATTCTTGGTCTGGGATTTCCGGTGTGGGGTCCTCGGTGTGGAGGTTTCGGGTGTTGAGGTTTCGGTGTTGGGTCCTCCGTTTCCATTTTTCGGGTGTCGAGCCCTCGGGTGTCGAGGTTTTGGGTATCGAGGTTTTGGGTGTCGAGGTTTCCGGTGTCGAGGTTTCCGTGTCGAGTTTACGGGTGTCGAGATTTCGGGTGTCGAGATTTCGGGTGTCGAGGTTTCGGGTGTCGAGGTTTCCGGTGTCGAGGTTTCGGGTTTCGAATTTTCCATGTCGAGTTTTCGATGAGGAATTTTCGATGTTGAATTCTCAAGGTCGAATTTTTGAGGTCGAATTTTTGATGTCGAATTTTCGATGTCGAATTTTTGATGTCGAATTTTTGATGTCGAATTTTCGATGTCGAATTTTCGATGTGGAATTTTCGATGTCGAATTTTCGATGTCGAATTTTCGATGTCGAATATTCGATGTCGAATTTTCGAGGTCGAATTTTCGAGGTCGGATTTTCGAGGTCGGATTTTCGACGTCGAATTTTCGATTTGGTGTATTCGGGTGTCGAGGTTTCGTTTCGGGTCTTCGTATGTGGGTCTTCGTGTGCCGAGTCTTCGGTTGTCGAGTCTTCGGGATCGAGTCTTCGGTTGTCGAGTCTTCGGCTGTCGAGTCTTCGGTTGTCGAGGCTTCGGTTGTCGAGCCTTCGGTTGTCGAGCCTTCGATTGTCGAGCCTTCGGTTGTCAAACCTTCGGTTGCCGAGCCTTCGGGTGCCGAGCCTTCGGTTCCCGAGCCTTTGGTTGCCGAGACTTCGGTTGCCGAGCCTTCGGTTGCCGTTCCTTCGGTTGCCGAGCCTTCGGTTGCCGAGCCTTCGGTTGCCGAGCCTTCGTTTGGCGAGCCTTCGGTTGGCGAGTCCTCGGTTGCCGAGTCTTCGGTTGCCGAGTCTTCGGTTGCCGAGTCTTCGGTTGCCGAGTCTTCGGTTGCCGAGTCCTCGGTGACGGGGTTCCGGGGTTCGAAATTTCGACGTTGAATTCTTGGTCTGGGATTTCCGGTGTGGGGTCCTCGGTGTGGAGGTTTCGGGTGTTGAGGTTTCGGTGTTGGGTCCTCCGTTTCCTTTTTTCGGGGGTCGAGCCCTCGGGTGTCGAGGTTTTGGGTATCGAGGTTTTGGGTGTCGAGGTTTCCGGTGTCGAGGTTTCCGTGTCGAGTTAACGGGTGTCGAGTTTACGGGTGTCGAGATTTCGGGTGTCGAGGTTTCCGGTGTCGAGGTTTCGGGTGTCGAATTTTCCAAGTCGAATTTTCCATGTCGAGTTTTCGATCAGGAATTTCCGATGAGGAATTTTCGATGTTGAATTCTCGAGGTCGAATTTTTGAGGTCGAATTTTTGATGTCGAATTTTCGATGTCGAATTTTTGATGTCGAATTTTCGATGTCGAATTTTCGATGTCGAATTTTCGATGTCGAATTTTCGATGTTGAATTTTCGATGTCGAATTTTCGAGGTCGAATTTTCGAGGTCGGATTTTCGAGGTCGGATTTTCCACGTCGAATTTTCGATTTGGTGTATTCGGGTGTCGAGGTTTCGTTTCGGGTCTTCGTATGTGGGTCTTCGTGTGCCGAGTCTTCGGTTGTCGAGTCTTCGGGATCGAGTCTTCGTTTGTCGAGTCTTCGGTTGTCGAGTCATTGGGTGCCGAGCCTTCGGTTCCCGAGCCTTCGGTTGCCGAGACTTCGGTTGCCGAGCCTTCGGTTGCCGAACCTTCGGTTGCCGAGCCTTCGGTTGCCGTGCCTTCGGTTAACGAGCCTTCGCTTGGCGAGCCTTCGGTTGGCGAGCCTTCGGTTGGCGAGTCCTCGGTTGCCGAGTCTTCGGTTGCCGAGTTTTCGGTTGCCGAGTCTTCGGTTGCCGAGTCTTCGGTTGCCGAGTCTGCGGTTGCCGAGTCCTCGGTGACGGGGTTCCGGGGTTCGAAATTTCGACGTCCAATTCTTGGTCTGGGATTTCCGGTGTGGGGTCCTCGGTGTGGAGGTTTCGGGTGTTGAGGTTTCGGTGTTGGGTCCTCCGTTTCCTTTTTTCGGGTGTCGAGCCCTCGGGTGTCGAGGTTTTGGGTATCGAGGTTTTGGGTGTCGAGGTTTCCGGTGTCGAGGTTTCCGTGTCGAGTTAACGGGTGTTGAGTTTACGGGTGTCGAGATTTTAGGTGTCGAAGTTTCGGGTGTCGAGGATTCGGGTGTCGAATTTTCCATGTCGAATTTTCCATGTCGAGTTTTCGATCAGGAATTTTCGATGAGGAATTTTCGATGTTGAATTCTCGAGGTCGAATTTTTGAGGTCGAATATAAGATGTCGAATTTTCGATGTCGAATTTTTGATGTCGAATTTTCGATGTCGAATTTTCGATGTCGAATTTTCGATGATGAATTTTCGATGTCGAATTTTCGATGTCGAATTTTCGATGTCGAATTTTCGAGATAGAATTTTCGAGGTCGAATTTTCGAGGTAGGATTTTCGAGGTCGGATTTTCGACGTCGAATTTTCGATTTGGTGTATTCGGGTGTCGAGGTTTCGTTTCGGGTCTTCGTATGTGGGTCTTCGTGTGCCGAGTCTTCGGTTGTCGAGTCTTCGGGATCGAGTCTTCGTTTGTCGAGTCTTCGGTTGTCGAGTCTTCGGTTGTCGAGCCTTCGGTTGTCGAGTCTTCGGTTGTCGAGTCTTCGGTTGTCGAGTCTTCGGTTGTCGAGGCTTCGGTGTTCGAGCCTTCGGTTGCCGAGCCTTCGGTTGCCGTGCCTTCGGTTGCCGAGCCTTCGGTTGCCGAGCCTTCGGTTGTCTAGCCTTAGGTGTTCGAGCCTTCGGTTGTCGAGCCTTCGGTTGTCGAGCCTTCGGTTGTCGAGCCTTCGGTTGCCGAGCCTTCGGTTGCCGAGCCTTCGGATGCCGAGCCTTCGGTTGCCGAGCCTTCGGTTGCCGAGCCTTCGGTTGCCGAGACTTCGGTTGCCGAACCTTCGGTTGCCGAGCCTTCGGTTGCCGAGCCTTCGGTTGCCGAGCCTTCGGTTGCCGAGCCTTCGTTTGCCGAGCCTTCGGTTGCCGAGTCTTCGGTTGCCGAGTCTTCGGTTGCCGAGTCTTCGGTTGCCGAGTCTTCTGTTGCCGAGTCTTCTGTTGCCTTGTCTTCGGTTGCAGAGTCTTCGGTTGCCGAGTCTTCGGTTGCCGAGTCTTCGGTTGCCGAGTCTTCGGTTGCCGAGTCTTCGGTTGCCGAGTCTTCGGTTGCCGAATCTGCGGTTGACGAGTCTTCAGTATCCGAGTCTTCGGTTGCCGAGCCTTTGGGTGCCGAGCCTTCGGTTCCCGAGCCTTCGGTTGCCGCGCCTTCGGTTGCCGAGCCTTCGGTTGCCGAGCGTTCGGTTGTCGAGCCTTCGGTTGCCGAGCCTTTGGTTACCGAGCCTTCGGTTGCCGAGCCTTCGGTTGGCGAGCCTTCGGTAGGCGAGTCCTCGGTTGCCGAGTCTTCGGTAGCCGAGTCTTCGGTTGCCGAGTCTTCGGTTGCCGAGTCTTCGGTTGCCGAGTCTTCGGTTGCCGAGTCTTCGGTTGCCGAGTCTTCGGTTGCCGAGTCCTAGGTGACGGGGTTCCGGGGTTCGAATTTTCGACGTCGAATTCTTGGTCTGGGATTTCCGGTGTGGGGTCCTCGGTGTGGAGGTTTCGGGTGTTGAGGTTTCGGTGTTGGGTCCTCTGTTTCCTTTTTTCGGGTGTCGAGCTCTCGGGTGTCGAGGTTTTGGGTATCAAGGTTTCCGGTATCGAGGTTTCCGTGTCGAGTTTACGGGTGTCGAGTTTACGGGTGTCGAGATTTCGGGTGTCGAGGTTTCGGGTGTCGAGGTTTCCGGTGTCGAGGTTTCGGTGTCGAATTTTCTATGTCGAGTTTCGATCAGGAATTATCGATGAGGAATTTTCGTTGTTGAATTCTCGAGGTTGAATTTTTGAGGTCGAATGTTTGATGTCGAATTTTCGATGTCAAATTTTTGATGTCGAATTTTTGATGTAGAATTTTCGATGTGGAATTTTCGATTGCGAATTTTCGATGTCGAATTTTCGAGGTCGAATTTTCGAGGTCGGATTTTCGAGGTCGGATTTTTGACGTCGAATTTTCGATTTGGTGTATTCGGGTGTCGAGGTTTCGTTTCGGGTCTTCGTATGTGGGTCTTCGTGTGCCGAGTCTTCGGTTGTCGAGTCTTCGGGATCGAGTCTTCGGTTGTCGAGTCTTCGGTTGTCGAGTCTTCGGTTGTCGAGCCTTCGGTTGTCGAGACTTCGGTTGTCGAGACTTCGGTTGTCGAGTCTTCGGTTGTCGAGTCTTCGGTTGTCGAGGCTTCGGTTGTCGAGGCTTCGGTTGTCGAGCCTTCGGTTGTCGAGCTTTCGGTTGTCGAGCCTTCGGTTGTCGAGCCTTCGGTTGTCGAGCCTTCGGTTGTCGAGCCTTCCGTTGTCGAGCCTTCGGTTGTCGAGCCTTCGGTTGTCGAGCCTTGGGTTGCCGAGCCTTGGGTTGCCGAGCCTTCGGTTGCCGAGCCTTCGGTTGCCGAGTCTTCGGTTGCCGAGTCTTCGGTTGCCGAGTCTTCGGTTGCCGAGTCTTCGGTTGCTGAGTCTTCGGTTGCCGAGTCTTCGGTTGCCGAGTCTTCGGTTGCCGAGCCTTCGGTTGCCGAGCCTTCGGTTGCCGAGCCTTCGGTTGCCGAGCCTTCGGTGCCGAGCCTTCGGTTGCCGAGCCTTCGCTTGCCGATACTTCGGTTGCCGAGCCTTCGGTTGCCGAGCCTTCGGTTACCGATCCTTCGGTTGCCGAGTCTTCGGTTGCCGAGTCTTCGGTTGCCGAGTCTTCGGTTGCCGAGTCTTCGATTGCCGAGTCCTCGGTTGCCGAGTCTTCGGTTGCCGAATCTTCGGTTGCCGAGTCTTCGGTTGCCGAGCCTTCGGTTGCCGAGCCTTCGGTTGCCGAGCCTTCGGTTGCCGAGCCTTCGGTTGCCGAGCCTTCGGTTGCCGAGCCTTCGTTGGCCGAGCCTTCGGTTGGCGAGCCTTCGGTTGGCGAGCCTTCGGTTGGCGAGCCTTCGGTTGTTGAGTCCTTGGTTGCCGAGTCTTCGGTTGCCGAGTCTTCGGTTGCCGAGTCTTCGGTTGCCGAGTCTTCGGTTGCCGAGTCTTCGGTTGCCGAGTCTTCGGTTGCCGAGTCTTCGGTTCCCGAGTCTTCGGTTCCCGAGTCTTCGATTGCCGAGTCTTCGGTTGCCGAGTCTTCGGTTGCCGAGTCTTCGGTTGCCGAGTCCTCGGTGACGGGCTTCCGGGGTTCGAATTTTCGACGTCGAATTCTTGGTCTGGGATTTCCGGTGTGGGGTCCTCGGTGTGGAGGTTTCGGGTGTTGAGGTTTCGGTGTTGGGTCCTCCGTTTCCTTTTTTCGGGTGTCGAGCCCTCGGGTGTCGAGGTTTTGGGTATCGAGGTTTTGGGTGTCGAGGTTTCCGGTGTCGAGGTTTCCGTGTCGAGTTTACGGGTGTCGAGTTTACGGGTGTCGACATTTCGGGTGTCGAGATTTCGGGTGTCGAGGTTTCGGGTGTCGAGGTTTCCGGTGTCGAGGTTTCGGGTGTCGAATTTTCCATGTCGAATTTTCGATGTCGAGTTTTCGATCAGGAATTTTCGATGAGGAATTTTCGATGTTGAATTCTCGAGGTCGAATTTTTGAGGTCGAAATTTTGATGTCGAATTTTCGATTTCTAATTTTTGATGTCGAATTTTTGATGTGGAATTTTTGATGTCGAATTTTCGATGTCGAATTTTCTATGTCGAATTTCCGATGTCGAATTTTCGATGTCGAATTTTCGAGGTCGAATTTTCGAGGTCGAATTTTCGAGGTCGAATTTTCGAGGTCGGATTTTCGAGGTCGGATATTCGACGTCGAATTTTCGATTTGGTGTATTCGCGTGTCGAGGTTTCGTTTCGGGTCTTTGTGTGCCGAGTCTTCGGGATCCAGGCTTCGGTTGTCGAGTCTTCGGTTGCCGAGCCGTCGGTTGCCGAGCCTTCGGTTGCCGAGCCTTCGGTTGCCGAGTCTTAGGTTGCCGAGTCTTCGGTTGCCGAATCTTCGGTTGCCGTGTCTTCGGTTGCCGAATCTTCGATTGCCGAGTCTTCGGTTGCCGAGTCTTCGGTTGCGGAGTCTTCGGTTGCCGAGTCTTCGGTTGCCGAATCTTCGGTTGCCGAGTCTTCGGTTGCCGAGCCTTCGGGTGCCGAGCCTTCGGTTCCCGAGCCTTCGGTTCCCGAGCCTTCGGTTGCCGAGCCTACGGTTGCCGAGCCTTCGGTTGTCGAGCCTTCGGTTGCCGAGCCTTCGTTTCCCGAGCCTTCGGTTGCCGAGCCTTCGGTTGCCGAGCCTTCGGTTGCCGGGCCTTCGGTTGCCGAGCCTTCGGTTGCCGAGCCTTCGGTTGCCGAGCCTTCGGTTGCCGAGTCTTCGGTTGCCGATTCTTCGGTTGCCGAGTCTTCGGTTGCCGAGTCTTCGGTTGCCGAGTCTTCTGTTGCCGTGTCTTCGGTTGCCGAGTCTTCGGTTGCCGAGTCTTCGGTTGCCGAGCCTTCGGTTGCCGAGCCTTCGGTTGCCGAGCCTTCGGTTGCCGAGCCTTCGGTTGCCGAGCCTTCGGTTGCCGAGTCTTCGGTAGCCGAGTCTTCGGTTGCCGAGTCTTCGGTTGCCGAGTCTTCGGTTGCCGTGTCTTCGGTTGCCGAGCCTTCGGGTGCCGAGCCTTCAGTTGCCGAGACTTCGGTTGCCGAGCCTTCGGTTGCCGAGCCTTCGGTTGCCGAGCCTTCGGTTGCCGAGCCTTCGGTTGCCGAGCCTTCGGTTGCCGAGCCTACGGTTAACGAGCCTTCGCTTGGCGAGCCTTCAGTTGGCGAGCCTTCGGTTGGGGAGTCCTCGGTTGCCGAGTCTTCGGTTGCCGAGTCTTCTGTTGCCGAGTCTTCGGTTGCCGAGTCTGAGGTTACCGAGTCTGAGGTTGCCGAGTCCTCGGTGACGGGGTTCCGGGGTTCGAAATTTCGACGTCGAATTCTTGGTCTGGGATTTCCGGTGTGGGGTCCTCGGTGTGGAGGTTTCGGGTGTTGAGGTTTCGGTGTTGGGTCCTCCGTTTCCTTTTTTCGGGTGTCGAGCCCTCGGGTGTCGCGGTTTTGGGTATCGAGCTTTTAGGTGTCGAGGTTTCCGGTGTCGAGGTTTCCGTGTCGAGTTAACGGGTGTTGAGTTTACGGGTGTCGAGGTTTCCGGTGTCGAGGTTTCGGGTGTCGAATTTTCCATGTCGAGTTTTCGATCAGGAATTTTCGATGAGGAATTTTCAATGTTGAATTCTCGAGGTCGAATTTTTGAGGTCGAATATTTGATGTCAAATTTTCGATGTCGAATTTTTGATGTCGAATTTTCGATGTCGAATTTTCGATGTCGAATTTTCGATGTCGAATTTTCGATGTCGAATTTTCGATGTCGAATTTTCGATGCTGAATTTTCGATGTCGAATTTTCGATGTCGAATTTTCGATGTCGAATTTTCGATGTCGAATTTTGGAGATAGAATTTTCGAGGTCGAATTTTCGAGGTCGGATTTTCGACGTCGAATTTTCGATTTGGTGTATTCGGGTGTCGAGGTTTCGTTTTGGGTCTTCGTATGTGGGTCTTCGTGTGCCGAGTCTTCGGTTGTCGAGTCTTCGGGATCGAGTCTTCGTTTGTCGAGTCTTCGGTTGTCGAGTCTTCGGTTGTCGAGCCTTCGGTTGTCGAGTCTTCGGTTGTCGAGTCTTCGGTTGTCGAGTCTTCGGTTGTCGAGGCTTCGGTTGTCGAGCCTTCGGTTGCCGAGCCTTCGGTTGCCGTGCCTTCGGTTGCCGAGCCTTCGGTTGCCGAGCCTTCGGTTGTCTAGCCTTAGGTGTTCGAGCCTTCGGTTGTCGAGCCTTCGGTTGTCGAGCCTTCGGTTGTCGAGCCTTCGGTTGTCGAGCCTTCGGTTGCCGAGCCTTCGGTTGCCGAGCCTTCGGTTGTCGAGCCTTCGGTTGCCGAGTCTTCGGTTGCCGAGTCTTATGTTGCCGAGTCTTCGGTTGCCGAGTCTTCGATTGCCGAGTCTTCGGTTGCCGAGTCTTCGGTTGCGGAATCTTCGGTTGCCGAATCTTCGGTTGCCGAGTCTTCGGTTGCCGAGTCTTCGGTTGCCGAGCCTTCGGGTGCCGAGCCTTCGGTTGCCGAGCCTTCGGTTGCCGAGCCTTCGGTTGCCGAGCCTTCGGTTGCCGAGCCTTCGGTTGGCGAGCCTTCGGTAGGCGAGTCCTCGGTTGCCGAGTCTTCGGTTGCCGAGTCTTCGGTAGCCGAGTCTTCGGTTGCCGAGTCTTCGGTTGCCGAGTCTTCGGTTGCCGAGTCTTCGGTTGCCGAGTCTTGGGTTGCCGAGTCCTCGGTGACGGGGTTCCGGGGTTCGAATTTTCGACGTCGAATTCTTGGTCTGGGATTTCAGGTGTGGGGTCCTCGGTGTGGAGGTTTGGGGTGTTGAGGTTTCGGTGTTGGGTCCTCCGTTTCCTTTTTTCGGGTGTCGAGCCCTCGGGTGTCAAGGTTTTGGGTATCGAGGTTTTGGGTGTCGAGGTTTTCGGTGTCGAGGTTTCCGTGTCGAGTTTACGGGTGTCGAGTTTACGGGTGTCGAGATTTCGGGTATCGAGGTTTCGGGTGTCGAGGTTTCCGGTGTCGAGGTTTCGGGTGTCGAATTTTCCATGCCGAACTTTCCATGTCGAGTTTTCGATCAGGAATTTTCGATGAGGAATTTTCGATGTTGAATTCTCGAGGTCGAATTTTTTAGGTCGAATTTTTGATGTCGAATTTTCGATGTCGAATTTTTTATGTCGAATTTTTGATGTCTAATTTTCGATGTGGAATTTTCGAGACAGAATTTTCGAGGTCGAATTTTGGAGGTCGGATTTTCGAGGTCGGATTTTCGACGTCGAATTTTCGATTTGGTGTATTCGGGTGTCGAGGTTTCGTTTCGGATCTTCGTATGTGGGTCTTCGTGTGCCGAGTGTTCGGTTGTCGAGTCTTCGGGATCGAGTCTTCGGTTGTCGAGTCTTCGGTTGTCGAGTCTTCCGTTGTCGAGTCTTCGGTTGTCGAGCCTTCGGTTGTCGAGTCTTCGGTTGTCGAGTCTTCGGTTGTCGAGTCTTCGGTTGTCGAGTCTTCGGTTGTCGAGTCTTCGGTTGCCGAGTCTTCGGTTGCCGAGTCCTCGGTTGCCGAGTCTTCGGTTGCCGAGTCTTCGGTTGCCGAGCCTTCGGGTGCCGAGCCTTCGGTTGCCGAGCGTTCGGTTGCCGAGCCTTCGGTCTCCGAGCCTTCGGTTGCCGAGCCTTCGGTTGCCGAGTCTTCGGTTGCCGAGTCTTCGGTTGCCGAGTCTTCGGTTGCCGAGTCTTCGGTTGCCGAGTCTTCGGTTGCCGAGTCTTCGGTTGCCGAGTCTTCGGTTGCCGAGTCCTCGGTTGCCGAGCCTTCGGGTGCCGAACCTTCGGTTCCCGAGCCTTCGGTTCCCGAGCCTTCGGTTGCCGAGCCTTCGGTTGCCGAGCCTTCGGTTGTCGAGCCTTCGGTTGCCGAGCCTTCGGTTCCCGAGCCTTCGGTAGCCGAGCCTTCGGTTGCCGAGCCTCTGGTTGCCGAGCCTTCGGTTTCCGAGCCTTCGGTTGCCGAGCCTTCGGTTGCCGAGTCTTCGGTTGCCGATTCTTCGGTTGCCGAGTCTTCTGTTGCCGTGTCTTCGGTTGCCGAGTCTTCGGTTGCCGAGTCTTCCGTTGCCGAGTCTTCGGTTGCCGTGTCTTCGGTTGCCGAGTCTTCGGTTGCCGAGCCTTCGGTTGCCGAGCCTTCGGTTGCCGAGCCTTCGGTTGCCGAGTCTTCGGTAGCCGAGTCTTCGGTTGCCGAGTCTTCGGTTGCCGAGTCTTCGGTTGCCGAGTCTTCAGTTGCCGAGTCTTCGGTTGCCGAGCCTTCGGGTGCCGAGCCTTCGGTTGCCGAGCCTTCGGTTGCCGAGCCTTCGGTTGCCGAGCCTTCGGTTGCCGAGCCTACGGTTAACGAGCCTTCGGTTGCCGAGTCTTCGGTTGTCGAGCCTTCGGTTGTCGAGTCTTCGGTTGTCGAGTCTTCGGTTGTCGAGTCTTCGGTTGTCGAGTCTTCGGTTGCCGAGTCTTCGGTTGCCGAGTCCTCGGTTGCCGAGTCTTCGGTTGCCGAGTCTTCGGTTGCCGAGCCTTCGGGTGCCGAGCCTTCGGTTGCCGAGCGTTCGGTTGCCGAGCCTTCGGTTGCCGAGCCTTCGGTTGCCGAGCCTTCGGTTGCCGAGTCTTCGGTTGCCGAGTCTTCGGTTGCCGAGTCTTCGGTTGCCGAGCCTTTGGTTGCCGAGTCTTCGGTTGCCGAGTCTTCGGTTGCCGAGTCCTCGGTTGCCGAGCCTTCGGGTGCCGAACCTTCGGTTCCCGAGCCTTCGGTTCCCGAGCCTTCGGTTGCCGAGCCTTCGGTTGCCGAGCCTTCGGTTGTCGAGCCTTCGGTTGCCGAGCCTTCGGTTCCCGAGCCTTCGGTAGCCGAGCCTTCGGTTGCCGAGCCTCTGGTTGCCGAGCCTTCGGTTTCCGAGCCTTCGGTTGCCGAGCCTTCGGTTGCCGAGTCTTCGGTTGCCGATTCTTCGGTTGCCGAGTCTTCTGTTGCCGTGTCTTCGGTTGCCGAGTCTTCGGTTGCCGAGTCTTCCGTTGCCGAGTCTTCGGTTGCCGTGTCTTCGGTTGCCGAGTCTTCGGTTGCCGAGCCTTCGGTTGCCGAGCCTTCGGTTGCCGAGCCTTCGGTTGCCGAGTCTTCGGTAGCCGAGTCTTCGGTTGCCGAGTCTTCGGTTGCCGAGTCTTCGGTTGCCGAGTCTTCAGTTGCCGAGTCTTCGGTTGCCGAGCCTTCGGGTGCCGAGCCTTCGGTTGCCGAGACTTCGGTTGCCGAGCCTTCGGTTGCCGAGCCTTCGGTTGCCGAGCCTTCGGTTGCCGAGCCTACGGTTAACGAGCCTTCGCTTGGCGAGCCTTTGGTTGGCGAGCCTTCGGTTGGCGAGTCCTCGGTTGCCGAGTCTTCGGTTGCCGAGTCTTCGGTTGCCGAGTCTTCGGTTGCTGAGTCTTCGGTTGCCGAGTCTGCGGTTGCCGAGTCCTCGGTGACGGGGTTCCGGGGTTCGAAACTTCGACGTCGAATTCTTGGTCTGGGATTTCCGGTGTGGGGTCCTCGGTGTGGAGGTTTCGGGTGTTGAGGTTTCGGTGTTGGGTCCTCCGTTTCCTTTTTTCGGGTGTCGAGCCCTCGGGTGTCGAGGTTGTGGGTATCGAGCTTTTAGGTGTCGAGGTTTCCGGTGTCGAGGTTTCCGTGTCGAGTTAACGGGTGTTGAGTTTACGGGTGTCGAGATTTTGGGTGTCGAGTCTTCGGTTGTCGAGTCTTCGGTTGTCGAGTCTTCGGTTGTCGAGGCTTCGGTTGTCGAGCCTTCGGTTGCCGAGCCTTCGGTTGCCGTGCCTTCGGTTGCCGAGCCTTCGGTTGCCGAGCCTTCGGTTGTCTAGCCTTAGGTGTTCGAGCCTTCGGTTGTCGAGCCTTCGGTTGTCGAGCCTTCGGTTGTCGAGCCTTCGGTTGTCGAGCCTTCGGTTGCCGAGCCTTCGGTTGCCGAGCCTTCGGTTGTCGAGCCTTCGGTTGCCGAGTCTTCGGTTGCCGAGTCTTATGTTGCCGAGTCTTCGGTTGCCGAGTCTTCGATTGCCGAGTCTTCGGTTGCCGAGTCTTCGGTTGCGGAATCTTCGGTTGCCGAATCTTCGGTTGCCGAGTCTTCGGTTGCCGAGTCTTCGGTTGCCGAGCCTTCGGGTGCCGAGCCTTCGGTTGCCGAGCCTTCGGTTGCCGAGCCTTCGGTTGCCGAGCCTTCGGTTGCCGAGCCTTCGGTTGGCGAGCCTTCGGTAGGCGAGTCCTCGGTTGCCGAGTCTTCGGTTGCCGAGTCTTCGGTAGCCGAGTCTTCGGTTGCCGAGTCTTCGGTTGCCGAGTCTTCGGTTGCCGAGTCTTCGGTTGCCGAGTCTTGGGTTGCCGAGTCCTCGGTGACGGGGTTCCGGGGTTCGAATTTTCGACGTCGAATTCTTGGTCTGGGATTTCAGGTGTGGGGTCCTCGGTGTGGAGGTTTGGGGTGTTGAGGTTTCGGTGTTGGGTCCTCCGTTTCCTTTTTTCGGGTGTCGAGCCCTCGGGTGTCAAGGTTTTGGGTATCGAGGTTTTGGGTGTCGAGGTTTTCGGTGTCGAGGTTTCCGTGTCGAGTTTACGGGTGTCGAGTTTACGGGTGTCGAGATTTCGGGTATCGAGGTTTCGGGTGTCGAGGTTTCCGGTGTCGAGGTTTCGGGTGTCGAATTTTCCATGCCGAACTTTCCATGTCGAGTTTTCGATCAGGAATTTTCGATGAGGAATTTTCGATGTTGAATTCTCGAGGTCGAATTTTTTAGGTCGAATTTTTGATGTCGAATTTTCGATGTCGAATTTTTTATGTCGAATTTTTGATGTCTAATTTTCGATGTGGAATTTTCGAGACAGAATTTTCGAGGTCGAATTTTGGAGGTCGGATTTTCGAGGTCGGATTTTCGACGTCGAATTTTCGATTTGGTGTATTCGGGTGTCGAGGTTTCGTTTCGGATCTTCGTATGTGGGTCTTCGTGTGCCGAGTGTTCGGTTGTCGAGTCTTCGGGATCGAGTCTTCGGTTGTCGAGTCTTCGGTTGTCGAGTCTTCCGTTGTCGAGTCTTCGGTTGTCGAGCCTTCGGTTGTCGAGTCTTCGGTTGTCGAGTCTTCGGTTGTCGAGTCTTCGGTTGTCGAGTCTTCGGTTGTCGAGTCTTCGGTTGCCGAGTCTTCGGTTGCCGAGTCCTCGGTTGCCGAGTCTTCGGTTGCCGAGTCTTCGGTTGCCGAGCCTTCGGGTGCCGAGCCTTCGGTTGCCGAGCGTTCGGTTGCCGAGCCTTCGGTCTCCGAGCCTTCGGTTGCCGAGCCTTCGGTTGCCGAGTCTTCGGTTGCCGAGTCTTCGGTTGCCGAGTCTTCGGTTGCCGAGTCTTCGGTTGCCGAGTCTTCGGTTGCCGAGTCTTCGGTTGCCGAGTCTTCGGTTGCCGAGTCCTCGGTTGCCGAGCCTTCGGGTGCCGAACCTTCGGTTCCCGAGCCTTCGGTTCCCGAGCCTTCGGTTGCCGAGCCTTCGGTTGCCGAGCCTTCGGTTGTCGAGCCTTCGGTTGCCGAGCCTTCGGTTCCCGAGCCTTCGGTAGCCGAGCCTTCGGTTGCCGAGCCTCTGGTTGCCGAGCCTTCGGTTTCCGAGCCTTCGGTTGCCGAGCCTTCGGTTGCCGAGTCTTCGGTTGCCGATTCTTCGGTTGCCGAGTCTTCTGTTGCCGTGTCTTCGGTTGCCGAGTCTTCGGTTGCCGAGTCTTCCGTTGCCGAGTCTTCGGTTGCCGTGTCTTCGGTTGCCGAGTCTTCGGTTGCCGAGCCTTCGGTTGCCGAGCCTTCGGTTGCCGAGCCTTCGGTTGCCGAGTCTTCGGTAGCCGAGTCTTCGGTTGCCGAGTCTTCGGTTGCCGAGTCTTCGGTTGCCGAGTCTTCAGTTGCCGAGTCTTCGGTTGCCGAGCCTTCGGGTGCCGAGCCTTCGGTTGCCGAGCCTTCGGTTGCCGAGCCTTCGGTTGCCGAGCCTTCGGTTGCCGAGCCTACGGTTAACGAGCCTTCGCTTGGCGAGCCTTTGGTTGGCGAGCCTTCGGTTGGCGAGTCCTCGGTTGCCGAGTCTTCGGTTGCCGAGTCTTCGGTTGCCGAGTCTTCGGTTGCTGAGTCTTCGGTTGCCAAGTCTGCGGTTGCCGAGTCCTCGGTGACGGGGTTCCGGGGTTCGAAACTTCGACGTCGAATTCTTGGTCTGGGATTTCCGGTGTGGGGTCCTCGGTGTGGAGGTTTCGGGTGTTGAGGTTTCGGTGTTGGGTCCTCCGTTTCCTTTTTTCGGGTGTCGAGCCCTCGGGTGTCGAGGTTGTGGGTATCGAGCTTTTAGGTGTCGAGGTTTCCGGTGTCGAGGTTTCCGTGTCGAGTTAACGGGTGTTGAGTTTACGGGTGTCGAGATTTTGGGTGTCGAAGTTTCGGGTGTCGAGGTTTCGGGTGTCGAATTTTCCATGTCGAATTTTCCATGTCGAGTTTTCGATCAGGAATTTTCGATGAGGAATTTTCAATGTTGAATTCTCGAGGTCGAATTTTTGAGGTCGAATTTTTGAGGTCGAATATTTGATGTCGAATTTTCGATGTCGAATTTTCGATGTCGAATTTTCGATGTCGAATTTTCGATGTCGAATTTTCGATGTCGAATTTTCGATGTCGAATTTTCGATGTCGAATTTTCGATGTCGAATTTTCGATGTCGAATTTTCGATGTCGAATTTTCGATGTCGAATTTTCGATGTCGAATTTTGGAGATAGAATTTTCGAGGTCGAATTTTCGAGGTCGGATTTTCGAGGTCGGATTTTCGACGTCGAATTTTCGATTTGGTGTATTCGGGTGTCGAGGTTTCGTTTTGGGTCTTCGTATGTGGGTCTTCGTGTGCCGAGTCTTCGGTTGTCGAGTCTTCGGGATCGAGTCTTCGTTTGTCGAGTCTTCGGTTGTCGAGTCTTCGGTTGTCGAGCCTTCGGTTGTCGAGTCTTTGGTTGTCGAGTCTTCGGTTGTCGAGTCTTCGGTTGTCGAGGTTTCGGTTGTCGAGCCTTCGGTTGCCGAGCCTTCGGTTGCCGTGCCTTCGGTTGCCGAGCCTTCGGTTGCCGAGCCTTCGGTTGTCTAGCCTTCGGTTGCCGCGCCTTCGGTTGTCTAGCCTTAGGTGTTCGAGCCTTCGGTTGTCGAGCCTTCGGTTGTCGAGCCTTCGGTTGTCGAGCCTTCGGTTGTCGAGCCTTCGGTTGCCGAGCCTTCAGTTGCCGAGCCTTCGGTTGCCGAGCCTTCGGTTGCCGAGCCTTCGGTTGCCGAGCCTTCGGTTGCCGAGCCTTCGGTTGCATAGCCTTCGGTTGCCGAGCCTTCGGTTGCCGAGCCTTCGGTTGCCGAGCCTTCGGGTGCCGAGCCTTCGGTTCCTGAGCCTTCGGTTCCCAAGCCTTCGGTTGCCGAGCCTTCGGTTGCCGAGCCTTCGGTTGTCGAGCCTTCGGTTGCCGAGCCTTCGGTTACCGAGCCTTCGGTTGCCGAGCCTTCGGTTGCCGAGCCTTCGGTTGGCGAGCCTTCGGTTGGCGAGCCTTCGGTAGGCGAGTCCTCGGTTGCCGAGTCTTCGGTTGCCGAGTCTTCGGTAGCCGAGTCTTCGGTTGCCGAGTCTTCGGTTGCCGAGTCTTCGGTTGCCGAGTCTTGGGTTGCCGAGTCCTCGGTGACGGGGTTCCGGGGTTCGAATTTTCGACGTCGAATTCTTGGTCTGGGATTTCCGGTGTGGGGTCCTCGGTGTGGAGGTTTCGCGTGTTGAGGTTTCGGTGTTGGGTCCTCCGTTTCCTTTTTTCGGGTGTCGAGCCCTCGGGTGTCAAGGTTTTGGGTATCGAGGTTTTGGGTGTCGAGGTTTTCGGTGTCGAGGTTTCCGTGTCGAGTTTACGGGTGTCGAGTTTACGGGTGTCGAGATTTCGGGTATCGAGGTTTCGGGTGTCGAGGTTTCCGGTGTCGAGGTTTCGGGTGTCGAATTTTCCATGCCGAACTTTGCATGTCGAGTTTTCGATCAGGAATTTTCGATGAGGAATTTTCGATGTTGAATTCTCGAGGTCGAATTTTTTAGGTCGAATTTTTTATGTCGAATTTTCGATGTCGAATTTTTAATGTCGAATTTTTGATGTCTAATTTTCGATGTCGAATTTTCGAGACAGAATTTTCGAGGTCGAATTTTGGAGGTCGGATTTTCGAGGTCGGATTTTCGACGTCGAATTTTGAGTTGGTGTATTCGGGTGTCGAGGTTTCGTTTCGGGTCTTCGTATGTGGGTCTTCGTGTGCCGAGTGTTCGGTTGTCGAGTCTTCGGGATCGAGTCTTCGGTTGTCGAGCCTTCCGTTGTCGAGCCTTCCGTTGTCGAGCCTTCGGGTGTCGAGCCTTCGGGTGTCGAGCCTTCGGTTGTCGAGTCTTCGGTTGTCGAGTCTTCGGTTGTCGAGTCTTCGGTTGTCGAGTCTTCGGTTGTCGAGGCCTCGGTTGTCGAGCCTTCGGTTGTCGAGCCTTCGGTTGTCGAGCCTTCGGTTGTCGAGCCTTCGGTTGTCGAGCCTTCGGTTGTCGAGCCTTCGGTTGTCGAGCCTTCGGTTGTCGAGCCTTCGGTTGCCGAGCCTTGGGTTGCCGAGCCTTCGGTTGCCGAGCCTTCGGTTGCCGAGTCTTCGGTTGCCGAGTCTTCGGTTGCCGAGCCTTGGGTTGCCGAGCCTTCGGTTGCCGAGCCTTCGGTTGCCGAGTCTTCGGTTGCCGAGTCTTCGGTTGCCGAGTCTTCGGTTGTCGAGCCTTCGGTTGTCGAGTCTTCGGTTGTCGAGTCTTCGGTTGTCGAGTCTTCGGTTGTCGAGTCTTCGGTTGCCGAGTCTTCGGTTGCCGAGTCCTCGGTTGCCGAGTCTTCGGTTGCCGAGTCTTCGGTTGCCGAGCCTTCGGGTGCCGAGCCTTCGGTTGCCGAGCGTTCGGTTGCCGAGCCTTCGGTTGCCGAGCCTTCGGTTGCCGAGCCTTCGGTTGCCGAGTCTTCGGTTGCCGAGTCTTCGGTTGCCGAGTCTTCGGTTGCCGAGCCTTTGGTTGCCGAGTCTTCGGTTGCCGAGTCTTCGGTTGCCGAGTCCTCGGTTGCCGAGCCTTCGGGTGCCGAACCTTCGGTTCCCGAGCCTTCGGTTCCCGAGCCTTCGGTTGCCGAGCCTTCGGTTGCCGAGCCTTCGGTTGTCGAGCCTTCGGTTGCCGAGCCTTCGGTTCCCGAGCCTTCGGTAGCCGAGCCTTCGGTTGCCGAGCCTCTGGTTGCCGAGCCTTCGGTTTCCGAGCCTTCGGTTGCCGAGCCTTCGGTTGCCGAGTCTTCGGTTGCCGATTCTTCGGTTGCCGAGTCTTCTGTTGCCGTGTCTTCGGTTGCCGAGTCTTCGGTTGCCGAGTCTTCCGTTGCCGAGTCTTCGGTTGCCGTGTCTTCGGTTGCCGAGTCTTCGGTTGCCGAGCCTTCGGTTGCCGAGCCTTCGGTTGCCGAGCCTTCGGTTGCCGAGTCTTCGGTAGCCGAGTCTTCGGTTGCCGAGTCTTCGGTTGCCGAGTCTTCGGTTGCCGAGTCTTCAGTTGCCGAGTCTTCGGTTGCCGAGCCTTCGGGTGCCGAGCCTTCGGTTGCCGAGACTTCGGTTGCCGAGCCTTCGGTTGCCGAGCCTTCGGTTGCCGAGCCTTCGGTTGCCGAGCCTACGGTTAACGAGCCTTCGCTTGGCGAGCCTTTGGTTGGCGAGCCTTCGGTTGGCGAGTCCTCGGTTGCCGAGTCTTCGGTTGCCGAGTCTTCGGTTGCCGAGTCTTCGGTTGCTGAGTCTTCGGTTGCCGAGTCTGCGGTTGCCGAGTCCTCGGTGACGGGGTTCCGGGGTTCGAAACTTCGACGTCGAATTCTTGGTCTGGGATTTCCGGTGTGGGGTCCTCGGTGTGGAGGTTTCGGGTGTTGAGGTTTCGGTGTTGGGTCCTCCGTTTCCTTTTTTCGGGTGTCGAGCCCTCGGGTGTCGAGGTTGTGGGTATCGAGCTTTTAGGTGTCGAGGTTTCCGGTGTCGAGGTTTCCGTGTCGAGTTAACGGGTGTTGAGTTTACGGGTGTCGAGATTTTGGGTGTCGAAGTTTCGGGTGTCGAGGTTTCGGGTGTCGAATTTTCCATGTCGAATTTTCCATGTCGAGTTTTCGATCAGGAATTTTCGATGAGGAATTTTCAATGTTGAATTCTCGAGGTCGAATTTTTGAGGTCGAATATTTGATGTCGAATTTTCGATGTCGAATTTTTGATGTCGAATTTTCGATGTCGAATTTTCGATGTCGAATTTTCGATGTCGAATTTTCGATGTCGAATTTTCGATGTCGAATTTTCGATGTCGAATTTTCGATGTCGAATTTTCGATGTCGAATTTTCGATGTCGAATTTTCGATGTCGAATTTTGGAGATAGAATTTTCGAGGTCGAATTTTCGAGGTCGGATTTTCGAGGTCGGATTTTCGACGTCGAATTTTCGATTTGGTGTATTCGGGTGTCGAGGTTTCGTTTTGGGTCTTCGTATGTGGGTCTTCGTGTGCCGAGTCTTCGGTTGTCGAGTCTTCGGGATCGAGTCTTCGTTTGTCGAGTCTTCGGTTGTCGAGTCTTCGGTTGTCGAGCCTTCGGTTGTCGAGTCTTTGGTTGTCGAGTCTTCGGTTGTCGAGTCTTCGGTTGTCGAGGTTTCGGTTGTCGAGCCTTCGGTTGCCGAGCCTTCGGTTGCCGTGCCTTCGGTTGCCGAGCCTTCGGTTGCCGAGCCTTCGGTTGTCTAGCCTTCGGTTGCCGCGCCTTCGGTTGTCTAGCCTTAGGTGTTCGAGCCTTCGGTTGTCGAGCCTTCGGTTGTCGAGCCTTCGGTTGTCGAGCCTTCGGTTGTCGAGCCTTCGGTTGCCGAGCCTTCAGTTGCCGAGCCTTCGGTTGCCGAGCCTTCGGTTGCCGAGCCTTCGGTTGCCGAGCCTTCGGTTGCCGAGCCTTCGGTTGCATAGCCTTCGGTTGCCGAGCCTTCGGTTGCCGAGCCTTCGGTTGCCGAGCCTTCGGGTGCCGAGCCTTCGGTTCCTGAGCCTTCGGTTCCCAAGCCTTCGGTTGCCGAGCCTTCGGTTGCCGAGCCTTCGGTTGTCGAGCCTTCGGTTGCCGAGCCTTCGGTTACCGAGCCTTCGGTTGCCGAGCCTTCGGTTGGCGAGCCTTCGGTTGGCGAGCCTTCGGTAGGCGAGTCCTCGGTTGCCGAGTCTTCGGTTGCCGAGTCTTCGGTAGCCGAGTCTTCGGTTGCCGAGTCTTCGGTTGCCGAGTCTTCGGTTGCCGAGTCTTGGGTTGCCGAGTCCTCGGTGACGGGGTTCCGGGGTTCGAATTTTCGACGTCGAATTCTTGGTCTGGGATTTCCGGTGTGGGGTCCTCGGTGTGGAGGTTTCGCGTGTTGAGGTTTCGGTGTTGGGTCCTCCGTTTCCTTTTTTCGGGTGTCGAGCCCTCGGGTGTCAAGGTTTTGGGTATCGAGGTTTTGGGTGTCGAGGTTTTCGGTGTCGAGGTTTCCGTGTCGAGTTTACGGGTGTCGAGTTTACGGGTGTCGAGATTTCGGGTATCGAGGTTTCGGGTGTCGAGGTTTCCGGTGTCGAGGTTTCGGGTGTCGAATTTTCCATGCCGAACTTTGCATGTCGAGTTTTCGATCAGGAATTTTCGATGAGGAATTTTCGATGTTGAATTCTCGAGGTCGAATTTTTTAGGTCGAATTTTTTATGTCGAATTTTCGATGTCGAATTTTTAATGTCGAATTTTTGATGTCTAATTTTCGATGTCGAATTTTCGAGACAGAATTTTCGAGGTCGAATTTTGGAGGTCGGATTTTCGAGGTCGGATTTTCGACGTCGAATTTTGATTTGGTGTATTCGGGTGTCGAGGTTTCGTTTCGGGTCTTCGTATGTGGGTCTTCGTGTGCCGAGTGTTCGGTTGTCGAGTCTTCGGGATCGAGTCTTCGGTTGTCGAGCCTTCCGTTGTCGAGCCTTCCGTTGTCGAGCCTTCGGGTGTCGAGCCTTCGGGTGTCGAGCCTTCGGTTGTCGAGTCTTCGGTTGTCGAGTCTTCGGTTGTCGAGTCTTCGGTTGTCGAGTCTTCGGTTGTCGAGGCCTCGGTTGTCGAGCCTTCGGTTGTCGAGCCTTCGGTTGTCGAGCCTTCGGTTGTCGAGCCTTCGGTTGTCGAGCCTTCGGTTGTCGAGCCTTCGGTTGTCGAGCCTTCGGTTGCCGAGCCTTGGGTTGCCGAGCCTTCGGTTGCCGAGCCTTCGGTTGCCGAGTCTTCGGTTGCCGAGTCTTCGGTTGCCGAGCCTTGGGTTGCCGAGCCTTCGGTTGCCGAGCCTTCGGTTGCCGAGTTTTCGGTTGCCGAGTCTTCGGTTGCCGAGTCTTCGGTTGTCGAGCCTTCGGTTGTCGAGTCTTCGGTTGTCGAGTCTTCGGTTGTCGAGTCTTCGGTTGTCGAGTCTTCGGTTGCCGAGTCTTCGGTTGCCGAGTCCTCGGTTGCCGAGTCTTCGGTTGCCGAGTCTTCGGTTGCCGAGCCTTCGGGTGCCGAGCCTTCGGTTGCCGAGCGTTCGGTTGCCGAGCCTTCGGTTGCCGAGCCTTCGGTTGCCGAGCCTTCGGTTGCCGAGTCTTCGGTTGCCGAGTCTTCGGTTGCCGAGTCTTCGGTTGCCGAGCCTTTGGTTGCCGAGCCTTCGGTTGCCGAGCCTTCGGTTGGCGAGCCTTCGGTAGGTGAGTCCTCGGTTGCCGAGTCTTCGGTTGCCGAGTCTTCGGTAACCGAGTCTTCGGTAGCCGAGTCTTCGGTTGCCGAGTCTTCGGTTGCCGAGTCTTCGGTTGCCGAGTCTTCGGTTGCCGAGTCTTCGGTTGCCGAGTCTTCGGTTGCCGAGTCTTCGGTTGCCGAGTCCTCGGTGACGGGGTTCCGGGGTTCGAATTTTCGACGTCGAATTCTTGGTCTGGGATTTCCGGTGTGGGGTCCTCGGTGTGGAGGTTTCGGGTGTTGAGGTTTCGGTGTTGGGTCCTCGGTTTCCTTTTTTCGGGTGTCGAGCCCGCGGGTGTCAAGGTTTTGGGTATCGAGGTTTTGGGTGTCGAGGTTTTGGGTGTCGAGGTTTCCGTGTCGAGTTTACGGGTGTCGAGTTTACGGGTGTCGAGATTTCGGGTATCGAGGTTTCGGGTGTCGAGGTTTCCGGTGTCGAGGTTTCGGGTGTTGAATTTTCCATGCCGAATTTTCCATGTCGAGTTTTCGATCAGGAATTTTCGATGAGGAATTTTCGATGTTGAATTCTCGAGGTCGAATTTTTTAGGTCGAATTTTTGATGTCGAATTTTCGATGTCGAATTTTTTATGTCGAATTTTTGATGTCGAATTTTCGATGTCGAATTTTCGAGGTCGGATCTTCGAGGTCGGATTTTCGACGTCGAATTTTCGATTTGGTGTATTCGTGTGCCGAGTCTTCGGTTGTCGAGTCTTCGGGATCGAGTCTTCGGTGGTCGAGTCTTCGGTTGTCGAGTCTTCGGTTGTCGAGTCTTCGGTTGTCGAGTCTTCGGTTGTCGAGCCTTCCGTTGTCGAGCCTTCCGTTGTCGAGCCTTCGGGTGTCGAGCCTTCGGGTGTCGAGCCTTCGGTTGTCGAGCCTTCGGTTGCCGACTCTTGGGTTGCCGAGCCTTGGGTTGCCGAGCATTCGGTTGCCGAGCCTTCGGTTGCCGAGTCTTCGGTTGCCGAGTCTTCGGTTGCCGAGTCTTCGGTTGCCGAGTCTTCGGTTGCCGAGTCTTCGGTGTCCGAGTCTTCGGTTGCCGAGTC
This sequence comes from Tenodera sinensis, assembly GCA_030765045.1. Lineage (NCBI taxonomy): Eukaryota > Metazoa > Arthropoda > Insecta > Mantodea > Mantidae > Tenodera > Tenodera sinensis. The sequence continues at coordinate 33,066,087 of CM060968.1, forward strand.
TTCGGTTGCCGAGTCTTCGGTTGCCGAGTCTTCGGTTGCCGAGCCTTCGGGTGCCGAGCCTTCGGTTCCCGAGCCTTCGGTTGCCGAGCCTTCGGTTGCCGATTCTTCGGTTGCCGATTCTTCGGTTGCCGAGCCTTCGGTTGCCGAGCCTTCGGTTGCCGAGCCTTCGGTTGCCGAGCCATCGGTTGCCGAGCCTTCGTTTGCCGAGCCTTCGGTTGCCGAGCCTTCGGTTGCCGAGCCTTCGGTTGCCGAGCCTTCGGTTGCCGATTCTTCGGTTGCCGAGTCTTCGGTTGCCGAGTCTTCGGTTGCCGAGTCTTCTGTTGCCGTGTCTTCGGTTGCCGAGTCTTCGGTTGCCGAGTCTTCGGTTGCCGAGTCTTCGGTTGCCGAGTCTTCGGTTGCCGAGCCTACGGTTGTCGAGCCTTCGGGTGCCGAGCCTTCGGTTCCCGAGCCTTCGGTTGCCGAGCCTTCGGTTGCCGAGCCTTCGGTTGCCGAGCCCTCGGTTGCCGAGCCTTCGGTTGCCGAGCCTTCGGTTGCCGAGCCTTCGGTTGGCGAGCCTTCGGTAGGTGAGTCCTCGGTTGCCGAGTCTTCGGTTGCCGAGTCTTCGGTTGCCGAGTCTTCGGTTGCCGAGTCTTCGGTTGCCGAGTCTTCGGTAGCCGAGTCTTCGGTTGCCGAGTCTTCGGTTGCCGAGTCTTCGGTTGCCGAGTCTACGGTTGCCGAGTCTTCGGTTGCCGAGTCTTCGGTTGTCGAGCCTTCGGTTGTCGAGTCTTCGGTTGTCGAGTCTTCGGTTGTCGAGTCTTCGGTAGCCGAGTCTTCGGTTGCCGAGTCTTCGGTTGCCGAGCCTTCGGGTGCCGAGCCTTCGGTTCCCGAGCCTTCGGTTGCCGAGCCTTCGGTTGCCGAGCCTTCGGTTGCCGAGCCTTCGGTTGCCGAGCCTTCGGTTGCCGAACCTTCGGTTGCCGAGCCTTCGGTTGGCGAGCCTTCGGTAGGTGAGTCCTCGGTTGCCGAGTCTTCGGTTGCCGAGTCTTCGGTTGCCGAGTCTTCGGTTGCCGAGTCTTCGGTTGCCGAGTCTTGGGTTGCCGAGTCCTCGGTGACGGGGTTCCGGGGTTCGAATTTTCGACGTCGAATTCTTGGTCTGGGATTTCCGGTGTGGGGTCCTCGGTGTGGAGGTTTCGGGTGTTGAGGTTTCGGTGTTGGGTCCTCCGTTTCCTTTTTTCGGGTGTCGAGCCCGCGGGTGTCAAGGTTTTGGGTATCGAGGTTTTGGGTGTCGAGGTTTTCGGTGTCGAGGTTTCCGTGTCGAGTTTACGGGTGTCGAGTTTACGGGTGTCGAGATTTCGGGTATCGAGGTTTCGGGTGTCGAGGTTTCCGGTGTCGAGGTTTCGGGTGTCGAATTTTCCATGCCGAACTTTGCATGTCGAGTTTTCGATCAGGAATTTTCGATGAGGAATTTTCGATGTTGAATTCTCGAGGTCGAATTTTTTAGGTCGAATTTTTTATGTCGAATTTTCGATGTCGAATTTTTAATGTCGAATTTTTGATGTCTAATTTTCGATGTCGAATTTTCGAGACAGAATTTTCGAGGTCGAATTTTGGAGGTCGGATTTTCGAGGTCGGATTTTCGACGTCGAATTTTGAGTTGGTGTATTCGGGTGTCGAGGTTTCGTTTTGGGTCTTCGTATGTGGGTCTTCGTGTGCCGAGTGTTCGGTTGTCGAGTCTTCGGGATCGAGTCTTCGGTTGTCGAGCCTTCCGTTGTCGAGCCTTCCGTTGTCGAGCCTTCGGGTGTCGAGCCTTCGGGTGTCGAGCCTTCGGTTGTCGAGTCTTCGGTTGTCGAGTCTTCGGTTGTCGAGTCTTCGGTTGTCGAGTCTTCGGTTGTCGAGGCCTCGGTTGTCGAGCCTTCGGTTGTCGAGCCTTCGGTTGTCGAGCCTTCGGTTGTCGAGCCTTCGGTTGTCGAGCCTTCGGTTGTCGAGCCTTCGGTTGTCGAGCCTTCGGTTGTCGAGCCTTCGGTTGCCGAGCCTTGGGTTGCCGAGCCTTCGGTTGCCGAGCCTTCGGTTGCCGAGTCTTCGGTTGCCGAGTCTTCGGTTGCCGAGCCTTGGGTTGCCGAGCCTTCGGTTGCCGAGCCTTCGGTTGCCGAGTCTTCGGTTGCCGAGTCTTCGGTTGCCGAGTCTTCGGTTGTCGAGCCTTCGGTTGTCGAGTCTTCGGTTGTCGAGTCTTCGGTTGTCGAGTCTTCGGTTGCCGAGTCTTCGGTTGCCGAGTCCTCGGTTGCCGAGTCTTCGGTTGCCGAGTCTTCGGTTGCCGAGCCTTCGGGTGCCGAGCCTTCGGTTGCCGAGCGTTCGGTTGCCGAGCCTTCGGTTGCCGAGCCTTCGGTTGCCGAGCCTTCGGTTGCCGAGTCTTCGGTTGCCGAGTCTTCGGTTGCCGAGTCTTCGGTTGCCGAGCCTTTGGTTGCCGAGTCTTCGGTTGCCGAGTCTTCGGTTGCCGAGTCCTCGGTTGCCGAGCCTTCGGGTGCCGAACCTTCGGTTCCCGAGCCTTCGGTTCCCGAGCCTTCGGTTGCCGAGCCTTCGGTTGCCGAGCCTTCGGTTGTCGAGCCTTCGGTTGCCGAGCCTTCGGTTCCCGAGCCTTCGGTAGCCGAGCCTTCGGTTGCCGAGCCTCTGGTTGCCGAGCCTTCGGTTTCCGAGCCTTCGGTTGCCGAGCCTTCGGTTGCCGAGTCTTCGGTTGCCGATTCTTCGGTTGCCGAGTCTTCTGTTGCCGTGTCTTCGGTTGCCGAGTCTTCGGTTGCCGAGTCTTCCGTTGCCGAGTCTTCGGTTGCCGTGTCTTCGGTTGCGCGAGTCTTCGGTTGCCGAGCCTTCGGTTGCCGAGCCTTCGGTTGCCGAGCCTTCGGTTGCCGAGTCTTCGGTAGCCGAGTCTTCGGTTGCCGAGTCTTCGGTTGCCGAGTCTTCGGTTGCCGAGTCTTCAGTTGCCGAGTCTTCGGTTGCCGAGCCTTCGGGTGCCGAGCCTTCGGTTGCCGAGACTTCGGTTGCCGAGCCTTCGGTTGCCGAGCCTTCGGTTGCCGAGCCTTCGGTTGCCGAGCCTACGGTTAACGAGCCTTCGCTTGGCGAGCCTTTGGTTGGCGAGCCTTCGGTTGGCGAGTCCTCGGTTGCCGAGTCTTCGGTTGCCGAGTCTTCGGTTGCCGAGTCTTCGGTTGCTGAGTCTTCGGTTGCCGAGTCTGCGGTTGCCGAGTCCTCGGTGACGGGGTTCCGGGGTTCGAAACTTCGACGTCGAATTCTTGGTCTGGGATTTCCGGTGTGGGGTCCTCGGTGTGGAGGTTTCGGGTGTTGAGGTTTCGGTGTTGGGTCCTCCGTTTCCTTTTTTCGGGTGTCGAGCCCTCGGGTGTCGAGGTTGTGGGTATCGAGCTTTTAGGTGTCGAGGTTTCCGGTGTCGAGGTTTCCGTGTCGAGTTAACGGGTGTTGAGTTTACGGGTGTCGAGATATTGGGTGTCGAAGTTTCGGGTGTCGAGGTTTCGGGTGTCGAATTTTCCATGTCGAATTTTCCATGTCGAGTTTTCGATCAGGAATTTTCGATGAGGAATTTTCAATGTTGAATTCTCGAGGTCGAATTTTTGAGGTCGAATATTTGATGTCGAATTTTCGATGTCGAATTTTTGATGTCGAATTTTCGATGTCGAATTTTCGATGTCGAATTTTCGATGTCGAATTTTCGATGTCGAATTTTCGATGTCGAATTTTCGATGTCGAATTTTCGATGTCGAATTTTCGATGTCGAATTTTCGATGTCGAATTTTCGATGTCGAATTTTGGAGATAGAATTTTCGAGGTCGAATTTTCGAGGTCGGATTTTCGAGGTCGGATTTTCGACGTCGAATTTTCGATTTGGTGTATTCGGGTGTCGAGGTTTCGTTTTGGGTCTTCGTATGTGGGTCTTCGTGTGCCGAGTCTTCGGTTGTCGAGTCTTCGGGATCGAGTCTTCGTTTGTCGAGTCTTCGGTTGTCGAGTCTTCGGTTGTCGAGCCTTCGGTTGTCGAGTCTTTGGTTGTCGAGTCTTCGGTTGTCGAGTCTTCGGTTGTCGAGGTTTCGGTTGTCGAGCCTTCGGTTGCCGAGCCTTCGGTTGCCGTGCCTTCGGTTGCCGAGCCTTCGGTTGCCGAGCCTTCGGTTGTCTAGCCTTCGGTTGCCGCGCCTTCGGTTGTCTAGCCTTAGGTGTTCGAGCCTTCGGTTGTCGAGCCTTCGGTTGTCGAGCCTTCGGTTGTCGAGCCTTCGGTTGTCGAGCCTTCGGTTGCCGAGCCTTCAGTTGCCGAGCCTTCGGTTGCCGAGCCTTCGGTTGCCGAGCCTTCGGTTGCCGAGCCTTCGGTTGCCGAGCCTTCGGTTGCATAGCCTTCGGTTGCCGAGCCTTCGGTTGCCGAGCCTTCGGTTGCCGAGCCTTCGGGTGCCGAGCCTTCGGTTCCTGAGCCTTCGGTTCCCAAGCCTTCGGTTGCCGAGCCTTCGGTTGCCGAGCCTTCGGTTGTCGAGCCTTCGGTTGCCGAGCCTTCGGTTACCGAGCCTTCGGTTGCCGAGCCTTCGGTTGGCGAGCCTTCGGTTGGCGAGCCTTCGGTAGGCGAGTCCTCGGTTGCCGAGTCTTCGGTTGCCGAGTCTTCGGTAGCCGAGTCTTCGGTTGCCGAGTCTTCGGTTGCCGAGTCTTCGGTTGCCGAGTCTTGGGTTGCCGAGTCCTCGGTGACGGGGTTCCGGGGTTCGAATTTTCGACGTCGAATTCTTGGTGTGGGATTTCCGGTGTGGGGTCCTCGGTGTGGAGGTTTCGCGTGTTGAGGTTTCGGTGTTGGGTCCTCCGTTTCCTTTTTTCGGGTGTCGAGCCCTCGGGTGTCAAGGTTTTGGGTATCGAGGTTTTGGGTGTCGAGGTTTTCGGTGTCGAGGTTTCCGTGTCGAGTTTACGGGTGTCGAGTTTACGGGTGTCGAGATTTCGGGTATCGAGGTTTCGGGTGTCGAGGTTTCCGGTGTCGAGGTTTCGGGTGTCGAATTTTCCATGCCGAACTTTGCATGTCGAGTTTTCGATCAGGAATTTTCGATGAGGAATTTTCGATGTTGAATTCTCGAGGTCGAATTTTTTAGGTCGAATTTTTTATGTCGAATTTTCGATGTCGAATTTTTAATGTCGAATTTTTGATGTCTAATTTTCGATGTCGAATTTTCGAGACAGAATTTTCGAGGTCGAATTTTGGAGGTCGGATTTTCGAGGTCGGATTTTCGACGTCGAATTTTGATTTGGTGTATTCGGGTGTCGAGGTTTCGTTTCGGGTCTTCGTATGTGGGTCTTCGTGTGCCGAGTGTTCGGTTGTCGAGTCTTCGGGATCGAGTCTTCGGTTGTCGAGCCTTCCGTTGTCGAGCCTTCCGTTGTCGAGCCTTCGGGTGTCGAGCCTTCGGGTGTCGAGCCTTCGGTTGTCGAGTCTTCGGTTGTCGAGTCTTCGGTTGTCGAGTCTTCGGTTGTCGAGTCTTCGGTTGTCGAGGCCTCGGTTGTCGAGCCTTCGGTTGTCGAGCCTTCGGTTGTCGAGCCTTCGGTTGTCGAGCCTTCGGTTGTCGAGCCTTCGGTTGTCGAGCCTTCGGTTGTCGAGCCTTCGGTTGCCGAGCCTTGGGTTGCCGAGCCTTCGGTTGCCGAGCCTTCGGTTGCCGAGTCTTCGGTTGCCGAGTCTTCGGTTGCCGAGCCTTGGGTTGCCGAGCCTTCGGTTGCCGAGCCTTCGGTTGCCGAGTTTTCGGTTGCCGAGTCTTCGGTTGCCGAGTCTTCGGTTGTCGAGCCTTCGGTTGTCGAGTCTTCGGTTGTCGAGTCTTCGGTTGTCGAGTCTTCGGTTGTCGAGTCTTCGGTTGCCGAGTCTTCGGTTGCCGAGTCCTCGGTTGCCGAGTCTTCGGTTGCCGAGTCTTCGGTTGCCGAGCCTTCGGGTGCCGAGCCTTCGGTTGCCGAGCGTTCGGTTGCCGAGCCTTCGGTTGCCGAGCCTTCGGTTGCCGAGCCTTCGGTTGCCGAGTCTTCGGTTGCCGAGTCTTCGGTTGCCGAGTCTTCGGTTGCCGAGCCTTTGGTTGCCGAGCCTTCGGTTGCCGAGCCTTCGGTTGGCGAGCCTTCGGTAGGTGAGTCCTCGGTTGCCGAGTCTTCGGTTGCCGAGTCTTCGGTAACCGAGTCTTCGGTAGCCGAGTCTTCGGTTGCCGAGTCTTCGGTTGCCGAGTCTTCGGTTGCCGAGTCTTCGGTTGCCGAGTCTTCGGTTGCCGAGTCTTCGGTTGCCGAGTCTTCGGTTGCCGAGTCCTCGGTGACGGGGTTCCGGGGTTCGAATTTTCGACGTCGAATTCTTGGTCTGGGATTTCCGGTGTGGGGTCCTCGGTGTGGAGGTTTCGGGTGTTGAGGTTTCGGTGTTGGGTCCTCGGTTTCCTTTTTTCGGGTGTCGAGCCCGCGGGTGTCAAGGTTTTGGGTATCGAGGTTTTGGGTGTCGAGGTTTTGGGTGTCGAGGTTTCCGTGTCGAGTTTACGGGTGTCGAGTTTACGGGTGTCGAGATTTCGGGTATCGAGGTTTCGGGTGTCGAGGTTTCCGGTGTCGAGGTTTCGGGTGTTGAATTTTCCATGCCGAATTTTCCATGTCGAGTTTTCGATCAGGAATTTTCGATGAGGAATTTTCGATGTTGAATTCTCGAGGTCGAATTTTTTAGGTCGAATTTTTGATGTCGAATTTTCGATGTCGAATTTTTTATGTCGAATTTTTGATGTCGAATTTTCGATGTCGAATTTTCGAGGTCGGATCTTCGAGGTCGGATTTTCGACGTCGAATTTTCGATTTGGTGTATTCGTGTGCCGAGTCTTCGGTTGTCGAGTCTTCGGGATCGAGTCTTCGGTGGTCGAGTCTTCGGTTGTCGAGTCTTCGGTTGTCGAGTCTTCGGTTGTCGAGTCTTCGGTTGTCGAGCCTTCCGTTGTCGAGCCTTCGGGTGTCGAGCCTTCGGGTGTCGAGCCTTCGGTTGTCGAGCCTTCGGTTGCCGACTCTTGGGTTGCCGAGCCTTGGGTTGCCGAGCATTCGGTTGCCGAGCCTTCGGTTGCCGAGTCTTCGGTTGCCGAGTCTTCGGTTGCCGAGTCTTCGGTTGCCGAGTCTTCGGTTGCCGAGTCTTCGGTGTCCGAGTCTTCGGTTGCCGAGTCTTCGGTTGCCGAGTCTTCGGTTGCCGAGTCTTCGGTTGCCGAGCCTTCGGGTGCCGAGCCTTCGGTTCCCGAGCCTTCGGTTGCCGAGCCTTCGGTTGCCGATTCTTCGGTTGCCGATTCTTCGGTTGCCGAGCCTTCGGTTGCCGAGCCTTCGGTTGCCGAGCCTTCGGTTGCCGAGCCATCGGTTGCCGAGCCTTCGTTTGCCGAGCCTTCGGTTGCCGAGCCTTCGGTTGCCGAGCCTTCGGTTGCCGAGCCTTCGGTTGCCGATTCTTCGGTTGCCGAGTCTTCGGTTGCCGAGTCTTCGGTTGCCGAGTCTTCTTTTGCCGTGTCTTCGGTTGCCGAGTCTTCGGTTGCCGAGTCTTCGGTTGCCGAGTCTTCGGTTGCCGAGTCTTCGGTTGCCGAGCCTACGGTTGTCGAGCCTTCGGGTGCCGAGCCTTCGGTTCCCGAGCCTTCGGTTGCCGAGCCTTCGGTTGCCGAGCCTTCGGTTGCCGAGCCCTCGGTTGCCGAGCCTTCGGTTGCCGAGCCTTCGGTTGCCGAGCCTTCGGTTGGCGAGCCTTCGGTAGGTGAGTCCTCGGTTGCCGAGTCTTCGGTTGCCGAGTCTTCGGTTGCCGAGTCTTCGGTTGCCGAGTCTTCGGTTGCCGAGTCTTCGGTAGCCGAGTCTTCGGTTGCCGAGTCTTCGGTTGCCGAGTCTTCGGTTGCCGAGTCTACGGTTGCCGAGTCTTCGGTTGCCGAGTCTTCGGTTGTCGAGCCTTCGGTTGTCGAGTCTTCGGTTGTCGAGTCTTCGGTTGTCGAGTCTTCGGTAGCCGAGTCTTCGGTTGCCGAGTCTTCGGTTGCCGAGCCTTCGGGTGCCGAGCCTTCGGTTCCCGAGCCTTCGGTTGCCGAGCCTTCGGTTGCCGAGCCTTCGTTGCCGAGCCTTCGGTTGCCGAGCCTTCGGTTGCCGAACCTTCGGTTGCCGAGCCTTCGGTTGGCGAGCCTTCGGTAGGTGAGTCCTCGGTTGCCGAGTCTTCGGTTGCCGAGTCTTCGGTTGCCGAGTCTTCGGTTGCCGAGTCTTCGGTTGCCGAGTCTTCGGTTGCCGAGTCTTGGGTTGCCGAGTCCTCGGTGACGGGGTTCCGGGGTTCGAATTTTCGACGTCGAATTCTTGGTCTGGGATTTCCGGTGTGGGGTCCTCGGTGTGGAGGTTTCGGGTGTTGAGGTTTCGGTGTTGGGTCCTCCGTTTCCTTTTTTCGGGTGTCGAGCCCGCGGGTGTCAAGGTTTTGGGTATCGAGGTTTTGGGTGTCGAGGTTTTGGGTGTCGAGGTTTCCGTGTCGAGTTTACGGGTGTCGAGTTTACGGGTGTCGAGATTTCGGGTATCGAGGTTTCCGGTGTCGAGGTTTCGGGTGTTGAATTTTCCATGCCGAATTTTCCATGTCGAGTTTTCGATCAGGAATTTTCGATGAGGAATTTTCGATGTTGAATTCTCGAGGTCGAATTTTTTAGGTCGAATTTTTGATGTCGAATTTTCGATGTCGAATTTTTTATGTCGAACTTTTGATGTCGAATTTTCGATGTCGAATTTTCGAGGTCGGATCTTCGAGGTCGGATTTTCGACGTCGAATTTTCGATTTGGTGTATTCGTGTGCCGAGTCTTCGGTTGTCGAGCCTTCGGGTGTCGAGCCTTCGGTTGTGGAGCCTTCGGTTGCCGACTCTTGGGTTGCCGAGCCTTGGGTTGCCGAGCATTCGGTTGCCGAGCCTTCGGTTGCCGAGTCTTCGGTTGTCGAGTCTTCGGTTGTCGAGTCTTCGGTTGTCGAGCCTTCCGTTGTCGAGCCTTCCGTTGTCGAGCCTTCGGGTGTCGAGCCTTCGGGTGTCGAGCCTTCGGTTGTCGAGCCTTCGGTTGCCGACTCTTGGGTTGCCGAGCCTTGGGTTGCCGAGCATTCGGTTGCCGAGCCTTCGGTTGCCGAGTCTTCGGTTGCCGAGTCTTCGGTTGCCGAGTCTTCGGTTGCCGAGTCTTCGGTTGCCGAGTCTTCGGTGTCCGAGTCTTCGGTTGCCGAGTCTTCGGTTGCCGAGTCTTCGGTTGCCGAGTCTTCGGTTGCCGAGCCTTCGGGTGCCGAGCCTTCGGTTCCCGAGCCTTCGGTTGCCGAGCCTTCGGTTGCCGATTCTTCGGTTGCCGATTCTTCGGTTGCCGAGCCTTCGGTTGCCGAGCCTTCGGTTGCCGAGCCTTCGGTTGCCGAGCCATCGGTTGCCGAGCCTTCGTTTGCCGAGCCTTCGGTTGCCGAGCCTTCGGTTGCCGAGCCTTCGGTTGCCGAGCCTTCGGTTGCCGATTCTTCGGTTGCCGAGTCTTCGGTTGCCGAGTCTTCGGTTGCCGAGCCTTCGGGTGCCGAGCCTTCGGTTGCCGAGCGTTCGGTTGCCGAGCCTTCGGTTGCCGAGCCTTCGGTTGCCGAGCCTTCGGTTGCCGAGTCTTCGGTTGCCGAGTCTTCGGTTGCCGAGTCTTCGGTTGCCGAGCCTTTGGTTGCCGAGCCTTCGGTTGCCGAGCCTTCGGTTGGCGAGCCTTCGGTAGGTGAGTCCTCGGTTGCCGAGTCTTCGGTTGCCGAGTCTTCGGTTGCCGAGTCTTCAGTTGCCGAGTCTTCGGTTGCCGAGCCTTCGGGTGCCGAGCCTTCGGTTGCCGAGACTTCGGTTGCCGAGCCTTCGGTTGCCGAGCCTTCGGTTGCCGAGCCTTCGGTTGCCGAGCCTACGGTTAACGAGCCTTCGCTTGGCGAGCCTTTGGTTGGCGAGCCTTCGGTTGGCGAGTCCTCGGTTGCCGAGTCTTCGGTTGCCGAGTCTTCGGTTGCCGAGTCTTCGGTTGCTGAGTCTTCGGTTGCCGAGTCTGCGGTTGCCGAGTCCTCGGTGACGGGGTTCCGGGGTTCGAAACTTCGACGTCGAATTCTTGGTCTGGGATTTCCGGTGTGGGGTCCTCGGTGTGGAGGTTTCGGGTGTTGAGGTTTCGGTGTTGGGTCCTCCGTTTCCTTTTTTCGGGTGTCGAGCCCTCGGGTGTCGAGGTTGTGGGTATCGAGCTTTTAGGTGTCGAGGTTTCCGGTGTCGAGGTTTCCGTGTCGAGTTAACGGGTGTTGAGTTTACGGGTGTCGAGATATTGGGTGTCGAAGTTTCGGGTGTCGAGGTTTCGGGTGTCGAATTTTCCATGTCGAATTTTCCATGTCGAGTTTTCGATCAGGAATTTTCGATGAGGAATTTTCAATGTTGAATTCTCGAGGTCGAATTTTTGAGGTCGAATATTTGATGTCGAATTTTCGATGTCGAATTTTTGATGTCGAATTTTCGATGTCGAATTTTCGATGTCGAATTTTCGATGTCGAATTTTCGATGTCGAATTTTCGATGTCGAATTTTCGATGTCGAATTTTCGATGTCGAATTTTCGATGTCGAATTTTCGATGTCGAATTTTCGATGTCGAATTTTGGAGATAGAATTTTCGAGGTCGAATTTTCGAGGTCGGATTTTCGAGGTCGGATTTTCGACGTCGAATTTTCGATTTGGTGTATTCGGGTGTCGAGGTTTCGTTTTGGGTCTTCGTATGTGGGTCTTCGTGTGCCGAGTCTTCGGTTGTCGAGTCTTCGGGATCGAGTCTTCGTTTGTCGAGTCTTCGGTTGTCGAGTCTTCGGTTGTCGAGCCTTCGGTTGTCGAGTCTTTGGTTGTCGAGTCTTCGGTTGTCGAGTCTTCGGTTGTCGAGGTTTCGGTTGTCGAGCCTTCGGTTGCCGAGCCTTCGGTTGCCGTGCCTTCGGTTGCCGAGCCTTCGGTTGCCGAGCCTTCGGTTGTCTAGCCTTCGGTTGCCGCGCCTTCGGTTGTCTAGCCTTAGGTGTTCGAGCCTTCGGTTGTCGAGCCTTCGGTTGTCGAGCCTTCGGTTGTCGAGCCTTCGGTTGTCGAGCCTTCGGTTGCCGAGCCTTCAGTTGCCGAGCCTTCGGTTGCCGAGCCTTCGGTTGCCGAGCCTTCGGTTGCCGAGCCTTCGGTTGCCGAGCCTTCGGTTGCATAGCCTTCGGTTGCCGAGCCTTCGGTTGCCGAGCCTTCGGTTGCCGAGCCTTCGGGTGCCGAGCCTTCGGTTCCTGAGCCTTCGGTTCCCAAGCCTTCGGTTGCCGAGCCTTCGGTTGCCGAGCCTTCGGTTGTCGAGCCTTCGGTTGCCGAGCCTTCGGTTACCGAGCCTTCGGTTGCCGAGCCTTCGGTTGGCGAGCCTTCGGTTGGCGAGCCTTCGGTAGGCGAGTCCTCGGTTGCCGAGTCTTCGGTTGCCGAGTCTTCGGTAGCCGAGTCTTCGGTTGCCGAGTCTTCGGTTGCCGAGTCTTCGGTTGCCGAGTCTTGGGTTGCCGAGTCCTCGGTGACGGGGTTCCGGGGTTCGAATTTTCGACGTCGAATTCTTGGTGTGGGATTTCCGGTGTGGGGTCCTCGGTGTGGAGGTTTCGCGTGTTGAGGTTTCGGTGTTGGGTCCTCCGTTTCCTTTTTTCGGGTGTCGAGCCCTCGGGTGTCAAGGTTTTGGGTATCGAGGTTTTGGGTGTCGAGGTTTTCGGTGTCGAGGTTTCCGTGTCGAGTTTACGGGTGTCGAGTTTACGGGTGTCGAGATTTCGGGTATCGAGGTTTCGGGTGTCGAGGTTTCCGGTGTCGAGGTTTCGGGTGTCGAATTTTCCATGCCGAACTTTGCATGTCGAGTTTTCGATCAGGAATTTTCGATGAGGAATTTTCGATGTTGAATTCTCGAGGTCGAATTTTTTAGGTCGAATTTTTTATGTCGAATTTTCGATGTCGAATTTTTAATGTCGAATTTTTGATGTCTAATTTTCGATGTCGAATTTTCGAGACAGAATTTTCGAGGTCGAATTTTGGAGGTCGGATTTTCGAGGTCGGATTTTCGACGTCGAATTTTGATTTGGTGTATTCGGGTGTCGAGGTTTCGTTTCGGGTCTTCGTATGTGGGTCTTCGTGTGCCGAGTGTTCGGTTGTCGAGTCTTCGGGATCGAGTCTTCGGTTGTCGAGCCTTCCGTTGTCGAGCCTTCCGTTGTCGAGCCTTCGGGTGTCGAGCCTTCGGGTGTCGAGCCTTCGGTTGTCGAGTCTTCGGTTGTCGAGTCTTCGGTTGTCGAGTCTTCGGTTGTCGAGTCTTCGGTTGTCGAGGCCTCGGTTGTCGAGCCTTCGGTTGTCGAGCCTTCGGTTGTCGAGCCTTCGGTTGTCGAGCCTTCGGTTGTCGAGCCTTCGGTTGTCGAGCCTTCGGTTGTCGAGCCTTCGGTTGCCGAGCCTTGGGTTGCCGAGCCTTCGGTTGCCGAGCCTTCGGTTGCCGAGTCTTCGGTTGCCGAGTCTTCGGTTGCCGAGCCTTGGGTTGCCGAGCCTTCGGTTGCCGAGCCTTCGGTTGCCGAGTTTTCGGTTGCCGAGTCTTCGGTTGCCGAGTCTTCGGTTGTCGAGCCTTCGGTTGTCGAGTCTTCGGTTGTCGAGTCTTCGGTTGTCGAGTCTTCGGTTGTCGAGTCTTCGGTTGCCGAGTCTTCGGTTGCCGAGTCCTCGGTTGCCGAGTCTTCGGTTGCCGAGTCTTCGGTTGCCGAGCCTTCGGGTGCCGAGCCTTCGGTTGCCGAGCGTTCGGTTGCCGAGCCTTCGGTTGCCGAGCCTTCGGTTGCCGAGCCTTCGGTTGCCGAGTCTTCGGTTGCCGAGTCTTCGGTTGCCGAGTCTTCGGTTGCCGAGCCTTTGGTTGCCGAGCCTTCGGTTGCCGAGCCTTCGGTTGGCGAGCCTTCGGTAGGTGAGTCCTCGGTTGCCGAGTCTTCGGTTGCCGAGTCTTCGGTAACCGAGTCTTCGGTAGCCGAGTCTTCGGTTGCCGAGTCTTCGGTTGCCGAGTCTTCGGTTGCCGAGTCTTCGGTTGCCGAGTCTTCGGTTGCCGAGTCTTCGGTTGCCGAGTCTTCGGTTGCCGAGTCCTCGGTGACGGGGTTCCGGGGTTCGAATTTTCGACGTCGAATTCTTGGTCTGGGATTTCCGGTGTGGGGTCCTCGGTGTGGAGGTTTCGGGTGTTGAGGTTTCGGTGTTGGGTCCTCGGTTTCCTTTTTTCGGGTGTCGAGCCCGCGGGTGTCAAGGTTTTGGGTATCGAGGTTTTGGGTGTCGAGGTTTTGGGTGTCGAGGTTTCCGTGTCGAGTTTACGGGTGTCGAGTTTACGGGTGTCGAGATTTCGGGTATCGAGGTTTCGGGTGTCGAGGTTTCCGGTGTCGAGGTTTCGGGTGTTGAATTTTCCATGCCGAATTTTCCATGTCGAGTTTTCGATCAGGAATTTTCGATGAGGAATTTTCGATGTTGAATTCTCGAGGTCGAATTTTTTAGGTCGAATTTTTGATGTCGAATTTTCGATGTCGAATTTTTTATGTCGAATTTTTGATGTCGAATTTTCGATGTCGAATTTTCGAGGTCGGATCTTCGAGGTCGGATTTTCGACGTCGAATTTTCGATTTGGTGTATTCGTGTGCCGAGTCTTCGGTTGTCGAGTCTTCGGGATCGAGTCTTCGGTGGTCGAGTCTTCGGTTGTCGAGTCTTCGGTTGTCGAGTCTTCGGTTGTCGAGTCTTCGGTTGTCGAGCCTTCCGTTGTCGAGCCTTCGGGTGTCGAGCCTTCGGGTGTCGAGCCTTCGGTTGTCGAGCCTTCGGTTGCCGACTCTTGGGTTGCCGAGCCTTGGGTTGCCGAGCATTCGGTTGCCGAGCCTTCGGTTGCCGAGTCTTCGGTTGCCGAGTCTTCGGTTGCCGAGTCTTCGGTTGCCGAGTCTTCGGTTGCCGAGTCTTCGGTGTCCGAGTCTTCGGTTGCCGAGTCTTCGGTTGCCGAGTCTTCGGTTGCCGAGTCTTCGGTTGCCGAGCCTTCGGGTGCCGAGCCTTCGGTTCCCGAGCCTTCGGTTGCCGAGCCTTCGGTTGCCGATTCTTCGGTTGCCGATTCTTCGGTTGCCGAGCCTTCGGTTGCCGAGCCTTCGGTTGCCGAGCCTTCGGTTGCCGAGCCATCGGTTGCCGAGCCTTCGTTTGCCGAGCCTTCGGTTGCCGAGCCTTCGGTTGCCGAGCCTTCGGTTGCCGAGCCTTCGGTTGCCGATTCTTCGGTTGCCGAGTCTTCGGTTGCCGAGTCTTCGGTTGCCGAGTCTTCTTTTGCCGTGTCTTCGGTTGCCGAGTCTTCGGTTGCCGAGTCTTCGGTTGCCGAGTCTTCGGTTGCCGAGTCTTCGGTTGCCGAGCCTACGGTTGTCGAGCCTTCGGGTGCCGAGCCTTCGGTTCCCGAGCCTTCGGTTGCCGAGCCTTCGGTTGCCGAGCCTTCGGTTGCCGAGCCCTCGGTTGCCGAGCCTTCGGTTGCCGAGCCTTCGGTTGCCGAGCCTTCGGTTGGCGAGCCTTCGGTAGGTGAGTCCTCGGTTGCCGAGTCTTCGGTTGCCGAGTCTTCGGTTGCCGAGTCTTCGGTTGCCGAGTCTTCGGTTGCCGAGTCTTCGGTAGCCGAGTCTTCGGTTGCCGAGTCTTCGGTTGCCGAGTCTTCGGTTGCCGAGTCTACGGTTGCCGAGTCTTCGGTTGCCGAGTCTTCGGTTGTCGAGCCTTCGGTTGTCGAGTCTTCGGTTGTCGAGTCTTCGGTTGTCGAGTCTTCGGTAGCCGAGTCTTCGGTTGCCGAGTCTTCGGTTGCCGAGCCTTCGGGTGCCGAGCCTTCGGTTCCCGAGCCTTCGGTTGCCGAGCCTTCGGTTGCCGAGCCTTCGTTGCCGAGCCTTCGGTTGCCGAGCCTTCGGTTGCCGAACCTTCGGTTGCCGAGCCTTCGGTTGGCGAGCCTTCGGTAGGTGAGTCCTCGGTTGCCGAGTCTTCGGTTGCCGAGTCTTCGGTTGCCGAGTCTTCGGTTGCCGAGTCTTCGGTTGCCGAGTCTTCGGTTGCCGAGTCTTGGGTTGCCGAGTCCTCGGTGACGGGGTTCCGGGGTTCGAATTTTCGACGTCGAATTCTTGGTCTGGGATTTCCGGTGTGGGGTCCTCGGTGTGGAGGTTTCGGGTGTTGAGGTTTCGGTGTTGGGTCCTCCGTTTCCTTTTTTCGGGTGTCGAGCCCGCGGGTGTCAAGGTTTTGGGTATCGAGGTTTTGGGTGTCGAGGTTTTGGGTGTCGAGGTTTCCGTGTCGAGTTTACGGGTGTCGAGTTTACGGGTGTCGAGATTTCGGGTATCGAGGTTTCCGGTGTCGAGGTTTCGGGTGTTGAATTTTCCATGCCGAATTTTCCATGTCGAGTTTTCGATCAGGAATTTTCGATGAGGAATTTTCGATGTTGAATTCTCGAGGTCGAATTTTTTAGGTCGAATTTTTGATGTCGAATTTTCGATGTCGAATTTTTTATGTCGAACTTTTGATGTCGAATTTTCGATGTCGAATTTTCGAGGTCGGATCTTCGAGGTCGGATTTTCGACGTCGAATTTTCGATTTGGTGTATTCGTGTGCCGAGTCTTCGGTTGTCGAGCCTTCGGGTGTCGAGCCTTCGGTTGTGGAGCCTTCGGTTGCCGACTCTTGGGTTGCCGAGCCTTGGGTTGCCGAGCATTCGGTTGCCGAGCCTTCGGTTGCCGAGTCTTCGGTTGTCGAGTCTTCGGTTGTCGAGTCTTCGGTTGTCGAGCCTTCCGTTGTCGAGCCTTCCGTTGTCGAGCCTTCGGGTGTCGAGCCTTCGGGTGTCGAGCCTTCGGTTGTCGAGCCTTCGGTTGCCGACTCTTGGGTTGCCGAGCCTTGGGTTGCCGAGCATTCGGTTGCCGAGCCTTCGGTTGCCGAGTCTTCGGTTGCCGAGTCTTCGGTTGCCGAGTCTTCGGTTGCCGAGTCTTCGGTTGCCGAGTCTTCGGTGTCCGAGTCTTCGGTTGCCGAGTCTTCGGTTGCCGAGTCTTCGGTTGCCGAGTCTTCGGTTGCCGAGCCTTCGGGTGCCGAGCCTTCGGTTCCCGAGCCTTCGGTTGCCGAGCCTTCGGTTGCCGATTCTTCGGTTGCCGATTCTTCGGTTGCCGAGCCTTCGGTTGCCGAGCCTTCGGTTGCCGAGCCTTCGGTTGCCGAGCCATCGGTTGCCGAGCCTTCGTTTGCCGAGCCTTCGGTTGCCGAGCCTTCGGTTGCCGAGCCTTCGGTTGCCGAGCCTTCGGTTGCCGATTCTTCGGTTGCCGAGTCTTCGGTTGCCGAGTCTTCGGTTGCCGAGTCTTCTGTTGCCGTGTCTTCGGTTGCCGAGTCTTCGGTTGCCGAGTCTTCGGTTGCCGAGTCTTCGGTTGCCGAGTCTTCGGTTGCCGAGCCTACGGTTGTCGAGCCTTCGGGTGCCGAGCCTTCGGTTCCCGAGCCTTCGGTTGCCGAGCCTTCGGTTGCCGAGCCTTCGGTTGCCGAGCCCTCGGTTGCCGAGCCTTCGGTTGCCGAGCCTTCGGTTGCCGAGCCTTCGGTTGGCGAGCCTTCGGTAGGTGAGTCCTCGGTTGCCGAGTCTTCGGTTGCCGAGTCTTCGGTTGCCGAGTCTTCGGTTGCCGAGTCTTCGGTTGCCGAGTCTTCGGTAGCCGAGTCTTCGGTTGCCGAGTCTTCGGTTGCCGAGTCTTCGGTTGCCGAGTCTACGGTTGCCGAGTCTTCGGTTGCCGAGTCTTCGGTTGTCGAGCCTTCGGTTGTCGAGTCTTCGGTTGTCGAGTCTTCGGTTGTCGAGTCTTCGGTAGCCGAGTCTTCGGTTGCCGAGTCTTCGGTTGCCGAGCCTTCGGGTGCCGAGCCTTCGGTTCCCGAGCCTTCGGTTGCCGAGCCTTCGGTTGCCGAGCCTTCGTTGCCGAGCCTTCGGTTGCCGAGCCTTCGGTTGCCGAACCTTCGGTTGCCGAGCCTTCGGTTGGCGAGCCTTCGGTAGGTGAGTCCTCGGTTGCCGAGTCTTCGGTTGCCGAGTCTTCGGTTGCCGAGTCTTCGGTTGCCGAGTCTTCGGTTGCCGAGTCTTGGGTTGCCGAGTCCTCGGTGACGGGGTTCCGGGGTTCGAATTTTCGACGTCGAATTCTTGGTCTGGGATTTCCGGTGTGGGGTCCTCGGTGTGGAGGTTTCGGGTGTTGAGGTTTCGGTGTTGGGTCCTCCGTTTCCTTTTTTCGGGTGTCGAGCCCGCGGGTGTCAAGGTTTTGGGTATCGAGGTTTTGGGTGTCGAGGTTTTGGGTGTCGAGGTTTCCGTGTCGAGTTTACGGGTGTCGAGTTTACGGGTGTCGAGATTTCGGGTATCGAGGTTTCCGGTGTCGAGGTTTCGGGTGTTGAATTTTCCATGCCGAATTTTCCATGTCGAGTTTTCGATCAGGAATTTTCGATGAGGAATTTTCGATGTTGAATTCTCGAGGTCGAATTTTTTAGGTCGAATTTTTGATGTCGAATTTTCGATGTCGAATTTTTTATGTCGAACTTTTGATGTCGAATTTTCGATGTCGAATTTTCGAGGTCGGATCTTCGAGGTCGGATTTTCGACGTCGAATTTTCGATTTGGTGTATTCGTGTGCCGAGTCTTCGGTTGTCGAGCCTTCGGGTGTCGAGCCTTCGGTTGTCGAGCCTTCGGTTGCCGACTCTTGGGTTGCCGAGCCTTGGGTTGCCGAGCATTCGGTTGCCGAGCCTTCGGTTGCCGAGTCTTCGGTTGCCGAGTCTTCGGTTGCCGAGTCTTCAGTTGCCGAGTCTTCGGTTGCCGAGTCTTCGGTTGCCGAGTCTTCGGTGTCCGAGTCTTCGGTTGCCGAGTCTTCGGTTGCCGAGTCTTCGGTTGCCGAGCCTTCGGGTGCCGAGCCTTCGGTTCCCGAGCCTTCGGTTGCCGAGCCTTCATTTGCCGATTCTTCGGTTGCCGATTCTTCGGTTGCCGAGCCTTCGGTTGCCGAGCCTTCGGTTGCCGAGCCTTCGGTTGCCGAGCCTTCGGTTGCCGAGCCTTCGTTTGCCGAGCCTTCGGTTGCCGAGCCTTCGGTTGCCGAGCCTTCGGTTGCCGAGCCTTCGGTTGCCGATTCTTCGGTTGCCGATTCTTCGGTTGCCGAGTCTTCGGTTGCCGAGTCTTCTGTTGCCGTGTCTTCGGTTGCCGAGTCTTCGGTTGCCGAGTCTTCGGTTGCCGAGTCTTCGGTTGCCGAGTCTTCGGTTGCCGAGCCTTCGGTTGCCGAACCTTCGGTTGCCGAGCCTTCGGTTGCCGAGTCTTCGGTAGCCGAGTCTTCGGTTGCCGAGTCTTCGGTTGCCGAGTCTTCGGTTGCCGTGTCTTCGGTTGCCGAGTCTTCGATTGCCGAGTCTTCGGTTGCCGAGTCTTCGGTTGCCGAGTCTTCGGTTGCCGAGTCTTCGGTTGCCGAGTCTTCGGTTGCCGAGCCTTCGGGTGCCGAGCCTTCGGTTCCCGAGCCTTCGGTTGCCGAGACTTCGGTTGCCTAGCCTTCGGTTGCCGAGCCTTCGGTTGCCGAGCCTTCGGTTGCCGAGCCTTCGGTTAACGAGCCTTCGCTTGGCGAGCCTTCGGTTGGCGAGCCTTCGGTTGCCGAGCCTTCGGTTGGCGAGCCTTCGGTAGGTGAGTCCTCGGTTGCCGAGTCTTCGGTTGCCGAGTCTTCGGTTGCCGAGTCTTCGGTTGCCGAGTCTTCGGTAGCCGAGTCTTCGGTTGCCGAGTCTTCGGTTGCCGAGTCTTCGGTTGCCGAGTCTACGGTTGCCGAGTCTTCGGTTGCCGAGTCTTCGGTTGTCGAGCCTTCGGTTGTCGAGTCTTCGGTTGTCGAGTCTTCGGTTGTCGAGTCTTCGGTAGCCGAGTCTTCGGTTGCCGAGTCTTCGGTTGCCGAGCCTTCGGGTGCCGAGCCTTCGGTTCCCGAGCCTTCGGTTGCCGAGCCTTCGGTTGCCGAGCCTTCGGTTGCCGAGCCTTCGGTTGCCGAGCCTTCGGTTGCCGAACCTTCGGTTGCCGAGCCTTCGGTTGGCGAGCCTTCGGTAGGTGAGTCCTCGGTTGCCGAGTCTTCGGTTGCCGAGTCTTCGGTTGCCGAGTCTTCGGTTGCCGAGTCTTCGGTTGCCGAGTCTTGGGTTGCCGAGTCCTCGGTGACGGGGTTCCGGGGTTCGAATTTTCGACGTCGAATTCTTGGTCTGGGATTTCCGGTGTGGGGTCCTCGGTGTGGAGGTTTCGGGTGTTGAGGTTTCGGTGTTGGGTCCTCCGTTTCCTTTTTTCGGGTGTCGAGCCCGCGGGTGTCAAGGTTTTGGGTATCGAGGTTTTGGGTGTCGAGGTTTTGGGTGTCGAGGTTTCCGTGTCGAGTTTACGGGTGTCGAGTTTACGGGTGTCGAGATTTCGGGTATCGAGGTTTCGGGTGTCGAGGTTTCCGGTGTCGAGGTTTCGGGTGTTGAATTTTCCATGCCGAATTTTCCATGTCGAGTTTTCGATCAGGAATTTTCGATGAGGAATTTTCGATGTTGAATTCTCGAGGTCGAATTTTTTAGGTCGAATTTTTGATGTCGAATTTTCGATGTCGAATTTTTTATGTCGAATTTTTGATGTCGAATTTTCGATGTCGAATTTTCGAGGTCGGATCTTCGAGGTCGGATTTTCGACGTCGAATTTTCGATTTGGTGTATTCGTGTGCCGAGTCTTCGGTTGTCGAGCCTTCGGGTGTCGAGCCTTCGGTTGTCGAGCCTTCGGTTGCCGACTCTTGGGTTGCCGAGCCTTGGGTTGCCGAGCATTCGGTTGCCGAGCCTTCGGTTGCCGAGCCTTCGGTTGCCGAGTCTTCGGTTGCCGAGTCTTCGGTTGCCGAGTCTTCGGTGTCCGAGTCTTCGGTTGCCGAGTCTTCGGTTGCCGAGTCTTCGGTTGCCGAGCCTTCGGGTGCCGAGCCTTCGGTTCCCGAGCCTTCGGTTGCCGAGCCTTCATTTGCCGATTCTTCGGTTGCCGATTCTTCGGTTGCCGAGCCTTCGGTTGCCGAGCCTTCGGTTGCCGACTCTTGGGTTGCCGAGCCTTGGGTTGCCGAGCATTCGGTTGCCGAGCCTTCGGTTGCCGAGCCTTCGGTTGCCGAGTCTTCGGTTGCCGAGTCTTCGGTTGCCGAGTCTTCGGTGTCCGAGTCTTCGGTTGCCGAGTCTTCGGTTGCCGAGTCTTCGGTTGCCGAGCCTTCGGGTGCCGAGCCTTCGGTTCCCGAGCCTTCGGTTGCCGAGCCTTCATTTGCCGATTCTTCGGTTGCCGATTCTTCGGTTGCCGAGCCTTCGGTTGCCGAGCCTTCGGTTGCCGAGCCTTCGGTTGCCGAGCCTTCGGTTGCCGAGCCTTCGTTTGCCGAGCCTTCGGTTGCCGAGCCTTCGGTTGCCGAGCCTTCGGTTGCCGAGCCTTCGGTTGCCGATTCTTCGGTTGCCGAGTCTTCGGTTGCCGAGTCTTCGGTTGCCGAGTCTTCTGTTGCCGTGTCTTCGGTTGCCGAGTCTTCGGTTGCCGAGTCTTCGGTTGCCGAGTCTTCGGTTGCCGAGTCTTCGGTTGCCGAGCCTTCGGTTGCCGAGCCTTCGGTTGCCGAGCCTTCGGTTGCCGAGTCTTCGGTAGCCGAGTCTTCGGTTGCCGAGTCTTCGGTTGCCGAGTCTTCGGTTGCCGTGTCTTCGGTTGCCGAGTCTTCGATTGCCGAGTCTTCGGTTGCCGAGTCTTCGGTTGCCGAGTCTTCGGTTGCCGAGTCTTCGGTTGCCGAGTCTTCGGTTGCCGAGCCTTCGGGTGCCGAGCCTTTGGTTCCCGAGCCTTCGGTTGCCGAGACTTCGGTTGCCTAGCCTTCGGTTGCCGAGCCTTCGGTTGCCGAGCCTTTGGTTGCCGAGCCTTCGGTTAACGAGCCTTCGCTTGGCGAGCCTTCGGTTGGCGAGCCTTCGGTTGGCGAGTCCTCGGTTGCCGAGTCTTCGGTTGCCGAGTCTTCGGTTGCCGAGTCTTCGGTTGCCGAGTCTGCGGTTGCCGAGTCCTCGGTGACGGGGTTCCGGGGTTCGAAATTTTGACGTCGAATTCTTGGTCTGGGATTTCCGGGGTGGGGTCCTCGGTGTGGAGGTTTCGGGTGTTGAGGTTTCGGTGTTGGGTCCTCCGTTTCCTTTTTTCGGGTGTCGAGCCCTCGGGTGTCAAGGTTTTGGGTATCGAGGTTTTGGTTGTCGAGGTTTTCGGTGTCGAGGTTTCCGTGTCGAGTTTACGGGTGTCGAGTTTACGGGTGTCGAGATTTCGGGTATCGAGGTTTCGGGTGTCGAGGTTTCAGGTGTCGAGGTTTCGGGTGTCGAATTTTCCATGCCGAACTTTCCATGTCGAGTTTTCGATCAGGAATTTTCGATGAGGAATTTTCGATGTTGAATTCTCGAGGTCGAATTTTTTAGGTCGAATTTTTGATGTCGAATTTTCGATGTCGAATTTTTGATGTCGAATTTTTGATGTCTAATTTTCGAGACAGAATTTTCGAGGTCGAATTTTGGAGGTCGGATTTTCGAGGTCGGATTTTCGACGTCGAATTTTCGATTTGGTGTATTCGGGTGTCGAGGTTTCGTTTCGGGTCTTCGTATGTGGGTCTTCGTGTGCCGAGTGTTCGGTTGTCGAGTCTTCGGGATCGAGTCTTCGGTTGTCGAGTCTTCGGTTGTCGAGTCTTCGGTTGTCGAGTCTTCCGTTGTCGAGTCTTCGGTTGTCGAGCCTTCGGTTGTCGAGTCTTCGGTTGCCGAGTCTTCGGTTGCCGAGTCTTCGGTTGCCGAGTCTTCGGTTGCCGAGCCTTCGGGTGCCGAGCCTTCGGTTGCCGAGCCTTCGGTTGCCGAGCCTTCGGTTGCCGAGTCTTCGGTTGCCGAGTCTTCGGTTGCCGAGTCTTCGGTTGCCGAGTCTTCGGTTGCCGAGTCTTCGGTTGCCGAGTCTTCGGTTGCCGAGTCTTCGGTTGCCGAGTCTTCGGTTGCCGAGCCTTCGGGTGCCGAGCCTTCGGTTCCCGAGTCTTCGGTTGCCGAGCCTTCGGTTGCCGAGCCTTCGGTTGCCGAGCCTTCGGTTGCCGATGCTTCGGTTGCCGAGCCTTCGGTTGCCGAGCCTTCGGTTGCCGAGCCTTCGGTTGCCGAGCCTTCGGTTGCCGAGCCTTCGGTTGCCGAGCCTTCGGTTGCCGAGCCTTCGGTTGCCGAGCCTTCGGTTGCCGAGCCTTCGGTTGCCGAGCCTTCGGTTGCCGAGCCTTCGGTTGCCGAGTCTTCGGTTGCCGATTCTTCGGTTGCCGAGTCTTCGGTTGCCGAGTCTTCGGTTGCCGAGTCTTCTGTTGCCGTGTCTTCGGTTGCCGAGTCTTCGGTTGCCGAGTCTTCGATTGCGGAGTCTTCGGTTGCCGACTCTTCGGTTGCGGAGTCTTCGGTTGCCGAGTCTTCGGTTGCCGAATCTTCGGTTGCCGAGTCTTCGATTGCCGAGTCTTCGGTTCCCGAGCTTCGGTTGCCGAGCCTTCGGTTGCCGAGCCTTCGGTTGTCGAGCCTTCGGTTGCCGAGCCTTCGGTTGCCGAGTCTTCGGTTGCCGATTCTTCGGTTGCCGAGTCTTCTGTTGCCGTGTCTTCGGTTGCCGAGTCTTCGGTTGCCGAGTCTTCGGTTGCCGAGTCTTCGGTTGCCGAGTCTTCTGTTGCCGAGTCTTCGGTTGCCGAGCCTTCGGTTGCCGAGCCTTCGGTTGCCGAGCCTTCGGTTGCCGAGTCTTCGGTAGCCGAGTCTTCGGTTGCCGAGTCTTCGGTAGCCGAGTCTTCGGTTGCCGAGTCTTCGGTTGCCGAGTCTTCGGTTGCCGAGTCTTCTGTTGCCGAGTCTTCGGTTGCCGAGCCTTCGGTTGCCGAGCCTTCGGTTGCCGAGCCTTCGGTTGCCGAGTCTTCGGTAGCCGAGTCTTCGGTTGCCGAGTCTTCGGTTGCCGAGTCTTCGGTTGCCGAGTCTTCAGTTGCCGAGTCTTCGGTTGCCGAGCCTTCGGGTGCCGAGCCTTCGGTTGCCGAGACTTCGGTTGCCGAGCCTTCGGTTGCCGAGCCTTCGGTTGCCGAGCCTACGGTTAACGAGCCTTCGCTTGGCGAGCCTTTGGTTGGCGAGCCTTCGGTTGGCGAGTCCTCGGTTGCCGAGTCTTCGGTTGCCGAGTCTTCGGTTGCCGAGTCTTCGGTTGCTGAGTCTTCGGTTGCCGAGTCTGCGGTTGCCGAGTCCTCGGTGACGGGGTTCCGGGGTTCGAAACTTCGACGTCGAATTCTTGGTCTGGGATTTCCGGTGTGGGGTCCTCGGTGTGGAGGTTTCGGGTGTTGAGGTTTCGGTGTTGGGTCCTCCGTTTCCTTTTTTCGGGTGTCGAGCCCTCGGGTGTCGAGGTTGTGGGTATCGAGCTTTTAGGTGTCGAGGTTTCCGGTGTCGAGGTTTCCGTGTCGAGTTAACGGGTGTTGAGTTTACGGGTGTCGAGATTTTGGGTGTCGAAGTTTCGGGTGTCGAGGTTTCCGGTGTCGAGGTTTCGGGTGTCGAATTTTCCATGTCGAATTTTCCATGTCGAGTTTTCGATCAGGAATTTTCGATGAGGAATTTTCAATGTTGAATTCTCGAGGTCGAATTTTTGAGGTCGAATATTTGATGTCGAATTTTCGATGTCGAATTTTCGATGTCGAATTTTCGATGTCGAATTTTCGATGTTGAATTTTCGATGTCGAATTTTCGATGTCGAATTTTTAATGTCGAATTTTTGATGTCTAATTTTCGATGTCGAATTTTCGAGACAGAATTTTCGAGGTCGAATTTTGGAGGTCGGATTTTCGAGGTCGGATTTTCGACGTCGAATTTTGATTTGGTGTATTCGGGTGTCGAGGTTTCGTTTCGGGTCTTCGTATGTGGGTCTTCGTGTGCCGAGTGTTCGGTTGTCGAGTCTTCGGGATCGAGTCTTCGGTTGTCGAGCCTTCCGTTGTCGAGCCTTCCGTTGTCGAGCCTTCGGGTGTCGAGCCTTCGGGTGTCGAGCCTTCGGTTGTCGAGTCTTCGGTTGTCGAGTCTTCGGTTGTCGAGTCTTCGGTTGTCGAGTCTTCGGTTGTCGAGGCCTCGGTTGTCGAGCCTTCGGTTGTCGAGCCTTCGGTTGTCGAGCCTTCGGTTGTCGAGCCTTCGGTTGTCGAGCCTTCGGTTGTCGAGCCTTCGGTTGCCGAGCCTTGGGTTGCCGAGCCTTCGGTTGCCGAGCCTTCGGTTGCCGAGTCTTCGGTTGCCGAGTCTTCGGTTCCCGAGCCTTGGGTTGCCGAGCCTTCGGTTGCCGAGCCTTCGGTTGCCGAGTCTTCGGTTGCCGAGTCTTCGGTTGCCGAGTCTTCGGTTGTCGAGCCTTCGGTTGTCGAGTCTTCGGTTGTCGAGTCTTCGGTTGTCGAGTCTTCGGTTGTCGAGTCTTCGGTTGCCGAGTCTTCGGTTGCCGAGTCCTCGGTTGCCGAGTCTTCGGTTGCCGAGTCTTCGGTTGCCGAGCCTTCGGGTGCCGAGCCTTCGGTTGCCGAGCGTTCGGTTGCCGAGCCTTCGGTTGCCGAGCCTTCGGTTGCCGAGCCTTCGGTTGCCGAGTCTTCGGTTGCCGAGTCTTCGGTTGCCGAGTCTTCGGTTGCCGAGCCTTTGGTTGCCGAGCCTTCGGTTGCCGAGCCTTCGGTTGGCGAGCCTTCGGTAGGTGAGTCCTCGGTTGCCGAGTCTTCGGTTGCCGAGTCTTCGGTAACCGAGTCTTCGGTAGCCGAGTCTTCGGTTGCCGAGTCTTCGGTTCCCGAGTCTTCGGTTCCCGAGTCTTCGCTTGCCGAGTCTTCGGTTGCCGAGTCTTCGGTTTCCGAGTCTTCGGTTGCCGAGTCTTCGGTTGCCGAGTCTTCGGTTGCCGAGTCTTCGGTTGCCGAGTCCTCGGTGACGGGGTTCCGGGGTTCGAATTTTCGACGTCGAATTCTTGGTCTGGGATTTCCGGTGTGGGGTCCTCGGTGTGGAGGTTTCGGGTGGTGAGGTTTCGGTGTTGGGTCCTCCGTTTCCTTTTTTCGGGTGTCGAGCCCGCGGGTGTCAAGGTTTTGGGTATCGAGGTTTTGGGTGTCGAGGTTTTGGGTGTCGAGGTTTCCGTGTCGAGTTTACGGGTGTCGAGTTTACGGGTGTCGAGATTTCGGGTATCGAGGTTTCGGGTGTCGAGGTTTCCGGTGTCGAGGTTTCGGGTGTTGAATTTTCCATGCCGAATTTTCCATGTCGAGTTTTCGATCAGGAATTTTCGATGAGGAATTTTCGATGTTGAATTCTCGAGGTCGAATTTTTTAGGTCGAATTTTTGATGTCGAATTTTCGATGTCGAATTTTTTATGTCGAATTTTTGATGTCGAATTTTCGATGTCGAATTTTCGAGGTCGGATCTTCGAGGTCGGATTTTCGACGTCGAATTTTCGATTTGGTGTATTCGTGTGCCGAGTCTTCGGTTGTCGAGTCTTCGGGATCGAGTCTTCGGTGGTCGAGTCTTCGGTTGTCGAGTCTTCGGTTGTCGAGTCTTCGGTTGTCGAGTCTTCGGTTGTCGAGCCTTCCGTTGTCGAGCCTTCCGTTGTCGAGCCTTCGGGTGTCGAGCCTTCGGGTGTCGAGCCTTCGGTTGTCGAGCCTTCGGTTGCCGACTCTTGGGTTGCCGAGCCTTGGGTTGCCGAGCATTCGGTTGCCGAGCCTTCGGTTGCCGAGTCTTCGGTTGCCGAGTCTTCGGTTGCCGAGTCTTCGGTTGCCGAGTCTTCGGTTGCCGAGTCTTCGGTGTCCGAGTCTTCGGTTGCCGAGTCTTCGGTTGCCGAGTCTTCGGTTGCCGAGTCTTCGGTTGCCGAGCCTTCGGGTGCCGAGCCTTCGGTTCCCGAGCCTTCGGTTGCCGAGCCTTCGGTTGCCGATTCTTCGGTTGCCGATTCTTCGGTTGCCGAGCCTTCGGTTGCCGAGCCTTCGGTTGCCGAGCCTTCGGTTGCCGAGCCATCGGTTGCCGAGCCTTCGTTTGCCGAGCCTTCGGTTGCCGAGCCTTCGGTTGCCGAGCCTTCGGTTGCCGAGCCTTCGGTTGCCGATTCTTCGGTTGCCGAGTCTTCGGTTGCCGAGTCTTCGGTTGCCGAGTCTTCTGTTGCCGTGTCTTCGGTTGCCGTGTCTTCGGTTGCCGAGTCTTCGGTTGCCGAGTCTTCGGTTGCCGAGTCTTCGGTTGCCGAGCCTACGGTTGTCGAGCCTTCGGGTGCCGAGCCTTCGGTTCCCGAGCCTTCGGTTGCCGAGCCTTCGGTTGCCGAGCCTTCGGTTGCCGAGCCCTCGGTTGCCGAGCCTTCGGTTGCCGAGCCTTCGGTTGCCGAGCCTTCGGTTGGCGAGCCTTCGGTAGGTGAGTCCTCGGTTGCCGAGTCTTCGGTTGCCGAGTCTTCGGTTGCCGAGTCTTCGGTTGCCGAGTCTTCGGTTGCCGAGTCTTCGGTAGCCGAGTCTTCGGTTGCCGAGTCTTCGGTTGCCGAGTCTTCGGTTGCCGAGTCTACGGTTGCCGAGTCTTCGGTTGCCGAGTCTTCGGTTGTCGAGCCTTCGGTTGTCGAGTCTTCGGTTGTCGAGTCTTCGGTTGTCGAGTCTTCGGTAGCCGAGTCTTCGGTTGCCGAGTCTTCGGTTGCCGAGCCTTCGGGTGCCGAGCCTTCGGTTCCCGAGCCTTCGGTTGCCGAGCCTTCGGTTGCCGAGCCTTCGGTTGCCGAGCCTTCGGTTGCCGAACCTTCGGTTGCCGAGCCTTCGGTTGGCGAGCCTTCGGTAGGTGAGTCCTCGGTTGCCGAGTCTTCGGTTGCCGAGTCTTCGGTTGCCGAGTCTTCGGTTGCCGAGTCTTCGGTTGCCGAGTCTTGGGTTGCCGAGTCCTCGGTGACGGGGTTCCGGGGTTCGAATTTTCGACGTCGAATTCTTGGTCTGGGATTTCCGGTGTGGGGTCCTCGGTGTGGAGGTTTCGGGTGTTGAGGTTTCGGTGTTGGGTCCTCCGTTTCCTTTTTTCGGGTGTCGAGCCCGCGGGTGTCAAGGTTTTGGGTATCGAGGTTTTGGGTGTCGAGGTTTTGGGTGTCGAGGTTTCCGTGTCGAGTTTACGGGTGTCGAGTTTACGGGTGTCGAGATTTCGGGTATCGAGGTTTCGGGTGTCGAGGTTTCCGGTGTCGAGGTTTCGGGTGTTGAATTTTCCATGCCGAATTTTCCATGTCGAGTTTTCGATCAGGAATTTTCGATGAGGAATTTTCGATGTTGAATTCTCGAGGTCGAATTTTTTAGGTCGAATTTTTGATGTCGAATTTTCGATGTCGAATTTTTTATGTCGAATTTTTGATGTCGAATTTTCGATGTCGAATTTTCGAGGTCGGATCTTCGAGGTCGGATTTTCGACGTCGAATTTTCGATTTGGTGTATTCGTGTGCCGAGTCTTCGGTTGTCGAGCCTTCGGGTGTCGAGCCTTCGGTTGTCGAGCCTTCGGTTGCCGACTCTTGGGTTGCCGAGCCTTGGGTTGCCGAGCATTCGGTTGCCGAGCCTTCGGTTGCCGAGTCTTCGGTTGCCGAGTCTTCGGTTGCCGAGTCTTCAGTTGCCGAGTCTTCGGTTGCCGAGTCTTCGGTTGCCGAGTCTTCGGTGTCCGAGTCTTCGGTTGCCGAGTCTTCGGTTGCCGAGTCTTCGGTTGCCGAGCCTTCGGGTGCCGAGCCTTCGGTTCCCGAGCCTTCGGTTGCCGAGCCTTCATTTGCCGATTCTTCGGTTGCCGATTCTTCGGTTGCCGAGCCTTCGGTTGCCGAGCCTTCGGTTGCCGAGCCTTCGGTTGCCGAGCCTTCGGTTGCCGAGCCTTCGTTTGCCGAGCCTTCGGTTGCCGAGCCTTCGGTTGCCGAGCCTTCGGTTGCCGAGCCTTCGGTTGCCGATTCTTCGGTTGCCGATTCTTCGGTTGCCGAGTCTTCGGTTGCCGAGTCTTCTGTTGCCGTGTCTTCGGTTGCCGAGTCTTCGGTTGCCGAGTCTTCGGTTGCCGAGTCTTCGGTTGCCGAGTCTTCGGTTGCCGAGCCTTCGGTTGCCGAACCTTCGGTTGCCGAGCCTTCGGTTGCCGAGTCTTCGGTAGCCGAGTCTTCGGTTGCCGAGTCTTCGGTTGCCGAGTCTTCGGTTGCCGTGTCTTCGGTTGCCGAGTCTTCGATTGCCGAGTCTTCGGTTGCCGAGTCTTCGGTTGCCGAGTCTTCGGTTGCCGAGTCTTCGGTTGCCGAGTCTTCGGTTGCCGAGCCTTCGGGTGCCGAGCCTTCGGTTCCCGAGCCTTCGGTTGCCGAGACTTCGGTTGCCTAGCCTTCGGTTGCCGAGCCTTCGGTTGCCGAGCCTTCGGTTGCCGAGCCTTCGGTTAACGAGCCTTCGCTTGGCGAGCCTTCGGTTGGCGAGCCTTCGGTTGCCGAGCCTTCGGTTGGCGAGCCTTCGGTAGGTGAGTCCTCGGTTGCCGAGTCTTCGGTTGCCGAGTCTTCGGTTGCCGAGTCTTCGGTTGCCGAGTCTTCGGTAGCCGAGTCTTCGGTTGCCGAGTCTTCGGTTGCCGAGTCTTCGGTTGCCGAGTCTACGGTTGCCGAGTCTTCGGTTGCCGAGTCTTCGGTTGTCGAGCCTTCGGTTGTCGAGTCTTCGGTTGTCGAGTCTTCGGTTGTCGAGTCTTCGGTAGCCGAGTCTTCGGTTGCCGAGTCTTCGGTTGCCGAGCCTTCGGGTGCCGAGCCTTCGGTTCCCGAGCCTTCGGTTGCCGAGCCTTCGGTTGCCGAGCCTTCGGTTGCCGAGCCTTCGGTTGCCGAGCCTTCGGTTGCCGAACCTTCGGTTGCCGAGCCTTCGGTTGGCGAGCCTTCGGTAGGTGAGTCCTCGGTTGCCGAGTCTTCGGTTGCCGAGTCTTCGGTTGCCGAGTCTTCGGTTGCCGAGTCTTCGGTTGCCGAGTCTTGGGTTGCCGAGTCCTCGGTGACGGGGTTCCGGGGTTCGAATTTTCGACGTCGAATTCTTGGTCTGGGATTTCCGGTGTGGGGTCCTCGGTGTGGAGGTTTCGGGTGTTGAGGTTTCGGTGTTGGGTCCTCCGTTTCCTTTTTTCGGGTGTCGAGCCCGCGGGTGTCAAGGTTTTGGGTATCGAGGTTTTGGGTGTCGAGGTTTTGGGTGTCGAGGTTTCCGTGTCGAGTTTACGGGTGTCGAGTTTACGGGTGTCGAGATTTCGGGTATCGAGGTTTCGGGTGTCGAGGTTTCCGGTGTCGAGGTTTCGGGTGTTGAACTTTCCATGCCGAATTTTCCATGTCGAGTTTTCGATCAGGAATTTTCGATGAGGAATTTTCGATGTTGAATTCTCGAGGTCGAATTTTTTAGGTCGAATTTTTGATGTCGAATTTTCGATGTCGAATTTTTTATGTCGAATTTTTGATGTCGAATTTTCGATGTCGAATTTTGGAGGTCGGATCTTCGAGGTCGGATTTTCGACGTCGAATTTTCGATTTGGTGTATTCGTGTGCCGAGTCTTCGGTTGTCGAGCCTTCGGGTGTCGAGCCTTCGGTTGTCGAGCCTTCGGTTGCCGACTCTTGGGTTGCCGAGCCTTGGGTTGCCGAGCATTCGGTTGCCGAGCCTTCGGTTGCCGAGTCTTCGGTTGCCGAGTCTTCGGTTGCCGAGTCTTCAGTTGCCGAGTCTTCGGTTGCCGAGTCTTCGGTTGCCGAGTCTTCGGTGTCCGAGTCTTCGGTTGCCGAGTCTTCGGTTGCCGAGTCTTCGGTTGCCGAGCCTTCGGGTGCCGAGCCTTCGGTTCCCGAGCCTTCGGTTGCCGAGCCTTCATTTGCCGATTCTTCGGTTGCCGATTCTTCGGTTGCCGAGCCTTCGGTTGCCGAGCCTTCGGTTGCCGAGCCTTCGGTTGCCGAGCCTTCGTTTGCCGAGCCTTCGGTTGCCGAGCCTTCGGTTGCCGAGCCTTCGGTTGCCGAGCCTTCGGTTGCCGATTCTTCGGTTGCCGAGTCTTCGGTTGCCGAGTCTTCGGTTGCCGAGTCTTCTGTTGCCGTGTCTTCGGTTGCCGAGTCTTCGGTTGCCGAGTCTTCGGTTGCCGAGTCTTCGGTTGCCGAGTCTTCGGTTGCCGAGCCTTCGGTTGCCGAGCCTTCGGTTGCCGAGCCTTCGGTTGCCGAGTCTTCGGTAGCCGAGTCTTCGGTTGCCGAGTCTTCGGTTGCCGAGTCTTCGGTTGCCGTGTCTTCGGTTGCCGAGTCTTCGATTGCCGAGTCTTCGGTTGCCGAGTCTTCGGTTGCCGAGTCTTCGGTTGCCGAGTCTTCGGTTGCCGAGTCTTCGGTTGCCGAGCCTTCGGGTGCCGAGCCTTTGGTTCCCGAGCCTTCGGTTGCCGAGACTTCGGTTGCCTAGCCTTCGGTTGCCGAGCCTTCGGTTGCCGAGCCTTTGGTTGCCGAGCCTTCGGTTAACGAGCCTTCGCTTGGCGAGCCTTCGGTTGGCGAGCCTTCGGTTGGCGAGTCCTCGGTTGCCGAGTCTTCGGTTGCCGAGTCTTCGGTTGCCGAGTCTTCGGTTGCCGAGTCTGCGGTTGCCGAGTCCTCGGTGACGGGGTTCCGGGGTTCGAAATTTTGACGTCGAATTCTTGGTCTGGGATTTCCGGGGTGGGGTCCTCGGTGTGGAGGTTTCGGGTGTTGAGGTTTCGGTGTTGGGTCCTCCGTTTCCTTTTTTCGGGTGTCGAGCCCTCGGGTGTCAAGGTTTTGGGTATCGAGGTTTTGGTTGTCGAGGTTTTCGGTGTCGAGGTTTCCGTGTCGAGTTTACGGGTGTCGAGTTTACGGGTGTCGAGATTTCGGGTATCGAGGTTTCGGGTGTCGAGGTTTCAGGTGTCGAGGTTTCGGGTGTCGAATTTTCCATGCCGAACTTTCCATGTCGAGTTTTCGATCAGGAATTTTCGATGAGGAATTTTCGATGTTGAATTCTCGAGGTCGAATTTTTTAGGTCGAATTTTTGATGTCGAATTTTCGATGTCGAATTTTTGATGTCGAATTTTTGATGTCTAATTTTCGAGACAGAATTTTCGAGGTCGAATTTTGGAGGTCGGATTTTCGAGGTCGGATTTTCGACGTCGAATTTTCGATTTGGTGTATTCGGGTGTCGAGGTTTCGTTTCGGGTCTTCGTATGTGGGTCTTCGTGTGCCGAGTGTTCGGTTGTCGAGTCTTCGGGATCGAGTCTTCGGTTGTCGAGTCTTCGGTTGTCGAGTCTTCGGTTGTCGAGTCTTCCGTTGTCGAGTCTTCGGTTGTCGAGTCTTCGGTTGCCGAGTCTTCGGTTGCCGAGTCTTCGGTTGCCGAGTCTTCGGTTGCCGAGCCTTCGGGTGCCGAGCCTTCGGTTGCCGAGCCTTCGGTTGCCGAGCCTTCGGTTGCCGAGTCTTCGGTTGCCGAGTCTTCGGTTGCCGAGTCTTCGGTTGCCGAGTCTTCGGTTGCCGAGTCTTCGGTTGCCGAGTCTTCGGTTGCCGAGTCTTCGGTTGCCGAGTCTTCGGTTGCCGAGCCTTCGGGTGCCGAGCCTTCGGTTCCCGAGTCTTCGGTTGCCGAGCCTTCGGTTGCCGAGCCTTCGGTTGCCGAGCCTTCGGTTGCCGATGCTTCGGTTGCCGAGCCTTCGGTTGCCGAGCCTTCGGTTGCCGAGCCTTCGGTTGCCGAGCCTTCGGTTGCCGAGCCTTCGGTTGCCGAGCCTTCGGTTGCCGAGCCTTCGGTTGCCGAGCCTTCGGTTGCCGAGCCTTCGGTTGCCGAGCCTTCGGTTGCCGAGTCTTCGGTTGCCGATTCTTCGGTTGCCGAGTCTTCGGTTGCCGAGTCTTCGGTTGCCGAGTCTTCTGTTGCCGTGTCTTCGGTTGCCGAGTCTTCGGTTGCCGAGTCTTCGATTGCGGAGTCTTCGGTTGCCGAGTCTTCGGTTGCGGAGTCTTCGGTTGCCGAGTCTTCGGTTGCCGAATCTTCGGTTGCCGAGTCTTCGATTGCCGAGTCTTCGGTTCCCGAGCCTTCGGTTGCCGAGCCTTCGGTTGCCGAGCCTTCGGTTGCCGAGCCTTCGGTTGTCGAGCCTTCGGTTGCCGAGCCTTCGGTTGCCGAGTCTTCGGTTGCCGATTCTTCGGTTGCCGAGTCTTCTGTTGCCGTGTCTTCGGTTGCCGAGTCTTCGGTTGCCGAGTCTTCGGTTGCCGAGTCTTCGGTTGCCGAGTCTTCTGTTGCCGAGTCTTCGGTTGCCGAGCCTTCGGTTGCCGAGCCTTCGGTTGCCGAGCCTTCGGTTGCCGAGTCTTCGGTAGCCGAGTCTTCGGTTGCCGAGTCTTCGGTAGCCGAGTCTTCGGTTGCCGAGTCTTCGGTTGCCGAGTCTTCGGTTGCCGAGTCTTCTGTTGCCGAGTCTTCGGTTGCCGAGCCTTCGGTTGCCGAGCCTTCGGTTGCCGAGCCTTCGGTTGCCGAGTCTTCGGTAGCCGAGTCTTCGGTTGCCGAGTCTTCGGTTGCCGAGTCTTCGGTTGCCGAGTCTTCAGTTGCCGAGTCTTCGGTTGCCGAGCCTTCGGGTGCCGAGCCTTCGGTTGCCGAGACTTCGGTTGCCGAGCCTTCGGTTGCCGAGCCTTCGGTGTCCGAGCCTTCGGTTGCCGAGCCTACGGTTAACGAGCCTTCGCTTGGCGAGCCTTTGGTTGGCGAGCCTTCGGTTGGCGAGTCCTCGGTTGCCGAGTCTTCGGTTGCCGAGTCTTCGGTTGCCGAGTCTTCGGTTGCTGAGTCTTCGGTTGCCGAGTCTGCGGTTGCCGAGTCCTCGGTGACGGGGTTCCGGGGTTCGAAACTTCGACGTCGAATTCTTGGTCTGGGATTTCCGGTGTGGGGTCCTCGGTGTGGAGGTTTCGGGTGTTGAGGTTTCGGTGTTGGGTCCTCCGTTTCCTTTTTTCGGGTGTCGAGCCCTCGGGTGTCGAGGTTGTGGGTATCGAGCTTTTAGGTGTCGAGGTTTCCGGTGTCGAGGTTTCCGTGTCGAGTTAACGGGTGTTGAGTTTACGGGTGTCGAGATTTTGGGTGTCGAAGTTTCGGGTGTCGAGGTTTCCGGTGTCGAGGTTTCGGGTGTCGAATTTTCCATGTCGAATTTTCCATGTCGAGTTTTCGATCAGGAATTTTCGATGAGGAATTTTCAATGTTGAATTCTCGAGGTCGAATTTTTGAGGTCGAATATTTGATGTCGAATTTTCGATGTCGAATTTTTGATGTCGAATTTTCGATGTCGAATTTTCGATGTCGAATTTTCGATGTTGAATTTTCGATGTCGAATTTTCGATGTCGAATTTTTAATGTCGAATTTTTGATGTCTAATTTTCGATGTCGAATTTTCGAGACAGAATTTTCGAGGTCGAATTTTGGAGGTCGGATTTTCGAGGTCGGATTTTCGACGTCGAATTTTGATTTGGTGTATTCGGGTGTCGAGGTTTCGTTTCGGGTCTTCGTATGTGGGTCTTCGTGTGCCGAGTGTTCGGTTGTCGAGTCTTCGGGATCGAGTCTTCGGTTGTCGAGCCTTCCGTTGTCGAGCCTTCCGTTGTCGAGCCTTCGGGTGTCGAGCCTTCGGGTGTCGAGCCTTCGGTTGTCGAGTCTTCGGTTGTCGAGTCTTCGGTTGTCGAGTCTTCGGTTGTCGAGTCTTCGGTTGTCGAGGCCTCGGTTGTCGAGCCTTCGGTTGTCGAGCCTTCGGTTGTCGAGCCTTCGGTTGTCGAGCCTTCGGTTGTCGAGCCTTCGGTTGTCGAGCCTTCGGTTGTCGAGCCTTCGGTTGTCGAGCCTTCGGTTGCCGAGCCTTGGGTTGCCGAGCCTTCGGTTGCCGAGCCTTCGGTTGCCGAGTCTTCGGTTGCCGAGTCTTCGGTTCCCGAGCCTTGGGTTGCCGAGCCTTCGGTTGCCGAGCCTTCGGTTGCCGAGTCTTTGGTTGCCGAGTCTTCGGTTGCCGAGTCTTCGGTTGTCGAGCCTTCGGTTGTCGAGTCTTCGGTTGTCGAGTCTTCGGTTGTCGAGTCTTCGGTTGTCGAGTCTTCGGTTGCCGAGTCTTCGGTTGCCGAGTCCTCGGTTGCCGAGTCTTCGGTTGCCGAGTCTTCGGTTGCCGAGCCTTCGGGTGCCGAGCCTTCGGTTGCCGAGCGTTCGGTTGCCGAGCCTTCGGTTGCCGAGCCTTCGGTTGCCGAGCCTTCGGTTGCCGAGTCTTCGGTTGCCGAGTCTTCGGTTGCCGAGTCTTCGGTTGCCGAGCCTTTGGTTGCCGAGCCTTCGGTTGCCGAGCCTTCGGTTGGCGAGCCTTCGGTAGGTGAGTCCTCGGTTGCCGAGTCTTCGGTTGCCGAGTCTTCGGTAACCGAGTCTTCGGTAGCCGAGTCTTCGGTTGCCGAGTCTTCGGTTCCCGAGTCTTCGGTTCCCGAGTCTTCGCTTGCCGAGTCTTCGGTTGCCGAGTCTTCGGTTGCCGAGTCTTCGGTTGCCGAGTCCTCGGTGACGGGGTTCCGGGGTTCGAATTTTCGACGTCGAATTCTTGGTCTGGGATTTCCGGTGTGGGGTCCTCGGTGTGGAGGTTTCGGGTGTTGAGGTTTCGGTGTTGGGTCCTCCGTTTCCTTTTTTCGGGTGTCGAGCCCGCGGGTGTCAAGGTTTTGGGTATCGAGGTTTTGGGTGTCGAGGTTTTGGGTGTCGAGGTTTCCGTGTCGAGTTTACGGGTGTCGAGTTTACGGGTGTCGAGATTTCGGGTATCGAGGTTTCGGGTGTCGAGGTTTCCGGTGTCGAGGTTTCGGGTGTTGAATTTTCCATGCCGAATTTTCCATGTCGAGTTTTCGATCAGGAATTTTCGATGAGGAATTTTCGATGTTGAATTCTCGAGGTCGAATTTTTTAGGTCGAATTTTTGATGTCGAATTTTCGATGTCGAATTTTTTATGTCGAATTTTTGATGTCGAATTTTCGATGTCGAATTTTCGAGGTCGGATCTTCGAGGTCGGATTTTCGACGTCGAATTTTCGATTTGGTGTATTCGTGTGCCGAGTCTTCGGTTGTCGAGTCTTCGGGATCGAGTCTTCGGTTGTCGAGTCTTCGGTTGTCGAGTCTTCGGTTGTCGAGTCTTCGGTTGTCGAGCCTTCCGTTGTCGAGCCTTCCGTTGTCGAGCCTTCGGGTGTCGAGCCTTCGGGTGTCGAGCCTTCGGTTGTCGAGCCTTCGGTTGCCGACTCTTGGGTTGCCGAGCCTTGGGTTGCCGAGCATTCGGTTGCCGAGCCTTCGGTTGCCGAGTCTTCGGTTGCCGAGTCTTCGGTTGCCGAGTCTTCGGTTGCCGAGTCTTCGGTTGCCGAGTCTTCGGTTGCCGAGTCTTCGGTGTCCGAGTCTTCGGTTGCCGAGTCTTCGGTTGCCGAGTCTTCGGTTGCCGAGCCTTCGGGTGCCGAGCCTTCGGTTCCCGAGCCTTCGGTTGCCGAGCCTTCGGTTGCCGATTCTTCGGTTGCCGATTCTTCGGTTGCCGAGCCTTCGGTTGCCGAGCCTTCGGTTGCCGAGCCTTCGGTTGCCGAGCCTTCGGTTGCCGAGCCTTCGTTTGCCGAGCCTTCGGTTGCCGAGCCTTCGGTTGCCGAGCCTTCGGTTGCCGATTCTTCGGTTGCCGAGTCTTCGGTTGCCGAGTCTTCGGTTGCCGAGTCTTCTGTTGCCGTGTCTTCGGTTGCCGAGTCTTCGGTTGCCGAGTCTTCGGTTGCCGAGTCTTCGGTTGCCGAGTCTTCGGTTGCCGAGCCTACGGTTGTCGAGCCTTCGGGTGCCGAGCCTTCGGTTCCCGAGCCTTCGGTTGCCGAGCCTTCGGTTGCCGAGCCTTCGGTTGCCGAGCCCTCGGTTGCCGAGCCTTCGGTTGCCGAGCCTTCGGTTGCCGAGCCTTCGGTTGGCGAGCCTTCGGTAGGTGAGTCCTCGGTTGCCGAGTCTTCGGTTGCCGAGTCTTCGGTTGCCGAGTCTTCGGTTGCCGAGTCTTCGGTTGCCGAGTCTTGGGTTGCCGAGTCCTCGGTGACGGGGTTCCGGGGTTCGAATTTTCGACGTCGAATTCTTGGTCTGGGATTTCCGGTGTGGGGTCCTCGGTGTGGAGGTTTCGGGTGTTGAGGTTTCGGTGTTGGGTCCTCCGTTTCCTTTTTTCGGGTGTCGAGCCCGCGGGTGTCAAGGTTTTGGGTATCGAGGTTTTGGGTGTCGAGGTTTTGGGTGTCGAGGTTTCCGTGTCGAGTTTACGGGTGTCGAGTTTACGGGTGTCGAGATTTCGGGTATCGAGGTTTCGGGTGTCGAGGTTTCCGGTGTCGAGGTTTCGGGTGTTGAATTTTCCATGCCGAATTTTCCATGTCGAGTTTTCGATCAGGAATTTTCGATGAGGAATTTTCGATGTTGAATTCTCGAGGTCGAATTTTTTAGGTCGAATTTTTGATGTCGAATTTTCGATGTCGAATTTTTTATGTCGAATTTTTGATGTCGAATTTTCGATGTCGAATTTTCGAGGTCGGATCTTCGAGGTCGGATTTTCGACGTCGAATTTTCGATTTGGTGTATTCGTGTGCCGAGTCTTCGGTTGTCGAGCCTTCGGGTGTCGAGCCTTCGGTTGTCGAGCCTTCGGTTGCCGACTCTTGGGTTGCCGAGCCTTGGGTTGCCGAGCATTCGGTTGCCGAGCCTTCGGTTGCCGAGTCTTCGGTTGCCGAGTCTTCGGTTGCCGAGTCTTCGGTTGCCGAGTCTTCGGTTGCCGAGTCTTCGGTTGCCGAGTCTTCGGTGTCCGAGTCTTCGGTTGCCGAGTCTTCGGTTGCCGAGTCTTCGGTTGCCGAGCCTTCGGGTGCCGAGCCTTCGGTTCCCGAGCCTTCGGTTGCCGAGCCTTCATTTGCCGAGCCTTCGGTTGCCGAGCCATCGGTTGCCGAGCCTTCGGTTGCCGAGCCTTCGGTTGCCGAGCCTTCGTTTGCCGAGCCTTCGGTTGCCGAGCCTTCGGTTGCCGAGCCTTCGGTTGCCGAGCCTTCGGTTGCCGATTCTTCGGTTGCCGAGTCTTCGGTTGCCGAGTCTTCGGTTGCCGAGTCTTCTGTTGCCGTGTCTTCGGTTGCCGAGTCTTCGGTTGCCGAGTCTTCGGTTGCCGAGTCTTCGGTTGCCGAGTCTTCGGTTGCCGAGCCTTCGGTTGCCGAGCCTTCGGTTGCCGAGCCTTCGGTTGCCGAGTCTTCGGTAGCCGAGTCTTCGGTTGCCGAGTCTTCGGTTGCCGTGTCTTCGGTTGCCGAGTCTTCGATTGCCGAGTCTTCGGTTGCCGAGTCTTCGGTTGCCGAGTCTTCGGTTGCCGAGTCTTCGGTTGCCGAGTCTTCGGTTGCCGAGCCTTCGGGTGCCGAGCCTTCGGTTCCCGAGCCTTCGGTTGCCGAGACTTCGGTTGCCTAGCCTTCGGTTGCCGAGCCTTCGGTTGCCGAGCCTTTGGTTGCCGAGCCTTCGGTTAACGAGCCTTCGCTTGGCGAGCCTTCGGTTGGCGAGCCTTCGGTTGGCGAGTCCTCGGTTGCCGAGTCTTCGGTTGCCGAGTCTTCGGTTGCCGAGTCTTCGGTTGCCGAGTCTGCGGTTGCCGAGTCCTCGGTGACGGGGTTCCGGGGTTCGAAATTTTGACGTCGAATTCTTGGTCTGGGATTTCCGGGGTGGGGTCCTCGGTGTGGAGGTTTCGGGTGTTGAGGTTTCGGTGTTGGGTCCTCCGTTTCCTTTTTTCGGGTGTCGAGCCCTCGGGTGTCAAGGTTTTGGGTATCGAGGTTTTGGTTGTCGAGGTTTTCGGTGTCGAGGTTTCCGTGTCGAGTTTACGGGTGTCGAGTTTACGGGTGTCGAGATTTCGGGTATCGAGGTTTCGGGTGTCGAGGTTTCAGGTGTCGAGGCTTCGGGTGTCGAATTTTCCATGCCGAACTTTCCATGTCGAGTTTTCGATCAGGAATTTTCGATGAGGAATTTTCGATGTTGAATTCTCGAGGTCGAATTTTTTAGGTCGAATTTTTGATGTCGAATTTTCGATGTCGAATTTTTTATGTCGAATTTTTGATGTCTAATTTTCGATGTCGAATTTTCGAGACAGAATTTTCGAGGTCGAATTTTGGAGGTCGGATTTTCGAGGTCGGATTTTCGACGTCGAATTTTCGATTTGGTGTATTCGGGTGTCGAGGTTTCGTTTCGGGTCTTCGTATGTGGGTCTTCGTGTGCCGAGTGTTCGGTTGTCGAGTCTTCGGGATCGAGTCTTCGGTTGTCGAGTCTTCGGTTGTCGAGTCTTCGGTTGTCGAGTCTTCCGTTGTCGAGTCTTGGGTTGCCGAGTCCTCGGTGACGGGGTTCCGGGGTTCGAATTTTCGACGTCGAATTCTTGGTCTGGGATTTCCGGTGTGGGGTCCTCGGTGTGGAGGTTTCGGGTGTTGAGGTTTCGGTGTTGGGTCCTCCGTTTCCTTTTTTCGGGTGTCGAGCCCGCGGGTGTCAAGGTTTTGGGTATCGAGGTTTTGGGTGTCGAGGTTTTGGGTGTCGAGGTTTCCGTGTCGAGTTTACGGGTGTCGAGTTTACGGGTGTCGTGATTTCGGGTATCGAGGTTTCGGGTGTCGAGGTTTCCGGTGTCGAGGTTTCGGGTGTTGAATTTTCCATGCCGAATTTTCCATGTCGAGTTTTCGATCAGGAATTTTCGATGAGGAATTTTCGATGTTGAATTCTCGAGGTCGAATTTTTTAGGTCGAATTTTTGATGTCGAATTTTCGATGTCGAATTTTTTATGTCGAATTTTTGATGTCGAATTTTCGATGTCGAATTTTCGAGGTCGGATCTTCGAGGTCGGATTTTCGACGTCGAATTTTCGATTTGGTGTATTCGTGTGCCGAGTCTTCGGTTGTCGAGCCTTCGGGTGTCGAGCCTTCGGTTGTCGAGCCTTCGGTTGCCGACTCTTGGGTTGCCGAGCCTTGGGTTGCCGAGCATTCGGTTGCCGAGCCTTCGGTTGCCGAGTCTTCGGTTGCCGAGTCTTCGGTTGCCGAGTCTTCGGTTGCCGAGTCTTCGGTTGCCGAGTCTTCGGTTGCCGAGTCTTCGGTGTCCGAGTCTTCGGTTGCCGAGTCTTCGGTTGCCGAGTCTTCGGTTGCCGAGCCTTCGGGTGCCGAGCCTTCGGTTCCCGAGCCTTCGGTTGCCGAGCCTTCATTTGCCGATTCTTCGGTTGCCGATTCTTCGGTTGCCGAGCCTTCGGTTGCCGAGCCATCGGTTGCCGAGCCTTCGGTTGCCGAGCCTTCGGTTGCCGAGCCTTCGTTTGCCGAGCCTTCGGTTGCCGAGCCTTCGGTTGCCGAGCCTTCGGTTGCCGAGCCTTCGGTTGCCGATTCTTCGGTTGCCGAGTCTTCGGTTGCCGAGTCTTCGGTTGCCGAGTCTTCTGTTGCCGTGTCTTCGGTTGCCGAGTCTTCGGTTGCCGAGTCTTCGGTTGCCGAGTCTTCGGTTGCCGAGTCTTCGGTTGCCGAGCCTTCGGTTGCCGAGCCTTCGGTTGCCGAGCCTTCGGTTGCCGAGTCTTCGGTAGCCGAGTCTTCGGTTGCCGAGTCTTCGGTTGCCGAGTCTTCGGTTGCCGTGTCTTCGGTTGCCGAGTCTTCGATTGCCGAGTCTTCGGTTGCCGAGTCTTCGGTTGCCGAGTCTTCGGTTGCCGAGTCTTCGGTTGCCGAGTCTTCGGTTGCCGAGCCTTCGGGTGCCGAGCCTTCGGTTCCCGAGCCTTCGGTTGCCGAGACTTCGGTTGCCTAGCCTTCGGTTGCCGAGCCTTCGGTTGCCGAGCCTTTGGTTGCCGAGCCTTCGGTTAACGAGCCTTCGCTTGGCGAGCCTTCGGTTGGCGAGCCTTCGGTTGGCGAGTCCTCGGTTGCCGAGTCTTCGGTTGCCGAGTCTTCGGTTGCCGAGTCTTCGGTTGCCGAGTCTGCGGTTGCCGAGTCCTCGGTGACGGGGTTCCGGGGTTCGAAATTTTGACGTCGAATTCTTGGTCTGGGATTTCCGGGGTGGGGTCCTCGGTGTGGAGGTTTCGGGTGTTGAGGTTTCGGTGTTGGGTCCTCCGTTTCCTTTTTTCGGGTGTCGAGCCCTCGGGTGTCAAGGTTTTGGGTATCGAGGTTTTGGTTGTCGAGGTTTTCGGTGTCGAGGTTTCCGTGTCGAGTTTACGGGTGTCGAGTTTACGGGTGTCGAGATTTCGGGTATCGAGGTTTCGGGTGTCGAGGTTTCAGGTGTCGAGGTTTCGGGTGTCGAATTTTCCATGCCGAACTTTCCATGTCGAGTTTTCGACCAGGAATTTTCGATGAGGAATTTTCGATGTTGAATTCTCGAGGTCGAATTTTTTAGGTCGAATTTTTGATGTCGAATTTTCGATGTCGAATTTTTTATGTCGAATTTTTGATGTCTAATTTTCGATGTCGAATTTTCGAGACAGAATTTTCGAGGTCGAATTTTGGAGGTCGGATTTTCGAGGTCGGATTTTCGACGTCGAATTTTCGATTTGGTGTATTCGGGTGTCGAGGTTTCGTTTCGGGTCTTCGTATGTGGGTCTTCGTGTGCCGAGTGTTCGGTTGTCGAGTCTTCGGGATCGAGTCTTCGGTTGTCGAGTCTTCGGTTGTCGAGTCTTCGGTTGTCGAGTCTTCCGTTGTCGAGTCTTCGGTTGTCGAGCCTTCGGTTGTCGAGTCTTCGGTTGCCGAGTCTTCGGTTGCCGAGTCTTCGGTTGCCGAGTCTTCGGTTGCCGAGCCTTCGGGTGCCGAGCCTTCGGTTGCCGAGCCTTCGGTTGCCGAGCCTTCGGTTGCCGAGCCTTCGGTTGCCGAGCCTTCGGTTGCCGAGTCTTCGGTTGCCGAGTCTTCGGTTGCCGAGTCTTCGGTTGCCGAGTCTTCGGTTGCCGAGTCTTCGGTTGCCGAGTCTTCGGTTGCCGAGTCTTCGGTTGCCGAGTCTTCGGTTGCCGAGCCTTCGGGTGCCGAGCCTTCGGTTCCCGAGTCTTCGGTTGCCGAGCCTTCGGTTGCCGAGCCTTCGGTTGCCGAGCCTTCGGTTGCCGATGCTTCGGTTGCCGAGCCTTCGGTTGCCGAGCCTTCGGTTGCCGAGCCTTCGGTTGCCGAGCCTTCGGTTGCCGAGCCTTCGGTTGCCGAGCCTTCGGTTGCCGAGCCTTCGGTTGCCGAGCCTTCGGTTGCCGAGCCTTCGGTTGCCGAGCCTTCGGTTGCCGAGCCTTCGGTTGCCGAGCCTTCGGTTGCCGAGTCTTCGGTTGCCGATTCTTCGGTTGCCGAGTCTTCGGTTGCCGAGTCTTCGGTTGCCGAGTCTTCTGTTGCCGTGTCTTCGGTTGCCGAGTCTTCGGTTGCCGAGTCTTCGATTGCGGAGTCTTCGGTTGCCGAGTCTTCGGTTGCCGAATCTTCGGTTGCCGAGTCTTCGATTGCCGAGTCTTCGGTTGCCGAGCCTTCGGGTGCCGAACCTTCGGTTCCCGAGCCTTCGGTTCCCGAGCCTTCGGTTGCCGAGCCTTCGGTTGCCGAGCCTTCGGTTGTCGAGCCTTCGGTTGCCGAGCCTTCGGTTCCCAAGCCTTCGGTAGCCGAGCCTTCGGTTGCCGAGCCTTCGGTTGCCGAGCCTTCGGTTGCCGAGCCTTCGGTTGCCGAGCCTTCGGTTGCCGAGTCTTCGGTTGCCGATTCTTCGGTTGCCGAGTCTTCTGTTGCCGTGTCTTCGGTTGCCGAGTCTTCGGTTGCCGAGTCTTCGGTTGCCGAGTCTTCGGTTGCCGAGTCTTCTGTTGCCGAGTCTTCGGTTGCCGAGCCTTCGGTTGCCGAGCCTTCGGTTGCCGAGCCTTCGGTTGCCGAGTCTTCGGTAGCCGAGTCTTCGGTTGCCGAGTCTTCGGTTGCCGAGTCTTCGGTTGCCGAGTCTTCAGTTGCCGAGTCTTCGGTTGCCGAGCCTTCGGGTGCCGAGCCTTTGGTTGCCGAGACTTCGGTTGCCGAGCCTTCGGTTGCCGAGCCTTCGGTTGCCGAGCCTTCGGTTGCCGAGCCTACGGTTAACGAGCCTTCGCTTGGCGAGCCTTTGGTTGGCGAGCCTTCGGTTGGCGAGTCCTCGGTTGCCGAGTCCTAGGTTGCCGAGTCTTCGGTTGCCGAGTCTTCGGTTGCTGAGTCTTCGGTTGCCGAGTCTGCGGTTGCCGAGTCCTCGGTGACGGGGTTCCGGGGTTCGAAACTTCGACGTCGAATTCTTGGTCTGGGATTTCCGGTGTGGGGTCCTCGGTGTGGAGGTTTCGGGTGTTGAGGTTTCGGTGTTGGGTCCTCCGTTTCCTTTTTTCGGGTGTCGAGCCCTCGGGTGTCGAGGTTGTGGGTATCGAGCTTTTAGGTGTCGAGGTTTCCGGTGTCGAGGTTTCCGTGTCGAGTTAACGGGTGTTGAGTTTACGGGTGTCGAGATTTTGGGTGTCGAAGTTTCGGGTGTCGAGGTTTCCGGTGTCGAGGTTTCGGGTGTCGAATTTTCCATGTCGAATTTTCCATGTCGAGTTTTCGATCAGGAATTTTCGATGAGGAATTTTCAATGTTGAATTCTCGAGGTCGAATTTTTGAGGTCGAATATTTGATGTCGAATTTTCGATGTCGAATTTTTGATGTCGAATTTTCGATGTCGAATTTTCGATGTCGAATTTTCGATGTTGAATTTTCGATGTCGAATTTTCGATGTCGAATTTTCGATGTCGAATTTTGGAGATAGAATTTTCGAGGTCGAATTTTCGAGGTCGGATTTTCGAGGTCGGATTTTCGACGTCGAATTTTCGATTTGGTGTATTCGGGTGTCGAGGTTTCGTTTTGGGTCTTCGTATGTGGGTCTTCGTGTGCCGAGTCTTCGGTTGTCGAGTCTTCGGGATCGAGTCTTCGTTTGTCGAGTCTTCGGTTGTCGAGTCTTCGGTTGTCGAGCCTTCGGTTGTCGAGTCTTCGGTTGTCGAGTCTTCGGTTGTCGAGTCTTCGGTTGTCGAGGCTTCGGTTGTCGAGCCTTCGGTTGCCGAGCCTTCGGTTGCCGTGCCTTCGGTTGCCGAGCCTTCGGTTGCCGAGCCTTCGGTTGTCTAGCCTTAGGTGTTCGAGCCTTCGGTTGTCGAGCCTTCGGTTGTCGAGCCTTCGGTTGTCGAGCCTTCGGTTGCCGAGCCTTCGGTTGCCGAGCCTTCGGTTGCCGAGCCTTCGGTTGCCGAGCCTTCGGTTGCCGAGCCTTCGGTTGGCGAGCCTTCGGTTGCCGAGCCTTCGGTTGCCGAGCCTTCGGTTGCCGAGCCTTCGGTTGCCGAGTCTTCGGTTGCCGAGTCTTCGGTTGCCGAGTCTTCGGTTGCCGAGTCTTCGGTTGCCGAGTCTTCGGTTGCCGAGTCTTCGGTTGCCGAGTCTTCGATTGCCGAGTCTTCGGTTGCCGAGTCTTCGGTTGCGGTGTTTTCGGTTGCCAAATCTTCCGTTGGCGAGTCTTCGGTTGCCGAGTCTTCGGTTGCCGAGCCTTCGGGTGCCGAGCCTTCGGTTCCCGAGCCTTCGGTTCCCGAGCCTTCGGTTGCCGAGCCTTCGGTTGCCGAGCCTTCGGTTGTCGAGCCTTCGGTTGCCGAGCCTTCGGTTACCGAGCCTTCGGTTGCCGAGCCTTCGGTTGGCGAGCATTCGGTAGGCGAGTCCTCGGTTGCCGAGTCTTCGGTTGCCGAGTCTTCGGTTGCCGAGTCTTCGGTTGCCGAGTCTTCGGTTGCCGAGTCTTCGGTTGCCGAGTCTTGGGTTGCCGAGTCCTCGGTGACGGGGTTCCGGGGTTCGAATTTTCGACGTCGAATTCTTGGTCTGGGATTTCCGGTGTGGGGTCCTCGGTGTGGAGGTTTCGCGTGTTGAGGTTTCGGTGTTGGGTCCTCCGTTTCCTTTTTTCGGGTGTCGAGCCCTCGGGTGTCAAGGTTTTGGGTATCGAGGTTTTGGGTGTCGAGGTTTTCGGTGTCGAGGTTTCCGTGTCGAGTTTACGGGTGTCGAGTTTACGGGTGTCGAGATTTCGGGTATCGAGGTTTCGGGTGTCGAGGTTTCCGGTGTCGAGGTTTCGGGTGTCGAATTTTCCATGCCGAACTTTCCATGTCGAGTTTTCGATCAGGAATTTTCGATGAGGAATTTTCGATGTTGAATTCTCGAGGTCGAATTTTTTAGGTCGAATTTTTGATGTCGAATTTTCGATGTCGAATTTTTTATGTCGAATTTTTGATGTCTAATTTTCGATGTCGAATTTTCGAGACAGAATTTTCGAGGTCGAATTTTGGAGGTCGGATTATCGAGGTCGGATTTTCGACGTCGAATTTTCGATTTGGTGTATTCGGGTGTTGAGGTTTCGTTTCGGGTCTTCGTATGTGGGTCTTCGTGTGCCGAGTGTTCGGTTGTCGAGTCTTCGGGATCGAGTCTTCGGTTGTCGAGTCTTCGGTTGTCGAGTCTTCG
Source organism: Tenodera sinensis (assembly GCA_030765045.1). Classification (NCBI taxonomy): domain Eukaryota; kingdom Metazoa; phylum Arthropoda; class Insecta; order Mantodea; family Mantidae; genus Tenodera; species Tenodera sinensis. The sequence continues at coordinate 33,110,237 of CM060968.1, forward strand.
GTTGTCGAGTCTTCCGTTGTCGAGTCTTCGGTTGTCGAGTCTTCGGTTGTCGAGCCTTCGGTTGTCGAGTCTTCGGTTGTCGAGTCTTCGGTTGTCGAGTCTTCGGTTGTCGAGGCCTCGGTTGTCGAGCCTTCGGTTGTCGAGCCTTCGGTTGTCGAGCCTTCGGTTGTCGAGCCTTCGGTTGTCGAGCCTTCGGTTGTCGAGCCTTGGGTTGCCGAGCCTTGGGTTGCCGAGCCTTCGGTTGCCGAGCCTTCGGTTGCCGAGTCTTCGGTTGCCGAGTCTTCGGTTGCCGAGTCTTCGGTTGCCGAGTCTTCGGTTGCCGAGTCTTCGGTTGCCGAGTCTTCGGTTGCCGAGTCTTCGGTTGCCGAGCCATCGGGTGCCGAGGCTTCGGTTCCCGAGCCTTCGGTTGCCGAGCCTTCGGTTGCCGAGCCTTCGGTTGCCGAGCCTTCGGTTGCCGATTCTTCGGTTGCCGAGCCTTCGGTTGCCGAGCCTTCGGTTGCCGAGCCTTCGGTTGCCGAGCCTTCGGTTGCCGAGCCTTCGGTTGCCGAGTCTTCGGTTGCCGATTCTTCGGTTGCCGACTCTTCGGTTGCCGAGTCTTCTGTTGCCGTGTCTTCGGTTGCCGAGTCTTCGGTTGCCGAGTCTTCGGTTGCCGAGTCTTCGGTTGCCGAGCCTTCGGTTGCCGAGCCTTCGGTTGCCGAGCCTTCGGTTGCCGAGTCTTCGGTAGCCGAGTCTTCGGTTGCCGAGTCTTCGGTTGCCGAGTATTCGGTTGCCGTGTCTTCGGTTGCCGAGTCTTCGGTTGCCCAGTCTTCGGTTGCAGAGTCTTCGGTTGCCGAGTCTTCGGTTGCCGAGCCTTCGGTTGCCGAGCCTTCGGTTGCCGAGACTTCGGTTGCCGAGCCTTCGGTTGCCGAGCCTTCGGTTGCCGAGCCTTCGGTTGCCGAGCCTTCGGTTGCCGAGCCTTCGGTTGCCGAGCCTTCGGTTAACGAGCCTTCGCTTGGCGAGCCTTCGGTTGGCGAGCCTTCGGTTGTCGAGCCTTCGGTTGCCGAGCCTTCGGTTACCGAGCCTTCGGTTGCCGAGCCTTCGGTTGCCGAGTCTTCGGTTGCCGAGTCTGCGGTTGCCGAGTCCTCGGTGACGGGGTTCCGGGGTTCGAAATTTCGACGTCCAATTCTTGGTCTGGGATTTCCGGTGTGGGGTCCTCGGTGTGGAGGTTTCGGGTGTTGAGGTTTTGGTGTTGGGTCCTCCGTGTCCTTTTTTCGGGTGTCGAGCCCTCGGGTGTCGAGGTTTTGGGTATCGAGGTTTTGGGTGTCGAGGTTTCCGGTGTCGAGGTTTCCGTGTCGAGTTAACGGGTGTTGAGTTTACGGGTGTCGAGATTTTGGGTGTCGAAGTTTCGGGTGTCGAGGTTTCCGGTGTCGAGGTTTCGGGTGTCGAATTTTCCATGTCGAATTTTCCATGTCGAGTGTTCGATCAGGAATTTTCGATGAGGAATTTTCGATGTTGAATTCTCGAGGTCGAATTTTTGAGGTCGAATATTTGATGTCGAATTTTCGATGTCGAATTTTCGATGTCGAATTTTCGATGTCGAATTTTCGATGTCGAATTTTCGATGTCGAATTTTCGATTTCGAATTTTCGATGTCGAATTTTCGATATCGAATTTTCGAGATAGAATTTTCGAGGTCGAATTTTCGAGGTCGGATTTTCGACGTCGAATTTTCGATTTGGTGTATTCGGGTGTCGAGGTTTCGTTTCGGGTCTTCGTATGGGGGTCTTCGTGTGCCGAGTCTTCGGTTGTCGAGTCTTCGGGATCGAGTCTTCGTTTGTCGAGTCTTCGGTTGTCGAGTCTTCGGTTGTCGAGCCTTCGGTTGTCGTGTCTTCGGTTGTCGAGTCTTCGGTTGTCGTGTCTTCGGTTGCCGAATCTTAGGTTGCCGAGTCTTCGGTTGCCGAGTCTTCGGTTGCCGAGCCTTCGGGTGCCGAGCCTTCGGTTCCCGAGCCTTCGGTTCCCGAGCCTTCGGTTGCCGAGCCTTCGGTTGCCGAGCCTTCGGTTGTCGAGCCTTCGGTTCCCGAGCCTTCGGTTACCGAGCCTTCGGTTGCCGAGCCTTCGGTTGCCGAGTCTTCGGTTGGCGAGCCTTCGGTAGGCGAGTCCTCGGTTGCCGAGTCTTCGGGTGCCGAGTCTTCGGTAGCCGAGTCTTCGGTTACCGAGTCTTCGGTTGCCGAGTCTTGGGTTGCCGAGTCCTCGGTGACGGGGTTCCGGGGTTCGAAATTTCGACGTCCAATTCTTGGTCTGGGATTTCCGGTGTGGGGTCCTCGGTGTGGAGGTTTCGGGTGTTGAGGTTTTGGTGTTGGGTCCTCCGTGTCCTTTTTTCGGGTGTCGAGCCCTCGGGTGTCGAGGTTTTGGGTATCGAGGTTTTGGGTGTCGAGGTTTCCGGTGTCGAGGTTTCCGTGTCGAGTTAACGGGTGTTGAGTTTACGGGTGTCGAGATTTTGGGTGTCGAAGTTTCGGGTGTCGAGGTTTCCGGTGTCGAGGTTTCGGGTGTCGAATTTTCCATGTCGAATTTTCCATGTCGAGTGTTCGATCAGGAATTTTCGATGAGGAATTTTCGATGTTGAATTCTCGAGGTCGAATTTTTGAGGTCGAATATTTGATGTCGAATTTTCGATGTCGAATTTTTTATGTCGAATTTTCGATGTCGAATTTTCGATGTCGAATTTTCGATGTCGAATTTTCGATGTCGAATTTTCGATGTCGAATTTTCGATATCGAATTTTCGAGATAGAATTTTCGAGGTCGAATTTTCGAGGTCGGATTTTCGACGTCGAATTTTCGATTTGGTGTATTCGGGTGTCGAGGTTTCGTTTCGGGTCTTCGTATGTGGGTCTTCGTGTGCCGAGTCTTCGGTTGTCGAGTCTTCGGGATCGAGTCTTCGTTTGTCGAGTCTTCGGTTGTCGTGTCTTCGGTTGTCGAGCCTTCGGTTGTCGTGTCTTCGGTTGTCGAGTCTTCGGTTGTCGTGACTTCGGTTGCCGAATCTTAGGTTGCCGAGTCTTCGGTTGCCGAGTCTTCGGTTGCCGAGCCTTCGGGTGCCGAGCCTTCGGTTCCCGAGCCTTCGGTTCCCGAGCCTTCGGTTGCCGAGCCTTCGGTTGCCGAGCCTTCGGTTGTCGAGCCTTCGGTTGCCGAGCCTTCGGTTACCGAGCCTTCGGTTGCCGAGCCTTCGGTTGCCGAGCCTTCGGTTGCCGAGCCTTCGGTTGGCGAGCCTTCGGTAGGCGAGTCCTCGGTTGCCGAGTCTTCGGTTGCCGAGTCTTCGGCTGCCGAGTCTTCGGTTGCCGACCCTTCGGTTGCCGAGCCTTCGGTTGCCGTGCCTTCGGTTGCCGAGCCTTCGGTTGTCTAGCCTTCGGTGTTCGAGCCTTCGGTTGTCGAGCCTTCGGTTGTCGAGCCTTCGGTTGCCGAGCCTTCGGTTGCCGAGCCTTCGGTTGCCGAGCCTTCGGTTGCCGAGCCTTCGGTTGCCGAGCCTTCGGTTGCCGAGCCTTCGTTTGCCGAGCCTTCGGTTGCCGAGCCTTCGGTTGCCGAGCCTTCGGTTGCCGAGCCTTCGGTTGCCGAACCTTCGGTTGCCGAGTCTTCGGTTGCCGAGTCTTCGGTTGCCGAGTCTTCCGTTGCCGTGTCTTCCGTTGCCGAGTCTTCGGTTGCCGAGTCTTCGGTTGCCGAGTCTTCGGTTGCCGAGCCTTCGGGTGCCGAGCCTTCGGTTGCCGAGCCTTCGGTTGCCGAGCCTTCTGTTGCCGAGTCTTCGGTTGCCGAGTCTTCGGTTGCCGAGTCTTCCGTTGCCGTGTCTTCCGTTGCCGAGTCTTCGGTTGCCGAGTCTTCGGTTGCCGAGTCTTCGGTTGCCGAGTCTTCGGTTGCCGAGCCTTCGGGTGCCGAGCCTTCGGTTCCCGAGCCTTCGGTTGCCGAGCCTTCGGTTGCCGAGCCTTCGGTTGCCGAGCCTTCGGTTGCCGAGCCTTCGGTTACCGAGCCTTCGGTTGCCGAGTCTTCGGTTGCCGAGTCTTCGGTTGCCGAGTCTTCGGTTGCCGAGTCTTCGGTTGCCGAGTCTTCGGTTGCCGAGTCTGCGGTTGCCGAGTCCTCGGTGACGGGGTTCCGGGGTTCGAATTTTTGACGTCGAATTCTTGGTCTGGGATTTCCGGTGTGGGGTCCTCGGTGTGGAGGTTTCGGGTGTTGAGGTTTCGGTGTTGGGTCCTCCGTTTCCTTCTTTCGGGTGTCGAGCCCTCGGGTGTCGAGGTTTTGGGTGTCGAGCTTTCCGGTGTCGAGGTTTCCGTGTCGAGTTTACGGGTGTCGAGTTTACGGGTGTCGAGATTTCGGGTGTCGAGTATTCGGGTGTCGAATTTTCCATGTCGAATTTTCCATGTCGAGTTTTCGATCAGGAATTTTCGATGAGGAATTTTCGATGTTGAATTCTCGAAGTCGAATTTTTGAGGTCGAATTTTCGATGTCGAATTTTCGATGTCGAATTTTCGTAGTCGAATTTTCGATGTCGAATTTTCGAGGTCGAATTTTCGAGGTCGGATTTTCGAGGTCGGATTTTCGAGGTCGGATTTTCGAGGTCGGATTTTCGACGTCGAAGTTTCGATTTGGTGTATTCGGGTGTCGAGGTTTCGTTTCGGGTCTTCGTATGTGGGTTTTCGTGTGCCGAGTCTTCGGGATCGAGTCTTCCGTTGTCGAGTCTTCGGTTGTCGAGTCTTCGGTTGTCGAGTCTTCGGTTGTCGAGTCTTCGGTAGTCGAGCCTTCGGTTGTCGAGTCTTCGATTGTCGAGTCTTCGGTTGTCGAGTCTTCGGTTGTCGAGGCTTCGGTTGCCGAGTCTTCTGTTGCCGTGTCTTCGGTTGCCGAGTCTTCGGTTGTCGAGCCTTCGGTTGTCGAGCCTTCGGTTGTCGAGCCTTCGGTTGTCGAGCCTTCGGTTGCCGAGCCTTCGGTTGCCGAGCCTTCGGTTGCCGAGCCTTCGGTTGCCGAGCCTTCGGTTGCCGAGCCTTCGGTTGCCGAGCCTTCGGTTGCCGAGCCTTCGGTTGCCGAGCCTTCGGTTGCCGAGCCTTCGGTTGCCGAGCCTTCGGCTGCCGAGCCTTCGGTTGCCGAGCCTTCGGTTGCCAAGCCTTCGGTTGCCGAGCCTTCGGTTGCCGAGCCTTCGGTTGCCGAGCCTTCGGTTGCGAAGCCTTTGCTTGCCGAGCCTTCGGTTGCCGAGTCTTCGGGTGCCGAGCCTTCGGTTCCCGAGTCTTCGGTTGCCGAGTCTTCGGTTGCCAGTCTTCGGTTGCCGAGTCTTCGGTTGCCGAGTCTTCGGTTGCCGAGTCTTCGGTTGCCGAGCCTTCGGTTGCCGATTCCTCGGTGACGAGGTTCCGGGGTTCGAATTTTCGACGTCGAATTCTTGGTCTGGGATTTCCGGTGTGGGGTCCTCGGTGTGGAGGTTACGGGTGTTGAGGTTTCGGAGTTGGGTCCTCCGTTTCCTTTTTTCGGGTGTCGAGCCCTCGTGTGTCGAGGTTTTGGGTATCGAGGTTTTGCGTGTCGAGGTTTCCGGGGTCGAGGTTTCCGTGTCGTAGTTTACGGGTGTCGAGTTTACGGGTGTCGAGATTTCGGGTGTCGAGGTTTCGGGTGTCGAGGTTTCGGGTGTCGAGGTTTCCGGTGTCGAGGTTTCGGGTGTCGAATTTTCCATGTCGAATTTTCCATGTCGAGTTTTCGATCAGGAATTTTCGATGAGGAATTTTCGAAGTTGAATTCTCGAGGTCGAATTTTTGAGGTCGAATTTTTGAGGTCGAATATTTGATGTCGAAATTTCGATGTCGATATTTGGATGTCGAAATTTTGATGTCGAATTTTCGATGTGGAATTTTCGATCAGGAATTTTCGATGAGGAATTTTCGATGTTGAATTCTCGAGGTCGAATTTTTGAGGTCGAATTTTCGAAGTCGAATTTTTGATGTCGAATTTTCGATGTCGAATTTTCGATGTCGAATTTTCGATGTCGAATTTTCGATGTGGAATTTTCGATATCGAATTTTCGATGTCGAAATTTCGATGTCGAATTTTCGAGGTCGAATTTTCGAGGTCAGATATTCGACGTCGAATTTTCGATTTGGTGTTTTCGGGTGTCGAGGTTTCGTTTCGGGTCTTCGTATGTGGGTCTTCGTGTGCCGAGTCTTCGGTTGTCGAGTCTTCGGGATCGAGTCTTCGGTTGTCGAGTCTTCGGTTGTCGAGTCTTCGGTTATCGAGTCTTCCGCTGTCGAGCCTTCGGTTGTCGAGTCTTCGGTTGTCGAGTCTTCGGTTGTCGAGGCTTCGGTTGTCGAGCCTTCGGTTGTCGAGTCTTCGGTTGTCGACGCTTCGGTTGTCAAGCCTTGGGTTGTCGAGCATTCGGTTGTCGAGCCTTCGGTTGTCGAGCCTTCGGTTGTCGAGCGTTGGTTTGCCGAGCCTTCGGTTGCCGAACCTTCGGTTGCCGATCGTTCGGTTGCCGAGCCTTCGGTTGCCGAGCCTTCGGTTGCCGAGCCTTCAGTTGCCGAGCCTTCGGTTGCCGAGCCTTTGGTTGCCGAGCCTTCGTTGCCGAGCCTTCGGTTGCCGAGCCTTCGGTTGCCGAGCCTTCGGTTGCCGAGTCTTCGGTTGCCGAGTCTTCGGTTGCCGAGTCTTCGGTTGCCGAGTCTTCGGTTGCCGAGTCTTCGGTTGCCGAGTCTTCTGTTGCCGTGTCTTCGGTTGCCGAGTGTTCGATTGCCGAGTCTTCGGTTGCCGAGTCTTCGGCTGCCGAGTCTTCGGCTGCCGAGTCTTCGGTAGCCGACCCTTCGGTTGCCGAGCCTTCGGTTGCCGTGCCTTCGGTTGCCGAGTCTTCGGTTGCCGAGTCTGCGGTTGCCGAGTCCTCGGTGACGGGGTTCCGGGGTTCGAATTTTTGACGTCGAATTCTTGGTCTGGGATTTCCGGTGTGGGGTCCTCGGTGTGGAGGTTTCGGGTGTTGAGGTTTCGGTGTTGGGTCCTCCGTTTCCTTTTTTCGGGTGTCGAGCCCTCGAGTGTCGAGGTTTTGGGTATCGAGGTTTTGGCTGTCGAGGTTTCCGGTGTCGAGGTTTCCGTGTCGAGTTTACGGGTGTCGAGATTTCGGGTGTCGAGGTTTCGGGTGTCGAATTTTCCAAGTCGAATTTTCCATGTCGAGCTTTGGATCAGGAATTTTCGATGAGGAATTTTCGATGTTGAATTCTCGAGGTCGAATTTTTGAGGTCGAATATTTGATGTCGAATTTTCGATTTCGAATTTTCGATGTCGAATCTTTGATGTCGAATTTTCGAGGTCGAATTTTCGAGGTCGAATTTTCGAGGTCGGATTTTCGAGGTCGGATTTTCGAGGTCGGATTTTCGACGTCGAATTTTCGATTTGGTGTATTCGGGTGTCGAGGTTTCGTTTCGGGTCTTCGTATGTGGGTCTTCGTGTGCCGAGTCTTCGGTTGTCGAGTCTTCGGGATCGAGTCTTCGGTTGTCGAGTCTTCGGTTGTCGAGTCTTCGGTTGTCGAGCCTTCGGTTGTCGAGTCTTCGGTTGTCGAGGCTTCGGTTGTCGAGCCTTCGGTTGTCGAGCATTCGGTTGTCGAGCCTTCGTTTGTCGAGCCTTCGGTTGTGGAGCCTTCGTTTGTCGAGCCCTCGGTTGTCGAGCCTTCGGTTGTCGAGCCTTCGGTTGCCGAGCCTTCGGTTGCCGAGCCTTCGGTTTCCGAGCCTTCGGTTGCCGAGTCTTCGGTTGCCGAGTCTTCGGTTGCCGATTCCTCGGTGACGAGGTTCCGGGGTTCGAATTTTCGACGTCGAATTCTTGGTCTGGGATTTCCAGTGTGGGGTCCTCGGTGTGGAGGTTTCGGGTGTTGAGGTTTCGGTGTTGGGTCCTCCGTTTCCTTTTTTCGGGTGTCGAGCCCTCGGGTGTCGGGGTTTTGGGTATCGAGGTTTCCGGTGTCGAGGTTTCCGTGTCGAGTTTACGGGTGTCGAGTTTACGGGTGTGGAGATTTCGGGTGTCGAGGTTTCGGGTGTCGAGGTTTCCGGTGTCGAGGTTTCGGGTGTCGAATTTTCCATTTCGAATTTTCCATGTCGAGTTTTGGATCAGGAGTTTTCGATGAGGAATTTTCGATGTTGAATTCTCGAGGTCGAATTTTTGAGGTCGAATTTTTGATGTCGAATTTTCGATGTCGAATTTTTGATGTCGAATTTTTGATGTAGAATTTTCGATGTCGAATTTTCGATGTCGAATTTTCGATGTCGAATTTTCGATGTCGAATTTTCGATGTCGAATTTTCGATGTCGAATTTTCGATGTCGAATTTTCGAGGTCGGATTTTCGAGGTCGGATTTTCGAGGTCGGATTTCGACGTCGAATTTTCGATTTGGTGTATTCGGGTGTCGAGGTTTCGTTTCGGGTCTTCGTATGTGGGTCTTCGTGTGCCGAGTCTTCGGTTGTCGAGTCTTCGGTTGTCGAGTCTTCGGTTGTCGAGTCTTCGGTTGTCGAGTCTTCGGTTGTTGAGTCTTCGGTTGTCGAGCCTTCGGTTGTCGAGTCTTCGGTTGTCGAGTCTTCGGTTGTCGAGTCTTCGGTTGTCGAGTCTTCGGTTGTCGAGGCTTCGGTTGTCGAGCCCTCGGTTGTCGAGCCTTCGGTTGCCGAGTCTTCGGTTGCCGAGTCTTCGGTTGCCGAGTCTTCGGTTGCCGAGTCTTCGGTTGCCGAGTCTTCGGTTGCCGAGTCTTCGGTTGCCGAGCCTACGGTTGCCGAGCCTTCGGTTGCCGAGCCTTCGGTTGCCGAGCCTTCGGTTGCCGAGCCTTCGGTTGCCGAGCCTTCGGTTGCCGAGCGTTCGGTTGCCGAGCCTTAGGTTGCCGAGCCTTCGGTTGCCGAGTCTTCGGTAGCCGAGTCTTCGGTAGCCGAGTCTTCGGTTGCCGAGTCTTCGGTTGCCGAGTCTTCGGTTGCCGAGTCTTCGGTTGCCGAGTCTTCGGTTGCCGAGTCTTCGGTTGCCGAGTCTTCGGTTGCCGAGTCTTCGGTTGCCGAGTCTGCGGTTGCCGAGTCCTCGGTTACGGGGTTCCGGGGTTCGAAATTTCGACGTCGAATTCTTGGTCTGGGATTTCCGGTGTGGGGTCCTCAGTGTGGAGGTTTCGGGTGTTGAGGTTTCGGTGTTGGGTCCTCCGTTTCCTTTTTTCGGGTGTCGAGCACTCGGGTGTCGAGGTTTTGGGTATCGAGGTTTTGGGTGTCGGGGTTTCCGGTGTCCAGGTTTCCGTGTCGTAGTTTACGGGTGTCGAGATTTCGGGTGTCGAGGTTTCGGGTGTCGAGGTTTCCGGTGTCGAGGTTTCGGGTGTCGAATTTTCCATGTCGAATTTTCCATTTCGAGTTTTCGATCAGGAATTTTCGATGAGGAATTTTCGAAGTTGAATTCTCGAGGTCGAATTTTTGAGGTCGAATTTTTGAGGTCGAATATTTGATGTCTAATTTTCAATGTCGAATTTTGGATGTCGAATTTTTGATGTCGAATTTTCGATGTCGAATTTTCGATCAGGAATTTTCGATGAGGAATTTTCGATGTTTAATTCTCGAGGTCGAATTTTTGATGTCGAATTTTCGAAGTCGAATTTTTGATGTCGAATTTTCGATGTCGAATTTTGGATGTCGAATTTTCGATGTCGAATTTTCGATGTCGAATTTTTGATGTCGAATTTTCGATGTGGAATTTCCTTGTCGAATTTTCGATGTCGAATTTTCGATGTCGAATTTTCGAGGTCGAATTTTCGAGGTCAGATATTCGACGTCGAATTTTCGATTTGGTGTTTTCGGGTGTCGAGGTTTCGTTTCGGGTCTTCGTATGTGGGTCTTCGTGTGCCGAGTCTTCGGTTGTCGAGTCTTCGGTTGTCGAGTCTTCGGGATCGAGTCTTCGGTTATCGAGTCTTCGGTTGTCGAGCCTTGGGTTGTCGAGCATTCGGTTGTCGAGCCTTCGGTTGTCGAGCCTTCGGTTGTCGAGCCTTCGGTTGTCGAGCCTTGGGTTGCCGAGCCTTCGGTTGCCGATCCTTCGGTTGCCGATCCTTCGGTTGCCGAGCCTTCGGTTGCCGAGGCTTCGGTTGCCGAGTTTTCGGTTGCCGAGCCTTCGGTTGCCGAGCCTTCGGTTGCCGAGCCTTCGTTGCCGAGCCTTCGGTTGCCGAGCCCTCGGTTGCCGAGTCTTCGGTTGCCGAGTCTTCGGCTGCCGAGTCTTCGGTTGCCGAGTGTTCGGTTGCCGAGTCTTCGGTTGCCGAGTCTTCTGTTGCCGAGCCTTCGGTTGCCGATCCTTCGGTTGCCGATCCTTCGGTTGCCGATCCTTCGGTTGCCGATCCTTCGGTTGCCGAGCCTTCGGTTGCCGAGCCTTCGGTTGCCGAGCCTTCGGTTACCGAGCCTTCGGTTGCCGAGTCTTCGGTTGCCGAGTCTTCGGTTGCCGAGTCTTCGGTTGCCGAGTCTTCGGTTGCCGAGTCTTCGGTTGCCGAGTCTGCGGTTGCCGAGTCCTCGGTGACGGGGTTCCGGGGTTCGAATTTTTGACGTCGAATTCTTGGTCTGGGATTTCCGGTGTGGGGTCCTCGGTGTGGAGGTTTCGGGTGTTGAGGTTTCGGTGTTGGGTCCTCCGTTTCCTTCTTTCGGGTGTCGAGCCCTCGGGTGTCGAGGTTTTGGGTGTCGAGGTTTCCGGTGTCGAGGTTTCCGTGTCGAGTTTACGGGTGTCGAGTTTACGGGTGTCGAGATTTCGGGTGTCGAGTATTCGGGTGTCGAATTTTCCATGTCGAATTTTCCATGTCGAGTTTTCGATCAGGAATTTTCGATGAGGAATTTTCGATGTTGAATTCTCGAAGTCGAATTTTTGAGGTCGAATTTTCGATGTCGAATTTTCGATGTCGAATTTTCGTAGTCGAATTTTCGATGTCGAATTTTCGAGGTCGAATTTTCGAGGTCGGATTTTCGAGGTCGGATTTTCGAGGTCGGATTTTCGACGTCGAAGTTTCGATTTGGTGTATTCGGGTGTCGAGGTCTTCGTATGTGGGTTTTCGTGTGCCGAGTCTTCGGGATCGAGTCTTCCGTTGTCGAGTCTTCGGTTGTCGAGTCTTCGGTTGTCGAGTCTTCGGTTGTCGAGTCTTCGGTAGTCGAGCCTTCGGTTGTCGAGTCTTCGGTTGTCGAGTCTTCGGTTGTCGAGTCTTCGGTTGTCGAGGCTTCGGTTGCCGAGTCTTCTGTTGCCGTGTCTTCGGTTGCCGAGTCTTCGGTTGTCGAGCCTTCGGTTGTCGAGCCTTCGGTTGTCGAGCCTTCGGTTGTCGAGCCTTCGGTTGCCGAGCCTTCGGTTGCCGAGCCTTCGGTTGCCGAGCCTTCGGTTGCCGAGCCTTCGGTTGCCGAGCCTTCGGTTGCCGAGCCTTCGGTTGCCGAGCCTTCGGTTGCCGAGCCTTCGGTTGCCGAGCCTTCGGTTGCCGAGCCTTCGGCTGCCGAGCCTTCGGTTGCCGAGCCTTCGGTTGCCAAGCCTTCGGTTGCCGAGCCTTCGGTTGCCGAGCCTTCGGTTGCCGAGCCTTCGGTTGCGAAGCCTTTGCTTGCCGAGCCTTCGGTTGCCGAGTCTTCGGGTGCCGAGCCTTCGGTTCCCGAGTCTTCGGTTGCCGAGTCTTCGGTTGCCAGTCTTCGGTTGCCGAGTCTTCGGTTGCCGAGTCTTCGGTTGCCGAGTCTTCGGTTGCCGAGCCTTCGGTTGCCGATTCCTCGGTGACGAGGTTCCGGGGTTCGAATTTTCGACGTCGAATTCTTGGTCTGGGATTTCCGGTGTGGGGTCCTCGGTGTGGAGGTTACGGGTGTTGAGGTTTCGGAGTTGGGTCCTCCGTTTCCTTTTTTCGGGTGTCGAGCCCTCGTGTGTCGAGGTTTTGGGTATCGAGGTTTTGCGTGTCGAGGTTTCCGGGGTCGAGGTTTCCGTGTCGTAGTTTACGGGTGTCGAGTTTACGGGTGTCGAGATTTCGGGTGTCGAGGTTTCGGGTGTCGAGGTTTCGGGTGTCGAGGTTTCCGGTGTCGAGGTTTCGGGTGTCGAATTTTCCATGTCGAATTTTCCATGTCGAGTTTTCGATCAGGAATTTTCGATGAGGAATTTTCGAAGTTGAATTCTCGAGGTCGAATTTTTGAGGTCGAATTTTTGAGGTCGAATATTTGATGTCGAAATTTCGATGTCGATATTTGGATGTCGAAATTTTGATGTCGAATTTTCGATGTGGAATTTTCGATCAGGAATTTTCGATGAGGAATTTTCGATGTTGAATTCTCGAGGTCGAATTTTTGAGGTCGAATTTTCGAAGTCGAATTTTTGATGTCGAATTTTCGATGTCGAATTTTCGATGTCGAATTTTCGATGTCGAATTTTCGATGTGGAATTTACGATATCGAATTTTCGATGTCGAAATTTCGATGTCGAATTTTCGAGGTCGAATTTTCGAGGTCAGATATTCGACGTCGAATTTTCGATTTGGTGTTTTCGGGTGTCGAGGTTTCGTTTCGGGTCTTCGTATGTGGGTCTTCGTGTGCCGAGTCTTCGGTTGTCGAGTCTTCGGGATCGAGTCTTCGGTTGTCGAGTCTTCGGTTGTCGAGTCTTCGGTTATCGAGTCTTCCGCTGTCGAGCCTTCGGTTGTCGAGTCTTCGGTTGTCGAGTCTTCGGTTGTCGAGGCTTCGGTTGTCGAGCCTTCGGTTGTCGAGTCTTCGGTTGTCGACGCTTCGGTTGTCAAGCCTTGGGTTGTCGAGCATTCGGTTGTCGAGCCTTCGGTTGTCGAGCCTTCGGTTGTCGAGCGTTGGTTTGCCGAGCCTTCGGTTGCCGAACCTTCGGTTGCCGATCGTTCGGTTGCCGAGCCTTCGGTTGCCGAGCCTTCGGTTGCCGAGCCTTCAGTTGCCGAGCCTTCGGTTGCCGAGCCTTTGGTTGCCGAGCCTTCGTTGCCGAGCCTTCGGTTGCCGAGCCTTCGGTTGCCGAGCCTTCGGTTGCCGAGTCTTCGGTTGCCGAGTCTTCGGTTGCCGAGTCTTCGGTTGCCGAGTCTTCGGTTGCCGAGTCTTCGGTTGCCGAGTCTTCTGTTGCCGTGTCTTCGGTTGCCGAGTGTTCGATTGCCGAGTCTTCGGTTGCCGAGTCTTCGGCTGCCGAGTCTTCGGCTGCCGAGTCTTCGGTAGCCGACCCTTCGGTTGCCGAGCCTTCGGTTGCCGTGCCTTCGGTTGCCGAGTCTTCGGTTGCCGAGTCTGCGGTTGCCGAGTCCTCGGTGACGGGGTTCCGGGGTTCGAATTTTTGACGTCGAATTCTTGGTCTGGGATTTCCGGTGTGGGGTCCTCGGTGTGGAGGTTTCGGGTGTTGAGGTTTCGGTGTTGGGTCCTCCGTTTCCTTTTTTCGGGTGTCGAGCCCTCGAGTGTCGAGGTTTTGGGTATCGAGGTTTTGGCTGTCGAGGTTTCCGGTGTCGAGGTTTCCGTGTCGAGTTTACGGGTGTCGAGATTTCGGGTGTCGAGGTTTCGGGTGTCGAATTTTCCAAGTCGAATTTTCCATGTCGAGCTTTGGATCAGGAATTTTCGATGAGGAATTTTCGATGTTGAATTCTCGAGGTCGAATTTTTGAGGTCGAATATTTGATGTCGAATTTTCGATTTCGAATTTTCGATGTCGAATCTTTGATGTCGAATTTTCGATGTCGAATTTTCGATGTCGAATTTTCGAGGTCGAATTTTCGAGGTCGAATTTTCGAGGTCGGATTTTCGAGGTCGGATTTTCGAGGTCGGATTTTCGACGTCGAATTTTCGATTTGGTGTATTCGGGTGTCGAGGTTTCGTTTCGGGTCTTCGTATGTGGGTCTTCGTGTGCCGAGTCTTCGGTTGTCGAGTCTTCGGGATCGAGTCTTCGGTTGTCGAGTCTTCGGTTGTCGAGTCTTCGGTTGTCGAGCCTTCGGTTGTCGAGTCTTCGGTTGTCGAGGCTTCGGTTGTCGAGCCTTCGGTTGTCGAGCATTCGGTTGTCGAGCCTTCGTTTTCGAGCCTTCGGTTGTGGAGCCTTCGTTTGTGGAGCCCTCGGTTGTCGAGCCTTCGGTTGTCGAGCCTTCGGTTGCCGAGCCTTCGGTTGCCGAGCCTTCGGTTTCCGAGCCTTCGGTTGCCGAGTCTTCGGTTGCCGAGTCTTCGGTTGCCGATTCCTCGGTGACGAGGTTCCGGGGTTCGAATTTTCGACGTCGAATTCTTGGTCTGGGATTTCCAGTGTGGGGTCCTCGGTGTGGAGGTTTCGGGTGTTGAGGTTTCGGTGTTGGGTCCTCCGTTTCCTTTTTTCGGGTGTCGAGCCCTCGGGTGTCGGGGTTTTGGGTATCGAGGTTTCCGGTGTCGAGGTTTCCGTGTCGAGTTTACGGGTGTCGAGTTTACGGGTGTGGAGATTTCGGGTGTCGAGGTTTCGGGTGTCGAGGTTTCCGGTGTCGAGGTTTCGGGTGTCGAATTTTCCATTTCGAATTTTCCATGTCGAGTTTTGGATCAGGAGTTTTCGATGAGGAATTTTCGATGTTGAATTCTCGAGGTCGAATTTTTGAGGTCGAATTTTTGATGTCGAATTTTCGATGTCGAATTTTTGATGTCGAATTTTTGATGTAGAATTTTCGATGTCGAATTTTCGATGTCGAATTTTCGATGTCGAATTTTCGATGTCGAATTTTCGATGTCGAATTTTCGATGTCGAATTTTCGATGTCGAATTTTCGAGGTCGGATTTTCGAGGTCGGATTTTCGAGGTCGGATTTCGACGTCGAATTTTCGATTTGGTGTATTCGGGTGTCGAGGTTTCGTTTCGGGTCTTCGTATGTGGGTCTTCGTGTGCCGAGTCTTCGGTTGTCGAGTCTTCGGTTGTCGAGTCTTCGGTTGTCGAGTCTTCGGTTGTCGAGTCTTCGGTTGTTGAGTCTTCGGTTGTCGAGCCTTCGGTTGTCGAGTCTTCGGTTGTCGAGCCTTAGGTTGCCGAGCCTTCGGTTGCCGAGTCTTCGGTAGCCGAGTCTTCGGTAGCCGAGTCTTCGGTTGCCGAGTCTTCGGTTGCCGAGTCTTCGGTTGCCGAGTCTTCGGTTGCCGAGTCTTCGGTTGCCGAGTCTTCGGTTGCCGAGTCTTCGGTTGCCGAGTCTTCGGTTGCCGAGTCTGCGGTTGCCGAGTCCTCGGTTACGGGGTTCCGGGGTTCGAAATTTCGACGTCGAATTCTTGGTCTGGGATTTCCGGTGTGGGGTCCTCAGTGTGGAGGTTTCGGGTGTTGAGGTTTCGGTGTTGGGTCCTCCGTTTCCTTTTTTCGGGTGTCGAGCACTCGGGTGTCGAGGTTTTGGGTATCGAGGTTTTGGGTGTCGGGGTTTCCGGTGTCCAGGTTTCCGTGTCGTAGTTTACGGGTGTCGAGATTTCGGGTGTCGAGGTTTCGGGTGTCGAGGTTTCCGGTGTCGAGGTTTCGGGTGTCGAATTTTCCATGTCGAATTTTCCATTTCGAGTTTTCGATCAGGAATTTTCGATGAGGAATTTTCGAAGTTGAATTCTCGAGGTCGAATTTTTGAGGTCGAATTTTTGAGGTCGAATATTTGATGTCTAATTTTCAATGTCGAATTTTGGATGTCGAATTTTTGATGTCGAATTTTCGATGTCGAATTTTCGATCAGGAATTTTCGATGAGGAATTTTCGATGTTTAATTCTCGAGGTCGAATTTTTGATGTCGAATTTTCGAAGTCGAATTTTTGATGTCGAATTTTCGATGTCGAATTTTGGATGTCGAATTTTCGATGTCGAATTTTCGATGTCGAATTTTTGATGTCGAATTTTCGATGTGGAATTTCCTTGTCGAATTTTCGATGTCGAATTTTCGATGTCGAATTTTCGAGGTCGAATTTTCGAGGTCAGATATTCGACGTCGAATTTTCGATTTGGTGTTTTCGGGTGTCGAGGTTTCGTTTCGGGTCTTCGTATGTGGGTCTTCGTGTGCCGAGTCTTCGGTTGTCGAGTCTTCGGTTGTCGAGTCTTCGGGATCGAGTCTTCGGTTATCGAGTCTTCGGTTGTCGAGCCTTGGGTTGTCGAGCATTCGGTTGTCGAGCCTTCGGTTGTCGAGCCTTCGGTTGTCGAGCCTTCGGTTGTCGAGCCTTGGGTTGCCGAGCCTTCGGTTGCCGATCCTTCGGTTGCCGATCCTTCGGTTGCCGAGCCTTCGGTTGCCGAGGCTTCGGTTGCCGAGTTTTCGGTTGCCGAGCCTTCGGTTGCCGAGCCTTCGGTTGCCGAGCCTTCGTTGCCGAGCCTTCGGTTGCCGAGCCCTCGGTTGCCGAGTCTTCGGTTGCCGAGTCTTCGGCTGCCGAGTCTTCGGTTGCCGAGTGTTCGGTTGCCGAGTCTTCGGTTGCCGAGTCTTCTGTTGCCGAGCCTTCGGTTGCCGATCCTTCGGTTGCCGATCCTTCGGTTGCCGATCCTTCGGTTGCCGAGCCTTCGGTTGCCGAGCCTTCGGTTGCCGAGTCTTCGGTTGCCGAGGCTTCGGTTGCCGAGCTTTCGGTTGCCGAGCCTTCGTTGCCGAGCCTTCGGTTGCCGAGCCTTCGGTTGCCGAGTCTTCGGTTGCCGAGTCTTCGGTTGCCGAGTCTTCGGTTGCCGAGTCTTCGGTTGCCGAGTCTTCGGTTGCCGAGTCTTCTGTTGCCATGTCTTCGGTTGCCGAGTGTTCGATTGCCGAGTCTTCGGTTGCCGAGTCTTCGGTTGCCGAGTCTTCGGCTGCCGAGTCTTCGGTTGCCGACCCTTCGGTTGCCGAGCCTTCGGTTGCCGTGCCTTCGGTTGCCGAGCCTTCGGTTGTCTAGCCTTCGGTGTTCGAGCCTTCGGTTGTCGAGCCTTCGGTTGTCGAGCCTTCGGTTGTCGAGCCTTCGGTTGCCGAGCCTTCGGTTGCCGAGCCTTCGGTTGCCGAGCCTTCGGTTGCCGAGCCTTCGGTTGCCGAGCCTTCGTTTGCCGAGCCTTCGGTTGCCGAGCCTTCGGTTGCCGAGCCTTCGGTTGCCGAGCCTTCGGTTGCCAAGTCTTCGGTTGCCGAGTCTTCGGTTGCCGAGTCTTCTGTTGCCGTGTCTTCCGTTGCCGAGTCTTCGGTTGCCGAGTCTTCGGTTGCCGAGTCTTCGGTTGCCGAGTCTTCGGTTGCTGAGCCTTCGGGTGCCGAGCCTTCGGTTGCCGAGCCTTCGGTTGCCGAGCCTTCGGTTGCCGAGTCTTTGGTTGCCGAGTCTTCGGTTGCCGAGTCTTCTGTTGCCGTGTCTTCCGTTGCCGAGTCTTCGGTTGCCGAGTCTTCGGTTGCCGAGTCTTCGGTTGCCGAGTCTTCGGTTGCTGAGCCTTCGGGTGCAGAGCCTTCGGTTCCCGAGCCTTCGGTTGCCGAGCCTTCGGTTGCCGAGCCTTCGGTTGCCAAGCCTTCGGTTGCCGAGCCTTCGGTTGCCGAGCCTTCGGTTGCCGAGCCTTCGGTTGCCGAGCCTTCGGTTGCCGAGCCTTCGGTTACCGAGCCTTCGGTTGCCGAGCCTTCGGTTGGCGAGTCCTCGGTTGCCGAGTCTTCGGTTGCCGAGTCTTCGGTTGCCGAGTCTTCGGTTGCCGAGTCTTCGGTTGCCGAGTCTTCGGTTGCCGAGTCTTCGGTTGCCGAGTCTGCGGTTGCCGAGTCCTCGGTGACGGGGTTCCGGGGTTCGAATTTTTGACGTCGAATGCTTGGTCTGGGATTTCCGGTGTGGGGTCCTCGGTGTGGAGGTTTCGGGTGTTGAGGTTTCGGTGTTGGGTCCTCCGTTTCCTTCTTTCGGGTGTCGAGCCCTCGGGTGTCGAGGTTTTGGGTGTCGAGGTTTCCGGTGTCGAGGTTTCCGTGTCGAGTTTACGGGTGTCGAGTTTACGGGTGTCGAGATTTCGGGTGTCGAGTATTCGGGTGTCGAATTTTCCATGTCGAATTTTCCATGTCGAGTTTTCGATCAGGAATTTTCGATGAGGAATTTTCGATGTTGAATTCTCGAGGTCGAATTTTTGAGGTCGAATTTTTGATGTCGAATTTTCAATGTCGAATTTTGGATGTCGAATTTTTGATGTCGAATTTTCGATGTCGAATTTTCATTCAGAAATTGTCGATGTCGAATTTTCGAGGTCGAATTTTCGAGGTCGAATTTTTGATGTCGAATTTTCGAAGTCGAATTTTTGATGTCGAATTTTCGATGTCGAATTTTGGATGTCGAATTTTCGATGTCGAATTTTCGATGTCGAATTTTTGATGTCGAATTTTCGATGTGGAATTTCCTTGTCGAATTTTCTATGTCAAATTTTCGATGTCGAATTTTCGAGGTCGAATTTTCGAGGTCAGATATTCGACGTCGAATTTTCGATTTGGTGTTTTCGGGTGTCGAGGTTTCGTTTCGGGTCTTCGTATGTGGGTCTTCGTGTGCCGAGTCTTCGGTTGTCGAGTCTTCGGTTGTCGAGTCTTCGGGATCGAGTCTTCGGTTATCGAGTCTTCGGTTGTCGAGTCTTCGGTTATCGAGTCCTCGGTTTTCGAGCTTTCGGTTGTCGAGTCTTCGGTTGTCGAGTCTTCGGTTGTCGAGTCTTCGGTTGTCGAGGCTTCGGTTGTCGAGTCTTCGGTTGTCGACGCTTCGGTTGTCAAGCCTTGGGTTGTCGAGCATTCGGTTGTCGAATCTTCGGTTGTCGAGCCTTGGGTTGCCGAGCCTTCGGTTGCCGATCCTTCGGTTGCCGATCCTTCGGTTGCCGAGCCTTCGGTTGCCGAGCCTTCGGTTGCCGAGCCTTCGGTTGCCGAGTCTTCAGTTGCCGAGCCTTCGGTTGCCGAGCCTTCGTTGCCGAGCCTTCGGTTGCCGAGCCTTCGGTTGCCGAGTCTTCGGTTGCCTAGTCTTCGGTTGCCGAGTCTTCGGTTGCCGAGTGTTCGGTTGCCGAGTCTTCGGTTGCCGAGTCTTCTGTTGCCGAGCCTTCGGTTGCCGATCCTTCGGTTGCCGATCGTTCGGTTGCCGAGCCTTCGGTTGCCGAGCCTTCGGTTGCCGAGCCTTCGGTTGCCGAGCCTTCGGTTGCCGAGCCTTCGGTTGCCGAGCCTTCGGTTGCCGAGCCTTCGGTTGCCGAGCCTTCGTTTGCCGAGCCTTCGGTTGCCGAGCCTTCGGTTGCCGAGCCTTCGGTTGCCGAGCCTTCGGTTGCCGAGCCTTCGGTTGCCGAGTCTTCGGTTGCCGAATCTTCGGTTGCCGAGTCTTCGGTTGCCGAGTCTTCTGTTGCCGTGTCTTCCGTTGCCGAGTCTTCGGTTGCCGAGTCTTCGGTTGCCGAGCCTTCGGGTGCCGAGCCTTCGGTTGCCATTCTTCGGTTGCCGAGCCTTCGGTTGCCGAGTCTTCGGTTGCCGAGTCTTCGGTTGCCGAGTCTTCTGTTGCCGTGTCTTCCGTTGCCGAGTCTTCGGTTGCCGAGTCTTCGGTTGCCGAGTCTTCGGTTGCCGAGTCTTCGGTTGCCGAGCCTTCGGGTGCCG
Source organism: Tenodera sinensis (assembly GCA_030765045.1). NCBI lineage: Eukaryota > Metazoa > Arthropoda > Insecta > Mantodea > Mantidae > Tenodera > Tenodera sinensis. Next base: position 33,129,636 of record CM060968.1, read on the forward strand.
AGCCTTCGGTTCCCGAGCCTTCGGTTGCCGAGCCTTCGGTTGCCGAGCCTTCGGTTGCCGAGCCTTCGGTTGCCGAGCCTTCGGTTGCCGAGCCTTCGGTTGCCGAGCCTTCGGTTGCCGAGCCTTCGGTTGCCGAGCCTTTGGTTGCCGAGCCTTCGGTTGCCGAGCCTTCGGTTTCCGAGCCTTCGGTTGCCGAGCCTTCGGTTGGCGAGTCCTCGGTTGCCGAGTCTTCGGTTGCCGAGTCTTCGGTTGCCGAGTCTTCGGTTGCCGAGTCTTCGGTTGCCGAGTCTGCGGTTGCCGAGTCCTCGGTGACGGGGTTCCGGGGTTCGAATTTTTGACGTCGAATTCTTGGTCTGGGATTTCCGGTGTGGGGTCCTCGGTGTGGAGGTTTCGGGTGTTGAGGTTTCGGTGTTGGGTCCTCCGTTTCCTTCTTTCGGGTGTCGAGCCCTCGGGTGTCGAGGTTTTGGGTGTCGAGGTTTCCGGTGTCGAGGTTTCCGTGTCGAGTTTACGGGTGTCGAGTTTACGGGTGTCGAGATTTCGGGTGTCGAGTATTCGGGTGTCGAATTTTCCATGTCGAATTTTCCATGTCGAGTTTTCGAACAGGAATTTTCGATGAGGAATTTTCGAGGTCGAATTTTTGAGGTCGAATTTTTGATGTCGAAATTTCAATGTCGAATTTTGGATGTCGAATTTTTGATGTCGAATTTTCGATGTCGAATTTTCGATCAGGAATTTTCGATGTCGAATTTTCGAGGTCGAATTTTCGAGGTCGAATTTTTGATGTCGAATTTTCGAAGTCGAATTTTTGATGTCGAATTTTCGATGTCGAATTTTGGATGTCGAATTTTCGATGTCGAATTTTCGATGTCGAATTTTTGATGTCGAATTTTCGATGTGGAATTTCCTTGTCGAATTTTCTATGTCGAATTTTCGATGTCGAATTTTCGAGGTCGAATTTTCGAGGTCAGATATTCGACGTCGAATTTTCGATTTGGTGTTTTCGGGTGTCGAGGTTTCGTTTCGGGTCTTCGTATGTGGGTCTTCGTGTGCCGAGTCTTCGGTTGTGGAGTCTTCGGTTGTCGAGTCTTCGGGATCGAGTCTTCGGTTATCGAGTCTTCGGTTGTCGAGTCTTCGGTTATCGAGTCCTCGGTTTTCGAGCTTTCGGTTGTCGAGTCTTCGGTTGTCGAGTCTTCGGTTGTCGAGTCTTCGGTTGTCGAGTCTTCGGTTGTCGACGCTTCGGTTGTCAAGCCTTGGGTTGTCGAGCATTCGGTTGTCGAGCCTTCGGTTGTCGAGCCTTCGGTTGTCGAGCCTTCGGTTGTCGAGCCTTGGGTTGCCGAGCCTTCGGTTGCCGATCCTTCGGTTGCCGAGCCTTCGGTTGCCGAGCCTTCGGTTGCCGAGTCTTCGGTTGCCGAGCCTTCGGTTGCCGAGCCTTCGGTTGCCGAGCCTTCGTTGCCGAGCCTTCGGTTGCCGAGCCTTCGGTTGCCGAGTCTTCGGTTGCCGAGTCTTCGGTTGCCGAGTGTTCGGTTGCCGAGTCTTCGGTTGCCGAGTCTTCTGTTGCCGAGCCTTCGGTTGCCGATCCTTCGGTTGCCGATCCTTCGGTTGCCGAGCCTTCGGTTGCCGAGCCTTCGGTTGCCGAGTCTTCGGTTGCCGAGCCTTTGGTTGCCGAGCCTTCGGTTGCCGAGCCTTCGGATGCCGAGTCTTCGGTTGCCGAGTCTTCGGTTGCCGAGTCTTCGGTTGCCGAGTCTTCGGTTGCCGAGTCTTCTGTTGCCATGTCTTCGGTTGCCGAGTGTTCGATTGCCGAGTCTTCGGTTGCCGAGTCTTCGGTTGCCGAGTCTTCGGCTGCCGAGTCTTCGGTTGCCGACCCTTCGGTTGCCGAGCCTTCGGTTGCCGTGCCTTCGGTTGCCGAGCCTTCGGTTGTCTAGCCTTCGGTGTTCGAGCCTTCGGTTGTCGAGCCTTCGGTTGTCGAGCCTTCGGTTGTCGAGCCTTCGGTTGCCGAGCCTTCGGTTGCCGAGCCTTCGGTTGCCGAGCCTTCGGTTGCCGAGCCTTCGTTTGCCGAGCCTTCGGTTGCCGAGCCTTCGGTTGCCGAGCCTTCGGTTGCCGAGCCTTCGGTTGCCGAGCCTTCGGTTGCCGAATCTTCGGTTGCCGAGTCTTCGATTGCCGAGTCTTCGGTTGCCGAGTCTTCCGTTGCCGTGTCTTCCGTTGCCGAGTCTTCGGTTGCCGAGTCTTCGGTTGCCGAGTCTTCGGTTGCCGAGCCTTCGGGTGCCGAGCCTTCGGTTGCCGAGCCTTCGGTTGCCGAGCCTTCTGTTGCCGAGTCTTCGGTTGCCGAGTCTTCGGTTGCCGAGTCTTCTGTTGCCGTGTCTTCCGTTGCCGAGTCTTCGGTTGCCGAGTCTTCGGTTGCCGAGTCTTCGGTTGCCGAGTCTTCGGTTGCTGAGCCTTCGGGTGCCGAGCCTTCGGTTCCCGAGCCTTCGGTTGCCGAGCCTTCGGTTGCCGAGCCTTCGGTTGCCAAGCCTTCGGTTGCCGAGCCTTCGGTTGCCGAGCCTTCGGTTGCCGAGCCTTCGGTTGCCGAGTCTTCGGTTGCCGAGTCTTCGGTTGCCGAGTCTTCGGTTGCCGAGTCTGCGGTTGCCGAGTCCTCGGTGACGGGGTTCCGGGGTTCGAATTTTTGACGTCGAATTCTTGGTCTGGGATTTCCGGTGTGGGGTCCTCGGTGTGGAGGTTTCGGGTGTTGAGGTTTCGGTGTTGGGTCCTCCGTTTCCTTCTTTCGGGTGTCGAGCCCTCGGGTGTCGAGGTTTTGGGTGTCGAGGTTTCCGGTGTCGAGGTTTCCGTGTCGAGTTTACGGGTGTCGAGATTTCGGGTGTCGAGTATTCGGGTGTCGAATTTTCCATGTCGAATTTTCCATGTCGAGTTTTCGATCAGGAATTTTCGATGAGGAATTTTCGATGTTGAATTCTCGAGGTCGAATTTTTGAGGTCGAATTTTTGATGTCGAATTTTCGATGTCGAATTTTCGATGTCGAATTTTTGATGTCGAATTTTCGAAAGAATTTTCGATGTCGAATTTTCGATGTCGAATTTTCGAGGTCGAATTTTCGAGGTCGAATTTTCGAGGTCGGATTTTCGAGGTCGGATTTTCGAGGTCGGATTTTCGACGTCGAATTTTCGATTTGGTGTATTCGGGTGTCGAGGTTTCGTTTCGGGTCTTCGTATGTGGGTCTTCGTGTGCCGAGTCTTCGGTTGTCGAGTCTTCGGGATCGAGTCTTCGGTTGTCGAGTCTTCGGATGTCGAGTCTTCGGTTGTCGAGTCTTCGGTTGTCGAGCCTTCAGTTGTCGAGTCTTCGGTTGTCGAAACTTCGGTTGTCGAGCATTCGGTTGTCGAGCCTTCGGTTGTCGAGCCTTCGGTTGTGGAGCCTTCGTTTGTCGAGCCCTCGTTTGTCGAGCCTTCGGTTGTCGAGCCTTCGGTTGCCGAGCCTTCTGTTGCCGAGCCTTCGGTTGCCGAGCCTTCGGTTGCCGAGCCTTCGGTTGCCGAGTCTTCGGTTGCCGAGTCTTCGGTTGCCGAGTCTTCGGTTGCCAAGTCTTCGGTTGCCGAGTCTTCGGTTGCCGATTCCTCGGTGACGAGGTTCCGGGGTTCGAATTTTCGACGTCGAATTCTTGGTCTGGGATTTCCAGTGTGGGGTCCTCGGTGTGGAGGTTTCGGGTGTTGAGGTTTCGGTCTTGGGTCCTCCGTTTCCTTTTTTCGGGTGTCGAGCCCTCGGGTGTCGAGGTTTTGGGTATCGAGGTTTCCGGTGTCGAGGTTTCCGTGTCGAGTTTACGGGTGTCGAGTTTACGGGTGTGGAGATTTCTGGTGTCGAGGTTTCGGGTGTCGAGGTTTCGGGTGTCGAGGTTTCCGGTGTCGAGGTTTCGGGTGTCGAATTTTCCATGTCGAATTTTTCATGTCGAGTTTTCGATCAGGAATTTTCGATGAGGAATTTTCGATGTTGAATTCTCGAGGTCGAATTTTTGATGTCGAATTTTCGAAGTCGAATTTTTGATGTCGAATTTTCGATGTCAAATTTTCGATGTCGAATTTTCGATGTCGAATTTTCGAGGTCGAATTTTCGAGGTCGGATATTCGACGTCGAATTTTCGATTTGGTGTTTTCGGGTGTCGAGGTTTCGTTTGGGGTCGTCGTATGTGGGTCTTCGTGTGCCGAGTCTTCGGTTGTCGAGTCTTCGGGATCGAGTCTTCGGTTGTCGAGTCTTCGGTTGTCGAGTCTTCGTTTGTCGAGTCTTCGGTTGTCGAGCCTTTGGTTGCCGAGCCTTCGGTTGCCGAGTCTTCGGTAGCCGAGTTTTCGGTAGCCTAGTCTTCGGTTGCCGAGCCTTCGGTTGCCGTGTCTTCGGTTGCCGAGTCTTCGGTTGCCGAGTCTTCGGTTGCCGAGTCTTCGGTTGCCGAGCCTTCGGTTGCCGCGTCTTCGGTTGCCGAGTCTTCGCTTGCCGAGTCTTCGGTTGTCGAGTCTTCGGTTGCCGAGTCTTCGGTTGCCGAGTCTTCGGTTGCCGAGTCTTCGGTTGCCGAGCCTTCGGTTGCCGAGCCTTCCGTTGCCGAGCCTTCGGTTGCCGAGCCTTCGGTTGCCGAGCCTTCGGTGGCCGAGTCTTCGGTTGGTTGCCGAGTCTTCGGTTGGTTGCCGAGTCTTCGGTTGCCGAGTCTTCGGTTGCCGAGTCTTCGGTTGTCGAGTCTTCGTTTGTCGAGTCTTCGGTTGTCGAGTCTTCGGTTGTCGAGCCTTCGGTTGTCGAGTCTTCGGTTGCCGAGTCCTCGGTTGCCGAGTCTTCGGTTGCCAAGTCTTCTGTTGCCGAGTCTTCGCTTGCCGAGTCTTCGGTTGCCGAGTCTTCGGTTGCCGAGTCTTCGGTTGCCGAGTCTTCGGTTGCCGAGTCTTCGGTTGCCGAGTCTTCGGTTGTCGAGAATTCGGTTGATGAGTCTTCGGTTGCCGAGCCTTCGGTTCCCGAGTCTTCGGTTGCCGAGTCTTCGGTTGCCGAGTCCTCGGTGACGGGGTTCCGGGGTTCGAATTTTCGACGTCGAATTCTTGGTCTGGGATTTCCGGTGTGGGGTCCTCGGTGTGGAGGTTTCGGGTGTTGAGGTTTCAGTGTTGGGTCCTCCGTTTCCTTTTTTCGGGTGTCGAGCCCTCGGGTGTCAAGGTTTTGGGTATCGAGGTTTTGGGTGTCGAGGTTTCCGGCGTCGAGGTTTCCGTGTCGAGTTTACGGGTGCCGAGTTTACGGGTGTCGAGATTTTGGGTGTCGAGGTTTCGGGTGTCGAGGTTTCCGGTGTCGAGGTTTCGGGAGTCGAATTTTCCATGTCGAGTTTTCGATCAGGAATTTTCGATGAGGAATTTTCGATGTTGAAATCTCGAGGTCGAATTTTTGAGGTCGAATTTTTGATGTCGAATTTTCGATGTTGAAATTTCGATGTCGAATTTTCGATGTCGATTTTCGATGTCGAATTTTCGAGTTCGAATTTTCGAGGTCGGATTTTCGAGGTCGGATTTTCGACGTCAAATTTTCGATTTGGTGTATTCGGGTGTCGAGGTTTCGTTTCGGGTCTTCGTATGCGGGTCTTCGTGTGCCGAGTCTTCGGTTGTCGAGTCTTCGGTTGTCGAGTCTTCGGTTGTCGAGTCTTCGGTTGTCGAGTCTTCGGTTGTCGAGCCTTCGGTTGTCGAGCCTTCGGTTGTCGAGTCTTCGGTTGTCGAGCCTTCGGTTGTCGAGTCTTCGGTTGCCGAGTCTTCGGTTGCCGAGTCTTCGGTTGCCGAGTCTTCGCTTGCCGAGTCTTCGGTTGTCGAGTCTTCGGTTGCCGAGTCTTCGGTTGTCGAGCCTTAGGTTGCCGAGTCTTCGGTTGCCGAGTCTTCGGTTGCCGAGTCTTCGGTTGCCGAGTCTTCGGTTTCCGAGTCTTCGGTTGCCGAGTCTTCGGTTGCCGAGTCTTCGGTTGCGGAGTCCTCGGTGACGGGGTTCCGGGGTTCGAATTTTCGACGTCGAATTCTTGATCTGGGATTTCCGGTGTGGGGTCCTCGGTATGGAGGTTTCGGGTGTTGAGGTTTCAGTGTTGGGTCCTCCGTTTCCTTTTTTCGGGTGTCGAGCCCTCGGGTGTCGAGCCCTCGGGTGTCGAGGTTTTGGGTATCGAGGTTTTGGGTGTCGAGGTTTCCGGTGTCGAGGTTTCCGTGTCGAGTTTACGGGTGCCGAGTTTACGGGTGTCGAGATTTCGGGTGTCGAGGTTTCGGGTGTCGAGGTTTGCGGTGTCGAGGTTTCGGGAGTCGAATTTTCCATGTCGAGTTTTCGATTAGGAATTTTCGATGAGGAATTTTCGATGTTGAATTCTCGAGGTCGAATTTTTTAGGTCGAATTTTTGATCTCGAATTTTCGATGTCGAAATTTCGATGTCGAATTTTCGATGTCGATTTTCGATGTCGAATTTTCGAGTTCGAATTTTCGAGTTCGGATTTTCGAGGTCGGATTTTCGACGTCGAATTTTCGATTTGGTGTATTCGGGTGTCGAGGTTTCGTTTCGGGTCTTCGTATGTGGGTCTTCGTGTGCCGAGTCTTCGGTTGTCGAGTCTTCGGGACCGAGTCCTCGGTTGTCGAGTCTTCGGTTGTCGAGTCTTCGGTTGTCGAGTCTTCGATTGTCGAGCCTTCGGTTGCCGAGTCTTCGGTTGTCGAGTCTTCGGTTGTCGAGTCTTCGGTTGTCGAGCCTTCGGTTGTCGAGTCTTCGGTTGTCGAGCCTTCGGTTGCCGAGTCTTCGGTTGCCGAGTCTTCGGTTGCCGAGTCTTCGGTTGCCGAGTCTTCGGTTGCCGAGTCTTCGTTTGCCGAGCCTTCGGTTGCCGAGCCTTCGGGTGCCGAGCCTTCGGTTCCAGAGCCTTCGGTTGCCGAGCCTTCGGTTGCCGAGCCTTCGGTTGCCGAGCCTTCGGTTGCCGAGCGTTCGATTGCCGAGCCTTCGGTTGCCGAGCCTTCGGTTGCCGAGCCTTCGGTTGCCGAGCCTTCGGTTGGCGAGTCCTCGGTTGCCGAGTCTTCGGTTACCGAGTCTTCGGGTGCCGAGTCTTCGGTTGCCGAGTCTTCGGTTGCCGAGTCTTCGGTTGCCGAGTCTTCGGTTTACGAGTCTTCGGTTGCCGAGTCTTGGTTGCCGAGTCTTCGGTTGTTGAGTCCTCGGTGACGGGGTTCCGGGGTTCGAATTTTCGACGTCGAATTCTTGGTCTGGGATTTCCGGTGTGGGGTCTTCGGTGTGGAGGTTTCGGGTGTTGAGGTTTCGGTGTTGGGTCCTCCGTTTCCTTTTTTCGGGTGTCGAGGCCTCGGGTGTCGAGGTTTGGGGTGTTGAGGTTTCCGGTGTCGAGGTTTCCGTGTCGAGTTTACGGGTGTCGAGTTTACGGGTGTCGAGTTTACGGGTGTCGAGGTTTCGGGTGTCGAGGTTTCCGGTGTCGAGGTTTCGGGTGTCGAATTTTCCATGTCGAATTTTCCATGTCGAGTTTTCGATCAGGAATTTTCGATGAGGAACCTTCGATGTTGAATTCTCGAGGTCGAATTTTTGAGGTCGAATTTTTGATGTCGAATTTTTGATGTCGAATTTACGATGTCGAATTTTCGATGTCGAATTTTTAGGTCGAATTTTCAAGGTCGTTTTTCGAGGTCGAATTTTCGAGGTCGGATTTTCGACGTCGAATTTTCGATTTGGTGTATTCGGGTGTCGAGGTTTCGTTTCGGGTCTTCGTATGTGGGTCTTCGTGTGCCGAGTCTTCGGTTGTCGAGTCTTCGGGATCGAGTCTTCGGTATTCGAGTCTTCAGTTCTCGAGGCTTCGGTTGTCGAGGCTTCGGTTGTCGAGCCTTCGGTTGCCGATCCTTCGGTTGCCTAGCCTTCGGCTGTCGAGTCTTCGGTTGTGGAGTCTTCGGTAGTCGAGTCTTCGGTTGTCGAGTCTTCGGTTGTCGAGCCTTCGGTTGTCGGGTCTTCGGTTGTCGAGTCTTCGGTTGTCGAGGCTTCGGTTGTTGAGGCTTCGGTTGTCGAGCCTTCGGTTGCCGAGCCTTCGGTTGCCGAGCCTTCGGCTGCCGAGCCTTCGGTTGCCGAGTCTTCGGTTGCCTAGTCTTCGGTTGCCGAGAGTTCGGTTGCCGAGTCTTCTGTTGCCGTGTCTTCGATTGCCGAGTTTTCGGTTGCCGAGTCTTCGGTTGCCGAGTCTTCGGTTGCCGAGCCTTCGGTTGCCGAGCCTTCGGTTGCCGAGCCTTCGGTTGCCGAGCCTTCTGTTGCCGAGCCTTCTGTTGCCGAGCCTTCGGTTGCCGATCCTTCGGTTGCCGAGCCTTCGGTTGCCGAGCCTTAGGTTGCCGAGCCTTCGGTTGCCGAGCCTTCGGTTGCCGAGCCTTCGGTTGCCGAGTCTTCGGTTGCCGAGTCTTCGGTTGCCGAGTCTTCGGTTGCCGAGTCTTCGGTTGCCGAGAGTTCGGTTGCCGAGTCTTCGGTTGCCGTGTCTTCGGTTGCCGAGTTTTCGGTAGCCGAGTCTTCGGTTGCCGAGTCTTCGGTTGCCGAGTCTTCGGTTGCCGAGTCTTCGGTTGCCGAGTCTTCGGTTGCCGAGTCTTCGGTTGCCGAGTCTTCGGTTGCCGAGTCTTCGGTTGCCGAGTCTTCGGTTGCCGAGCCTTCGGTAGCCGAACCTTCGGTTGCCGAGCCTTCGGTTGTCGAGCCTTCGGTTGTCGAGCCTTCGGTTGTCGAGCCTTCGGTTGCCGAGCCTTCGGTTGCCGAGCCTTCGGTTGCCGAGCCTTCGGTTGCCGAGCCTTCGGTTGCCGAGCCTTCGGTTGCCGAGCCTTCGGTTGCCGAGCCTTCGGTTGCCGAGCCTTCGGTTGCCGAGCCTTCGGTTGCCGAGCCTTCGGTTGCCGAGCCTTCGGTTGCCGAATTTTCGGTTGCGAAGCCTTTGGTTGCAGAGCCTTCGGTTGCCGAGTCTTCGGGTGCCGAGCCTTCGGTTCCCGAGTCTTCGTTTGCCGAGTCTTCGGTTGCCGAGTCCTCGGTGACGGGGTTCCGGGGTTCGAATTTTCGACGTCGAATTCTTGGTCTGGGATTTCCGGTGTGGGGTCCTCGGTGTGGAGGTTTTAGGTGTTGATGTTTCGGTGTTGGGTCCTCCGTTTCCTTTTTTCGGGTGTCGAGACCTCGGGTGAAGAGGATTTGGGTATAGAGGTTTTGGGTGTCGAGGTTTCTGGTGTCGAAGTTTCCGTGTCGAGTATACGGGTGTCGAGTTTACGGGTGTCGAGATTTCGGGTGTCGAGGTTTCGGGTGTCGAAGTTTCCGGTGTCGAGGTTTCGATCAGGAATTTTCGAAGAGGAATTTTCGATGTTGAATTCTCGAAGTCGAATTTTTGATGTCGACTTTTCGATGTCGAATTTTTGATGTCGAATTTTCGATGTCGAATTTCCGATGTCGAATTTTCGATGTCGAATTTTCGATGTCGAATTTTCGATGTCGAATTTTTGAGGTCGAATTTTCGAGGTCGGATTTTCGAGGTCGGATTTTCGATGTCGAATTTTCGATTTGGTGTATTCGGGTGTCGAGGTTTCGATTCGGGTCTTCGTATGTGGGTCTTCGTGTGCCGAGTCTTCGGGATCGAGTCTTCGGTTGTCGAGTCTTCGGTTGTCGAGCCTTCGGTTGTCGAGCCTTCGGTTGTGGAGTCTTCGGTGACGGGGTTCCGGGGTTCGAATTTTCGACGTCGAATTCTTGGTCTGGGATTTCCGGTGTGGGGTCCTCGGTGTGGAGGTTTCGGGTGTTGAGGTTTCGGTGTTGGGTCCTCCGTTTCCTTTTTTCGGGTGTCGAGGCCTCGGGTGTCGAGGTTTGGGGTGTCGAGGTTTCCGGTGTCGAGGTTTCCGTGTCGAGTTTACGGGTGTCGAGTTTACGGGTGTCGAGTTTACGGGTGTCGAGGTTTCGGGTGTCGAGGTTTCCGGTGTCGAGGTTTCGGGTGTCGAATTTTCCATGTCGAATTTTCCATGTCGAGTTTTCGATCAGGAATTTTCGATGAGGAACTTTCGATGTTGAATTCTCGAGGTCGAATTTTTGAGGTCGAATTTTTGATGTCGAATTTTTGATGTCGAATTTTCGATGTCGAATTTTCGATGTCGAATTTTTAGGTCGAATTTTCAAGGTCGTTTTTCGAGGTCGAATTTTCGAGGTCGGATTTTCGACGTCGAATTTTCGATTTGGTGTATTCGGGTGTCGAGGTTTCGTTTCGGGTCTTCGTATGTGGGTCTTCGTGTGCCGAGTCTTCGGTTGTCGAGTCTTCGGGATCGAGTCTTCGGTATTCGAGTCTTCAGTTCTCGAGGCTTCGGTTGTCGAGGCTTCGGTTGTCGAGCCTTCGGTTGCCGATCCTTCGGTTGCCTAGCCTTCGGCTGTCGAGTCTTCGGTTGTGGAGTCTTCGGTAGTCGAGTCTTCGGTTGTCGAGTCTTCGGTTGTCGAGCCTTCGGTTGTCGGGTCTTCGGTTGTGGAGTCTTCGGTTGTCGAGGCTTCGGTTGTTGAGGCTTCGGTTGTCGAGCCTTCGGTTGCCGAGCCTTCGGTTGCCGAGCCTTCGGCTGCCGAGCCTTCGGTTGCCGAGTCTTCGGTTGCCGAGTCTTCGGTTACCGAGAGTTCGGTTGCCGAGTCTTCTGTTGCCGTGTCTTCGGTTGCTGAGTCTTCGGTTGCTGAGTCTTCGATTGCCGAGTCTTCGGTTGTGGAGTCTTCGGTAGTCGAGTCTTCGGTTGTCGAGTCTTCGGTTGTCGAGCCTTCGGTTGTCGGGTCTTCGGTTGTCGAGTCTTCGGTTGTCGAGGCTTCGGTTGTTGAGGCTTCGGTTGTCGAGCCTTCGGTTGTCGAGGCTTCGGTTGTCGAGCCTTCGGTTGCCGATCCTTCGGTTGCCTCGCCTTCGGCTGTCGAGTCTTCGGTTGTGGAGTCTTCGGTAGTCGAGTCTTCGGTTGTCGAGTCTTCGGTTGTCGAGCCTTCGGTTGTCGGGTCTTCGGTTGTCGAGTCTTCGGTTGTCGAGGCTTCGGTTGTTGAGGCTTCGGTTGTCGAGCCTTCGGTTGCCGAGCCTTCGGTTGCCGAGCCTTCGGCTGCCGAGCCTTCGGTTGCCGAGTCTTCGGTTGCCTAGTCTTCGGTTGCCGAGAGTTCGGTTGCCGAGTCTTCTGTTGCCGTGTCTTCGATTGCCGAGTTTTCGGTTGCCGAGTCTTCGGTTGCCGAGTCTTCGGTTGCCGAGCCTTCGGTTGCCGAGCCTTCGGTTGCCGAGCCTTCGGTTGCCGAGCCTTCGGTTGCCGAGCCTTCTGTTGCCGAGCCTTCTGTTGCCGAGCCTTCGGTTGCCGATCCTTCGGTTGCCGAGCCTTCGGTTGCCGAGCCTTCGGTTGCCGAGCCTTCGGTTGCCGAGCCTTAGGTTGCCGAGCCTTCGGTTGCCGATCCTTCGGTTGCCGAGCCTTCGGTAGCCGAGCCTTCGGTTGCCGAGTCTTCGGTTGCCGAGTCTTCGGTTGCCGAGTCTTCGGTTGCCGAGAGTTCGGTTGCCGAGTCTTCGGTTGCCGTGTCTTCGGTTGCCGAGTCTTCGGTTGCCGAGTCTTCGGTTGCCGAGTCTTCGGTTGCCGAGTCTTCGGTTGCCGAGTCTTCGGTTGCCGAGTCTTCGGTTGCCGAGTCTTCGGTTGCCGAGTCTTCGGTTGCCGAGTCTTCGGTTGCCGAGCCTTCGGTAGCCGAACCTTCGGTTGCCGAGCCTTCGGTTGTCGAGCCTTCGGTTGTCGAGCCTTCGGTTGTCGAGCCTTCGGTTGCCGAGCCTTCGGTTGCCGAGCTTTCGGTTGCCGAGCCTTCGGTTGCCGAGCCTTCGGTTGCCGAGCCTTCGGTTGCCGAGCCTTCGGTTGCCGAGCCTTCGGTTGCCGAACCTGCGGTTGCCGAGCCTTCGGTTGCCGAGCCTTCGGTTGCCGAGCCTTCGGTTGCCGAGCCTTCGGTTGCCGAGCCTTCGGTTGCCGAGCCTTCGGTTGCCGAGCCTTCGGTTGCCGAGCCTTCGGTTGCGAAGCCTTTGGTTGCAGAGCCTTCGGTTGCCGAGTCTTCGGGTGCCGAGCCTTCGGTTCCCGAGTCTTCGTTTGCCGAGTCTTCGGTTGCCGAGTCCTCGGTGACGGGGTTCCGGGGTTCGAATTTTCGACGTCGAATTCTTGGTCTGGGATTTCCGGTGTGGGGTCCTCGGTGTGGAGGTTTTAGGTGTTGATGTTTCGGTGTTGGGTCCTCCGTTTCCTTTTTTCGGGTGTCGAGACCTCGGGTGCCGAGGATTTGGGTATAGAGGTTTTGGGTGTCGAGGTTTCCGGTGTCGAGGTTTCCGTGTCGAGTATACGGGTGTCGAGTTTACGGGTGTCGAGATTTCGGGTGTCGAGGTTTCGGGTGTCGAAGTTTCCGGTGTCGAGGTTTCGGCTGTCGAATTTTCCATGTCGATTTTCCATGTCGAGTTTTCGATCAGGAATTTTCGAAGAGGAATTTTCGATGTTGAATTCTCGAAGTCGAATTTTTGATGTCGACTTTTCGATGTCGAATTTTTGATGTCGAATTTTCGATGTCGAATTTTCGATGTCGAATTTTCGATGTCGAATTTTCGATGTCGAATTTTTGAGGTCGAATTTTCGAGGTCGGATTTTCGAGGTCGGATTTTCGATGTCGAATTTTCGATTTGGTGTATTCGGGTGTCGAGGTTTCGATTCGGGTCTTCGTATGTGGGTCTTCGTGTGCCGAGTCTTCGGGATCGAGTCTTCGGTTGTCGAGTCTTCGGTTGTCGAGTCTTCGGTTGTCGAGCCTTCGGTTGTGGAGTCTTCGGTGACGGGGTTCCGGGGTTCGAATTTTCGACGTCGAATTCTTGGTCTGGGATTTCCGGTGTGGGGTCCTCGGTGTGGAGGTTTCGGGTGTTGAGGTTTCGGTGTTGGGTCCTCCGTTTCCTTTTTTCGGGTGTCGAGGCCTCGGGTGTCGAGGTTTGGGGTGTCGAGGTTTCCGGTGTCGCGGTTTCCGTGTCGAGTTTACGGGTGTCGAGTTTACGGGTGTCGAGTTTACGGGTGTCGAGGTTTCGGGTGTCGAGGTTTCCGGTGTCGAGGTTTCGGGTGTCGAATTTTCCATGTCGAATTTTCCATGTCGAGTTTTCGATCAGGAATTTTCGATGAGGAACTTTCGATGTTGAATTCTCGAGGTCGAATTTTTGAGGTCGAATTTTTGATGTCGAATTTTTGATGTCGAATTTTTGATGTCGAATTTTCGATGTCGAATTTTCGATGTCGAATTTTTAGGTCGAATTTTCAAGGTCGTTTTTCGAGGTCGAATTTTCGAGGTCGGATTTTCGACGTCGAATTTTCGATTTGGTGTATTCGGGTGTCGCGGTTTCGTTTCGGGTCTTCGTATGTGGGTCTTCGTGTGCCGAGTCTTCGGTTGTCGAGTCTTCGGGATCGAGTCTTCGGTATTCGAGTCTTCAGTTCTCGAGGCTTCGGTTGTCGAGGCTTTCGTTGTCGAGCCTTCGGTTGCCGATCCTTCGGTTGCCTAGCCTTCGGCTGTCGAGTCTTCGGTTGTGGAGTCTTCGGTAGTCGAGTCTTCGGTTGTCGAGTCTTCGGTTGTCGAGCCTTCGGTTGTCGGGTCTTCGGTTGTCGAGTCTTCGGTTGTCGAGGCTTCGGTTGTTGAGGCTTCGGTTGTCGAGCCTTCGGTAGCCGAGCCTTCGGTTGCCGAGCCTTCGGCTGCCGAGCCTTCGGTTGCCGAGTCTTCGGTTGCCGAGTCTTCGGTTGCCGAGAGTTCGGTTGCCGAGTCTTCTGTTGCCGTGTCTTCGGTTGCTGAGTCTTCGGTTGCTGAGTCTTCGATTGCCGAGTCTTCGGTTGCCGAGTCTTCGGTTGCCGAACCTTCGGTTGCCGAGCCTTCGGTTGCCGAGCCTTCGGTTGCCGAGCCTTCGGTTGCCGAGCCTTCTGTTGCCGAGCCTTCTGTTGCCGAGCCTTCGGTTGCCGATCCTTCGGTTGCCGAGCCTTCGGTTGCCGAGCCTTCGGTTGCCGAGCCTTCGGTTGCCGAGCCTTCGGTTGCCGAGCCTTAGGTTGCCGAGCCTTCGGTTGCCGAGCCTTTGGTTGCCGAGCCTTCGGTTGCCGAGTCTTCGGTTGCCGAGTCTTCGGTTGCCGAGTCTTCGGTTGCCGAGAGTTCGGTTGCCGAGTCTTCGGTTGCCGTGTCTTCGGTTGCCGAGTTTTCGGTTACCGAGTCTTCGGTTGCCGAGTCTTCGGTTGCCGAGTCTTCGGTTGCCGAGTCTTCGGTTGCCGAGTCTTCGGTTGCCGAGTCTTCGGTTGCCGAGTCTTCGGTTGCCGAGTCTTCGGTTGCCGAGCCTTCGGTAGCCGAACCTTCGGTTGTCGGGTCTTCGGTTGTCGAGTCTTCAGTTGTCGAGGCTTCGGTTGTTGAGGCTTCGGTTGTCGAGTCTTCGGTTGTCGAGCCTTCGGTTGTGGAGTCTTCGGTTGTCGAGTCTTCGGTTGTCGAGTCTTCGGTTGTCGAGGCTTCGGTTGTCGAGCCTTCGGTTGTCGAGCATTCGGTTGTCGAGCCTTCGGTTGTGGAGCCTTCGGTTGTCGAGCCTTCGGTTGTCGAGCCTTCGGTTGTCGAGCCTTCGGCTGCCGAGCCTTCGGTTGCCGAGCCCTCGGTTGCCGAGCCTTCGATTGCCGAGCCTTCGGTTGCGGAGCCTTCGGTTGCCGAGTCTTCGGTTGCCGAGTCTTCGGTTGCCGATTCCTCAGTGACGAGGTTCCGGGGTTCAAATTTTCGACGTCGAATTCTTGGTCTGGGATTTCCGGTGAGGGGTCCTCGAGGTGGAGGTTTCGGGTGTTGAGGTTTCGGTGTTGGGTCCTCCGTTTCCTTATTTCGGGTGTCGAGCCCTCGGGTGTCGAGGTTTTGGGTATCGAGGTTTCCGGTGTCGAGGTTTCCGTTTCGAGTTTACGGGTGTCGAGTTTACGGGTGTCGAGATTTCGGGTGTCGAGGTTTCGGGTGTCGAGGTTTCCGGTGTCGAGGTTTCGGGTGTCGAATTTTCCATTTCGAATTTTCAATGTCGAGTTTTCGATCAGGAATTTTCGATGAGGAATATTCGATGTTGAATTCTCGAGGTCGAATTTTTGATGTCGAATTTTCGATGTCGAATTTTCAATGTGGAATTTTCGAACTGGAATTTTCGAGGTCGGATTTTCGAGGTCGGATTTTTGACGTCGAATTTTCGATTTGGTGTATTCGGGTGTCGAGGTTTCGTTTCGGGTCTTCGTATGTGGGTCTTCGTATGTGGGTCTTCGTGTGCCGAGTCTTCGGGATCGAGTCTTCGGTTGTCGAGTCTTCGGTTGTCGAGTTTTCGGTTGTCGAGTCTTCGGTTGTCGAGCCTTCGGTTGTCGAGTCTTTGGTTGTCGAGTCTTCGGTTGTCGAGTCTTCGGTTGTCGAGGCTTCGGTTGTCGAGCCTTCGGTTGTCGAGCATTCGGTTGTCGAGCCTTCGGTTGTCGAGCCTTCGGTTTTCGAGCCTTCGGTTTTCGAGCCTTCGGTTGTCGAGCCTTGGGGTGCCGAGCCTTGGGTTGCCGAGCCTTCGGTTGCCGAGCCTTCGGTTGCCGAGTCTTCGGTTGCCGAGTCTTCGGTTGCCGAGTCTTCGGTTGCCGAGTCTTTGGTTGCCGAGTCCTCGGTTGCCGAGTCTTCGGTTGCCGAGCCTTCGGTTGCCGAGCCTTCGGTTGCCGAGCCTTCGGTTGCCCAGCCTTCGGTTGCCGAGCCTTCGGTTGCCGAGCCTTCGGTTGCCGAGACTTCGGTTGCCGAGCTTTCGGTTGCCGAGCCTTCGGTTGCCGAGCCTTCGGTTGCCGAGCCTTCGGTTGCCGAGCCTACGGTTGCCGAGTGTTCGGTTGCCGAGTCTTCGGTTGCCGAGTCTTCTGTTGCCGTGTCTTCGGTTGCCGAGTCTTCGGTTGCCGAGTCTTCGGTTGCCGATTCTTCGGTTGCCGAGTCTTCGGTAGCCGAGTCTTCGGTTGCCGAGTCTTCGGTTGCCGAGTCTTCGGTTCCCGAGCCTTCGGTTGCCGAGCCTTCGGTTGCCGAGCCTTCGGTTGCCGAGCCTTCGGTTGCCGAGCCTTCTGTTGCCGAGCCTTCGGTTGCCGAGCCTTCGGTTGGCGAGCCTACGGTTGGCGAGCCTTCGGTTGGCGAGTCCTCGGTTGCCGAGTCTTCGGTTGCCGAGTCTTCGGTTGCCGAGTCTTCGGTTGCCGAGCCTTCGGTTGCCGAGCCTTCGGTTGCCGAGCCTTCGGTTGCCGAGCCTTCGGTTGCGAAGCCTTTGGTTGCCGAGCCTTCGGTTGCCGAGTCTCCGGGTGCCGAGCCTTCGGTTCCCGAGTCTTCGGTTGCCGAGTCTTCGGTTGCCGAGTCCTCGGAGACGGGGTTCCGGGGTTCGAATTTTCGACGTCGAATTCTTGGTCTGGGATTTCCGGTGTGGGGTCCTCGGTGTGGAGGTTTCGGGTGTTGAGGTTTCGGTGTTGGGTCCTCCGTTTCCTTTTTTCGGGTGTCGAGCCCTCGGGTGTCGAGGTTTTGGGTATTGAGGTTTTGGGTGTCGAGGTTTCCGGTGTCGAGGTTTCCGTGTCGAGTTTACGGGTGTCGAGATTTCGGGTGTCGAGGTTTCGGGTGTCGAATTTTCCATGTCGAATTTTCCATGTCGAGTTTTCGATCAGGAATTTTCGATGAGGAAATTTCGATGTTGAATTCTCCAGGTCGAATTTTTGATGTCGAATTTTCGAAGTCGAATTTTTGATGTCGAATTTTCTATGTCGAATTTTCGATGTCGAATTTTCTATGTCGAATTTTCGATGCCGAATTTTCGATGTCGAATTTTCGATGTCGAATTTTCGAGGTCGAATTTTCGAGGTCGGATATTCGACGTCGAATTTTCGATTTGGTGTTTTCGGGTGTCGAGGTTTCGTTTCGGGTCTTCGTATGTGGGTCTTCGTGTGCCGAGCCTTCGGTTGCCGAGCCTTCGGTTGGCGAGCCTTCGGTTGGCGAGCCTTCGGTTGGCGAGCCTTCGGTTGGCGAGTCCTCGGTGGCCGAGTCTTCGGTTGCCGAGTCTTCGGTTGCCGAGCCTTCGGGTGCCGAGCCTTCGGTTGCCGAGCCTTCGGTTGCCGAGCCTTCGTTTGCCGAGCCTTCGGTTGCCGAGCCTTCGGTTGCCGAGCCTTCGGTTGGCGAGCCTTCGGTTGGCGAGCCTTCGGTTGGCGAGTCCTCGGTTGCCGAGTCTTCGGTTGCCGAGTCTTCGGTTGCCGAGTCTTCGGTTGCCGAGTCTTCGGTTGCCGAGTCTTCGGTATCCGAGTCTTCGGTTGCCGAGTCTTCGGTTGCCGAGTCTTCGGTTGCCGAGTCTTCGGTTGTCGAGTCTTCGGTTGTCGAGTCTTCGGTTGTCGAGTCTTCGGTTGTCGAGGCTTCGGTTGTAGAGGCTTCGGTTATCGAGCCTTCGGTTGCCCATCCTTCGGTTGCCGAGCCTTCGGTTGCCCATCCTTCGGTTGCCGAGACTTCGGGTGCCGAGCCTTCGGTTCCCGAGTCTTCGGTTGCCGAGTCCTCGGTGACGGGGTTCCGGGTTCGAATTTTCGACGTCGAATTCTTGGTCTGGGATTTCCGGTGTGGGGTCCTCGGTGTGGAGGTTTCGGTTGTTGAAGTTTCTGTGTTGGGTCCTCCGTTTCCTTTTTTCGGGTGTCGAGCCCTCGGGTGTCGTGGTTTTGGGTATCGAGGTTTTGGGTGTCGAGGTTTCCGGTGTCGAGGTTTCCGTGTCGAGTTTACGGGTGTCGAGTTTACGGGTGTCGAGGTTTCGGGTGACGAGGTTTCCGGTGTCGAGGTTTCCGGTGTCGAGGTTTCGGGTGTCGAATATTCCATGTCGAATTTTCCATGTCGAGTTTTCGATCAGGAATTTTCGATGAGGAATTTTCGATGTTGAATTCACGAGGTCGAATTTTTGATGTCGAATTTTCGATGTTTAATTTTTGATGTCGAATTTTCAATGTCGAATTTTCGAGGTTGGATATTCGACGTCGAATTTTCGATTTGATGTTTTCGGGTGTCGAGGTTTCGTTTCGGGTCTTCGTATGTGGGTCTTCGTGTGCCGAGTCTTCGGTTGTCGAGTCTTCGGGATCGAGTCTTCGGTTGTCGAGTCTTCGGTTGTCGAGTCTTCGGTTATCGAGTCTTCGGTTGTCGAGCCTTCGGTTGTCGAGTCTTCGGTTGTCGAGTCTTCGGTTGTCGAGTCTTCGGTTGTCGAGGCTTCGGTTGTCGAGCCTTCGGTTGTCGAGTCTTCGGTTGTCGAGGCTTCGGTTGTCGAGCCTTCGGTTTTCGATTATCGGTTGTCGAGCCTTCGGTTGTCGAGCCTTCGGTTGTCGAGCCTTGGGTTGCCGAGCCTTGGGTTGCCGAGCCTTCGGTTGCCGAGCCTTCGGTTGCCGAGCCTTCGGTTGCCGAGTCTTCGGTTGCCGAGTCCTCGGTTGCCGAGTCTTCGGTTGCCGAGTCTTCGGTTGCCGATTCCTCGGTGACGAGGTTCCGGGTTTCGAATTTTCGACGTCGAAGTCTTGGTCTGGGATTTCCGGTGTGGGGTCCTCGGTGTGGAGGTTTCGGGTGTTGAGGTTTCGGCGTTGGGTCCTTCGTTTCCTTTTTTCGGGTGTCGAGCCCTCGGGTGTCGAGGTTTTCAGTATCGAGGGTTTGAGTGTCGAGGTTTCCGGTTTCGAGGTTTCCGTGTCGAGTTAACGGGTGTCGCGATTTCCGTGCCGAGTTTACGGGTGTCGAGATTTCGGGTGTCGAGGTTTTGGGTGTCGAGGTTTCCGGTGTCGAGGTTTCGGGTGTCGACTTTCCATGTCGAATTTTCCATGTCGAGTTTTCGATCAGGAATATTCGATCAGGAATTTTCGATGAGGAATTTTCGATGTTGAATTCTCGAGGTCGAATTTTTGATGTCGAATTTTTGATGTCGAATTTTTGATGTCGAATTTTCGAAAGCGAATTTTCGATGTCGAATTTTCGATGTCGAAATTTCGATGTCGAATTTTCGACGTCGGGTTTTCGATTTGGTGTATTCGGGTGTAGAGGTTTCGTTTCAGGTCTTCGTATGTGGGTCTTCGTGTACCGAGTCTTCGGTTGTCGAGTCTTCGGTTGTCGAGTCTTCGGTTGTGGAGTCTTCGGTAGTCGAGTTTTCGGTTGTCGAGTCTTCGGTTGCCGAGTCTTCGGTTGCCGAGTCTTCGGTTGCCGAGTCTTCGGTTGTCGAGTCTTCGGTTGTCGAGTCTTCGGTTGTCGAGGCTTCGGTTGTAGAGGCTTCGGTTATCGAGCCTTCGGTTGCCCATCCTTCGGTTGCCGAGCCTTCGGTTGCCGAGCCTTCGGTTGCCGAGCCTACGGTTGCCGAGCCTTAGGTTGCCGAGCCTTCGGTTGCCGAGCCTTCGGTTGCCGAGCCTTCGGTTGCCGAGCCTTCGGTTGCGAAGTCTTCGGTTGCCGAGTTTTCGGTTGCCGTGAGTTCGGTTGCCGAGTCTTCTGTTGCCGTGTCTTCGGTTGCGGAGTCTTCGATTGCCGAGTTTTCGGGTGCCGAGTCTTCGGTTGCCGAGTCTTCGGTTGCCGAGCCTTCGGTTGCCGAGTTTTCGGTTGCCGAGTCTTCGGTTGCCGAGTCTTCGGTTGCCGAGTCTTCGGTTGCCGAGTCTTCGGTTGCCGAGTGTTCGGTTGCCGAGTCTTCGGTTGCCGAGTCTTCGGTTGCCGAGTCTTCGGTTGCCGAGTCTTCGGTTGCCGAGCCTTCGGTAGCCGAACCTTCGGTTGCCGAGCCTTCGGTTGTCGAGCCTTCGGTTGTCGAGCTTTCGGTTGTCGAGCCTTCGGTTGTCGAGCCTTCGGTTGCCGAGCCTCCGGTTGCCGAGCCTTCGGTTGCCGGGCCTGCGGTTGCCGAGCCTTCGGTTGCCGAGCCTTGGGTTGCCGTGCCTTCAGTTGCCGAGCCTTCGGTTGCCGAGCCTTCGGTTGCCGAGCCTTCGGTTGCGAAGCCTTCGCTTGCCGAGCCTTCCGTTGCCGAGTCTTCGGTTCCCGAGTCTTCGGTTGCCGAGTCTTCGGTTGCCGAGTCTTCGGTTGCCGAGTCTTCGGTTGCCGAGTCTTCGGTTGCCGAGTCTTCGGTTGCCGATTCCTCGGTGACGAGGTTCCGGGGTTCGAATTTTCGACGTCGAATTCTTGGTCTGGGATTTCCGGTGTGGGGTCCTCGGTGTGGAGGTTTCGGGTGTTGAGGTTTCGGTGTTGGGTCCTCCGTTTCCTTTTTTCGGGTGTCGAGCCCTCGGGTGTTGAGCTTTTGGGTATCGAGGTTTTGGGTGTCGAGGTTTCCGGTGTCGAGGTTTCCGTGTCGAGTTTACGGGTGTCGAGTTTACGGGTGTCGAGTTTACGGGTGTCGAGTTTACGGGTGTCGAGATTTCGGGTGTCGAGGTTTCGGGTGTCGAGGTTTCCGGTGTCGAGGTTTCGGGTGTCGAATTTTCCATGTCGAATTTTCCATGTCGAGTTTTCGATCAGGAATTTTCGATGAGGAATTTTCGATATTGAATTCTCGAGGTCTAATTTTTGAGGTCGAATTTTTGATGTCGAATTTTCGATGTCGAATTTTCGATGTCGAATTTTCGAGGTCGAATTTTCGAGGTCGGATTTTAGAGGTCGGATTTTCGAGGTCGAATTTTCGACGTCGAATTTTCGATTTGGTGTTTTCGGGTGTCGAGGTTTCGTTTCGGGTCTTCGTACGTGGGTCTTCGTGTGCCGAGTCTTCGGTTGTCGAGTCTCCGGGATCGAGTCTTCGGTTGTCGAGTCTTCGGTTGTCGAGTCTTCGGTTATCGAGTCTTCGGTTGTCGAGCCTTCGGTTGTCGAGTCTTCGGTTATCGAGTCTTCGGTTGTCCAGTCTTCAGTTGTCGAGGCTTCGGTTGTCGAGCCTTCGGTTGTCGAGCCTTCGGTTGTCGAGCCTTCGGTTGTCGAGACTTCGGTTGTCGAGCCTTCGGTTGTCGAGCCTTCGGTTGTCGAGCCTTCGGTTGTCGAGCCTTGGGTTGCCGAGCCTTCGGTTGCCGAGCCTTAGGTTGCCGAGCCTTCGGTTGCCGAGTCTTCGGTTGCCGAGTCTTCGGTTGCCGAGTCTTCGGTTGCCGAGTCTTCGGTTGCCGAGTCTTCGGTTGCCGAGTCTTCGGTTGCCGAGTCTTCGGTTGCCGCGTCTTCGGTTGCCGAGTCTTCGGTTGCCGACTCTTCGGTTTCCGAGTCTTCGGTTGCCGAGTCTTCGGTTGCCGAGTCTTCGGTTGCCGAGTCTTCGGTTGCCGAGTCTTCGGTTGCCGAGTCTTCGGTTGCCGTGTCTTCGGTTGCCGAGACTTCGGTTGCCGAGTCTTTGGTTGCCGAGTCTTCGGTTGCCGAGTCTTCGGTTGCCGAGTCTTCGGTTGCCGAGTCTCCGGTTGTCGAGTCTTCGGTTGGCAAGTCTTCGGTTGCCGAGTCTTCGGTTGTCGAGTCTTCGGTTGTCGAGCCTTCGGTTGCCGAGTCTTCGGGTGTCGAGCCTTCGGTTGCCGAGTCTTCGGTTGCCGATACCTCGGTGACGGGGTTCCGGGGTTCGAATTTTCGACGTCGAATTCTTGGTCTGGGATTTCCGGTGTGGGGTCCTCGGTGTGGAGGTTTCGGGTGTTGAGGTTTCGGTGTTGGGTCCAGCGTTTCCTTTTTTCGGGTGTCGAGCCCTCGGGTGTCGAGGTTTTGTGTATCGAGGTTTTGGGTGTCCAGGTTTCCGGTGTCGAGGTTTCCGTGTCGAGTTTACGGGTGTCGAGATTTCGGGTGTCGAAGTTTCGGGTGTCGAGGTTTCCGGTGTCGAGGTTTCGGGTGTCGAATTTTCCATGTCGAGTTTTCGATCAGGAATTTTCGATGAGGAATTTTCGATGTTGAATACTCGAGGTCGAATTTTTGAGGTCGAATTTTTGATGTCGAATTTTAGATGTCGAATTTTGCATGTCGAATTTTTGATGTCGAATTATCGATGTCGAATTTTCGATGTCGAATTTTCGATGTCGAATTTTCGATGTCGAATTTTCGATGTTGGATATTCGATGTCGGATTTTCGACGTCGAATTTTCGATTTGGTGTATTCGGGTGTCGAGGTTTCGTTTCGGGTCTTCGTATGTGGGTCTTCGTGTGCCGAGTCTTGGGTTGTCGAGTCTTCGGTTGTCGGGTCTTCGGTTGTCGAGGCTTCGGTTGTCGAGGCTTCGGTTGTCGAGCCTTCGGTTGTCGAGCCTTCGGTTGTCGAGCCTTCGGTTGTCGAGCCTTCGGTTGTCGAGCCTTCGGTTGTCGAGCCTTCGGTTGCCGAGCCTTGGGTTGCCGAGCCTTCGGTTGCCGAGCCTTCGGTTGCCGAGCCTTCGGTTGCCGAGCCTTCGGTTGCCGAGCCTTCGGTTGCCGAGCCTTCGGTTGCCGAGCCTTCGGTTGCCGAGCCTTCGGTAGCCGAGCCTTCGGATGCCGAGCCTTCGGTTGCCGAGCCTTCGGTTGCCGAGTCTTCGGTTGCCGAGTCTTCGGTTGCCGAGTCTTCGGTTGCCGAGTCTTCGGTTGCCGAGTCTGCGGTTGCCGAGTCTTCGGTTGCCGAGTCTTTGGTTGCCAGTCTTCGGTTGCCGAGTCTTCGGTTGCCGAGTCTTCGGTTGCCGAGTCTTCGGTTGGCGAGTCTTCGGTTGCCGAGTCTTGGGTTGTCGAGTCCTCGGTAACGAGGTTCCGGGGTTCGAATTTTCGACGTCGAATTCTTGGTCTGGGATTTCCGGGGTGGGGTCCTCGGTGTGGTGGTTTCGGGTGTTGAGATTTCGGTGTTGGGTGCTCCGTTTCCTTTTTTCGGGTGTCGAGCCCTCGGGTGTCGAGGTTTTGGGTATCGAGGTTTCGGGTGTTGAGGTTTCCGGTGTCGAGGTTTCCGGTGTCGAGGTTTACGTGTCGAGTTTACGGGTGTCGAAATTTCCGTGTCGAGTTTACGGGTGTCGAGATTTCGGGTGTCGAGGTTTCGGGTGTCGAGGTTTCCGGTGTCGAGGTTTCGGGTGTCGAATTTTCCATGTCGAATTTTCCATGTCGAATTTTCCATGTCGAGTTTTCGATCAGGAATTTTCGATGAGGAATTTTCGTAATTGAATTCTCGAGGTCGAATTTTTGAGGTCGATTCTTTGATGTCGAATTTTTGATGTCGAATTATTGATGTCGAATTTTCGATGTCGAATTTTCGATGTCCAATTTTCGATGTCGGATTTCGTTGTCGGATTTTCGATTTGGTGTATTCGGGTGTCGATGTTTCGATTCGGGTCTTCGTATGTGGGTCTTCGTGTGCCGAGTCTTCGGTTAAGGAGTCTTCGGGATCGAGTCTTCAGTTGTCGAGTCTTCGGTTGTCGAGTCTTCGGTTGTCGAGTCTTCGGTTGTCGAGTATTCGGTTTTCGAGTCTTCGGTTGTCGAGCCTTCGGTTGTCGAGCCTTCGGTTGTCGAGCCTTCGGTTGCCGATCCTTCGGTTGCCGAGCCTTCGGTTGCCGAGTCTTCGGTTGCCGAGCCTTCGGTTGCCGAGCCTTCGGTTGCCGAGCCTTCATTGCCGAGCCTTCGGTTGTCGAGCCTTCGGTTGCCGAGCCTTCGGTTGCCGAGCCTTCGGTTGCCGAGCCTTCGGTTGCCGAGCCTTCGGTTGCCGAGCCTTCGGTTGCCGAGCCTTCGGTTGCCGAGCCTTCGGTTGCCGAGCCTTCGGTTGCCGAGCCTTCGGTTGCCGAGCCTTCGGTTGCCGAGCTTTCGGTTGCCGAGCCTTCGGTTGCCGAGCCTTCGGTTGTCGAGACTTGGGTTGTCGAGCCTTCGGTTGTCGAGCCTGCGGTTGCCGAGCCTTCGGTTGCCGAGCCTTCGGTTGCCGAGCCTTCGGTTGTCGAGCCTTCGGTTGCCGATTCTTCGGTTGCCGAGCCTTCGGTTTCCGAGCCTTCGCATGCCGAGCCTTCGGTTGCTGAGCTTTCGGTTGCCGAGCCCTCGGTTGTTGAGCCTTCGGTTGCCGAGCCTTCGGTTGCCGAGCCTTCGGTTGCCGAGCCTTCGGTTGCCGAGCCTTAGGTTGCCGAGCCTTCGGTTGCCGAGCCTTCGGTTGCCGAGTCTTCGGTTGCCGAGCCTTCGGTTGCCGAGTCTTCGGTTGCCGAGTCTTCGGTTGCCGAGTCTTCGGTTGCCGAGTCTTCGGTTGCCGAGTCTTCGGTTGCCGAGTCTTAGGTTGTCGAGTCCTCGATGACGAGGTTCCGGGGTTCGAATTTTCGACGTCGAATTCTTGGTCTGGGATTTCCGGGGTGGGGTCCTCGGTGTGGAGGTTTCGGGTGTTGAGGTTTCGGTGTTGGGTCCAGCGTTTCCTTTTTTCAGGTGTCGAGCCCTCGGGTGTCGAGGTTTTGTGTATCGAGGTTTTGGGTGTCCAGGTTTCCGGTGTCGAGGTTTCCGTGTCGAGTTTACGGGTGTCGAGATTTCGGGTGTCGAAGTTTCGGGTGTCGAGGTTTCCGGTGTCGAGGTTTCGGGTGTCGAATTTTCCATGTCGAGTTTTCGATCAGGAATTTTCGATGAGGAATTTTCGATGTTGAATACTCGAGGTCGAATTTTTGAGGTCGAATTTTTGATGTCGAATTTTAGATGTCGAATTTTGCATGTCGAATTTTTGATGTCGAATTTTCGATGTCGAATTTTCGATGTCGAATTTTCGATGTCGAATTTTCGATGTCGAATTTTCTATGTTGGATATTCGATGTCGGATTTTCGACGTCGAATTTTCGATTTGGTGTATTCGGGTGTCGAGGTTTCGTTTCGGGTCTTCGTATGTGGGTCTTCGTGTGCCGAGTCTTGGGTTGTCGAGTCTTCGGTTGTCGGGTCTTCGGTTGTCGAGGCTTCGGTTGTCGAGGCTTCGGTTGTCGAGCTTTCGGTTGTCGAGCCTTCGGTTGTCGAGCCTTCGGTTGTCGAGCCTTCGGTTGCCGAGCCTTGGGTTGCCGAGCCTTCGGTTGCCGAGCCTTCGGTTGCCGAGCCTTCGGTTGCCGAGCCTTCGGTTGCCGAGCCTTCGGTTGCCGAGCCTTCGGTTGCCGAGCCTTCGGTTGCCGAGCCTTCGGTAGCCGAGCCTTCGGATGCCGAGCCTTCGGTTGCCGAGCCTTCGGTTGCCGAGTCTTCGGTTGCCGAGTCTTCGGTTGCCGAGTCTTCGGTTGCCGAGTCTTCGGTTGCCGAGTCTGCGGTTGCCGAGTCTTCGGTTGCCGAGTCTTTGGTTGCCAGTCTTCGGTTGCCGAGTCTTCGGTTGCCGAGTCTTCGGTTGCCGAGTCTTCGGTTGGCGAGTCTTCGGTTGCCGAGTCTTGGGTTGTCGAGGCCTCGGTGACGAGGTTCCGGGGTTCGAATTTTCGACGTCGAATTCTTGGTCTGGGATTTCCGGGGTGGGGTCCTCGGTGTGGTGGTTTCGGGTGTTGAGATTTCGGTGTTGGGTGCTCCGTTTCCTTTTTTCGGGTGTCGAGCCCTCGGG
This sequence comes from Tenodera sinensis, assembly GCA_030765045.1. Lineage (NCBI taxonomy): Eukaryota > Metazoa > Arthropoda > Insecta > Mantodea > Mantidae > Tenodera > Tenodera sinensis. The sequence goes on from CM060968.1 coordinate 33,155,015, forward strand.
TGTCGAGGTTTTGGGTATCGAGGTTTCGGGTGTTGAGGTTTCCGGTGTCGAGGTTTCCGGTGTCGAGGTTTACGTGTCGAGTTTACGGGTGTCGAAATTTCCGTGTCGAGTTTACGGGTGTCGAGATTTCGGGTGTCGAGGTTTTGGGTGTCGAGGTTTCCGGTGTCGAGGTTTCGGGTGTCGAATTTTCCATGTCGAATTTTCCATGTCGAATTTTCCATGTCGAGTTTTCGATCAGGAATTTTCGATGAGGAATTTTCGTAATTGAATTCTCGAGGTCGAATTTTTGAGGTCGATTTTTTGATGTCGAATTTTTGATGTCGAATTATTGATGTCGAATTTTCGATGTCGAATTTTCGATGTCCAATTTTCGATGTCGGATTTCGTTGTCGGATTTTCGATTTGGTGTATTCGGGTGTCGATGTTTCGATTCGGGTCTTCGTATGCGGGTCTTCGTGTGCCGAGTCTTCGGTTAAGGAGTCTTCGGGATCGAGTCTTCAGTTGTCGAGTCTTCGGTTGTCGAGTCTTCGGTTGTCGAGTCTTCGGTTTTCGAGTCTTCGGTTTTCGAGCCTTCGGTTGTCGAGCCTTCGGTTGTCGAGCCTTCGGTTGTCGAGCCTTCGGTTGCCGATCCTTCGGTTGCCGAGCCTTCGGTTGCCGAGTCTTCGGTTGCCGAGCCTTCGGTTGCCGAGCCTTCGGTTGCCGAGCCTTCATTGCCGAGCCTTCGGTTGTCGAGCCTTCGGTTGCCGAGCCTTCGGTTGCCGAGCCTTCGGTTGCCGAGCCTTCGGTTGCCGAGCCTTCGGTTGCCGAGCCTTCGGTTGCCGAGCCTTCGGTTGCCGAGCCTTCGGTTGCCGAGCCTTCGGTTGCCGAGCCTTCGGTTGCCGAGCTTTCGGTTGCCGAGCCTAAGGTTGCCGAGCCTTCGGTTGTCGAGACTTGGGTTGTCGAGCCTTCGGTTGTCGAGCCTGCGGTTGCCGAGCCTTCGGTTGCCGAGCCTTCGGTTGCCGAGCCTTCGGTTGTCGAGCCTTCGGTTGCCGATTCTTCGGTTGCCGAGCCTTCGGTTTCCGAGCCTTCGGTTGCCGAGCCTTCGGTTGCTGAGCTTTCGGTTGCCGAGCCCTCGGTTGTTGAGCCTTCGGTTGCCGAGCCTTCGGTTGCCGAGCCTTCGGTTGCCGAGCCTTCGGTTGCCGAGCCTTAGGTTGCCGAGCCTTCGGTTGCCGAGCCTTCGGTTGCCGAGTCTTCGGTTGCCGAGCCTTCGGTTGCCGAGTCTTCGGTTGCCGAGTCTTCGGTTGCCGAGTCTTCGGTTGCCGAGTCTTCGGTTGCCGAGTCTTCGGTTGCCGAGTCTTAGGTTGTCGAGTCCTCGATGACGAGGTTCCGGGGTTCGAATTTTCGACGTCGAATTCTTGGTCTGGGATTTCCGGGGTGGGGTCCTCGGTGTGGAGGTTTCGGGTGTTGAGGTTTCGGTGTTGGGTCCAGCGTTTCCTTTTTTCAGGTGTCGAGCCCTCGGGTGTCGAGGTTTTGTGTATCGAGGTTTTGGGTGTCCAGGTTTCCGGTGTCGAGGTTTCCGTGTCGAGTTTACGGGTGTCGAGATTTCGGGTGTCGAAGTTTCGGGTGTCGAGGTTTCCGGTGTCGAGGTTTCGGGTGTCGAATTTTCCATGTCGAGTTTTCGATCAGGAATTTTCGATGAGGAATTTTCGATGTTGAATACTCGAGGTCGAATTTTTGAGGTCGAATTTTTGATGTCGAATTTTAGATGTCGAATTTTGCATGTCGAATTTTTGATGTCGAATTTTCGATGTCGAATTTTCGATGTCGAATTTTCGATGTCGAATTTTCGATGTCGAATTTTCGATGTTGGATATTCGATGTCGGATTTTCGACGTCGAATTTTCGATTTGGTGTATTCGGGTGTCGAGGTTTCGTTTCGGGTCTTCGTATGTGGGTCTTCGTGTGCCGAGTCTTGGGTTGTCGAGTCTTCGGTTGTCGGGTCTTCGGTTGTCGAGGCTTCGGTTGTCGAGGCTTCGGTTGTCGAGCTTTCGGTTGTCGAGCCTTCGGTTGTCGAGCCTTCGGTTGTCGAGCCTTCGGTTGCCGAGCCTTGGGTTGCCGAGCCTTCGGTTGCCGAGCCTTCGGTTGCCGAGCCTTCGGTTGCCGAGCCTTCGGTTGCCGAGCCTTCGGTTGCCGAGCCTTCGGTTGCCGAGCCTTCGGTTGCCGAGCCTTCGGTAGCCGAGCCTTCGGATGCCGAGCCTTCGGTTGCCGAGCCTTCGGTTGCCGAGTCTTCGGTTGCCGAGTCTTCGGTTGCCGAGTCTTCGGTTGCCGAGTCTTCGGTTGCCGAGTCTGCGGTTGCCGAGTCTTCGGTTGCCGAGTCTTTGGTTGCCAGTCTTCGGTTGCCGAGTCTTCGGTTGCCGAGTCTTCGGTTGCCGAGTCTTCGGTTGGCGAGTCTTCGGTTGCCGAGTCTTGGGTTGTCGAGGCCTCGGTGACGAGGTTCCGGGGTTCGAATTTTCGACGTCGAATTCTTGGTCTGGGATTTCCGGGGTGGGGTCCTCGGTGTGGTGGTTTCGGGTGTTGAGATTTCGGTGTTGGGTGCTCCGTTTCCTTTTTTCGGGTGTCGAGCCCTCGGGTGTCGAGGTTTTGGGTATCGAGGTTTCGGGTGTTGAGGTTTCCGGTGTCGAGGTTTCCGGTGTCGAGGTTTACGTGTCGAGTTTACGGGTGTCGAAATTTCCGTGTCGAGTTTACGGGTGTCGAGATTTCGGGTGTCGAGGTTTTGGGTGTCGAGGTTTCCGGTGTCGAGGTTTCGGGTGTCGAATTTTCCATGTCGAATTTTCCATGTCGAATTTTCCATGTCGGGTTTTCGATCAGGAATTTTCGATGAGGAATTTTCGTAATTGAATTCTCGAGGTCGAATTTTTGAGGTCGATTTTTTGATGTCGAATTTTTGATGTCGAATTATTGATGTCGAATTTTCGATGTCGAATTTTCGATGTCCAATTTTCGATGTCGGATTTCGTTGTCGGATTTTCGATTTGGTGTATTCGGGTGTCGATGTTTCGATTCGGGTCTTCGTATGCGGGTCTTCGTGTGCCGAGTCTTCGGTTAAGGAGTCTTCGGGATCGAGTCTTCAGTTGTCGAGTCTTCGGTTGTCGAGTCTTCGGTTGTCGAGTCTTCGGTTGTCGAGTATTCGGTTTTCGAGTCTTCGGTTGTCGAGCCTTCGGTTGTCGAGCCTTCGGTTGTCGAGCCTTCGGTTGCCGATCCTTCGGTTGCCGAGCCTTCGGTTGCCGAGTCTTCGGTTGCCGAGCCTTCGGTTGCCGAGCCTTCGGTTGCCGAGCCTTCATTGCCGAGCCTTCGGTTGTCGAGCCTTCGGTTGCCGAGCCTTCGGTTGCCGAGCCTTCGGTTGCCGAGCCTTCGGTTGCCGAGCCTTCGGTTGCCGAGCCTTCGGTTGCCGAGCCTTCGGTTGCCGAGCCTTCGGTTGCCGAGCCTTCGGTTACCGAGCCTTCGGTTGCCGAGCTTTCGGTTGCCGAGCTTTCGGTTGCCGAGCCTTCGGTTGCCGAGCCTTCGGTTGTCGAGCCTTCGGTTGTCGAGCCTGCGGTTGCCACGCCTTCGGTTGCCGAGCCTTCGGTTGTCGAGCCTTCGGTTGCCGATTCTTCGGTTGCCGAACCTTCGGTTTCCGAGCCTTCGGTTGCCGAGCCTTCGGTTGCTGAGCTTTCGGTTGCCGAGCCCTCGGTTGTTGAGCCTTCGGTTGCCGAGCCTTCGGTTGCCGAGCCTTCGGTTGCCGAGCCTTCGGTTGCCGAGCCTTAGGTTGCCGAGCCTTCGGTTGCCGAGCCTTCGGTTGCCGAGTCTTCGGTTGCCGAGCCTTCGGTTGCCGAGTCTTCGGTTGCCGAGTCTTCGGTTGCCGAGTCTTCGGTTGCCGAGTCTTCGGTTGCCGAGTCTTCGGTTGCCGAGTCTTAGGTTGTCGAGTCCTCGATGACGAGGTTCCGGGGTTCGAATTTTCGACGTCGAATTCTTGGTCTGGGATTTCCGGGGTGGGGTCCTCGGTGTGGAGGTTTCGGGTGTTGAGGTTTCGGAGTTGGGTCCTCCGTTTCCTTTTTCCGGGTGTCGAGCCCTCGGGTGTCGAGGTTTTGGGTATCGAGGTTTCCGGTGTCGGATCTGGGTCTCGGTCAGTGTCTGGGTCTCGGTTTGTGTCTGGCTCTCGGTCAGGGTCTCGGCCTGGGTCTGGGTCTCGGTCTGGGTCTGAGTCTCGGTCTGGGTCTGGGTCTAGGTCTGGGTCTGGGTCTCGGTCTAGGTCTGGGTCTGGGTCTCGGTCTGGGTCTCGGTCTGGGTGTCGATCTGTGTCTTTGTCTCGGTCTGGGTGTCGGTCTGTGTCTGGCTCAGGGTCTCGGTCTGGGTCTGTGTCTTGGTCTCGGTTCGGCGGGGGTCTGGGTCTCGGTCTGGGTCTGGGTCTGGGTCTGGGCCTGGGTCTGGGTCTCGGATTGGGTATGGGTCTGGTTCTGGGCCTGGCTCTGGGTCTGGGTCTCAGTGTGGGTCTCGGTCTTGGTCTCTGTCTGTGTCTGGGTCTGTGTCTCGGTCTGGGTTTGGGTCTGGGGCTCCGTCTCCATCTGGGTCTGGGTCTCGGTCTGGGTCTCGGTCTGGGTCTCGGTCTAGGCCTGGGTCTGGTTCTGGGTCTCGGTCTGGGTCTGGGCCTGGCTCTGGGTCTGCGGCTCGGTCTGGGTCTGGGTATGGGTCTGGGTCTGGGTGTCGGTCTGGGCCTGGGTCTGGGTTCCGGCCTGGGTCTCGGGCTGGGTCTAGGTCCGGGTGAGGGTCTCGGTCTAGGTCTGGGTTTAGTTCTGGGTCTGGATCTTGGTGTGGGTATGGGTCAGGGTCTCGGTCTGGGTCTGTGTCTTGGTCCCGGTCTCGGTCGGGGTCTGGGTCTGAAGCTCGGTCTGTGTCTGGGTCAGGGTCTCGCTGTAGGTCTGGGTCTGGGTCTCGGTCTGGGTGTTGGTCTGGGTCTCGGCCTGGGTCTGGATCTGGGCCTGGGTCTGGGTCGCGGTCTGGGTATGGTTCTGGTTCTGGGCCTGGGTCTGGGTCTCGGGCTTGGTCTCGGTCTGCGTATGGATCTGGGTATGGGTCTCGGTCTGGGTCTGGTTCTAGGTCTGCGTCTGGGTCTCGGTCTGGGTCTGGGTCTGAGGCTCGGTCTCGGTCCGGGTCTGGGTCTCGGTCTGTGTCTGGGTCTGGCTCTCGGTCTGGGTCTGGGTCTCGTTCTGGGTCTGGGCCTGGGTCTGGGTCTCGGTCTGGGTCTGGGTCTGGGTCTCTGTCTCGGTCTGGGTCTGGGTCTGGGTATTGGTCTGGGTCTGGGCCTGGGTCTGGATCTGTGTCTGGGTTTCGGTCTGGGTCTGGGTCTGGGTCTCGGTCTGGGTCTGGGCCTGGGTCTGGATCTGGGTCTGGGTCTCGGTGTGGGTCTGGGCCTGGGTCTGCGGCACGGTCTGGGTCTGGGTCTGTGTATCGGTCTGGGTCTGGGCCTGTGTCTGGGTCTGGGTTTCGGTCTGGGCCTGGGTCTGGGCCCGGGTCTCGGTCTGGGTCTAGGTCTGGTTCTGGGTCTCGGTCTGGGTTTGGGTCTGGGTCTCGGTAAGGGTCTGGGCCTGGATCTGGTTCTCGGTCTGGGTCTTGGTCTGGGTCTCGTCTGGGTTGGGTCTCGGTGTCGGTCTGGGTCTGGGACTGGACCTGGGTCTGGGTCTCGGTCTGGGTCTCGGTCTGGGTCTGGATATCGGTCTGGATCTCGGTATGGGTCTGGGTCTGGGTCTCGGTATGGGTCTGGGTCTCGGTCTGGGTCCCGGTATGGGTCTGGGTCTGGGTCTCGGTCTGGGTCTCGGTCTGCGTCCCTCTCTGGGTCTGGGTCTCGGCCTGAGTCTGGGTCTGGGTGTCTGTCTGGGTCTCGGTATGGGTCTGGGTCTGGGCGTGGGTCTGGGTCTCGGTCTGGGCCTGGGACTGGGCCTGGGTCTGAGTCTCGGTCTGGGTCTGGGCCTTGGTCTGGATCTGGGTCTCGGTGTGGTTCTGGGTCTCAATCTGGGTTTCGGTATGGGTCTGGGTCTGGGGCTCGGTCTGGATCTGGACCTGGCCCTGGGTCTGGGTCTGGGTCTTGGTCTGAGTCTGGGTCTCGGTCTGAGTCTGGGCCTGGGTCTGGGTATGGGGCTGGGTCTGGGTCTCAGTCTGGGTCTCGGTCTGAGTCTGTCTATGTGTCTGTCAGTCTGTGGACAGCATAGCTCAAAAACGAAAAGTCGGTTAAAAACCAAAGTTGGTGTTTAAGTTTAGTGTCGTTCAAGGATTGTGACACACAGATTTTGAAGAAAATAGCCCCACCCTAAACTTCCCTTTATAGGGAAAATTTTTCGAAAATTTTGATTTTCTTGAAAATGGCTCTAACGATTTTGATTAAAATGTCATATGTTTGAGATATTTTGATGACAAATGAAATATATATCTTGAATTTTCTGGCTATAGCCCCTGTAGTCGTATTTACTCTGGACGACTTTTGCATAACTAGTAAACCGTTAGAGATAGACCAAATTATACTATACAAAAAATGTAGATTTTGCTAAAATACACAATTTATGTCTCAATAAATTTTCTTGTAGGGTGAACCATTTCGGAGATATACCTTGTTATGTGTGTGAGTTTCGGAAAACTTGGAACTTTCGTGAAATGGGTCATGGTTGTTCATTTTTTTATATGTTACGTGTACAAAGAGAACGGAATCTCAAAGCTTTAAAAGATTTGACTATCGCACAAAACCTACTGTATTCTAACATTCCCCTTGAACCTTCAAGGAGATCAGCAATAAGATAATTTGTACAAATGTTTATTTTAACTAACACGAAGAAGATATAGGAATAAGAGTTTGTAAGAATGGTTAGTACAAGAGTAGAGAAAGTCATGTGAGTGCAACACATCAGATTTTTAATAATGTACGGTAATGCTTGCCTAGGAGATCTCGAAGGTGCTTTTCTTTGCACACGATCTCTTCATTGTCGCTGATATTGCTGTATTTTCTCTGTTATATACCGTTCCCTCAAGCGTTCTCTTATGTCTGCATTTCTTAGTCGATCTGCTGTTGTTACACCAAATGCTGATCTTAAAAATCTCATGTGTGTAGCCTCCAGCATTGATTTTTCCCATGGTCCACAATCCATATTTCAATACCAGTTCAATGCTTGTTGGAAGATACAGAACTTAAGTACCGAGTTGAGTTTATCTAACTTTTCTGAGTACACAGGCACCTATACTTACTGCATCTACGTAGTAGAGAAAATAAAAATAATTTTTCACATAAAAGTGACAGTCCCTGAATTATACAAGCTAAATTCGTTAGATGGCAGCACACCTATGTCCTACAAGGGAATAAAAGTGACTTGACATACTGTAACTTTCCTTGCGCAACGAATTTCCTAATTTGGAAGTTAGTGACAGAAGCAAGGATAAGCTTGCCTAGCTTAACTGCCAGAATAACAACAGTATATGCCATACGTTAAAGGAACTAAGGTGATTTATGGATGTGACTTGATGAGGACTTCATCCAGGAGGTAAGAGAGAAATTGTAGAATAGTAGTTTTCACCCATAGGATAACATTTTGCTGCACCTACTGCAAACAAATGCTTCTCTTTTGTGAAACGTTCAGTGAACTACAGGTATTTCAAATAAACATTCTCAAAAACTCACTATAAAAGTTAATTTTTATCTTCTTAGCTGTGTGTTACCCCATTTCTGTTTGAGGACGTATTATTGTAGTGGACAAATGTTATCAGTAAACAAAATATTTTATATACTACATTCACATGACTTTCTATGCCTTGTATCGTTTATTTTATATAAGTGCATTAACTATCCGTTACCAACGCATATTACTCTCTTCTATAAACTTCAGGAAGTAGAAAAGTGATATATTCCACCCTAAAAATTCAATATCGAGGTTTCAACGGAAATGCATGTTTTGAGGTATCTCAACCCGAAAAAGAATTTTAGAACAAGGTTTGTACGTGTGTACACACACAAAGATTTTCAAGAAAGCCCCCCAAAATTGAACTATTCCTTACATGGAAAAGGTTCCGAAATGTTTGGATTTCTCAAAAATAGTTCTACCGATTTTGATTAAAATATTACATTTTAAGCATGACAAGATCAGTATCTTGAATTTTGGAACTTCTTGAAGTCTTCTTGATTGTGAATGATTTTTGTACAACTAGTAAAGATAGAAAAAATCTTACTGCACAAAAGTTAAAGCACTCAGTTTATACCCCAAATAAATATTTTGCGACCTTACCATCTCTGAAATATTAAGAGTATTTATTATTAAGTTTTTGCAAGTAGAAAATCGTTATTCCTTTTCCCTCCTTTTGTCCAGGCAAAGAGAACATACTTTTACAGTCATCACATACTGACCAGCACTTAAAAGATTTGACTATCGCTTATTCCCCTAACACTCGTGTATCTACAATTAAATATAAGACAAATTCTGCAAAACAAGTTTATCTCGATTAACAAGGAATTAGTAAAAGAACAAGCTTTTGTAATAATACTTTATTGAGCGGGTAGAGAATATTTTTTGTAGTGTTTAACGCCCACTTTTACTATATACGGCACCGCAGGCGGTGTGGGTAGAGAATGTCAGTAAATGTAGCACATAAGATGTTAAACGAGATTAACTTTTGCAAAAGTAGCTTCATGCACATTTCACGATGGATACAAGGGGAGAGAAAACCGAATCGGTAGTCAGGTGTTCAAAAGCGGGACACTACAGATTGGTTTTACAGTTCTAAAATCTGTCCCATAAAGTTACAACTGAATACCGACAGCACTTTAAAAATGAGAAAGTATTGATAAATTAAACCAATAATCATGGATATTTTTGACATATAGTTTTTTTTTAAATAAATTGTGTATTTGAACGAGATCTTCACGTTTCCTGTAGTTAGATGGTTTACCTATTATATAAAATTACACAAAATTATTTATGAATGAAGCGGTCTTCAAAGCGTATTTCCAGAAAATTCAACTTACTTATGCCTTTTATTTGTCATGTAAGTATCTGACATATTTGGCATTTTAATCAAAACCACTAACAAAAATAACGAAATCCATTTCTTCCATGCCAAATTCCCGCCACACATGATACATGGGGTGGCGAGAACTTTTTTTAAAATCTTCCTGTCACATTGTTGCAAGCTAGTGAACTTAAATAGCAAGTTTGATATTTATAGAAACTTTTATTTCAGAGCTATACTGTTCACGTACACACACACACGCGCGCGCGCGCGCACACACACAGGATCCTTTTTCTAAACATACATTCTTTGGATTCAAGGTGCCTCCAAATATGTATTTTCGGTTAAATTTCGACATTAAATTTTTGGGTGGAATTCAATACTTGCAATACTTCTGAATGTTGCAGAGAACGAATAGATAGCTCAATAGATAAGAGGTGGAATCAGGACTGAAAAATTCAATGCCATAGCCGGGATTTGAAACACGGGTCTTCCGCTTATCGAGCGGCTGCTTTAACCACTAAGCTACCATGGCCAACTTGCCAGTATGAAGTTAAATTCCCCAGTTGATTCGTACTTTCCCGGTTAGACCAAGGGAATTACACATCAGAGATATAAATACCCCAAGGGTGACATACAATAGTAGATAAGTACTTTATGTCCCGGGTTTAAGTAATCATCTAGATGGTAATTGTTATTTATTTATGCCAACAAACTTAATGCTGGTGTTTTTAAACATTGCCCCCACACGGCTTGTGGGTTTAAAAACATCAGCAGTAAGTTTGTTGGCATAAATAAATAATAACTCAATAGATACCGTGCAAAATAACTGAATGGTGACAACGATAAAAAAATAAGAGCATTATTGAAAAAATTTAAACTAATAATAACAAATGGCTGATGTCACAAAAGAGTTATTTGAAATAAATTGTGATTTAAAGAGATCTATCTTCTTCAATAGTAGTGTGTTTGTCAATTCCTTGTAAAGTGGACTTTAGGGTTCATTTCCAGAAAATGCAACATATACAATTTACTTGTCGCGTGTCTTAAATATTCTTAATGGAATCTTTGTAGCCATTTCCCATAAAATAAAATTGGTTTCGGTGTGAACTTGTAAAGATTAATTTGCGGAGGGAGATTTTCTTGAAAATATTTTTGTGGTAATCTTGAAAATTGCTAAACTTAAAACTCCGAGTATTCATCAGATTCTTAGTTTACACTCACTCACTCACTCACTCACTCACTCACTCACTCACTCACTCACTCACCCATCCACGCAAGCACTCACTAGGCAGTCATATTTGTCTTCTAAAAATGCTTTGTTTTTATTTAAAAATCTTCAAAGTATATACAGTAAAATGTATCGAATTTTTTGAGTGCAATGCAATACTTTCTCTACCTAAAATAGGTAAATAGTAACCCTTTCTCGCAATAGTAGAAAAAGTAAAAATGTGTTTGTCCACAAACTGCAAATTCGCATCCCATTAATGCAGTACCATTTAAAAGTGATCTTCAATTCATATGACGATATTTACAATACATTTTCACCTTGTATATTAAGCAGTGAGTGGTTAGTTTATAGGAATAATTTACGAAAATACCATTCAAATATTATAAGTAGAGAAATCCACATTATGTTTTATTCTTTGTAATTATATTTTAAATGTTTGACGATTAAGCTTCATTATACTTTGTTCTTTTGTAATGTATTTCTTTCATACAAATAAACTCCGGCGTCTTAAATGAATTCTTTGAGGCAGCAAAGTAAGTTTATTTTACAAAAATAATATTAATATATAACAACACACTTCCATAAGAGAACAATGCTAAGGAATGAAAATTTAATAATATATGTCACTCTCAGTCTCTGCACCACACTCTTGATGTTAATTAACTGCAATTAAAGGCGATATTCAAAATCTTCTTCTTTCAGATACAACGTTTAGAACTTAAAATTCAATTGAGCTTACAAAAACTTCTCTAAACTGAAGCACATTACCAACTTACTTAGCATAGGTATCTTAGTGGAATATTTCTACCAGAAGGACAAGACAGTAATGCGTGGAAGACAAATTTTCTTCAGACACCATTGCTGCATATGTTGTTATTTCTTCCATTAGAACAACAGTGAGTAGTATTTCGGTTCTTCTGGAGTGAAGAAGGAAGGAGTCTGCTAAGGAACGCCTAACGTTGCACATTGAACTTCCTTCCAGTTTTTACAGAATGGCATTCATTCGTATATGTCATGTTTTTATGTGCCACTTAAGAACTTTGAAACATATGAAGAACTGATGACAGAGCAAGTCAAATGTGTTCCATCATATTATCTGATTCTAAAACCTTTTTGTTTACAAATACCATCAAAGATTTCATATATAAACCCGAGTTTAAGTCGATGGGTTTAAATTTCAACCAGTTGTTTTGAATTTGTTACAGCAGCATTAACTTAACACAGTCCAGATCAATCCAACAAATTTTAACTGTATTGAAACTACTGCGGTGATATTTTCCTGCCTTAAACCATGTGCCCAAATGAGTAATTACGAACTGGGGATAGATAAAATATTTCTGATTATTTTAAGTAGTCCAGTAACCTCTCCCTTCTGGCGGAAGTTTTCATTGAAGCAGTCTTAATTCATCATCAATTTTGACCAAAGATCTAATCTCTTTAGCATAAATTTGCAACATATGAGCCCAATAGAATGTAAAAGTTGAGATTCAATTAAAGCCAACATAAGCATATATGTTGCACTATTCGTTATTAAAACAATAAAGTTAACTTCAGCATTGCAAATTTTGGGGGGTAGTGTTTAACGCCCGAGTTTATTATGTTCGGCACCACAGGCGGTGATACTGATGACACATGGAATAGAGGTGGAGCACCGCTTGAATGAGATGGCGGGAGAAACCCACCCCTGAGCCCCTTTGTCTACCGCAAATCCCACATGCGGTCGCCTTGGATCGAATCAGAGCGGCTTTAGTCAGAGGTGAATGGTCTAACCCAGACCTGGGGAGCCTTACTCCGAAGGTGTGAACAGAGTAGTCCCTCCCCTCCTTAACTGTAGTACATGCACACACATTAGAAGGACCCGGTTTTCCCTTTGGTTTTCCCCAGTTTTACGTTTTCGTGGTCACAAAGAGAGGGGAAATAGAGGAATGTCTTCACACCCGGTGAATACAGTTCACCACTCGGCCAAGGCGCGGCCGTCAGCATTGCAATGCTGTGCAATTTTGACTTTCACGGGGTTTTCACCCACAGCACCCAACAGAGCAATAAGAACATTCACGACCTTAAGATTCTGCATATCTGCCATTCCAACCACTAGATAAACAGAAGTTCCTTCAAACTTTGACTTAGCTTTCTGGAGGTCCTCTTCTGGTCCTCTAATCTTGCAAACTCGGGCACACTTAGGCATGCTACTGGTACGTATACTACTAGATCAGCCTGAAGTTGAACCATCTCCATAACTCTGTTTCCGAGATGTACTTTAAAGCTTTCCATCTAAATTTGCACAATTAACCTCTTTTCAAAATTAATGCACTCTAAACATATGATGCATACATAAAAGTTTCCCCTTTACAGCCGCAAAGCGTTTTGTGGGAACTCCAGAACCCTTCGAATTGCATTTACAGAGTTTTTGGCATGCTGGTTCTCAGTAGATGTGAGTTTCTCTGATTCAGATTGTGCTGTGACTTATGTACAAGTCGTTCATTGGAAATAAATGTGTGAAAGAATAATAAATGGAAATGAATTATTCATTTCCATTGGTTAACCTAATAGTTGTTTAACCTATGAAGACCGGAACGTATGGTATTTACAGCATTGTAAGTCGTCATTAGGACATACTATGTCATATGAATTTAAGATCTCCGTGTGGTTTACCGGAAAAAATAGTGAGCCAATTGAAGAATTTAGTGTTGTACCAGCATGTTGGTATTGTAGCTCAGTTACTAAGAGAAGCCGGATGGAGACCGAAGATAAGTGGCCTAAATTCCGATCATGGCATTGAATGTTTCAGTCTGATTCTGATTTCCAAGTTGTTCATTATTAAAATTCGTAACTTTTCATTGTTATTGGAAATATTTTTAAGTTTTGCTTTGTATCTGTTAGATTTTAAACAGGCAGTTACGTATTATATTTCATATTGATCCTTTATGCCTTACTTTTCAAACTTTTGTCTATTGTTCTTTTAAAACTTTTTTATCCAGAGACTTGGTTCCCCAAAGTCATGTTCTGGCAGTGAGTTTAAGTCCCTATTATGCTTTTTATGGTTACAATGCTTTTGGATTGCTCTTATGATAAGTTACAATAAGGAGCTGCTGCAAAGAAGAAGAACAAGGAAGAATCCTTTGGAGTCCTGAAGTTCCTAAAATGTCCAACATTTTGCTGTTAGGCATTGGGAAAATGTAAATAGACAATGTAAACTATTTGTTTACCGGTTATGCAAAAGTCACCCAGAATGACGAGGACTTGTGAGAATAATTTCAGAAAATTCAAGACAAACATCTCATTTGTCATGAAATTATTTCAAACACATGGTATTTAAATCAAAATCGTCTGAGCTATTTTGATAAAATAAAAATTACCATATAAAGGAGGGATTGTATTGAAAATCTTCGTGTCGCATTCTTGGAAGATGATGAACTTAAATAACACACACGCACGCACGCGCACACACACACACACACACACACACACACACACACACACACACACACACACACACACACACACACAGGAATTCTTTTAAAAATGATTTTTTTCTCAGATTGAGGTAGTCCCAAAACATATTTCTGGTGAAATCTCTATATCGAATTTTTGTGTGGAATTCAATAGGTACTTCCCCTACTTATACGAAAGAGTATAAAGTTAAAATGTCCCTGTGTGTGAAGATAACTTCAAAACAACTGATTAAGAATTCTTATACCTTATTATTATATATAGTTTTACTTCTCTCCTTCTACATATTAGGTGGAATATTGCATTCCATCAAAATTTCGGTGTCGAGATTTGACCAGAAATAACGTTTTGAGACTCTTAAATTAAAACAAAAACCGGTAAACGGTTTATATGTGTGTCTATGAACAGGATAACCCCAAAGCGAGTAACTGGTTAAATAACAAACTTGGTATTTAAGTTCAGGGTCCTTTCAGGGTGCGATAGAAAATTTTAAGAAAATTCTCCCGCCCCAAACTATTTTTACCTGATTAATTTTCGTTTTTTGCTTGATGATGCAAAAAGGAAAGAATTTCAAAGCAATCATATAGCGACCAGTTCTTCAAAGATTTAACTACCGCACAAGCCTACTGTATTCCCCTATTCCCATTGTATCCGCAAGGAAATGTGTAATGAAAGCATTTCTACAAATATTTATGTTGATTAACGTGAAGTAGATAGAAGAATATGGTATTAAAAGAGTTGTATGTCAAAATTCAAGTGAATGTAACACATCAGCTTTTTTTTATTTCTTTTCCACTAAAGAAAACGGAATATCAAAGCTATCACATAGCCATCCACTCCTAAAGCATTTCACAACCACTTAAGCTTGCTGTATTCTTTTATTCCCATTTTACCTACATGGAAATATTTACAAATATTAATACAAAGTAGGTAGATAAATAAACTTTTGTAATAGAAGAGTAATATACCAACATTTTTTTCAGTATGGCTTTGCGTGGAGGCTTCTTGCTACTGGGCTTTGTCCTCGGGGATGTTCCAACAATATTGGCGGCTGCACAAGTCCTCGGTTTCGTGCCGACTAAAGTCAACAAAGGAGACATCATAGTGAATCCTTCTAGATTATTTGACGTAGCCCATAGTATACATGAGAGGAGCTCCAAATTGCTGAAAGAACACCCAAAAGAACCCGAAGGGGCGGCTTCACAACTGCATTCATATATACCGCCATATGGATATAAATTGACGACAAACAACCACAACACAGATAAATCTGCATTCCCCTCACACAGCTCACACACATCACTAGTCGATAGTACAGGAGATGAGCATCCTAGTTCATTTCAATACGCTTCATCAGATGTTAGCGGAGATTCTGACGATTATGGTGACGAAATGAATGAAAATACATTCAGTTACAGTGAATGCTACGAGGAAAATGGTGCCATCAACTGCAAATATATTTCAGAAAAGCATAAATCTCCAGCAGAAACTAAGGCCGATGACATTAATGAAAATATTGGTTACAGTCTATGCTATGAGGAAAATGGTGACATCAACTGCAAATATGTTTCAGAAAAGCATAAATCTCCAGCAGAAACTAAGACCAGTTTGACTGACAGCAATATTCATCAGCCTGAAGAAGAAGCCGTGAAGAATTTTGTCATCATCCAAAACGACAGCACTGTGGAAGTGAAAGTAAGTGTGAGTATTTCTCGGAACAATAAAACATTAGGCAATTACACGTATATTCTCCGTAATGCCACTGCAATTTTGGATACAACAACACAGAACCCAGTGCATGGAAAAGCAGCAGAAGCAACAACTGAGCACAGTGAAGCCTCTACGGTTATTGTTGCAAAGGACCCATTTCCTGCCCCACATCTAGTGGAAATTAGCAAAACTGATAGCCACAGCGTAGCTGATTACAATACCGTTCAAATACCTCATTCTTCGTATATTCTCAATCAAGACTACCAAGCGCCTATATGGAACCCAAATGCTCGTAAGTAATTTACAATTTCCTTTAGTAGTTTCTTCAGTTGTAAACTACATCACCTTGTAAGGACAGTTGTCTGAGCAATTGCCTTTCCCTATCACAGGCGCATAGCACAGCGAAGTTTTAGAGGGAGGTAGAGTTGAAGCCATGATAAACTAGAGAGCTAACTGATGAGCAGAACCCTCTTAGACAGAGGTGGGAAGCTAGGCACTCAAATTGTGAATTTACCACCCCTCTCGTCCCCATTACTGCATTTAGAGCCAGCTAAACCAGTCGTTTCTTGCTATAGTCACGTGACAAAGTAAACAGTGCAGTGGTGGTTGCATATGCGGCATGAGTGAAGGACGAAGGTTTAATCGGGACTGGGAGAACATTGTTCATTTTCCCTTGCCATAGACAAAATCACTGATATAAAATATCCATTTACATATGATCTTTTGGTGGCCCAAGATGAACTGCAATTGGAAATAATCAACCTTCAAAGCAACACATCATTGCGCAGTTCAGGAAAACTGGATTTGCACACAACGCTGCCGAAAACATTTCCCAAGCTGCGCCTTTTAAGTTCATCTAGTTTGCAGCCGGACATTGAAACGCTATTATCTGAAAATAAACCAGCAAGGATACCAATCGCGTAAATTAGGGGAGTATCATTATGACTACGCTACTATCTAATAAAATGTACATTGTAAACAATTTCAAAAACTTTTCATACGAATTGTAACGTTTATTTTTGAGAATACAGTATAAAAACTTTTAAATGTCTTTAGTTGTATATTATGCATTATGTACCACATAATTATCGTATAAAAAAAAAACAAAGGTAATAAACATGTTAATTCTATAGCATTGCTTTTGCCAATTTAAGGTTTGGCTAGAGCTACCACATCAGTAATGTGGTGAGAGAGCGGTTTCACAATATGAGCCGTCTGCGTCCTTCACTCATATTCTCTAGTGTCTGTGCTTCCCTAGCCAACTCTTGAGTTCAAAAGTATGCATTTGATTACGCCGCAAGACACGTTTCACCCGAAACTCGAATGGCCGCCACTGCACCACACGTCCCCTATTTGTTTATCTGCCAGATAGAAGGAACCAGGGAGGGGTGACTGTAGGGGTAAATCATTTCACACTTCCAGTGCTCATCTAGCCGGTCCTGCTCTAAGATAATGCCAACATCGAAACCTCGTGATTTGTGGGTAGAGCGAGCGGTATTTCAAATATTGCATTGTGAAAGTAATTGATTGAATTGGTAATAAAGCGTTATATTAATTACTATTTACATAATTGAAACTGAAGATAATAAAGATATGTTGTTAGAGCAGGCGAAACCTCCAATGCTTTGAGCATACCTCCAATGCTGAAGGAACAAAATTCTCCCTTCGTATATTTTGAATATAGCTTTTTCGCCTTTCCTAGTGTTTTGGGAAACTGTGGAAGAAAAATAAGATTAGCAAATATTGTTTAAAAAAGCACTGACGAACAGGACTTCTAAACAAATCACTTTTGAATTTCTCTGTATAATTCTAAGTTGTTGATGAACACCTTTACTTTTTCACTCTCACTTCAATTTCAGTATTTTAAAATCTGGGATTAATATTCAGCTGATGAGACCTAATGTGGAGTCTTCACAATCTTACCTAGAATTAAAGACTATTCCTATTCATTTCACGAATTTCTCACTGCAACCAAAGCAGCAACAATAATACACCACTTCCGTTTATCTTGGAAAAAGCACTTCACTTGTTCTTTATGGTCTGAAACCACTAAAACTTATCTTAAGTAATGTCACAAGTGATTGACAATTCATCTAGGGAGTTCGACTACCACGAGTTGCACTTATTAAGACTATTTCACGACAAAGGATGATATAGCCTATGAAATGTTATTTAAATGCTGTATTGTAATTAGTAACCTTACTCTTTTAAGATGTTGCCAATGTCAGTAGTTGGAGTATCTGCTTATACTATACTTTCGTTTAGTACAAAATTTGTCAAACTGATTCCAGTCATATTCCTTGTTGTATTCTGTGAACTGAGGTTAATCTCTTGAATTACTTCATCTATTTCAGCATTAGATGCTTCAACGAAGCGAGGGTCAGCAATTTTTGACATTTAAGTCTGTTGTGCCAGATTACGTAAGCTATTGCTCATCTGTAGGACAGTGCAGCTAGATCCCCTAACCTTATCACAACATAAGAAAAGCAGAGGAGGTGATAATGAAATTTGACACATTTTTAGCGAATGAAGGCTGTCATTGTTGAAATTTGAAATTGCTATGCACATGATTGGTTGATTCCAACCAAGTCCCGTATGAGTGGAACAGTCAAAATATAGTTGTACCTCCTCACGAGCGTTCCAATGGACGCAATACTCACGAAATCCAGATATCACGTGATTTTGGAATTGAATGTTGTCATCTTGCGCAGTGAACCATTTAGTTCTCTAGTCTACGAGTACTATAGTTGAAGCAGTGCAGTGAAACTGCCAACAGCCAACTACACTTTCTCTTGCCTCCAGGTTACCAGTTTGAGGTTTCATCACGCGCGCACAGTGCATTTCTTCTTAATCTTTGTACCTACTTTAGTTGCGCGTTAGTAAATAACCACATTTTCGCACTATTTCATTTTCCCATTTTGTACAGATTTAGACGTATCCGTCCGTCTTTCATATTTGGCACTGAGTGGCAAATGGCAAACTTAGAAACATTTGGTGTACCTTTTATTAATATTAATTTATTAATTAGTGAAGATTTCTCCATCATTTTACTTTTCTTTTCTTTGCACGCAAAACTGTCAAATTTTCGGTATTTATCGGACAACCTTTTAGTTATGCTGTTCACATATAAACACACACGCACGTACGCGCGAATATTTTCTAAAAGCCTTATGCGTTACATTTATAAGTATGACTTTCTGTTCTACTTCATACTAATTGAGATAAGCATTTGTAGAAGTGATTTTACTAACAATTTTCTTGTGGATACAATGGGAATAAGTTTAAGTAACAGTAAGATATTTTAAAAGCTGATTGCTATGTAATGTTTTTTTTTTTTTGAAATTCCAACCTTTTTACTTGCTCGGGGCGGAGAAAAACGATTTTCCGTTTTAGAAAAGCGTGTGTTGGTAAATTCATACCATTTAACAAGAAATATCTCGGAAATGGTTAACTCTACAAGAAAGATGTGTTGTGCACAAATGTGTATGTTAAATACCAAATATTTTAGTTAGCAATTTATAAAGATGTGACATGAAATTTTTATTAAACTTCCCTACCCAAACAACCCCTTACATGGAAACTTTTGCGTTAATTTTTATTTTCTCAAAAATGTCTAACAATTTTGATTAATAATTTTATGTTTAATGAAAAATAAAATGTATGCCTTTTTATGCGAATACTTTTAAAATGATCTTCATTCTGAATTAATTTTGTATAACTGGTAAACTGTAAAACGTAGACAAAGAATCATTTTGCACGAAAAACTAGATCTAGTTAAACACACAGTTTGTGACTTTTTTCGTATGGCGTTAACAATTTCCAACATACTCTTTGTTCTTTGTTGGAAATGTCAAAAAATTATGTTATCCTGGCGCTCATGCAAGGAAAATACAATTTCAAAGCCATCACGGTGATCCACCTTTTTAAAAGTCTATCGCGTTACCTACTTCATTCTTCTGTATCGATAGGAAGTAGACAAGAGTAAGCTTTTGTAAGAATTATTTGTAGAAGAATGACAATAGAAAGTTATGTGAATGCATTAAGTCAGATGCCTTTTTCACTTTTTTCAAGTGGCAAGTTACTCTTCGTGATCATACAAAGAGCATGGAATTTCAAGGTCATCACTAGCGTCGCTCATTTTAAAATTGTTAAAATCGCTTTACCTACTGTCTGGCCACCATAGAAAGGTGAGAGGGATTTGAGTTATGTCATTCGTGTATTATATATCCTCCTAAACTCGGCGCCAATCAAGAAGGGGATTGACAGTTGCTAACCACATGGCGGGAACGTTTAAATGAATGGGAGGGGATGGATACGTCATTGCGGTTGAACATTGTTAATAAAGCTGAATATATTAAAGTCTCAAGAATGGAAGCTTAGGCAGATTAGATAAGTGATAAGATTACAATTGTTTTGCGAGCAAAGCCTGGAGAGTTCAGCGGGTTGATTCGTATCTTGCCATGACATGCTCAAAAGTTGACCAATGAAAATCGCTTCCTTCGCGCCGCCCACGCGATCACTTGCAAAGCAACTAAAATTCGTCTGGAATCGCGCAGCCAGTGCACATGCAATTTTGTGTGATCTCCTGTGCGATCTGGAATTTTGCAAATAAAGTCAAATGTTTGTTAATTCTTCGTTTGGTCCCATTCCTGCCACCACTCACACATACCTTGATGATTAGGGCCTATTGCTAGAGCTAGTTAGATACTGGGACACCAAACACAGGGTAGGAGATATCCTGGCGACAAGATCTTCTAGATGTTAAAGGCGACGTCTTCGACCTGTAGCGGGAGAGGATTGTGCGTCAAACGGCATTTTCCCATTAGAATTCGCATCAATATCTCGTAGGTAGGTCTCAGAACAGCCACACTTACCTTCAACAAACAAACAATTCCATGTAAAAAAAAAGTAAAATACTTGGGGGTACACATACACAATAAACTCAGAATAAAACCACACTATACACAACTACTCAACAAAGCACGTCCCATACACTCAACACTAAACTATCTGGCCAGACTCAACAAAAGAGGACTCACACCACAAATATTACACAAACTCTACATCACACTAGTCCGACCACAACTTACATATGCAGCCGTAGCCACAATGCCCCTCATCACAAAAACTATGATGAACAAAATAAAAGCATTTGAAAGGAAATGCCTACGGACTGCTCACAAACTTTCACCATCATTTAAATCCAACACTGTACATCAATACACAAACACAACACCCATAGACACACGCATAGCAAAACAATTCATAAAATACATACACAATGCACACACAAGAAGCTACAGAAGAACACTCATAAACACTGCCCAAAAGATGAAGACCATACAAGAAACACCAACAGACAAAAACCCTCCCCTTATTACACTCATACATGTTTATGACAAGTATCAAGAACAAGAAGAACAGAAACTACGAGACCATCTACAACACTTTCAAAACATTTAGACACACAATAAAAAACACACACTAAAAACCCCTAACATACAAAAATACACTACACATATAAAAAATAACAATGAGCCATGCAGCAGCATCAAAATAAAATAACAACAAGCAACAAAACTTAGGATCTTCTTTAGGCAGAAGCACATGAACGGAGCCATGGATGTGGAACACGGGAACTGACACAGATACACAAAATACAATACTTACAACACACTACACTACACAATGTCAACAAAAACACAATAAACACAAATACGCACCAAAGCCGAGGGAAATCCCAACCCGAACAAGAAACAAATACCACACTAGGCTGAAGAGGGATTTCCCTAAACAGCCCGGGCATGTTGTAAACATGCCCAAATAAACATTTTCATTTTCATTTTCATCATTTGCATGTAAATCCATTATTTTACTGCTCTGACCATGCAACATCTTGGCAGTTAACTTTGAAAACCTATTGCTATATCACAAATATAAAATAGTATTATTTACTGCTCTCTTTGAAAACACAACCAGATACGGAACACTTTCCATGTAAGCTGTATGCATGTATTGCTCCCTGTGAATAAGCAAAGGTATCATATGGTTTACTCTCAGCAATCTGAACATTGAACGATTCCTAGGCTCGGCAACTGGGTTGGCAGTCAAGGTCACAATTCTACACTGTGCATACAACAAATATTTAATGAAAATGTATCTCGATTAACAAGAAACAGAGAGAACAGCTTTTCTAAGAGTATTTTATAGGAGAGTAAGTAGAGAAAGTCATGTAATTGCACAACATTATATTGTTTGTGTAACGTTTCACACTCTTTCTTGCAGGAGACATGTGCTTCAACTGTGGACCAAATGCTTACTGTGATACAACGCAGGACCCTAAAGTTTGCGTGTGTAACACTGGCCTCAGAGGTATTCCTCCAGATTGTTACCAGCCTTCTGGAGATGAACTGTTGCATTCCTACAGGTTGCTTCTGGGAATCCACTCAGAAAAACAAGTCTCCTCCACAAAACCACCTGCAGCAGTTAACAGTAAAGAACAATACCCAACAATTGTTTTACAGGAAAATAAAGGCTCTACATCTCCAAAATTGTAAGCTATAACTTCTAAAAAAATATTGATTACGCAATCAAGTACCTCTACCTAGTGGCAAACCTGAAAATTTTGCAAAGATATGCAAAATGAAACTGAGATTATATAGATATACACGAATAACCCGATCTTTACTGCTCCAAGGAGATTTATCCTTCCCAGCAACAAACATGGCCAGCAGAAGGCCTTACGTAAAGTTTCAGAACCGCACATCCAAACTAGAACTAGCGTTGCCAATCTGCAGGATGCGCAGGAGACTATTTTTGTAAACATACCGTTACGCATGTTGCAGGGCGACAGTGCCCTTATGATGGGGTCCAGTATCTAACAACGTCTCGAGGTGTGCATATCGCAGTGAATGAGTTACTGTTATGTTCACCAGCTCATTACCTTAGGGGACTGAAAGGCAGAGAGGGACATTCTACGTAGCGTAACCTGAGTTTTGTAAACTTCCTAGATTACGTTGCAGCTAGTTAAGTTGCCAACTTCCATCCAATGTTATTCCCGCTGTATTTGCTCGCAATATCTCTTAATTTCAGTTTAAAATTGGACGAGCCACTAGCGTTATCTCGGAAGCAAAGAAAAAATGAGTGTAGAAGAAGATAAATCCCCGCTTAGAAGTGCTTTGAAATCTGCTATGATATTGTGTTTGCAGAACAAAGGGTTTTAGAGTGACAGTTCCATGCGTGAAACAGATCTTTACAGCATGATTGAAACAAATCTAAAGAGACTTCTAAAGCGAACCATTTTGAGTTTGATTGGATCACACTTTCGTTTGCTTGTCCCCATACACGAGTGATCTTATCTCATAGAACTAGCTTGGGCAAAGGTAAAATTAATAGTTAGAGAAATGTAACAGGTGGCTTATTTTTACAGGAGTTGCACGATATAACGCTCGAGGGTACATCACGTCTGTCCGAAACAACCTGACAGGGTTTTTGAAAACACATAGGAAAGGCAGAAAATGATCGGTGGAAGAACGGCGGAGTAGTTAAAAGCATCGTTTACATTTTATGAGCTAAATATACTGCTAGAACTAAAACTAACATTCAAGTTTCGCTATTTTAAGTCACTTCTATGCTTTGAATGAGTGAGTGAGTGAGTGAGTGAGTGAGTGAGTGAGTGAGTGAGTGAGTGAGTGAGTGAGTGAATGAGTGAGTTGGGTTTAAGGGCCCGTCGACACTAGGTCATTGGGTCTCTGCTTTGATCTAGCATGCATACACATTCCGAGGTTGGTACTACCATCCAAGTGCGACCATATGTACGACTTCAGCTTCACATATTGCTGTTTACCTGGAATTGTTTACTGACATACTGACTGGCTGCAACCCTGCCAGGGACCATTACGTGGTGAACGAACTGTAGTGGGAGTAGAAAGTGGAACTGGTAGGTACAATTAGGGAAATGGAAATGGCATGTAGCCTTCAGAATAGATTTAGACAAAATGAAGAGGATTTCAGACGTTATTCTCAGAAAATTCAAGATACGTAGTTCATTTGTCATTAAAATATCAACATATGGTATTTTAACAAAAATCGTGAGAGTCATTTTCGATAAAATCAAAACCTTCAAAACTTTGTCCACGTAAACCTTAGTTTGGGTGGGGGATTTTCTTGAAAATCTTCGTGTGGTATTCCTGGAATACGCTGCACTTACGAGTAAATACCAACTGCCTTTTCGTTTTTGAGTTATGCTATTCTCAGACAGACGCACACATACTCACAGAGTTTTTTCTAAAAATGCTTTCTTTTGTATTCAGGGACTCTCAAACACGTATTTCAGGTGCAACCTAGGTATCGAATTTTTGGGTGGAATACCTAAAATAGTTCCTCTACTATAAGTAGGTAACAGAGAAAGTCAAAATTCTTGGGCGATAGATCAAACTTCAGAACAGTTTATGATGCAAGAGGGTAACTCATATTTTAACACAAGTATAAATGATAAAACGACAGCATTGTTTTCTCAAAAGTGTCATAATGCTTAGTAATATTGATAACATGTTTTTATTTTATGTGAGGCAATACGATTTGTTGCGTGAATCCAGTAGACCTTTGTCAATTGTCATTTGTCGCGTGACTTTTCTTGATCTTTTAATCTCCTTTCACATTGCGTTTTCATTTAACGAATAATTTACTTGCTTAAAAAACCAAAATAAGATCTCAACAAGCATTTGCATCAATGTAGCTTATTTTCCCGCTCAAGGGCAATGGTCAACCTCAGTGTGCAATGCAGCATCATCTTTATAGTCACTCTTATAGTGAGATATAAGAGTGAATAAGAAAGTTATGTGAGTGCACGCACATTTTTAAAACGTTAGTAATTTGAAACAGTTCATTAATTTCCATGATAGTATTCTGCTCTTGTGTTTTTAACCAATAAATTGCCTTAATAGCTGTGTGTGTATCAAGTCCGCTAAAGCTTTTGTGTCGTGATACATACAATAGAGTTTAGTAAAAGCTCTCTAAATGATATGAAATAAAATAAAGAACGCTGATGTCGTAGCTCAGTCGGTGGAACACCTTCCTGGTGTATGAGGGATCCCGGGTTCAATCACCGGCTGAGGTGGGACTTTTTCTCTACCCAAGATTATTTCCTATGCTTTCCAGAGCCTGAAAGTGTGAACGAGAGTGTGAATGAATGTGTGTGTGATTTCATGTATAAAACCCAAATAAAATACAATAATTGTATATGAACTCCAAAGGCAATAATCGCCGATGTGACCTGAGATATTATAAATTAAAAATAAATGCATAATAAGTGCTATATTAATATAAATGTGTAGTCAGTCATTTGTTGACCTTGGTGCAGCCCCTGCGTTACAATATTAATAACTACTTTATAGTAATAGCAATACTCTTTATACTGTCAAGAGAAAAAGTTGAATTACAAAATGACAAAATATTAAAAGCTTTCGTCGTAACAGAATAAAAGAAACGATGCATGTCGACAAAAACAGTTTGGAAATTGTAGAAGAAAGACACCTGAGAGGTATGGACACGTGCTTAGAATGTCAGAGGATCGAAAACCCAATAAGATTCTGAATTGGAAAGTAGGAGGGAAAAGAAGAAGCGGTAAACCTAAGGAATGCTGGATGGATGGGGTGAAAAGAAGTATGGAGGGAAAGGGAGATGCTATAGACTGGAACTTATGTAGGGAGACGATCGTTTTGGGAAGAAGGAAACCAATGTATTCTGGAATATTCCTTAGTAAAAAATATTAAAAACTGCTAGCCAATAATAATTCATATCTCGGAAATGGCCGATGGTACAAAAAAGTTAGTTTAAATAAACTGTATGTGTTTAAAGAGATCTACATATTTCTATAGTAAGTTTCTATCTCTTTTGCTTTATCCTTTTACAAAATTATACATGTTTTCACGGGCTGTTTCCAGAAAGTTCGAAATATATGATGTATTTCTTACGAAAATACCTTAAAACAATTTAATCGAGATTGTTAAAACCCATTCTTTAAAAATAAACATATAAAGCAAAACTTTCCATGTATCACGAACATTTTCTAGAAAATCTTGTACCTTTTAAGTTATGCTGTTCACACATGAACACATACACAAACGCACACAAACACGCTCCTTGATGTACGTGAAGTCTATTGCTGTTACCATACCTCAGGAGGAAGGGATGGGGTGAAGGAAACACAGGAGGATGCAGGTTGTAGGTATACATGCCACAATGGAAGTCCCTAACAGTTCCATGCTCTCAAGACCCGACCACCACTGAAGTGCCCAGAGAGGGTGATAAACATCCCGTCAACCAAGCAGCCCTCTAATCACCATAGGGAATACTTGAGCAAGTATCCATTCCTCTATTAGGCACCGCCATATGCCACGAAACCTAGAAGTACATCTGAAACATGAGAAAGAAACGGAATGAATGGGAAATTATGGAAAGGAAATCGTGCTGGAAGGAAATCATGTCCAACATTTGCCTAACCAACTGGGGAAACCACGAAAAACTCTTGACCAGAGTGGTCGAACATAGGACCTTCCAAATACCTCGCACTTTAGCGCGGAGCCATCTCGTTTGGTCCTACTATGTACATGTAAATGGATGAGAAAGCTAAAGTAACCAGCTCTGGATATTAAAGGTAAGGTATACACTAATGTAATGAATGAATGGACGGTGAGTGAATGAATGAATAAATGAATGAATGAATGAATGAATGAATGAATGAATGAAATGGGTGAAATGATGCTCAAATTATCCCGAGGTCCATAGAGCTTTAAGTTACCCGACATTCGTCTTCTCAGGATAAGGGAAAACCTTACAAAAAGCCTCATTCGGATAACTCAACCTAAGCCAGATTCGAACTCGTGACCTCTTAGACACGAGACAGATACGCTACCATCACTCTATAGATGCGGGCACATACATACTATGCAGGGTACCCCCTTCGAAAGCGGGGCAGAGCATCTCATTCGACCCTTTGTGTTTCTGCCGAGACCTCTGGGAGCGACAGACGAGAGGAGACCCAAAGGGTGACCACATTCGGATGACGACGGGTGCAAGCATAGACTGAGTCCCTAACGTTTCCAGTTGGAATGCATTCAACGCCACACAAGCACACCCATAAGTTCCTAAACATCAGCCGGTCCTGACTGGGCAATCCCAACTGACGTCAGGGAAGAAACCTTTACAGAGCGCGCACCCACCGCCTAACCGCAACCCGCCTGGTCCTATAACCCTCAAACGGATAAAAATTAAGCAAATTATGGGTACAGGACAGTCGTGGTAGAAGTATTCACCTATCAATCTGAGTAACCACGAAAAATCCATGGGACAGAGTGGGCGGTTGTCCGGGATCGAACCTGGGACTTCCCGAATGCGAGTCGCACACGTTATCGCGGCGCCACCTCGCTCGCTTCCCTAGATACACTAGTGTTTAGGAAAATTGCAATAACATGAAAGAATTTCCGGAATGAATCCAAACTTGGTGGATGTGTAAAACAGTGTACAGCACTGTTATGTTTGTCCGACAAGATCAGTGTTGCGCCAAGAATAATCAGTGAAGAACTGTCAAACAAAGTGGAAACGTTAAAGCAACGTCAATAAGTCTCGTCGACGTTCAAACGCTGTAATATCAGCTTGTGAATGAGTTCGAATAGGGCAAAATGATCTGTCTCCATGCAGCGGGTTTGTTATACCGTGATATTTCAGCTCGTGACAGGGTATGCTGCTATGGTAGTGATACGTGTGTGGAAGCATTGAATAGAAGAGGGTTTACGCAGCAAAGATCCGATACTGGACCACACTGTACGACCACAGCACAGAATAATCGCCATCTTGTCCGCATGGCCATAATGGACCACAGCTTCATCAAAATGCACTTCATGGATGTCTACTGGAAAGATACTGAAATTTGAATTAATATTACAAGTTGGAGTGAACATTTGCTTATGAAGGGCACCAGAAAAATATATCACGGACGTCGCGTTGGACAGCACTGATCTACGGTGTTAGCTCGGCGCTGGAGCACTACAAGAGGTGTGAACCTGCCTACATCGACGATTCGACGCCATCTGCTGCGGATTGGAATGACTGCACAATGCCCTTACATCGGCCTCCATTGCACAAAAACCACAAGCGCCTCTGACTGCAATGGGTGCGTGAATGTCGTCACTGGCGTACTGAGTGGCAAAGTATAGTCTTTTCGGACGAGTCCCTCTTCAACCAGTCCTACAGCGATGGCCACGTACGTGTTCGGCGGTACCGTAGTGAGCACATCTGGAGGGCTGCTTTGTTGAGTGGCATAGCGAACAAAGATTAGGTGTGATGGTTTGGGCTGCTATTAGTTACAACAACCAATCTTGCCTGCTAGGAATTGAAGGCAATTTGAAGAACAACCCGTGGGAGGTTTTAGGACTCGAGATACTCCCCTTGCTTCAGGCATCTCCACATGCCACATTTCAGCAGGAAAATGCCCGGCCACATGTTGCGAGGAATGTATAAGCTTTCTTCGAAGAACGACGGGTACCGTTGCTTCCTGGCCTGCATGTTTGCCTGACATATCGCCCATTGAACATGTCTGAGATATGGCTGCTGAGATATGGTCGGCAACTGTTCGTCATGGTCTCCATAACCAGTGTTAATGATTTATGGGCTCGAATACCAGCTGCGTGGAGGGAGGTCCCTCAAGAACCTATTCTGAACCCGTTTTATTCCATGCCATGGCGTTTAGCAGTCTAACTGCAGCATGTGGAGGTTACAGCAAATACTGAATGCATATATAGAGGAACGCATGCGCAGTATTGTACAGCTTGTGTAAAACGTCTAACATTCCTTATGCACAAAAGAGGAGAAATGAGGAGAAATAGTACGACTAGTGAGGGAGCAAGGGATTAGTAGTGTTATCGCAACTAGCAAGCAGTACTTATCACACTCACAGCAGGTGGAATACTGACCCCCACTTCTCTTATTATATAAGCAGCCTGGTCAATGCTGTTGGGTATCTGTGCTTGAGGAATGGGGACGACGTTGTACACAAGCTGTACTTCACTTCTGAAATTGGCCTCGGTTTAGTAGCAGCATATACATGAAGAGAGATTAGGTTTTAAGTCAAACTTAATGAGAAGAGCAGCTATCGAGAAGGGCCCTAATTCATGTTACACCCCCATACCATTTGAGAAGTAATTGATTAACCCACATCGACCAAGAATGGCAATGAACCGCAGTTACAGATCTCCATAAAGCATACATGCTACCTAAACGTACTTCGTTAATAACAATGTACAGTAAAGATATTAACATTACTACGATGATTATTTAGCTAATAAATAGCTGTAATAATTTACAATAGCACTCAGAAGGTAATAATAAAATATCCAGGCAGTTGATCATTTTCGTACCGTACAATGGCCTATAAAGTAAACAAGGTAGTGATAAACATGGGCCTTAGGTAATCAGCGATGTCCTCGTTTAGGTCTATTGCCTAGCATTCATCATGACGTTATATATTCATTGGCAAATGAAGGTTTCTATTCTGATAATATGCACTTGCATGCGATGTTGTAATTCATCATAAAGTTATTGTACTAATTTTGGGGACCATAACCATTAGCAGCAATAGGTGAAGAACTTCCGGTTATTTTTCTGTTTCGATTCATGTTCTTGTGTTTTCTTAATTAATTTGCTAGAACTGATATATTTATTATTGTTTCTGTTACTTAGCTAGTGAGAAAAGAAACGCTGCATTCCACCCGAAAATACATAATTTCAGATCACAATCAATTGACTTGCTCTACCACATACTTATAGTAGGCAGGAGAAGTATTGCATTCCACCCAAAAATTCGATATCGAGATTTCACTGGAAAAACATGTTTTGTGACACCCTGCATTTAAAACAAGAAGCATTTTAGAAAAAATCCATGTTTGCTTGTGTGCGAACAACAAAAATCTGCGACACCGGTCGGTGGTAGCGGCAACACAACAAAAGATGGTCGGGGCCGGATTGCTCCACCCCAATGGCGCGTCGTGTAACAAGGCGCTCAATGTCAAGCTCCCCCACACCACTCACAACAATCAAACGGCAATACTACGGGTTTTCCAGAGCATTCGAGAAGTGCCCGGAGTCGGCTCGTTTGCAGACGTTCGAGAAAGATCTGGCTGCGCCATCGCCGGTATAAAAGCTTGCGGAGCGCGTGAAGGCAGGCATTTATTTTGAGTCGGTCAGTGGGTGCGAGAGAGCTGTGAAAGATACATCGTGTCGAAGTCAAGAACTTTTAAGTGTTGAGTGATTGAATCGTCAGACATTGAGAGACAGAGAAAGTACTGAGTCAAGTTACGAGAAGAAAGCAGTTGTGAGTTGTGTAATATCACGAAAGACTGAAGACTATGTTAACGTCATCAAAAGAGAATTCTGTATTTCTGCAAAAGTTTTGGAGGAAAATAAAGTAAAAAAAAAAAAAAAAAAACAACAACAACTAATTGATTTTTGTCATTTTTGTCACAATACGAAAACTCGGTTAAATACCAAGTCGGTGCATTCCAAAAATACGACAGAAAGGTTTTCAAGAAAATCCCCATGCCAGATTGCCCGTTAGATGAAACATTTTTCGAAAATTTGTATTTCCTTACAACTGCCTATAACGAGTTTGATTAAAATACCGTATGTTTAAGACATTCTTATGGCAAATAAAATGTACATCTTGAATTTTCTGAGAATGTGCTCAGAAGCTCTCTACAGTCTGGGTGACTTTTGCATATCTGGTAAACCTTAAGAGATTGACAGCATCTACACACAAAATGTAGATGTCATAAAACACATAATTTATGCCAAATAAATTTTTTGTGTGGAATGAACCATTTCAAGGATAATCCTTGCCATTTGTCTAAATTTTGCAATAATTACACTTTTCTCAAATTGGGAAGTCATTATTTATTTATCATTTGGCCATTAAAAAAATTATTTTGTTGTTCAACAACGCTGTCAATTGGCAGGATCACATCAGTGTCGCCAGTGTGCCGGAATTTTGTCTGTCGCTTAAACTTTAAAGCCTATATTCCCATAAACCCCTTGTACCCACAAGAACATTTGGCAATAAACAATTTCTGGAAATATTGGTCTCAGTTAATATAAAGTAGATAGAGGAATAAGCATTTAGGCTCCTTTTGCTGCCAGGTGCTCCAGTGGTGAACTAGGCATCTTTTTCTCAAGGTATGTATGAGTGGGTGTGAGGATAAGCAACACAAGTTAAATTGACTGGTAAATTTATTGAACTCCATTAAATTTATCAGTCAATTTAACTGGTTGTGCAGGGAGACATATTTCACAGGAAATACATGTTTTGAGACTCTCTGAACTGAAAAGCAAAGCATTTTCAGAAAATGTGTGTGTCTGCAAACAGCACAACTCAAATACAAAAAGTTGGATAAATACAAGCTTGGTATTTAAATTCAAAATCTTCCAAAGATGTGACATGAAAATTTTCAAGGAAATCTCTCAATCTCAATTACCCCTGAGGAACATTTTTGTTATTCTCAAAAGTGGCTCTACATATTTTGATTAAAATGTCATATATTAAAGACTAGCTGAAATACCTGGTATTGCCTGTGGTTTATTGATTTATCCCTACAAATTGTAGACTAGTAGTCTTGTGTTTCTTTGAAGATACTTAAAAATCTATTATTTAATACATTTAAAGTGTTAAAGTCTTAGGATACTATAAAGAACAAAAGGTAAAACAAAATAAATAAACAAAAGTACTGTTAAGCAATCATAAATACTACAGGAAGAAAAGCAAGTAGAGAAAGCTGTATGAATGTAATATGTTGCATTTCTATTTCAATCATGTGGAAGATTGTATGAGTTATTTGTGGAAGAGCTGGAAAGAAGGAAGTGTGATTGTGTTTCATAAAAGAAAATTGAATAGAGAAAACAGTGTGAATACAATATGCTGTATTTCTATTTCAAACATATAGCAAATTGTATGAATTATTTGTAGAAGGAGTAGAAATGGACATAACAATGTATTACATAAAAAACAAGTTGGTGTAGAAAACCATGTGAATTTAATAAGTTGCATAGTAAAATGGATAGCATAAAAAACTCCACGAAAAACACTTAGATGTGTCAATTTTCGTGATGAACCATCAACCAGTGTTGGAGTTTGTCAACTTCATAAATACCAATATCCATTTTTGTATATATAGATTCCTCAGGCCCAAATGACCTTGTTGATGGGCCCTTAAACCCCATTCATTCACTAATTATAGATTCTATGAATTGTACGTTGAAGAGTGAGTTGAGAAGAATATGTGAATTGTTATACAAAAGAAAAGTGAGTAGAGAGAACTGCATGTATGTAATATGGTACACACATATTTCAATCATATAGAAAATTGTATGAATTATATGATAAAGGGTGAGTAGAGAAAACTTGAATGTAATACACATTTTTATTTCAATCATGAAAAATTGTATGTTGAAGGGCGAGTAGAGAAGGATATGTGAATGTGTTCCATAAAAGAAAACTGAGTAGGGAAAGTCATGTGAATGTAATATGCTGCCTAGTAAAATGAAGAGCACAAAAACCTTCTCCATGAAAAAATACATATATGTGCCAAATTTTGCAATGATTGGACACGTGGTTTAGGAACGCATAGAAGACACACATACATTAATTTTTATGTATATAGATCTTTGCACAATAAATAAAATGTATAACTTTAATTTTCTGTGAATAGCCTGTGAAGTCTTCTTCACTTGGAGAACATTTTGTATGACCTTGGTTAAAATATACATGTTAAGTTACAAACCAGAAGAATATAGAACATTTTAAAACACACAATTATTTCAAATAACTTTTTTGTGGCACAAGCTATTTCTAAGACAGCCATTATTGCTTGAATTGTTCAATACTTTGTAATTCTTTGCAGTCCTGTTGATTTTCAGTTGTTTCTTGTGATTGAATGGAAAGAATATGGAACTTTTAAAGCACCACATACATCAGTTCTTAAACATTTGACAATCGGTGTTGCCTTTGTACCTATGTAGGTATAAGAAAATGTGTAATGTAACCACTTCTTGATTAAAATGAAGTAGATAGAAAAATATGTTTTAATAGTTTGTATACCCACTAATAATTGATACAGATTATATCAAATCATTTGAGTTTATTCCTACTTCCTCGAAGAGGTAAAAGAGAACAAAGGTGCCTTTATCAGCCTTGATTGTAAGCTGCAAAATAACAAAGGAAAAATTTTAAATTCTATAATATATACTGAATATACTGCAACCTCTTCAGTTATGGCCTCAAATTTGAGCTTAAATAGCCAACTGATATACAGATATTCTTTTTAAACGAAAGCTGAAAGCTTGGATTAATATAATTTACTTACAATGGAGTTGGAGTTACCTGGATGAAAATTGTCCTGTGTTTTCCTTTATCTTAGGGTGAGTTGGGTTACCAAGGTCTATCAACTGTAAGCCCAAATGGGCAAGTGAAATATTTTCTAATGATTCATTATGGAATATTACTAGCTGTTGGTTCTGTGTAATTAGAATTAAATGTGATGTGCAGGCATAGGAATTTCTAAGCACTAAAACCGGGACAGAAAGAATTATGATTCAATTATCATTGGTTGTCATTGGACTGTAGTCAAGGATATCTCCCCTATCCTTTGTACATACTTTTGGTGTTTGCAGACAGAGTTTGGATGGTCCTGTCCAACTGTCATTGACCCTTGGCCTCTTGTTTTGTTTCTTAGCATGAGTGTCGGCAGACTTTTTTCCAGGGGGGGGCCACATGTTGGAAATTTGCAATCATATAATATTAAATCATTATTTTACTGTCAAAATTTATAATATTTGTTGCAGAAAACCGTATTTATTTGTGCTAAATAAAAATTGTTCTTTACATCAAAATTAAAATAATAGTTTAATAGTCAGTAACTGACTGCACATTAAGTTCACCAACTTCCGTTTCGCGACGCCCATGCTTCTTAGTAGTGCAAAGGTTTGAGAGTAGAAAACTTGAACTACTTAAGAATTCCTATGCCTCGTGATGTGTATGAACTAATAGTAGGAAAGAAACAGGAAGAGATATAAAAGATTTAACAGTTTTTAAATTTAAGTATATACCCAGCATTTATTTAAGGGAGGGGCTGAGAGGATCCTGGCTCCTTCCAAAATTTATGTCCTGGTACAACAGCAGTGCAAATAATTTGGGAGCAAAGGCAATCACGTGCATTTTAACTAAAACAGTCTCAGAGAGAGTGGGAATCTTTATTTTTCAAACTGAAGGTTTCTTAAAACAACCTGAAAACAAGGGAAGCTTCAAAGATATGACTTCTGTAGTTGCCTATGTTCTCTCAGGATATTAACCATTTTGACAGTTTTTCCTGCTTCTGCAGACAGAGGTTTCTTCATTTTATAAAACAAACATATAACTACTACTTGGCAAAGTGATGAGGCATATTGACCTTGATGGTTGAGCACTGCGATTGGTTCCTATCTTGTTTATTAGAAGAGTGAAATAATAGTAACTTGGCGTATAGTCAGTGATAAAACACAAATAGATGTTCTCTTGCACCTGCCAATGTATAAGATGTTACTGTCCTGAAGATATTATATTACACCAGTCCAGATGATAATTTAAATTCATTCATTATTCTAACTTTTAATGTTATATTTTTTTATTAAAGAATATTCCACAATAGAATACTCCATGCTCCTTTTCACCCTATCCATCCAGCATTCCCTATGTTCCCCTCTTCTTCTTTTCCCTTCTACTTTCCAATTTAGAATTTTATTAGGTATTAGGCCCTCTGACATTCTAAGTGTATTTCCATACCATTTCAGGTGTCTTTCTTCTACAATTTCCAAAGTATTTTTGTCAACCTGCATAATTTCCCTTATTCTATAATTCCAAACTTTATCTTTCCTGGATTTTCATGTTGACCATCTCCAAAAATCCATTTCTGAACCCATTAATTTGTTTGCTTGTTGTCTGCTTATGGTCCAAGTTACAGTGCCATATAATGTTGTACTACTCTGGTATAGCACCCAATATATTAATTTTTTAGTTCCATGTAAAATATTTGTATTCCATAAAACTGAATTGAGCATTCCTATGATTCTCTTCCCCATCAGTCATTCTTCTTTGAATCTCTAAATTTGTTGTATTATAGACCCCAAGATATTTTAAATATCAACATGTGTTATTATGTCTGTATTGCATGTCAGCTTTTGCTTCTAAACCCATTGATACATATTAAGTTTTATCGAAATTTATTTATAATTCCCACATCCTGTGCTCCTCTACTAATTTTCTGAGCATATATGACACATCATCTGTATCCTCAGTATTTATAACTTGACCATCTGCAATAAGTAGATTTTGTATAGTAGACTGTATGAATTTGAATTCTCATGTATCGATATTTTTTCTTAGTCCAGCTTTGAAGAGCCATATCGATATACCTACACATATTTTGAAATGTGTTGGAGATGAACAACATCCTTGTAAAAGTCCTTTTGATGTAGAAAATTGTTCTGATAATTTGAGACCCATCTTTATTTGGTATTCGTTTTGCGAATATATTGATTTTATAATGTCAATAACCTTGTCACTTATACCTGTTTTCTTCAGAACATCCCATAATAATATCGTTGGCGCACTATCATAAGCTTTAAGAAAATTAACAAATATCATCCCTCGGGATTTTTACTTCTCACGGTATTTTTCCATTATGTGCCTAAGAATGAATATAGGAGGGTTGAATGAAAAGTAATGCCTCCACCTTCATAACCCATCAATAAATGGTAGCACTGGTGTGTGTTAGGTACTGTCTTGTTCAGTAGACTCTCCTCTACAGTTCCAGTTAGCGGGAAGCCTTAGCATTGAACGGTAGTATTGTTAAAGTGCAAAGTATGGAACCCTGTGTACACGACTGGTCAATGCAATTTAAGCAACGTCCAATCATGAAATTCTTGGCAGCAGGAGGTGTCACCCCCAAAGGAGACTCATCAGAAAACACAACCTGTTTTTGGTGATTGTGTTGATTGAGTATTGTGCGTCATTGGGCAACTAAATTAAAGATGTGGTGGGATTATCTCACTTGCATGACAAAGAGTTGGACATCCACTGACTGCAACCATAGAGTTTCACAAACAAGACATATTGATTCAGAATGATCGTCGTACCACTCAGAGAAATTTCAAGTAATCAGCATATCACATGAACATGTGGGTCACATTATACACACTTTTCGAAAGGAAAAGGGAAATGTTTTCCTGCAGCATGACAATGCCAGACCACACACTTCACATGCCACCACAGCAGAACTTCAGAGACTGGATCTCATTGCCATACAGCATCCTCCACACAGTCCAGATTTAGCACCATCTGACTTCCATCTGTTGCCAATGATGAAAGAAGATCTATGGGAACATCATTATGCTAGGTTGGGTTAGGTGAGGTTGGGTTAGGTTAGGTTAGGTTAGTTAGAGCACGGTTGGGTTAGGTTAGGCACGGTTGGGTTAGGTTAGGTTGGTTTAGTAGGTTGGTTTAGGTTATGTTAGGATGGGTTATGCTAGGTGAGGTTGGGTTGGGTTAGGTTAGGTTAGGCACTGTTGGGTTAGGTTAAGCACTGTTGGTTTAGGTTAGGCACAGTTGGATTAGGTTAGGTTAGGCATGGTTGGGTTACATTAGATTAGGTTAAGCACAGTTGGGTTAGGTTAGGTTATGCTAGGGTAGGATAGACATGGTTGGGCTAGGTTAGATCATGTTGGGTTAGGTTAGGTTGAGTTGGATTAGGTTAGGCTAGATAAGGTTGGGTTGGGTTAGGTTATGTTAGGTTGGATTGGGTTAGGTTAGATAGGTTGGGTTAGGTTAGGTTGCTAATCAGTTGGATTAGCTTAGGTTGGTTATGTTAAGTTGGGTTGGGTTAGATTAGCTAGGTTGGGTTAGGTTAGTTTGCATTAGGTTAGCTTGGATTGTATTTAGTGAGTTCACAAATAGCCACTGAATCACATGAATTATGAACGTCAATGGAAATATACAGTAAAGCATAAAAACACATAAGGCACAAAGATCAAAGCAGGGATAGTTGAGAAACACTATAAAATCTTCCCTCTATTTATAAGACTAGCATAATGTATATTTACAAATACAAATTAAACTTTGATTTAAACTTTTACCAGGCTTTTCCTGCCATGTCCCATTACAGTAGAATCCTGAAATAATGCAGTTTTTGTGGGATATGCTTTAGCCCCGCATTATAATGATTCCTCAGCATATTGAAATGTGAGCTTAGAAGTGACAAAATTGATCCCGCAAGGGTGATGGGAAACATTTTGCAATAATAAATTATAGTACATTGTAAGGTATGTAAAATATGGTAAAGTACACCACTTGTAAATGCAATCACTCTCAAGTTATACTAGGAGGTATTCCAGTCCTGCAATCGATCTTAATTTATACAGTACATACAATTACACTGTACCCATTTTATACTAATTTAATTTTGAATTATCTCAAAGAAATCAGTGAGTTTTATTTGCCAACATAATTCACATTTCTTTTTCTCCCCATATTGCTTGATTGTAGCAAGATGGAAATTAATATTGTTCCTCCATACACAGAATCATCTTGTTTATGGTACTTGTCCCTTCACTAACATGCAGAATATCTTCTTCCGTGTGCATGTCTTGTTATTTCAGGAAATTCTTAGCAATGCTAGAAATGCAGCAGCCACAGTGGCCAAGGTACATGCTAGGGGTAGCAAAAAGTATGTTCCAGCACCACTCTTTGAAGAAAATTTTAAACTCAACTTTCAAAAATAAAAATAAATAAATCAAAAGTATGACATATTTTTGGGGCACATATTTCCCCCACAATAACTCTTAATCCGTGGCATTTCAGACCACACTATTTTGGGCTTCTACTGTATTTATTTATATAATTAGCAATGAATGATGCCTTTTGTCAGTTGTTCAATACTTATAGATTTAAGTAGCTACTTAGTAGGCATCAAATGTAATTAACAGTAATTTGTTACTAAAACAGCTAGAAACTACATAAGCATTGACAAACCTACACCATTCTGGAAGCAAGAAAATTTTGCATTGCGATGATGAATGCTACATTTTTGTCTAGTGTTTTTCTTATGAATTTCATTGTTTGTTATGAAATACAATACAAGCAAGCACATCCCTTAAATGTAATCACCAGCAATCTTTTGCCAAATCTCGTAACCATTGAATGCCATTAATGATTTTGTTTCTGTTGATCTCCCTGGTGGGCTACGTGAAGCACTGATATAAATATGTCGAAACCTCATGCCACTAAGTGGTTCTTCCAATGGTAGAAAAAGTTGTAGTCACAAGAACTCATGTTTACAGATTAAGGAGGATGCTCCAATATATCTCAATCCCATTTCTGCAACAGGCATGCTCCTGAGACATGATGTCTGTTATCTTTCAAGATGAAAGGTGGGTTGTCTCTCAGGAATTGTAGAAGTTTGTGCAGCATAGATGGAAACAATTTGTGTTTAAGTAAATATTAGAGGTATGCTGCATCAATATTTTGGTGTTCATAAGATAATACTGCTATTACGAAATTGTTTATTGTGCTCCGAACAAGTTGTAATGGGTATGGGGAATCTGGACACACATGCACACCATGCAGACACACACACCTAACCCTCACCCAGTACACCCCATTCATGCATGCATACATATTTTGGTCTTGAGATATTGCATGGATAATGATAGTTACCTCACTGTCAAATACCACTATTAAAGGGTTATCAACAACTTCCACACTGGGCTGGTGTCTATTGCTTGAGATAATGGTGGTACCCTAGATTTTCCCTCCTCCACTCTGACCAACCGACTGTTTGTTATTGCTTCCAGCATGTTAATCACATCTAATCGTTGCCTATCAGTTGACAAGTTGTTATATGAGTATTGACGGTATTGACATGTGTATAAGAATACAGCAAACAGTGCTGCCACTGGAATTCCCATCTCTAGGGGAATCTTGGTTACAGGAGAGCTGCAGAGCAACTTCTTGATAACCCTATAGAATGACTGACCTAGAAGGTTCATGTTGCCCCTTTTATGGACGTAATGGTAATTTGTAGTATCATTTATTAGACTAAATGCTTTGGTTCAGGCTTATATGTTTACATGGGTTATGATGTTTTCAAAAATCATCCTGTGAATGTAAAACAATTTGGGATAATGCATAATAATTCCTGGCTTCAGTCTAATATTGTGAAAATTACTAGACATATTATAAACTAAATATTTTAACAGTTTTTCTTTGAGATAACATTATTTGAATTATTCTGGATAGTATTAAGAGTTTATTTACCTTGAATGCTAAATAATAAACATTTTTGCATTATAGCTGGCCCTTGCAAAGTCTTTGTAGTATCTTCTGAATGAGATATGCTTAGTTCTGTGGTAATTGGTATGATAATCAGAAAAGCTATGCTACTTAATTTAAAGAACATGCAGATTAATAAGTTTTTCTCCAGAGCTTGATCCTCTCGTAAGTTCCATAACTCAAGCGACCTAAATAGATGCTATTCTACCTGTGTAACAGTGGTGTATATTGTGGACTATAAAAGATGGGAACTACCAAACATTCAAACAATAATTCCTGAGTATCCTCGAAAAACAGCAGTTGCAACCTTCAGGTTGATTAAGGACATGATTGGCAAAACATTTAAACAGAATTGGGATATATTCTTCACCACTCTGTCCTCTGTGTGATCTGCAAGAGGAAATGGATCGAGACCACTTTCAAATATGCCTGGCCACTTATAGTACCCCATCCATCAGTGAAAAATATTGGAGAGCAAGAGGATTAATGAGTTCATTGTCAGAAATCCAACATTAGCTAACAACAACAACATATTGTGGACTATGAAAGCTATCACTGAAGCCCATATCTAAAGTAAACTAGAAAGTAACAAGTAATATTAATAATAATACAATACCAGCCAGCTTCCCTCATTGAGAATTAGCTCGTAAGATGGAATGTGTCTCGTTCTCTATTACTGGACAGAAGAGAGAAGAGGGCTTCGGATGCTTGCTGAATACCATGTCACTATACCGACCCGAGTGTCTCCGAAATATGCCATATGGACACGACTGGCTTGGAGTTAGCAAGAACTCTCTGTTTTTAATATTGTGCGATTGTTACAGTCCTCAACAGCTGTATTATTATTAGTATTATGTATTTCATATTGTACAGTGTGCCGAGACAGTTGCCAGTGCTAATTCTTCAAAACGGATGAACAATGTGTAAGAAAACAATTAGTAAAACAACTCACAGTTGAAATATGAGGACAAGTTACAGATACTGTCTCATAAGTAATGCTGTTTTTTTAAGAAAACCAATTAGTTGAAAATGTGTTCTGACAAGCAATTAACTAATCTTCAAAGTACAGACTATTAGATTCTA
The DNA here is from genome assembly GCA_030765045.1 of Tenodera sinensis. Classification (NCBI taxonomy): domain Eukaryota; kingdom Metazoa; phylum Arthropoda; class Insecta; order Mantodea; family Mantidae; genus Tenodera; species Tenodera sinensis. The sequence goes on from CM060968.1 coordinate 33,194,890, forward strand.
TGGTCTTGAGCCATCTTTCAGCAAGGTTTATTATCCCACGATGGTGCCAGTCTCTGATTTTGATGCAAAGAATTCGGTGAGACCCACTTGCACTGCTTCAATGTTGTCAAAATTTCTTCCACGTAAGAAATGGGCCATGGATAAAAAAAACTGACAATTTGATGGTATGAGATCAGGGCTGTATCCTGGGTGTGGTAGCAGTTCGATTCTGCCCAATTCCTGAATTTGTTCCATGGTTGTTCGTGCGGTCTTGCATTGTCCTGTTACAATAGAACTCTATTTCGATTAACTAATGCTGGGTATCTCCGGCTCAACATTTCATGAACTCATTCCAGTTGTTGAGAATATAGATCTGCTTCAGTCGCCCGCCCATTTGGAGCAAGTTCCCAGTGAATCACACCTTCAAAATTCCACCAGACTCACAACATTGCTTTGAGACTGAACCGATCTTTTTTAACGATGACTTTGGCAGGTTAGCAAGGATCAGGCCACTGTTTCGAGGCATCAGGGTTTCAGTAATGTACCCATTTTTCAACACAAGTGACATTTCTCCTGACAAAGCTATCATCCATGGGATTATGAATAAGCTGACGAGAATATTCACTTTACGTTGAGCCTGTTGAGGTGTTAGTTCATGAGGTGCAGATCTACAGCTTCTGTATGATTTTCCAAGTGTCTTAATGTGCCAATGTATGGTATCTTTTGATGCACCAAGTTCTTCTGAAAGCCTATGGGTAATTTTTTTGCAGATTTTCTCACAAAACTTGGCATGTATCCTTAATATTCCATACTTAAGGTCTAACCAGAACATGGTACATCTTTAGTGTTTTGTCTCCACTGTTGAAACATTGGAACCATCATTGTGTCACATGCTCACTAATGACACCTTCTCCTTCCACTTCACATATTCTTCGAGCTGCAGAAGTGGCTTTATAATCTTGTTTCCAGTAGTGCTTTAGAAGGACTCTAAGTTCAAACATTGTTATCTCCATTTTGTGATTGTTTATTAACAACTGAGGACTGATACATGCTTGCAATGTACGCAGACTAGCCATGGCATCCTGTAAGTAGCATTGCCAAACCAAAGAAGCCCAATAAATTTTTCAGAACACCAAAATCAATTTTATAAATACCCAGATTATTTTACAAGGGGTTTTTATCTTTGTCTGGTCTTATAAAGGAGCACAGTTTTTCACTGATGTGTATCTTGTTTGAATTTTGTGATGTTGCAATGTTTTTGTAATTCTTTCCATAACTCCTCATATGTAAGTTATGTAAGCTTTCTTCACATTAGTTTTTTCTGATTTTGATTTTTGCAGTCATTCAATGAAGAAGCCGAACATAATTTTGTGACGAAATGTCTCCATAATTTTTAATTTCTTAAAAAGACAGCCCATACTGAGAACCAAAAAGTAATGGATAGAGGCTGTAGAAGTCTATGTAATCACATAGAATAGTTTTGCATTGTGTACCTACCAGTATTCTTTAGTTGAGACAATACATACACATATATCATGTAAATTATATTTCATTTTGAGGTGTGGCCCCCCAGACATTCTGGGGGTTGTGAGAGAGCGATGTGACCGCCAAAACATAAAAATATGGTACTCTCTAAAAATCGGTTACTATTACTGCTATTGTTCTCTTCAGTAATATTGGAGAGCAAGAGGATTAATGACTTCATTGTCAGAAATCCAGCATTAGCTAACAACAACAACATATTTCATTTTGACTAGCCAATGAAGCTTTTTCATAAAGTCAGAGTTTAATTATGTTCATGTACTACTGCTGTTATTATGATCATGATGGTAAACTGAATGGCTCTGTTAAAGATCTGCACATAGGCTATTAGAGACCTTTATGAACCATATACAGGGCAGATTATGTTGCATGCGACAACATGTTCTTAACCTCAAAGAGCCCAGTTTGGTTCTGCCTTTCTACACTACAATTCTTAACATGTTTTTCTGCATCCTGTAAATAACTGATGAGCCTCATTCACTCAACAGCTGCTACATAATCAGCATAGAGCAGGCATCGGCAAACATGTACTCAATGAGGTATTGGTATGACGTCTCAACATGCAACCCGCAATACACATGACGTAATGTAGAACAGGGGATGGCATTGACCTTCGTTCAGAGTCAGTGCTGGACTCGCTCGCTACAGAGTACAAAAAGGAATAGTACACATACTTGAATCCAGCTATTTTGGTCTACGATACTTTAGGTAGGCCTAGATATTTTAGCAATATATTTCAATTCACTTCTATTTGCAATGTACCATGAAAATCTAGTGATATATCACAAGTAGCCACTATCAGTATAGCACGCAAATTAACATATGTTAATCGCGATACAAGATTTTTTTTGGATTCAGTTTTTCTTCTACATATTTCTTAAATGCTTGAAATAATTCTGTTCCTGTTATATGTTCCCTAAGTGGAATGACTTCAAGCATATATTCTTGTATCGAGAGGTTGTTAGTAACTCCATGAGTGAAAATTACCAATTGTGCTGTGTCAACCTTGTCAGTGCTTTCATCCAATGCGAGAGAAACGGCTATAAATTCATGGACCTCGGTTTGTAGTCTTTTTTCGGTTATTCCTGCTATTTTATGTATCCTTCTCTGTATGGTTCATGGTGATAATGCAATATTACTAAAAATATCATATTGTTCAGGGCAAATTATGTTGGCAACTTTACTCTCAAATTTTTTATGAAATCTCCATCACTAAAACACCTCAGTGACTGAGCAATCTCCAAAGCAACAGCATAGCTGACGTGAAGTTGTCAATCAGTTAAATATTTGAATTAATATTAGGTGTATTATCTGAATATTGCTCTTTGAGCTGTTGCAGTTGGTTAGTTCAATCTAGACCTGAAAAAAAAATAAAAATGAATAAAGGACACTACTTCAATGTTATGCTACTTTAAATCGTGGTGTAAATTTATGAATACATGCTTGTATATAATTGTATGGTGATATTATGACATGTATCATAATGTCGCTTGATGTTCCATTGATGAGTCCCTTTCTGAACTTCAGAGCACAACAAACACCTTACGTTCCTTACATGATGAGAGAAGAAATCATCAAAGTGCTATTCTAGATATCAAATTTAATAGACCAGGAATAATTAGATACACTCTAATTCTATGAATATACTAAGACTTTAAGTTAAACTTCAAGTTAAGTTAATATCCTTCAAAGTTATAAATAAAGAAATTTATCTTGAAGTCTTAGTATTTAATTACACTTTGACAGACATGTTTAGAAGTGCAGGTAAATACGACAGGACAGTTCGCCCGTGATCGGAGTGTATGCAGTGCCAGTTAAGGCTGCGAGGGAGGGGGAGGGGGAGACAGAGTAAGCACTGCCCCTGACACGTCATAGTTGTGAGGCCTCATTGAGTACATGTTTGCCAATGCCTGGCGTAGAGCAGAACACAGCACACTGCGTATTAAGTAAAATGGCACTATTTGGATATCATATTCTGTTCCTCACAAAGTATTCATTTATAATTCATAAGTCCATATAGAATCTCAATTTAACCCCCTGCAATTTTTAACTCTCGGGTAGATTAAAAGAGGAAATTTACAAAACAAATTCATGAAATTCACCCACTTTAGAGGAACCTAAGAATAATATTCATCAGCAAAGTGCTGCCATTGCTGAGAGGGAACTGCAACATGTAATTTCCTAAGCAGGTTTCAAAAATGCTTCAGCAACAAAGGGAGGCACTTCCATCTCCTGGCTTGATATACGCAAGTAGCTTTATTTTTAACTGTTTATATTTTGTTCAGAATGCAACAATAGTGCAGATATTTATTACTACACTTACTTATTTGGTGATGGACTTCTTATACAAAGGAAGTACAGGTACAGCCAACAAGAATATTATTCACTACATTTATTAATAATAGCTGTCTTACATTGCATTTATACATTACATTACATTGCTACATTCTATAAGTGCAGAGTTGAAAATAAAGATAGGGATGCACATATTCTGTAATTTGTACTTGTACCCAAAGCGTAAGTGTCCAAAGCCTTGTGTAGATTGATCAGTGACAATTTATATATGAGTTAAAAAATATGAGTATGGGTGGCTTTTTGAAGTTTATAACTTTGCCAATACTATGAACCTATAATCCATGTCACAAATTATGAGATTACGAGATGTGCATATATGAGAAGTAATAAGACTCAGCAAACTCAGGTAGGATTCAAACCTGGGGCATGCACAGCCACATCTCCACCCATTCCTTGCACCAAGGATAGCAAACAGCTTGGTATGTTTAACATAACTTCCACTCAGCTTACTGAAACCTCCAAAGTTTCAGGTAACCCAACAGGTACTGAGGCAACTAAAACGTCAGTAGCAGTACCTGGACAAAGTGTTTGTACTGATATTATGTTCACAAAAGCAGCAGTACCAGGAACATCCAAAAGAAGGACCAACTATTTCTGAGGAAGAACAAATGTTGATGGAGGAAATTAAAGAATCTCTCCCTTATGATATTGAAGCAGCCACTAGAAGAATGTCAAGACTCAAAGTGAAAATATCTAGTACAGCTTATCGTAAAGCAGGCTAAAATAAAGATTCACAGCTCAAAGGATACCATGGGATCCCTCAAACTGGAAAGAGAAGAAATCCAAAGGGATGGGAAAGGGGTAGACATCTAGAGGCACTAAACATAGCTATTTAGATAGTTCTGCCCCTCCCACTGTAAAAGAAACCCTAAAGAAACCAAGAAAGTACAAGTCAAATCCAACAACATCCACATTATCTGTAAGCTTCAACGATGCCCTGTCATCTACCAAAATGGCAATTGTACTTGATGATTATCTCGATAGCAGCCTCACACCCAAATAAAAAGAGAAAATTTAATAGTCCTAATAGAACAATTTGAAATTCTACCACATGGACAATATTCCCAATTTATTCCATCATACTTAGAAGCAGGAGCTTCTATCCTAATTATGATGAAACAAAAAATTGGGTTACAGAAAATATTCCCAAATTGAAACCTTAGGAAAATGTATTATGGACAAGAGAGGGTAGTTATGTGTTTTTTCAAGAGTCTACGGTATACTCTAAGTAGTATGTGATTCAAAAGCAAAACAAGAATCTAGATATACATTTTATTGGAAAAGAGTTCCAAGAAGAAAAATCCATGATAAAAAAAAATTATTGTTGTCTTAATCCAGCATTGGTTGCAGCCGATCTGACAGATCGCATAGGGACATTTTAAATTATATCTTGGTCAGCATTGGCAGCACTACATTTACCTTCCTGCTACTCTCCTAGCTCTATAGTTATAATAACATATTAGTGTGGGTTACATGTTTCATTGTTAATGTCATTTGTTGCAGCAGCCCTTTTGGTGTCACAGATCACCACAATTAAAGAGGTAAGTTGTATAATTTCATAATTTGCTCATTGAATCCATTGGAATATTTTTATTATATGTAAAATAAGAAGGATTCAATTACATATTTCCATTATTATTTATTTATGCCAACAAATGAACTGGTTTGAGAATTTAGTGCCATTATAGCAGTTTGTCACAATAGCTCAGTGGTTAGAGCATCCGACCGGTAAGTGGAAGGTCTGTGGTTCAAATCCCAGTTGTGGCATTGAATTTTTAAGTTCCAGTTCTACCTCTCATACATATTTCCAGTTTGTTTTGGTTTTGTGATATAAATTGAAAATGATCTGGGAGATCACCATAATGAAATGAAATTAAAACTGTTATTCAGGCATGTTATGCAACATGCCCTGGCTGTTTAGGGACAACCCTCTTCAGCCGCGTTTTGATATTTTTGTTTGTCGTGTGTGAGAGATCTTCCTGGCATGTGTGTGTATTGTTTTGATTGTGGTGGTGTGGTTTATGCGTTTGTTTGTGTATGTGTTGTCGTCCCCAGCTGCATGGAGGTGGCTTCTACCCTCGAAGATTTTTGGTTTTGATTCTAGGAAAAGTTTGTTGTATGTTGTTGCTGCTCCGGCTCATATGTAATTTTTTGTATTAGTTGTGTTGTTTTGTGTGTTAGGTTATGAAAGTGTGTGTGTGTTTATGTTTGTTGTGTGTTTGTGTTTTTTTATTGTAGTTTGATGTGTGATTGTGAGTTTTTATCGGTCGTCAATAAAGATGGCAAGTTGGTTGCCAACTCTGGTTGTGTTGACAGCTTTTTTCAACGTCTTTTGTGCAGTTTGTGTTAAGTTGTGTAGGAATCTGGCTCTTTGTGCAGGTGGAGTAATGTATATTGGTGGAATGAGCATGCTTAGGATTTGTGTTATTGTGGTGTTCGTGATTTGTCGGATGTACTTTGTGATGTTTTCTTGGATGTGTGTGATCTGTTCCTGTAATGATTTTATTTGCTGTTCTGTATGTCCTATAACGTGTTTAAATGTTCCAATGGTTTCATTTGGCGTCATGTCTTTCTTTGTCCTTGGGATTTTTGGAAAATTTATCTTGGGCCAGTCAGTCATGTGTTGTGGTTTTGGTGGTGTCAGGACGTTGTGTGGAAATATGTGGGTTTTGGCAGTGTGATCGGGAAGTGTGGGTGGTTGTCTGGGATACATCGGGCATCTCACTTGCCCGGTGTAGTGCCCATTTTGTCGGCAGGTGGAGCAGTAGGGAGTGTTATGTCTAACGGGATGATTGCACCGTCTTGTGTCGGTGTTATGTCTGCAGTGGAAACAAGTCGGTTGTTGTGTGCATTGTTCTTCGTTATGTTCATATTGTTGACACTCTCGGCATGGTACATGTCTGTCGGTATGTCTTGAGGGTTCTGCGTGGAAAATCTGTTTTTCAATGATTGCGCCTTCTTTCAAAATTGTGTTTATTGTTGCTACACAGGTACTGAAAATTTGTACCAGTGGAGTTTGTCTGTTTTGGCAGATTATGCGTGAAACGCGTGAAATTTGTGGGTAAGTCTCCTGTATGCTGTGCAGTATGTCGTCGTCTGTTATGTCATAGAGTATTCCTTTTATCACGGCTGTAAGGGTTTTTCTTGGTCTTTGTATTGTGTCTGGGTTTTGTGTCGGCTTGTTTTGAGGTAGGCTGTTGGCATAATGAGCGTACTTCCCAAAGTTGTGTATTGGGATTGCTTGGGAAAAGGTCACTGCTTGTTGTTGGTTCCTGAAAGTAAGTGCATAGGTGTTTCTGTGTATTTGTTGAGCTCTGTATAGTGTGTCTGTGTCTAGGTGAGTCTTCGTCATTAGGCTTCTAATGAGCCACGCATTTTATTTCGCAGGGTCGCAGTTTATTATGTAGATTGTGAAGTATCCGTGTGGTGTAGGTGGTATGTATGTTATTGGAGTGTGATGTGTGTAAGTGTTTGTGTCATCAAAAAGTGTTCCAATCCTGTAGCCTAGTTGCGTTGTGGACTCTATGCTTGAGTCTGAGTCGTGGTTGATATTGTCGGGTGCTTCGGAATATATGCTGCTGCAGCTGGAGCTGACTGAGTGTGTGCGTTGTCTTGTGTGGTTTTGTTTGTGTGTTTTGCTTGTTGTAGGTGTAGGTTGAGCATAGCTCGCATGAGTTTGTCTTGGTAGTGTTTGTGTGTCTTGTGTTTGAGCATAGCTCACAGGTGTTTGTCGTGTTAGTGTTTGTGTGTCTTGTGTTTGAGCATAGCTCATAGGTGTTTGTCGTGTTAATGTTTGTGTGTTTTGTGTTTGAGCATAGCTCATTGGTGTTTGTCATGTTCTTGTGTCTTGTGTTTGGGCATAGCTTGTGGGAGTTGGTGAGTGTCATGATTGTGTGTCACTGGCGGGTGGTGATGGCGTAGATTATGTTTGTAGCGACGTAGATCTTGTATTTTTTGTCAGGACGCAATGGCGGTTGGTTTTAGGATCAGGGGGTTTTGGTGGTTTGGCCGTGGAGAGACGCTTTGGAATCTTCTTTGGCCAGAAGAGTTTGGTGTGATGGAAGTGGCTGTTAAGAAGCATGGTTTGTGTATCCTGTGTCTTACAACTGCCTAGGTGTAGTCCCAATGGACTACAGGACTTTCGTCCTTTGGCTAACTGGGCGGGCCCAGTGGGTACACAAACCTCACCACAAGGAGGGGTGGTGTGGGAAATAAGGGGTGAGATGGGGTTTTTGAGGAAAGGGCGCGGACTCTTGATAATTGCACTCTCAGCTTGCTTGCCAAGCTTCTTGAGAGTGCACTTCTCGCTTTCACTGTAATTACGGAGTGTAGCTTGCCGGTGTTGGTGTGACCAATCCCTATCTCGGCATCTGGCGTGGAACGCTGGGAGAAGGAAGCTGAATGGCTGAACACTGGCTCACCCCTGCTCGAGATCACCGTGACTAAAATGGAGCAATTTATTATCTCAAAGGTTTATAATGGATCCAAACAGAAGATGTAATCTAAACAATGAAGATGATTTGGGGGAGGTGTTAGGATGTTCCAAGAAGAAGATGAATCTCTCAGTAATGTTCACAGTGAAGAAGAATCTGACACAGACACAGATGTTCCAGAAAACCAAAGATTACAGCAGCAGTGGAGCGAAAAGAGAGACAATGACGATTATAATGAAAGCTATTCAGGTGAGGATTCTGATGACAAAAATAACCGTGATTATTATATGGCATACCAGAAAAAGAATACCCATACAGTACATTCCTGGAAATGGGGAAAAGCTACAACGAAAACTACTAGAGTAGCCGTCAGGAAAGATGGCAGTAAATGACATATAATGCAGAAGTAGGGATAGTAGGGGAAGTGCTGCATTGCAACTGTTTCCCATTTTTCTCAGGAAGTATTTGTACACACTACACACCATTTCTCTGACTTGACTGTGAATAACATAACCATTTTTTGCTTCTGTCATCATTGGAACTCTTAATGAACTCACTATCGCACAATGGAATGGACTTATTTCTCTGAATTATTTAATTTTGCTGTTAAATGTAGGCAAGTACTCTCACATGCACTCTGAAACAAACTATGCCTGATTGACTATAAAACACATGACTGTGACATTGTTGAATATTTGTCTTCTGCGCAACCACCTTCATTCGTGATGGCGACTATAAGAAACGTGAGCCTCAAAACATATTCCTTCATCTTCCTGGGGCAGAAGGTGATGGAGAAATATAAATGCTATATGTGATACTTGGAAGCTCTTCATAAATGACAGCAACTAAATATTATAGTTCAATACACAAACCAATATACCGGGTGGAAGGGAAGTCATTACATTCATTTAAACCAGTGGTAGGTCTTGGTATTTGGAACACATTTCGTATCTTACATTTTTGTCTATGATGTTTGATTTAATGAGTACTGTGACTGTGAATGACGTCCCTTGTTGTACATTGCTCTACATTTTCTTTGATGAAAATCAGTGCGGTAAATACATATGATCCTGGTATTGTCACGAGCTTCAATCATTTAAAGTATTCTTTGCATGACTTTAATGTAGGCAGCCCTAGCAATGAACCCTGACAGCCAAACTGCCCTTAAAGCTCTCAATTCCCATCACTTAAAATTTTTATTGGTTTGGGAATATCACAAATATTTAATCACTCTTTCTTCCAGTAATACCATAGAACTTCAGTGGGTATCAGTCATGAGGATATTGCTGGAAAAAATAAGCTGATGTCCTAAAAAAGAAAGGAGCAAGTTTCCCCTTTCTAGGGCTAGAAGCTCTCTGTGGTATAAGGACTTTAGTTGCAAAAAATAGAGTTAAATTTTCACTCTGCAGTCTCCTGTAAACAAAGTTCCCCTAGAGACGGGAATTTCAGCCAGCACTGCCTGCTGTGAGCCTATAGTTATTTATAATGTTCCACGAAATTAAGTGTATGATAGATTCACATATGTAATTTACAAAAGGTAATGTAGATAAACAAGATACCAAGTTATCTTGAGTGGTAGACACTGGCACAGTGCAAAGGGACTTGTTGATGACCCTTTAGACTGTGAAGCCACAGAACTGAAAAGGTTGTACTATATTCTCAGAGCCTATGCACAACTGGAAATAGGTGTTAATCTAGGGAGACAGATACTAAACTTAATTGAATATTTAGATATTGGTCCCTAGATTAAAAACCAGGAAGCACACAAAATGTCTTCTTAGGCTGAAGTGTTTTAGGGAAATCTGCTTCCAAAGAATAGTCTGAAGTCCCTTGTATAGTCTGTTGGTATTTGCAGACAGCACTGACCAGCCCATCAGGGACTCAAGGCTACTGTTGTTTACATTTTATGTATTGATATAGTGATTTTAACTTGATATTATTAAGAGCAAAAGAACTTCAAAAATGAGCCTAATCCTCAAACCTTCAACTCAAGAAAAATGTTTCAGATTCAAAACACAGTATATCAAAACTGTAGTATGGAAAGAAAACAAGTGATAGTGGGAATGCTACATGAGTGAAATTGTTGTTCTGCACCTTAATTAATTAAAACAAAAAATAAAAATTGTCGGTCTGGGTGGCTCAGTTGGTTAGACGCTGGCCTACGGATCCCAAGGTCGCGGGTTCAAACCCGGCCCAGGCCGATGGTTTTTAAGTGTGCTTAAAAGCGACAGCTCCATGTCAGTAGATTTATTGGCATGTAAAAGAACTCCTGCGGGACAAAATTCCGGCACACCGGCGACGCTGATGTGATCCTGGCAATTGACAGCATCGTTAAACAACAAAATAATTTTTTTAATGCACCTTAATTTTGTGTAATTATCTCAAATCCAGCATCATCTATGATAAGGATTGTTGAATTTTATGTCACAATGTATATTTTACAAATAGTAAAGGTAAAAGTGGGGCTTAGCACTAAACTTCATTTTATTTGTAAAATAAACTCTGTTTTTAGCATAACCTAAACAACAGAAACAAAAGCCGATTATCTGCATGGCCACCTCTGCTAGCAGAGGTAGGCAAAACGATACCATTTTAACAAAAGAAAATACTGCTAACGCCAACTGTCTAACCAGAATGTAACCAATTCTGATTGTAACAATATTACTCATACTAGTAACCCTAACAATGGAAAAATGGTATCACTGAATGCTGATTACAATACTCTTAATAGCCAAATACATAGAAATTCAAACGAAAGAAAGAAATCTCCAACTGATGAACTAGTGCCGCCTACAAAACCAAGTTACTTTGATATAACAAGTCAAACCCTACAAAAGAACAGGCAATAGTTATTGAATCCCATGAGGGGATTAGCATCAAAGACTACATGCTTGCGCTAGGGAAACTCAGTAACCCTAGCAATATATGTTATGTTTCCCACATATCAAATGGAAGAATATGTATTTTCTTTCCGGTGAAAAATATGCAGAGGAAATTACAACATAGCACTCCATAATTCTCATCCATAATGTTTTCTTAGAAATCATACCCCTTCTAACACAACTTAAAAGAGTAATTCTGTCCAATGTATATCTGCTTATCCCTAATTATGCAATAGAAGAGGTATTAAACAAACTGGGCAAAAGGATAATGTCAAAAATATTATCGATCAGAGTGGTGTATCAATCCCTGGGTTTTCTCACATATTAAGCCTTTGAAGACAAATGTACATACATGACGAAGACTTTGACAAGCTTCCTGAAATTCTTCAAATGGAACATGATTGGACGAATATTTTCCTCTTGTTTGACCTTCCCTCCTGCTTTCTTTGTAAAAGTGAGGGACATTTGGCAAAGTTCTGCCCTAACAGAAACCAAACACCTGAAAACACTCCTTCTAACCTCTCCCATAGCATATCTAATGGAAATCTAGGTTCTTCTGAATATCCCGTCCTTAACAAAACAGTATCAAAGCCAAAACCTATAGATGAAGAGAACATATCCATCTTCTCACCTTCAGTAAGGAAAAGCACCTCACGAGCACTCAAGATACTAATCCCATGGACAAACTGGATGAAGTTCAAATTACTTCAAAGCCATCTAAAACAAACACAAATTCTTGACTCTCTGCACAGATAGAGCTCTGAAAGTCCTGTTCACTAGGAAACCCAACCTCACAGATCAAAAAGACCAATTTCAGTACCAGAAATAAAACTGCCTGGGTTGATGAACTGAATGTAGTGCAAATAAACAGATTTCTACAGCTAAACCCAACTGCTAAGAAGAATACATGAATGTCATTAGACATAATACTTCAACCAGGTAAACAGGTAATGGAAACCGAATTGAGCTCTTTTCCAGTCAAGTATTCACAGCTTCTAGAAGGCTTAGCTCATGTGACTCAAAAACTGCACCCTCACTTTCTCAACAGTGGCATAAAAATCAGAAGCATGCGCATTGTTAAAAAATTGCTGAAAGCTGCAAACACAACAAAGGATATCTTCATATCAGGCTATTCAAGCGATGAATCTTCCTATTTCACACAATAATGGTCATAAAGCTTCTTGGAATTTTTATTCTTCATTATGGCCTCATCAATAACTCGACGGAATGTAAATGGTTTTTGAACACAATTCAAAAATTTCTACTTTTACTTTGATACCTTGTTTTGCATTTGGTGCCACCCACCTCTGACTACCTTAAACACTAATGTCCTTGACCTTTGTTGAGGTTTCAATTTATCTCCAGCTATTTGTTAGTGAAAACTATGGTATTATTATTAGTGCACATAGTCTGTGTGGAGGCCCTCACAAGTTATGTCAAGCGGAGTTAAATCCATGCATAGCAGTGGTCATTCCAAACGATGCAGAGTTTTTTAGGTACTGTAATACTACCATGGCTAAATGACACAAGTGATGTTGGGGAATGTAAGGAAGACTTCTGGATGGAGATATGTGGTAATAATTCAGATTCTGATTCAGATAATTACAATTCTGACATTTATGACAGGTGTGGTCCACCAGACATTCTGGGGGGTTGTGAGAGAGCGATGTGACCGCCAAAACGTAAAAATATGGTGCTCTCTAAAAAGTGGTTACTATTACTGCTATTGCTCTCTTTATATTGGAGAGCAAGAGGATTAATGACTTCATTGTCAGAAATCCAGCATTAGCTAACAACAACAACATTTATAAGGATGATAGCAAAGACGTTGCAGTAAGCAATGTTCATGCTAAGATTTGTTAAAGAAGAAATCAGTGTGTTCAAGTGAAGCTTTTATCACAAGAAACAGGACGCAGAAACATATATGATAGCTGTGAATAATAAACGTATATTTTTGTTTTCTTTGCAAAGCATCGCTTTTGAGCATAATTACTAACAAATAATTGTTTTTGTAAAAATGTGAAAAGCAGAATATATTATCACACATCTTGTTTTCCATTGTTCAATTGCACCTTTCCATTTGTAATCATGAAATATATATATATATATGTATATATGTTTAATTTGTTTATTAGTCTAGTTAGTATAACAGTTGGAATCAGTGTCTGTAATTTTCTCTTAATTTTTTAAATTCAATTAACTAAAGCTGTATAAAGTGTATATGAACAAAGATTTGTTCATATTGATACAATATTTAGCATTTTGCTAGTTCCTATTGGTCCTAAACATTATCCTGTATACTCAGGACATTTGATCTGGGGCATTCTCAAATTTCAGAAAAAAATAAAGTAAAGCCCTCACCTCACAAACTATGTCCCAAAAAAAAGTACCTAATAAGCTAAAGTTAATGCTATTTATATTTCTCTCAAGCCTATTGAAACAGTTATTATATACTCTAACAAATCTTTTAACCAAACCATCAGCTTGATTTTGTTAATTTAGTTTTTCTCTTTTGTAATTTTGCCTATTCTCAATTTGTGGAAATGATAATTATTGTCAACCTTGTTTTGACAATTCAATTATGTTTAGATAATAAATGATTATTTTGTGTCACATCATGTTAAGGGTTTCGAAACATAAATTTACATTATTTTCCTGACATATCCAAAATAATTATAAAATCATGCATCTTATGCGGCTTATGATGTCATGATGCCTCTGATGTCGTAAGAAGGTATTGTTAGAGAAGACAACAGCTGAGCGATATTGTTATGGTAATGTGCAAGAATATTTTCCTAATACTCTTGGATCAATGCATTCATGCAAGATAGCAGGCATTTTTCGGCAGTACTCCAAAAAATTGTAAATTATATAATTTTGAACATGCCAAACAGTACAAATTTAAGAAAGTGTTGTAACAATATAACGACTTAATAATTGTGATATTTAAAAATTTAACTGAAGGAGTTCAGCGTCTGCTTTATTCTGTAACTACGACCCGAGATAAAGAAAAGAGTTCTCATTGCTCAGTGACGATCATCCAGTAATATTCAAAGACTACCTAAATGGCTTTGCAGTGTGTGGCGACATAAGATGCCTAAATTATTAAATACAAATATTTAAAAAATTACACCGCTATAAATTTTATTTAATGCAATGAATTATTATGCACCTTTAATTTGTGCAGCAAGCTTAGCATTTTCTTTCATCTTGACATACCATTCCTTTGGTCTGGTTAAAATATATGGATGACACTCTCAACAAAATTACTTCTGGTACAAAAATGGCTAATGTGACATAGTAGCAACGTGGAAGTTCAAATTCATTTCATGCTTTATGATTACTTTGGTATTGTTGCTCATATGGAATTCATACTTATGCAAGATGGCAAAGTATGATGGTAACCCTACTTTAGTGAGATGTGGTAATGGCTAGAGCAAATAATCAACTTGAGTTTAAAATGTAAGAAACTCGAAGTTTCTTTTCAAGATGATAGTGTTATGAATAGGGTTAGGATGTTTATGACCTAAAAAAATGGAAAATATGACTGCAAATATGCCCTTAAATATGACTAAATATGACCAAAAAATCCTAAAATATGACCTAAAAAGAACGTATTTTCTTAAAATATTCTTAATTCAAAACTTTCAATGACACCAAATTATTACATTTGCCACATGAATTCAATCAGCCAATCACATTTTAATAATATTAAAGGTGTAGATTGGTTTGGAACTGTATGACTTGTTTATTTTTCCATAAATTTTATCAACTGTCAGTTGTTAACCTTATTTAGAGGGATGTTGGCAGACACCATCATCTCACACAGGTCCTTCAAGGAATTCGACACTTTCCTTGATGTCGAAGAGGCTGTTGCATAGTACAAAAGTCTCTGTCTCATTTCTTGAACTCATTATCTGTTTATGCTGCTCACATGTATGGCTGTGTCACAATGCTGCTGAACATTTAACAGACGTCACTTTCATTTCACATGCTTTGCAGTAAAGAATTTTCCCATCAGTGCTGAAATGTTCTTTTTCCAAACTCTATAACAAAACTTTTTAGTTTTAGACTTCTGGAACATTTTCGGCATGTTAATACTTCCAGATATGACTTCAAATGTGAACTGAAATGAAAATATTTTAAAAACAATAAGGAGAGATGGGAAAGGATAAGCCGGCATTGTGATCTTAGTACCTGCACTATTATTGTCCCTTCACTTCACATTCCAGTTAGTCAAACCAAATTATTAGTGACTCTTTTCCCAAAAAATGTGAACTTGACCATTCAGTGCATTTATTGCATAATTTTATTCTTTTCAAATTCATAAGTGAGATATGACAAAATATGACAGATATGATCAAAATATGATCAAATTCATAAGCGAAATATGACAAAATATGACCAAAATCATAAAAATCACAAAAATATGATTTAATATGCAAAATAAAAACTGTTTAATTAGGATTAAAAATGTGAAATTCATGCTTAATTTGTGTTTGTGGTGAGAATGGGTATAAGGACAAAAATATGACATGTCATAAACATCCTAACCCTAGTTATGAACAATGACATTTTCCAATAGGCTTGAAATTGTTTTTTATTTCTTAGGGCACAAAGAAGCTGGCTTTTGCTATGGTAATCTATTAATCTATGCTGTGTGTGTGTTTGAGGTAATTTTGGAAACTACAAAACCAATTTTGATAATGCATTTGTCCTTATGGATATAAGCTTATAACATCTTCTAATTTTAATTCTTAAATGAGTAAAAGAGTATAAAGAGTCTGCAAACTATTTACGTGAGAACATGAACCTGGAGTCAAAAGAATATGCTTGTGAAGATGCTTTGACTATATTGAGAATGCTATAACGAAGAAAATATTTTATTTTAGCTTCTGCTACATACCTAGGCACATTTACCAAAAGCTTATGTTTTTAGTTTCACTGAAGCAAAACAAAAAGACCAACAATGAAAAGTTAAATAGCAAATGTGGTACTAAGTTTAGCATCTTCCGAGGATGTAACATGGAAGATTTTCAAGAAAATTCTCCGATCTCTATCTACCACCCTTTACACAAAAACGTTTTTTTATCATTTGTTGAAAAATACCAACATTTAAGATACATATTGACATGAAAGTAATATAAATATCTGAGTTTTCTGTGAATAGCTTGTGAAGTCCCTTTTGAATGAATTTGCTACAGTTTCATTTCACTGAGATATCTTAACAAGAGATAAACTTAGTACAGAGAAAATATAAAGCTCTTTAAGATACCATTTTGTAACACAATTTATCACAGCATTAGCCATTTTCAAACTCTCTATGTTGCAAGTTTAGATCTTACCCATGCAGCACCTAACACACATGTTTCAAAGTTTGTTATTCTTTCTTTCCTACTTTTGTTGTTTCTTTCTATCGGTTTATCCCAAGAGCTAGTTACCACAAATAAACCTTGGAATACCTTAACTAAGCACTTGTTGCTTAGTTTGAAATTACGTCTATGCAAAAACATTGTAAAAACTCTCATGTGCTGCACTCACATACTTTCACTACTCTTGTGCTAACCGTTCTTACAAACTCTTTTTCCTATATCTTCTTCGTGTTAATTGAGTCATTTGCAGAAATTATCTTATTGCTTACTTTCTTGTAGGTGCAAGGGCAATATGAGAATACAGTAGGCTTTGAGTAATTCAGATCTTTTAAAGCTTTCAAATTCCATTCTCTTTGCACGGTTAACATATAAAAAATGAATAATGATGTTCCATTTTACAGTAGTAGTTTCCAAAACTCACACAAATAACAAGGAATACCTCTGAAATAGTTCACTCTACAAAAAAATATTTGTACATAAATTGTGTGCTTTAGCAAGATCTACGTGTTTTGTATAGTAAGATTTGGTCTATCCCTTACAGTTTACCAGTTATGCAAAAGTCATCAAGAGTAAATAGGACTTTATGAGCTGTAGCCAGAAAATTCAAGATATACACTTCATTTGCCATAAAAATATCCCAAACATATGGCATTTTAATCAAAATCATTAGAGCCATTTTCAAGAAAACCATGGAAAAGCATTACATTTTCCATGTAAAAGGAAGTTTAGGTTGGAGGAATTTTCTTCAAAATCTTCGTGTTGCATTCTTGAAAGACGTTAAACTTAGATAGCAACTTTGGTTTCTAACCAACTTTTCGTTTTTGAGTTATGCTCTCCACAGACACACACACACACACACACACACACACACACACACACACACACACACACACACACACACACACACACACACACACACACACACACACACACACACACACACACACACACACACACACACCTTTTTCTAAAATACCTTTTTTGGGTTCAGGGGCCCTCAAAGCATATATTTCCTCGACATCGAATTTTTGGGTGGAATACAATACTTCCTCTACTATACTATACGTAGTAGAGAATGTAAAAAGTCGGTTGAAAAATCAGATCATGCATAAATAGGATAATATACAATGGATTTATGAATTGCTATAGAAAGTCACTTCCAAAAAGGGTTGCCAACCCGTACGATAATTATGGGGGTGTACGATAATCTGACCGAGCGTGATGGCTCAGGCGGTAACGTCTGTGGCCCGCATTTGGGAGGTTGCGGATTCGATCCCCCTGGCCGCGCAGTCTGACATGGGTTTTCCCATGGTTCCCCCATGTCACTTAGGCGATTGCTGGGGTGCATTATTTCATACCATGGTTTCCTTTCCTTCATTTCCGTTCATTCCACTTCCTTATCATCTTTCAAGTGGTGCAGTTCCAGGCGTGCAGTGTGGGCAGTGACGGGCAGATGGCGTGGATGATTGTGCATGGTAACTGCTGTTCTCGGCGCTGGATGGCGTCTGGTAGCCCTTGTCCTCCATCGAGGGGGGGATGGGACACCGTATGATACCGACCAGGGCCCGCGGGCTGCTTGGCGGGGACTAGCGCCGGGATGAACACACCTTAGCACTGGTTAAGGACTTCCGCGCGTCTCTGATGGACCTGTCTAGCTGCGAGTCTGATCGCACCCCTTCAGTTCCCTCATTCATCCCTGCCTCCTGGGGGGTGGTAGCAACAATAGACCTGTGTAGGTCGACGTGAGCGAGGTGTCCCCTTCCGTACTGTACCCTTTACCTTTACGATAATTTGAATGTGTGATAGTTCGATACCGGTGAAATATCATTTTCACTAGCTTGTCACACCAGCGAAATGATACTAATTACAAATAGCGACACCACTTTTGCCCTCATGACCTGTCTCCACCCCTCTAAGACAACCATTTCATATCCTACTATGCCTCCTACCCTTTATCTTCTTACTGTCAGTGTGCCCAGATCTGGTAATCTCAATGAAGAAGGCACTGTTCAAAAAATTGATCATCAATAGAGAAAACTCGGAATAAGTGATATTCCGTGTGAAATAAAGGACATGCCTGAACCTGGCAGTTTCTGGAGTGCTGTTAAACACATGTCACCTTGGTGGAAAACTGATTTCAAAGAACTGGCGGAGTTTGCATTGTCAGTGATTTCGTTGCTCCACAGAAATGTTTCTTGTGAAATATTTTTCTCTAATCTAGATACGATAAATGGACTTATTCTGTCGCCTCAGCTTATGAAAGAATGCGGTGGGTCCGAAAATCTGCAAGCCACCGAGATGTTCAAGTTTATCTCAACAACAAATATGTATAACGCTGCAACAGTTGAGGAAGATGATGAACTTTCAGATGAATAGTGCGGAAACAAAAGTGCTAAAGTTGCACTAGTTGAGATCATCAATCTTGCAGGTGGATACCATAAACATCAATACTATAACATTTTCAGAAGTGTTATGCTGATATTTTTATTGCTGTAGCATTTGATTTATGATGTATGATAATTTTAAATCCAAATCTATAATTTTGAGTGTCTGGTACGATAATTTTACTGTTAAAGATTGGCAACCCTGCTTTCAAATATTTTACTTGGTGACCTGGCAGTGGTGAATCTTCATATTCGCCAGATTCACCGCTATGAGCTACCGTTATTGGTAGGTGCCTAGCAACCTACTGAAGAGAAGGGGTAAAGAGATGTCCCCACAGGATAGCGTAAACGAGCATAAAACACCAGGATGTTCTCGAGAGCTAATGGGCTTGTTCTAGAATGTAATCACCCCGCCTTCAGAACACTCTACAACTCTATGGCAAATTCCAGCTGATATATAAACCAGCTTGTTCACCAGTTAAAGCAGGGACAAACTTTAAAGTTATGTGAACGATTCCAGCAAATCATGTCCCTCTTACCAGCACTGCCGAATTAATACGCGCATTTTAGGTGCCTGAACTGATAATATTAGCTTTTAATTGGGCTAGTAACTACGTGGAAATTCCATATCCATTTTTGTGAACATCGGGTAATTTTTCATACCTTAAGAATACAAGGGGCCGTATGAGAAACAAAGGGGTATTTCATCATAAACATCTTTTAGAGCATTGTACAGTAATTGTATAAATAATGCATAGGGAAGTCAATTAAATTAAACCGTCATTCGATATTTAAAAAGCCTCCGCATGGGCTTTGATCCAAGTCTATTTTCCTAATTAGTTCAGCTTTGGCTGGTAACAGGCACTTTATAACGTCGTGTTCATGCAGAAGAGCCGCCAACATCTGAGCGAAAAACATCGCGAGCAAAAAACCAAGAATGAGGTGAGCGCTTAGACCCGCTGTAAATCGGCAGGGTTCTCTGATTTCGAAATTTACCCGATTACTGTTAGCGTGTGTGTGTGTGTGTCTGTGTGTGTGTGTCTGTGTGTGTGTGTGTCTGTGTGTCTGTGTGTCTGAGTGTCTGTGTGTCTGTGTGTCTGTGTGTCTGTGTGTCTGTGCCTGTGTCTGTGTCTGTGTCTGTGTGTGTGTGTGTGTGTGGGTGCGTGCGTGCGTGTGTGTGTGCGTGCGTGCGTGTGTGTGCGTGTGTGTTTGTGTGAGCGCGCGCGTTCATACATCTCTGTATTACATGTGTTATACATTCTGCTGCGCGTGAGCAGTATTGACAAAATGGAGTGCTTCGTTAACATTTAGCGATGCATTTCGTACTTAGGTTTTGTTTGTTCGTCTACTCCCATCGTGAACAGACATGCAAAACATGCACCATGACTAACAATATACCCACCACCACTTTGAGAAAGTGTGTATCAGGAAGAATCTTTTAAAGGGAGGGTAAATGGATTATATGTTAAGTGTTCACATCTCTTAAACTTAGTGATATATGCGTTTCCTCAAATCTTTTCCTTCAGCATCTCGTTCAGGACGTATAGATAGATGGTCCTGTTACCTGCCAATTTTTAATTATTCTTAATTCGAATATACTGTTGAGAAGGTACTGTAAATTTTAGGTTAAGAGTTGTTAATTGAAGAAGGTTTCAGATGATTAAATAATAAACCTTCTAACATGTAAAGAAACTGCTGCGAAGGAAGAAATCGATATAGAGACCTCATATCGTATGATATTTTTGCATTTATATAGTATCCTATATACAAAATAGTCTCAATTTCATTAAATGTAAACAAAGTAACTAGAGGCACAAAGTAGGTCACCAAATAGTTTTAACCTACCTGTTACTAAAGTTGCACGTTAATCCTGGCACCATTTGCTTCACTGAATAAAGCGTGATTTAGCACCGTGGAACATTTATAAATATCATAGGTGGATGTATTTATGACTATTTTATTCTTCCTTCACAATTACGTAATTCACAGCGCACTTGACATCAGTTTGATGTCAATTGTTTTGCTGATGACAAAATGCTATCGTGCTATGAGAGGTGAATCGACAGCGGCACGAATTAAAATCGATAGCTGCAAGGTCGATGATCTTTTCTGCTAATGTGAAATGGAGATCGCGCGGGATACCGTTTCTCAGTGATTAAGCGTGTATGTATATGAGAAGTGCGTGAAGTGAAACATAATCGCTAGTATTTTCCAACGTGCCAGAGAAAGAAGAAATGTCAGCCAAATTCAAGGAAACAGGTCAGTGAAACCCAGATGCAAGATTCATAGGGAACTGTCTCAGGTGTCACTTGCATTAAGGGACTGACTGACTGGAAATACAGATTTGTCGAGCCGATTGATTGGCAGACTCAGTATTGGGTCAAGTCCGGCTCATGAGGATAGCATATGAATATTTATTATTACCAAGCACACCACATAATGGAACCTATGGGATTTGGCCGTGACTGTTTGACCCAAAGACTCCCATGCATACACACAATGGCACAAACTTATTAATCTTACCCAACGACAATATCCGATTCTAATACAAAAATTTGTTTTCTCAGAAAATTATTCACGACTTTCTACTGTACTGCTGTACTATTCATGCGTAAGAGCCGCCAATATTTGAACGAAAAACAGAGTGAGAAAGTGAGCGAGTGAAAGATAGAATTCAACGCCACACCGCATATTCGGGGGATTGAGAGCCCTAAGCCGCCAAGTGTAAACTTAGGATCTGTGAAATTAAACCCCAACAAGCAGAATTGCGGTGGAAAAAATGATTTCAAATAACGCACAATATATAAATTGGTAGCACACTAGTATGTTTGGAAGAAGAATAACAAAAGTGAATATATTCGGGACCATGGTTTATTACATTCCTTTGCGCATGCGCAGTTGTAACAAAACGGAATACTTTTTTGATATTTAGTACTTTATTTCGTATATCAGAAACTGACCAAAAAGGAAGGGCGGGTAGATTACAGGCAAACATTCAGAAATCCATTTCCGATGGGACCCAATTCATTAGATGGACTCATTCAATTCAATGCCGCTTTTAAAACCTCAAAAATATTATAGCTACATATGTATATATTAAATTTTAATGCTTATTTTTCTCGTTCAGATTTTCCCATTTTTAATACCTACTTCAAACAAGGTTTTCCTTATGTTGCACTGTATTGTTACTGAAATTGTTAGTGCCACCAAGTGTTAAAAGTGTGGTAGATAGCTCTTTTCCCTGGAAATGCATTTTTAAAGTTCAATATGCATTTGTCATTTTTGTGCTTCTGCAAGGAACATTTTTTTTTTTCAAAATAGGTAAATATTACGAACAATCGGGCAACATTTGTTAAGACTCAAGAAAACTACCGAAATGCATAATAGGATAAAATCTAATTATATGAAAGCGAAACTTTGCTGCCTGCCTATAGTCTGTCCACCAGCTCACAGCGTCGGTCTGGGTGGCTCAGTGGGTTAGACGCTGCTCTACTGTTCCCAAGGTCGCAGGTTCAAATCCATTCAAGATCGATGGTCTTTAAGTATGTTTAGTAGGTGCAGTGGAGGAATTCCCTGTTCTTATCTTGCAGGCTAATGTAGCCAGAATAACCAGGATGCCTATATTTTCTTCCAAGTGAAGGGATACTGCATATATGCATAATCTTCGCAAAAGTTAAAGGCATATGGAGGCGGGCCGTACTGCAGACTCCAGCGAATCTAAGCTTGTCCCTCCTACCACGGATCTCACGCGCTCTTATGTACAGAACCTCTGCCAGTACACGCACTACGCTTGGCAACAGCGCTCCGCTTGATCATTGGCCAGCGTTCACATGTCTTTAACTTTTGTGAGCAGTAAGGTTGACATATCAGTTCTACCAATAATGAATAACAAATTGCTACATCCAGCCTGCTTAATTCAGCCATTAAAGAAATGGATAGTGTTTTGTGGAAAATAATTTGCTGCTGTTTTATGTGATAATTATTTTAAAAATATTTCCTTTATGCGATTTTTGTGTAATTTATGTGAATATCCCAAAATATTTATTTAAATAAAAAATCAGAAAATGTGCATTTTTATGTGCAATAACGCTTAAAATATTTTCTCCGGTGTAAGTATCCAGAACATTAAACTAAGTTTCAAGTTCATACCAGGTCACAAACAAAATATGTATTTACCTAAAAATCCGAGCCCTAGTCATAACGTTAAATGGACAGCGTTAACTGTTAGTTGAAATTCAACGTTTCCTTCAGCGTTATTGGCCGAAAGTAGTATGACGTAGTATAAGTGAAAGTCACAAATAATAATATGAATATGGTTCACCTGAATGAAAATGCGGAACGAGGAGCATTTTGAATCGGAAAAAACAAGTTATTTTGAGAAAAAGCTTATTTCAAGCGGATGTAACCTGTTATCAAGCAGCGCATGGGTAGCTTAAATGACATGTAAGGGCCCATTGTAGTTTCTGAGGTAAAAAAAGATCAATTTTTTTTCTTTTCAGTGCTGAAATATCCTTCTTTCGTTGTCCATTGATTACATATATGGGGTTTTCTACATTTTATAGCTGTCAAAATTGCATTTAAATAACATGCTGTAACTGCCAAGCCCTTTCTTTGGTTTTTTTTTTTTTTTTTTTTTTTTTTTTTTTTCATTTTCTTGTAACTTTATACATTTTCTTCAAAACTATAAGAAGCTCAAATTTTCTGAGGTGCCAAAACATCACATGAAAATTAAAATCACTGGAGCAGTGTTGCATTATTTTACCTACAATTAAGAAACTATAATATTATGTGTTAGACAAATTGAACTAATTTTTAAAATTATATATAAACAGCAATTTTCACTATAAAATTGGAATTTTGAAAAACTAATTCACTCATTTTGTCAGAAATACTGTTATCTGGGTTCGCTATACGTATAAACTCATTGGAACAGAGAGTTCTTCAAATAAGCATCAGCATACCAAATTTTGAGTCCTCTGACTCCAAAAGAACAGTTTTAGAAAAAGGCCCGTGTGTGTGTGTGTGTGTGTGTGTGTGTGTGTCAACAGCATAACTCAAAAACGAAAAGTCGGTTAAAAACCAAAGTTGGTATTTAAGATGAATATCTGACACGTAGGTTTTGAAGAAAATTCATTTACTCTAAAGTAAAGTTATTCGAAAATTATGATTTTCCCAAAAATGGCTCTAACGATTTTGATTAAAATGCCATACGTTTAAGATATTTTTATGGCAAATGAAATGTAGGTATAGGTATTTTGAATTTTCTGGCTATATCCCATTTAGTTGTGTTTACCCTTGGTGATTTTTGCATAACTGGTAAATCGTAAGCGATAGACCAAATCTTACTATACAAAAATGTAGACCTCGTTAAAACACACAATTTATGTCCGAATGAATTTTTTGTGGAGTGAACCATTTCAGAGATATTCCTTGTTATTTGTGTAAGTTTTCGAAAACAAACTTTCGTCAAATGGAAGATCGTGACTCATGCTGTTTATATCTTAACCGTGCAAAGAGAACGGAATGTCAAAGCTTTAAAATATTTGACTATCACTCAAAGTCTACTGTATTCCCATATTCCCTTGCACCTACAAGAAAATCAGCAATAAAATAATTTCTGCAAATGTTTTTCTCGACTAACTTGAAGAAGATAAAGGAATAAGTGTTTGTAAGATTAGTTAGTGTAAGAGCAAGGGGGTCGGCAGACCCTTTTCCAGGTGGGGGGCTGCATGTTGGAAGTTTGCAATCAAACAATATTAATTCATTATTTTGTCAAAAGTTCTAATATTTGTTGTGGATAAGCATATTAATTTCTGCTTAATAAAAATTGTTCTTTACATCAATATTAAAATAATAGTCTAATATTCAGTAATTAATTGCACATTGAGCGTATTAGCTTCTAAGGGGGGTCACGGCCCCCCTTGACCAGGGGCCCTTCGCGACGCCCATGTATAAGAGTAGAAAATGTGATGTGAGTGGAACAAATAAGATTTTTCCATGCTTAGATCACTGTGTTTAACTACGATGTGCCCTTAAAAATGACCGCATATACAAATAATTTTTATCCTCGTGTGAGGAAACGATTGGAGCATAATTTTAAAGGGAAATAAAAATAAAAATTGGAGCTTTTGGACTGTTCTTGAATGAAAATGCAATAGTGTCCCCCCTTAATGTGGACATAGACCACTATTACCCGGAACGGTGGTTGTGTATAGACGCGGTGTGCTAAAAGCCCAGGCGGCAGGCCGCAACTGCGAGAAAATATCTCCCTGGGCGACTTCGACTATCACATGTCGCTCGTACGAGGGAGAAAGGAAATAACATCAATTGTATATAAACGCTTCCTTTCATATGCACCGTCTCTACATGAGCTTACCTACACATATTTTGTATGTTGGTAAACCTGCGTTGCAACCGCGCGCTTTCGTGGCAAGAATAGTCTCGCTTGCTGCATATATGGAACACAGTTCTCAAGTAACATGGCTTCCTTCGGAAAGTACATTTTCATTTTCCTTTTTACATCCTCGCTAAAGCACTTTATTACGCCTCGTTACTATTCGTTTCTTTCTCTTCAATGTAATATTGCTTGAAAAATGTAACAACGAAAGAATAATCGCGAGTGGCGGGGTGAGGGAGGGCGGTAGGGTGGGGGAGAAAAACAAAAATGAAGCAGAGAATAGGTAACTGTCATGTAATTTTCTTTCTTGGGGCAGCAGTTTTTCACTCTTCTACAACCGTTATTATATAATCTATTCCAGGTTTAAAACGTCTTTGACATCTTCCTACACTCATTTAAGAATATAGCCCTTCTCCACTCTTCTCTGTCTTCCCAGTATCCATCTTCTAATCTCCTTTTTTTCATTGTTTAAACTACTTCTTGCTTCCATGTTAATTTGGTTTATCCAAATTAAAAATACTAGCAAAACACACAAATATAGATCAATATACAGAACTTATGGCAAAGCCTGGAATAAAGACCATTTTACAAAAAGAGCCGAAAAGCATCTGATCTCGATATCTATAATATTGAATCCTTAATTGAAAGATTACCTTTGTAAACATTATGTGTTATCGTCCGCTAGGACCTCTGCAAGACTCTCCGGTCGGGCGGTAGCCTTTGACTCGGATGGGCTTTATTTGCACAAAATTCTTGAAAATTTTGCGATTTCCCACTCGTCATAGCCTCCCATCTTCTACGTTATGATATAGAATGTTCGAAAGACTAAATTATAATGTATACCATAACATAAAGATAATTAAAGGACAAAGGGCAGACAACGAAGGGGTACACCTCACGCACTGTGACCTACATAGTGTGACTTTGGTGGGTGTCAAGTAAAGGAGACAGATGTAGTCGAGATAAAGAAACACTTTTATTTCCGTAAACAGTCTTTTTACACTCAACAGCAAAAAAGTCTTTTCCGATTCACCAACCGCACGGCTCCGAATTAGTAACACAAAAACTGTCCCTTCTCACGCTTTACCGCTATTTATATCTCCCAGGCACTATTCTGGAAACTTCAGGAAAGTTCAGTTATTATTGCGGTGAAATACAAAGCAGAAAGTTCCAGAAGTCTCTATCCCTTTCTCTCTTTCGGCAAGTGCCCCAACAATGCGGCCATTCTCTGTCTCTTCCCCTCGGCTCCTTTGCGGTAGTGCCGACAATAATGCGATGGGCGACAATAGATATATTGTGGCACAGAAGGAAGGAACGAAATGAGGGAAGCGCAGGAGGCCACAGTCCGCGGCAGACAGACCACGGAGACACCCGGAAGTCCTTAACTTTTCAAAGCATGTTGACACGTTCTACCACTGGAGCCACCAGAGGGCAAACAAGCAACCGTCGACCTTACAGCACTTTAGTAGCCAAAGGGAGTATTCTTTGCATTGTGCCTGCATCCGCACCATCTCTCCGGCACCGCCATGCACTATGAACCTAGAAGCACACCTGAACATTAGAAGCAAGTAGTGGAATGTACAGCATTCGCCTGGGAAATCACGAGAAAAGAGTGTGCAGTCACCGGGGATCGAACCCGCGACCTCACGAATGCGAGTTGCAGATGTTACCGAGGCGCCACCTCCCTAGGTATAAAGACTATTTAAGCTGCAGTATTGATATTACGAGGAGAGATTAAAAATTTATGCCTTCGTGGACACAGTCCTCTTATTTGTGTATCGATTTTAAAAATTCTTGTCCTGAAATGTTTCCCCTATGCAACAAAATTAGCGCCAACGCGTCACTAGTCGGGCAAACCCGTCAGAGAAGAATTAAGGTGATTGTCGACATAGGCTCTAATAGCAGCTTTCACTTTGTCGACAAAGCAAAATTGATGTCTCTGAAGGCGTTCTTTTATCTTGGGAAAGAAGTGAAAGTCGCTAAGTGCCAGGTTGGAGCTGTATGGCGGGTGTGACTCGATGTAGGCGTTTCGTGACTCGACTCGACTGTACGCGGTCGTTGTACTAGAGAAAGAGTCCTTCTGGAGGCTGAAATCTTTCAACGCCGCCAGATAGCGTGGCGAGTTTATCGTGGTTCCCTGTTCTAAAAGTCAAGAACCATGACATCTCCCAAAAATGGTCTCTTACGCATTTAGAATGCACAAAATTTTCAAAGACTTGTTTTCGGGCTACAATGCTTGAACAGAACTGGACTAGACTAGAAGCGGAGGGATTCCAAACTGTGCGTGCGCAGTGCAATGTATATCTGACCCCTGGGAGGAATGGATGAGATGAGAGCGCCCCACGTGGTACCGAAACCCGGCGAGTGGTGTGAGCAATCGTTAGGGTCCCTAATGTAAGCTAGAGATTCTTCATCTCAACAACAGGTTTCGCCATGCAGCCACCAGCTACATGGGTTCAACATTGGTCCCCCTCTCCCAACCAGTGACTGCAACGCCATTCCTACTTCGAGAACATCTCGCTCGGTGTGTTCCAAAGTTAAACAGTTACCATTAAAGTTAAAGACATGATATAAATGGAACAATAAAATATGTCTATCTCAATTACCACAAAGTGGGCATTAAGATAAGCATTTGTAAGAATACTTTGTACAATAGTGAGTAGAGAAATTCATGTGCGTACTACAAATAAGACTTTGGGGGGGGGGGTGCAATATTAAATCTGAAAATTGTACTTCCCGCAGTTACTGACATCCAGGTATAGAACATTTATCTATTGAAGCCCCATCTGTTTTAATTTCTTTATTTACGACCACGAATTTCTGAAAACGTTTAGCGGTTCGACGAAACCTTGTTTGCCGTTAAAATTTCACCGCAGGGAACCGCAAGGGACTTGAGTTTTAGTAAAGACCAGGGGCGAACTAAAAAAGGGGTGTAGTGAACGCATTACTACAGGTAGTCGGGTCACGCATGGCAGGGACATCGCGTATTCCATCATTACCTGTTTAAAAATTAAACCTGCACCAGGGCAGGGTGTAACCAGCCAGCCAGCCAGCAGTACCTTGCTGTATACTTTATCCGCTTGTGTGCCCACTCCCTCTCCAACAATTCTGAAGCACTTAGGAACGCGTTTGAACCTAAGTCACGTAGCCACTTCAGTGTGTAGAGCTCTCCCATTTCCATGCAAGAGTGCACCACAACACGACTTCTATCAAGACATCCTAGTTTTCTTCTTTCTTCTTAGTTTCAGTTCTAGGAGCCACTAGGTCGAGGTGTCCTGTCTTGCATTTCTCCCAAACGGCTATAAACATGTATAATTTGTTACATTACATTCACATGATCTTCATGATCTCCTCTACCCATTATTCAACAAACTATTAAGGATCGAATAAGTCGCACTCACATGACTTTCTCTACTGTAAGTAGGGGAAGTATTGTATTCTACCCAAAAATTCGATCTCGAGATTTCACCGGAAATATATGTTTTGAGACCCCCTGAATAAAAAAAAAAAAATCATTTTTAGAAAAAAGGTCCGTATGTGTGTGTCCGTGTCTGTGGACAGCATAACTCAAAAACAAAAAGTCGCTTAAAAACCAAAGTTGGTATTTAAGCTTAATGTCTTTCAAGGATGCGACACGAAGATTTTGAAGAAAATAGCCCCACCCTAAACTACCCTGTACATAGAAAATTTTTCGAAAATTTTGATTTTCTTGAAAGGCTCCGACGATTTTGATTAAAATGTGGTATGTTTAAGATATTTGTATGACAAGTGAAATATATATTTTGAATTTTCTGGCCATAGGCTATGTAGTCCTGTTTACTCTCGATGACTTTTGAATAACACGTAAACCGTAAGAGATAGACAAAATCTTACTGTACAAAAAATGTAGGTCTCGCTAAAACACACAATTTATGTTTGAATAAATTTTTTTGTAGAGTGAACCCTTTCGGAGATATTCCTTGTTATTTGTGTGAGTTTCGGAAAACTTAGAACTTTCGTGAAATGTGTCTCGCTGTTCATTTTTTTATATGTTACGTGTGCAAAGAGAACGGAATCTCAAAGCTTTAAAAGATTTGACTATCGCACAAAGCCTTCTGTATTCTAACATTCCCCTTGCACCTACAAGGAAATAAGCAATAAGACAATTTGTACAAATGTTTATTTTAATTAACCGAAGAAGATATAGGAGTAAGAGTTTGTAAGAATGGTTAGTACAAGAGTAGAGAAAGTCATGTGAGTGCAACACATCAGATTTTTAGAAAAAGGTTCGTGTGTGTGTGTCTGCGTGTGTGTGTCTTGATTTGTTGACAGCATAACTCAAAAACAAAAAGTGGGTTAAAAACCAAAATTGGTATTTAAATTTAATGTCTTTCAAGGATGCGACACGAAGATTTTGAAGAAACTTTCCCCACCTTAAACTACCCTTTATATGGAAAATATTTTGAAAATTTTGATTTTCTTGATGATGGCTCTAACGATTTTGATTAAAATGCCATATGTTTGAATATAGGTATAGCAAATGAAATGTATATCTTGAATTTTCTTGCTATAGCCCATGTAGTCCTGCTCACTCTGGATGACTTTTACACAACTGGTAAATCGTAAGAGATAGACCAAATCTTACCATACATAAAATGTAGATCTCGCTAAAACACACAATTTATGCTTTTTTTCTGTAGTGTGAACAATTTCGGAGATATTCGTTGTTATTTGTGTGAGTTTTGGACAACTTGTACTTCTGTGAAATGGAACATCGTTATTCATTTGTTTATATGTTAACCGTGCAAAGTGGTTGAAAGCTTTAAAAAATTTGACTATCGCTCAAAGTCTACTGTATTCCCATATTCTCCTTGTATGTACCTACAAGAAGATAAACAGTAAGATAATTTCTGCAAATGTTTATCTCAACTAACACGAAGAAGATATAGAAATAAAGGTTTGTAAGAATGGTTAGTACAAGAGCACAGAGTGTCAGATATCTGATTTTTATAATTACAATTCTGGTAAATTATGTGCACGAATCATCAGTTTATAAACTTATTAAACCCAATTTACTGTTGCATATAAATCATATTTTGGCTTTTCTGATAAGCACATCATATTTCTAATATTCTAGAGCTTTTGTGGCATAGAACCGTCTGTTTTCTATACAAGGTTAGAAATGTTGCAACTCCGAACTGAGCCGCTTGTAAATATGTTGGGGAAATCCCGAGCTACCTCCTTAGAAGTGAACACCTTAGAAATAGTAGTCCTAGTTTTAAATGAAGCACTCTGAGTATTTCAAGAAACAACATCCAACTTAGAATTGTTTCCGGTAGTGTAGGGGAATACTGAAGAACAAATCGAAGAGTGTAATATCAAAATATCCCAGATGCGAACATATATGTAAAATTGAAGACATTACTACCCCAACCTCAAACATACCCGCCATCCCACAACCGTCATACCCCGTCATTTGAGTGGTTAAGCGAGTGATCTGTAAGAAATCTAATTTTTAGTACAAATTTCTTTGAAAATAAATGTTTTTTACCACTAATTTAGCTAGATGTTATAATCAGATTATATACTATAGTTTGATATTTGGTGCATTACGTACGGTCGGACGGCCCCCCATCATCCCCCCCCAAAAAAAAAAACCAATGTGTTGCACTCACATGACTTTCTCTACTCTTGCACAATCTATTGTTATAAACACTATCTACTTCATGTTAATCGAAATAAACATTTATAGAAATTATCTGATTACTAATTTTCTTGTAGGTGCAAGGGGAACACAGTAGGCTTTAAGCGATAGTCAAATATTGTAAAAGTGCTCTCGCTAAATGAAATTGCGTTCTCTTTGCAAAACCAAGAGATAAAAAATGAATAACGACCACCCATTTGAGAACGTATATTTACATACAAGTATTGTGAAATTCTGGTCCATAACAAGGAATACCTCCGAAAAGGTTCAGTTTACAAAAAAAATATCATTTAGCATAAATTATGTGTTTTAACAAGATCTACATTTTTGTATAGTAAGATTTGGTCTATCTCTTACGATCTACCAGTTATAAAAAGAGATGATATCGACTGATGGGGACGGAATGGATCCATAAGTGCAAATCTTGAATTATTTATTATTATTATTATTATTATTATTATTATTATTATTATTATTATTATTATTATTATTATTATTATTATTATTATTATTATTATTATTATTATTATTATTATTATTATTACTACTATTTTCTGTAAACGACATATCATAAGCAGGAAGGCATATATTTAATCAAACAGTGCGCATTTTTTGTAATTAAAGGAATTTGGCAGCAAGTTATATATTCAACAATATGTTTTTAAAACAAAAAACTTGGATGCGTTGCGATCAGAGGAACGCTCTGGTTGAAGTATGTAAGATTCTTGTTCGAATTGTTCTAAAAATTGCAAGCTTTGCCACATAGGGTCAATAACTTTCTGCTGGGATTTGTAAAGCTTGCAAAAGGTTAGCTGGTAAGGAATACGATGAAATTTGCAAGCTAAGGACGTAATTTGCTTACTAGATATTTTCTGAAACGTATTTGTGAGAAGTGTTAACTTCAAGGGCATTGCAACCTGTAGACATAAAGTTGGTTGCAGATTAGTTTTAAACAAATTAAAATGACAATAGAGCAGAAGTGATATTAGCATTTTTGTAGATTTTTACACGTTCTTGAAAAGATGTCTTCTTTTTTCATTCTAATATGTACGAGTATCACTATTTATTTCGTTAACGGTTACAGTTGGTTCCATTGGATAATTTTCCATGACTAAGTTTTAAGATTACATTTTAACTTTACATTTCTTGCATGTTTCAACAAAGCCCTTGCCCTTGTTAACACTACAAGCACCAAGATGTCATTTTACTTTGGATTTTACTGAACCGCAATCATAATGATATTTTATCTTTTCTTATTAACACATTTTTTTTGCCGTGGTTTCAGTTTTGTTTTCCTTTTTATTACACAGTATGATAAAAGTTATGATTTTGATACAACTGTCATATATGCTACATTCAAGATACCCTTAACTCACATGCAGATGTTTCATTATGTATATACTTGACAACTTGCCAGCTACGAACTGGTTGGGGAATTCAATGTTACAGTGGCTTAATGGTTAGAGCACCCGCCTGGTAAGAGGAGGATCTGTGGCTCAAATCCCAGCTGTGCGTTGAATTTTTCAGTTTGTTGGCATAAATGCAAATAATATACATTTCATTTGTCATAAAAATATCTTACATATGTCATTTTAATCAAAATCGTTAGTCATTTTCAAGAACATCAAACTTTTCGAAAAATGTTCCATGTAAAGGGTAGTTTAGGGTGGAGCAATTTTCCTCAAAATCTTCCTGTCGTATCCTTGAAAGATATTAAACTTAAATACAAACTTTGGTTTTTAACCGGCTTTTGATTTTTTAGTTGTGCTGTCCACACACGGACACACACGGATCTTTTTCTAAAAATGTGATGTGTTGCACTCACATGACTTTCTCTACTCTTGTACTAACCATTCTTACAAACTCTTATTCCTATATCTTCTTCGTGTTAGTTAAAATAAACATTTGTACAACTTGTCGTATTGCTTATTTCCTTGTAGGGGCAAGGGAAATGTTAGAATACAGTAGGCTTTGTACGGTAATCAAATGTTTTAAAGCTTTGAGATTCTGTTGTCTTTGCACACTTAACATATAAAAAAATGAACAACGATGATCCATTTCACGAAAGTTCTAAGTTTTCCGAAACTCACACACATAACAAGGAATATCTCCGAAATGGTTCACCCTACAAGAAAATTTATTCAGATATAAATTGTGTATTTTAGCAAGATCTATATTTTTTGTATAGTATGATTTGGTCTACCTCTAACGGTTTACTAGTTCTGCAAAAGTCGTCCAGAGTAAATACGAATACAGGGGCTATAGCCAGAAAATTCAAAATATGCGTTTCATTTGTCATAAAAATATCTCAAACATATGACATTTTAATCAAAATCGTTAGCCATTTTCAAAAAAAATCAAAATTTTCGTAAAATGTTCCATGTAAAGGGTAGTTTAGGGTGGATCAATTTTCCTCAAAATCTCCGTGGCGCATCCTTGAAAGACATTAAACTTAAATACCAACTTTGGTTTTTAATCGACTTTTCATTTTTGAGTTGTGCTGTCCACAGACTGACACACGGACACAGAGACACACACGTATATTTTTCTAAAAATGCTCTTTTTTGGATTCAGGGGGCCTCAAAACATATATTTCCGCTGAAATTTCGACATAGAATTTTTGGGTGGAATACAATACTTTCTCTACTATAGAGAGTAAAGAAAGTAATAAGAGGGCGCTCCATTGCAAGTTAGGCAATTACTTAGAGTGAGAGCGAATATCCAAACCATGAAAATTCTACTGCTAGCTGTTTGATCCAGCAGTTTGGAATTTGGAACATGTAGAAATTTATACCCCAGCTATTGTTCAATAACAGTAAACAAAAGGAAGCACAGAGTATGGATTTATATTACTGCACATTTCCATGTTTTCCACAATACGTGCATGTAGCAGTAAATCTAATCTGCTATTTTGTGCACCAGTCATAGGACATGAAGCTTCTCTCCAAATGTTTAATGATAAATATTAATACTACAAATATCTTCCACAGCGTTTGCACAGTTCTGTATCCACGCTTGTTCACTTAGAAAACTGATTTCTAGCATTTAGTTTGCCTTTACTGGTACGCTTGAATAAATAAGTATTTGACATGGGTGAATAATTTTTCTTTAACCAGAATTATCATCTCTCATCCCCCGCAGAGCTGGGAGTGAATATGAGTGTGTTTAATAGTAAAATAACTGTAACAGTCTGCTTTATTTTAATTTATTTCTGGTTTGCTTCAGTCACCGCCCCATAATCACTCAGCCTTAGAGTGTATCGTTGTTTTATCCACCCCTTGGCTCCCGTCCATGTTACTTTCGACACAAGGGCAGTGACGACACTGCATTTGCACACAATTTCGAAATAACAACTTTCTTTGCTTTCCTTCTGGTAATACAATCATGGAAGAACAGCTTTAGTGAGAGAAGAGGGAAATATACAGGTTTTGAGAGGACTGTGTTTGTTTCTCAATATGCACGCATCATCGAGTAATGCATTCGGTCACTACGTATGGTTATAGGCCTCGGATTCTTAGGTGCTAAAATGTCCAAAATATGTGCCAAGACAAATAAGATATTTTTTTTAAAGATCTGAATGGTTGTGGTACTCTGTAGATATTATTCCTGGAGGCTCCAGAGGCTCCAGAGGCAGTTCGAGTCGAGTGGGGAAGCTTATTCCCCCACCCGAAGTGTCTTTACCGCAGTACCTAGCCGTTATACGGCTTTACCTGCGCGATAGTATGGTGTTTTGGTCTACAGGGATTTAAAATCTGGGAATGTTTGGGATCAGGGGTATCTTAGGGACAAGATGAATGATGGTAGGGATAGGTCCATGAACGGGCACTGCCCATACATGCTGATTGGCTGGTTAGTCAATCAGGTGACGCGCTAATCTCCTCCTGGTTCTGGCCGTCAGTCACACACTGAGAGGTGATCTGAGTTAGGCGATTTACTCTGTTTTAAGTACAGATATTCGTTTTGCCTTTCCCATCTGCGAAATTTAGACCGTTGGACTTAAGATGTCCTTCGGCAATTTTTTAGATGGTAGTCGGCGAGGCTCTCTCTGGTCGTATTGTCCCAGAGTATTCACCAGTGGGTTAGGGTGGTTCTGGAGTTTGTTGTACATTGTTCGAGCGCGGGTTTTAATCACGTCGACAATGTACGGGATGCCGGAATGTTCGTGAAGGATGTGGGCAGGAAATCTCCAACCAGTGTCGTAGATCATCCTTAATGCCCGGTTCTGCAACGTCTGGAGTCTGATGAAGGTGGACTTTGCCACCACTCCCCAGATCTCGCATCCGTACAGGACCAGAGGCGGGATGATCGCACGATACAGTTGGAGTTTCAGGCGAATGGGCATGGTTTTGGAGCTGAGGATGGGATACAACTGCCGTAGGGCTGCATGACCTTGTAGTACTTTGCCCCTGACGTGATGCCTATACGTTAGCCGCCGGTCCAACGTGACCCCGAGATACTTCGCCGTAGTGACCCAGGGGATCCGACGGCGCCGAAGCACAAGGTCCTGCGGGAGCCGGTTTGCCAGCGTGTTGGCCAGGAGAATCGCAGAGCTTTTCTCCGGGTTGATAGACATGCGCCAGTTCTCGCACCATCTACTGATGGCACAGAGGTGGGCTTGTACTTGACGGTAGCTGTAGCGCGGGTTCTTGTTAGCTGCGAAGATCATGAGATCGTCCGCATACTGACAGATGTGAGTGTTGGGGTGCGTGGGGAGATCGGCCATGTAAGCATTAAAGAGTGCCGGTGACAGTACACTGCCCTCGGGGACTCCTGCGCCAATGGGCCTTTCTCGGGAAAATGAGCCCTCCACTTTCACCCGGAAGCTACGTTCCTGTAGGAAACTAGCCACCAAGTAAATATATGGAGGGGGGATTTCGTGCTGTATGAGCTTGTAGATAAGCCCTTCGTGCCAGGTGGTAGAGAACGCCTTTTCCACGTCAAGCAACACTGCCACCGTTTTGGCCCTTTCCTGGTAAGCCAGGGAGGCCTTTTCGGCTACACGCAGTAGTTGCTCGGTTGTGGAATGGTCAGAACGAAAACCAAACTGATGTTCCGGTAGGAGGCCTTTTTCCTCTAAAAGAGGTCGAAGGCGGGTCAGGAACAGTTTCTCGAAAACTTTCGAGATAACTGGTAGGAGGCTGATGGAGCGGTAGCTGGAAGGAAAGATCGGATTCTTGCCCGGCTTCAACACGCATACCACACGCGCCTTCTTCCAGTCTTCTGGAAAATGACGCATGCTTAGGCACGCGTTGTAGATCCGAGTCAAGTGCATCACGGCTCTGAAGGGAAGGTGCTGGAGCATTTCCGCTGTTACCCGGTCCTGCCCAGGGGCTTTTCTAGGTTTTAGGTGTTGGATGGTGTTAGTTACCTCGCGAGGGGTAACTATCGGGATGTGGAAAACCTCGTGGCCCGCAGGTCCAACTTCTAAGAAGTCTTCTACTGCTTGCTCCACGAGGTCAGTATGATCGTCGTTCTGAGGGTCGACTCTAGGCTGGAATTGAGTTTCCAAATAGTCTGCTAGCGCCTCTGCTTTTTCCCTCGGTTCAAAGACAAGTCTTCCCCGAGGGCTATGCACAGGATGCTGGTGTACAGTTTTATCTTTCCTCAAGCCTCGGACGATGCGCCATGGTTTCCTCTCCTGGAGGTTTACATGTCGCAACGTGTTTTCCCAAGCTGCTTGCCTATGCTTTCTTAGGAGTCGTCTCACCAGGGATTTGAACCTCTGGTGTATTACTCCTATCCTAGGGTGACGGAATCTCTGCCATAGCCTTCTAACAGCGTTTTTCGCTTGAATGAGGCGTTTCAGTGGAACAGGGATAGCTGTAGGGTTTGGTGCATCGGTAGGAATACGGTGGGTATGAGCACGCACCGCATTTAGGATAGAGGTTGAGAACCCCGTGGCTGCCTCCTCGAGAGCCTCTATCGAGTCTATTCGAGGACATGCTTCCACGGAGTTGTGGAGGGCTAGGACGGCTGCATCCCAGTCGACTTCCTCAACCCAATCAGGCACTCCCAGCGCAGTTAGATTAACGTCTGAGTCGACCACAACAGGGTTGTGATCAGAATCCAGAGCGTTAATCACCGAGAGATCCAGGTGAAATGGAATGTTCTTTGTGACAATGAAATCTATGACATCCGCGGCGCCGCGTGCCGGGTAGTATGTTGGACCTCTCGGCCCGTGTACATGCAGGGCGGGGTTCCCGCTTATGAGACGGTACAATCCCCGACCCTTCACGTTCTGGGTGCGGCTGTGCCAGCTTGGGTGTTTGGCGTTGAAGTCGCCTGCGATACAGACTCTTTGGTGTAGGTTTAGGAGTGCCGTAATGTCCGCTTCATAGAAGCGCCCATCCGGAGGATCATATACCGCTACAAGTACCACGTCGCATCCGCCTAAGGATAGTCTTATGGCGGTTGCCTCTAGGTGTTGTAGTGGCGGAATGGTAACAGGAATATGTGTGAGATGGTTCTTTATGAAAATGGCAGTACCGCCGCCCTGTCGGCCGACCCGATCAGACCGATGGGCGACGTAACTTGGCAGACTGAACTGTACACCGGCGTGCAAGTGTGTTTCACAGACCATAAGGATATCAATCCCATGGCTGTCTACAAACTCTAACAGGCCAGGTCTCTGCTCTCTAATACCATTTGCGTTCCAGAACGCAGCTCTAAATGAACGCACATTTCTATGCGCCATTTAAGAGCTTATGGAATTAGCGTAGAGTTCCTTGGCCGTTTGAAGCACTACGAGGTGCTTCTTCACAGCCGAAAGTTCAGGGTTGAGGATTTGCTCTCTGCAGCGCCTTAGTATGGGGAGGGAACGTTGTACGAGGTCCGCAAACCAAGTTGCCAGTTCAATAAACTCCGCCATGTCCTCTGAGCCAAAGGCCTCTCCCAAGACCTGTGACTGAGTGCTTGTTGTGTGGGTCCTACTTATAGAGCCAGTCTGTGATGACGGGCCAGCGCTGATTGGCTGCGCTGTTGCTGTTGCCTGGTTGGCTGTAGCGGCTGGTGCCTGATTGGCTGGTGCAGTTGGTGGGGGAAATTGGGTAACACTTTTGTTACCTGCCTCCACCGTGGCTGGTTCTGGCTCTGCACGGAGTAGAATTACAGTATAAGTAGACAAATATCCAATGACGTCACAGTCACGTGATTTCTAGCCAACCAGACGTAGTCTGTTTCAGAGAGTTCTGAAGATGGCAGAAGCAAAAAACGTTGCGTTATTCGCTGCCAAGCCAGGGAAATGGTATATAATGTGTACAAATACTTCCTGAGCGAAAATGACGTGATCGCTAACATCGGCAAAGGCGAGCCGAAGCACCGCAAACATACTAGGATAAAAATGTTCTAGAAGCGGCTCGGCTCGCCGACTAATGCGCGTCCACGCAACCTCGTCCCTAAGCCACATACATGTTCCGGCAGAGGCCCTCGCCTCGGAAAATATTCAGGAGCTGCCACCACGGGACAGTGTACATAGTGTAAATAGTGTAGTGCGCTGAGACGCATATTTCTGGTGTGCCCAGTGAAGATGTTTGTGTATGTGTGTACGAGTGTGTGTGTGGGTGAATGCGTGCGTGTATGTGTCTGTATATAATTTGTAAATATGTACATATGTATATATAACCCAAAGACGAAACAGACAAAAGACAAAAGAAAACTATTCTCGGTGACCTACAGATGGTCACCGTATGGGTTTTTTGTAGACACCGAAAAAGTGTATATATAAACAAAGCCAAATGTAAAAAAATGTTAAATATAGCCTGTAAGCCGGGCCCATTGTACCGGCACCAGGCCAACACTTTTCTAATAAATAACTTGAGCAAGATGAGAAACAGTTGCAATGCAGCACTTCCCCTCTTTCCCTACATGCGTGTTATCTGTCATTTACCGCCGTCGTTCGACTACTCTAGCATAGTTATAACGTGGAATGTCACTCACAGCTTTTTCATGTTGCCCACCCAACACATTTGCAATTGTAAACATTATGTTAAACACATTATTATTTTCGAACACGTCCTTGCATTTTGTTTTGTACTGCAGGATCAGAAAGAACACTCAGCTTTTTTCCACATCCAGAACTGTTTGAACTGCTTCTCTAAAAGGCTTGTTTAATCCAGTGTGAACTTAAAACTATTTATGTATTGCTTCCCAACACCAGAACAGAACTAGAAGGTTGTATAAACTTTGCGGATTCAATCCCAGGAGACCACATATGCGATTTGTGGTGGACAAGGCGGCCTGTGGGTGGATTTTTTTTTTCCGGATCCTCTGGTTTGCCCCACCATTCATTCCACCAACTGCTCCATAATCACGTTTCCTTTCGTTATTTCATATCATTTTCTTACTTCCTTCCATGAACGTGATCTCATATTCCAGCCCGTGGGAATAATGTAGCTCTAGTTTGACTGAAGCTCCTTGGCAGACAGGTCACTGACTCAAATCGCTGTTATTGCGCAACCTTGTTTATGATCCCTACTCTAATAAATAGACGTTATATAGCTGTATGAAATGGAAAGGAACACTTACGGGTCAGACTAGGTCTTGTGCCTCGTTTCGGCTCGCGTTCTGGAACGCGTGTGGACTGAGTAACCAGGCGGGTGAGCTGTCCCACTTTGCCCGTACCTATGCCCTTGACGCCATCCTAGTCGGCGAAACACATCTCCGTCCAAATGACCGTTTCCGCATTCCGGGCTACGTCTGCCATAGAACAGATCGTCAAGGCCGTCCAGGTGGCGGAACGGCGGTGTTCGTTAGGCAGAACGTGGTCCACCGTCCAGTCCAACTCCCACCTCTTCAAACCCTAGAGGCCACGGCTATCACCATGGAACTCGACGGTACTGAAGTCATGATAGTCTCTGTGTATCACCCTCCACGCAGGCAGTTCGTGCCCAACGACTACCTCTCCATCCTGGCCCTGTATCCTAACGCCATCCTGGCCGGCGACTTCAATGCCAAGCACCAGCGCTGGCACTGTGGCCGACGGGCAGATGCTCGAGGCAATGCGATCATCCGACTCATTGACGCGGACCCCAAACTTCGTGTTGAGGGTCCGTGGCAACCCACGCATCACCCGCTAGGTCGAGGACTGCCTTCAGTCATCGACTTCGCGATCATCAAACACCTACCATTTCACCTCACCCTCACATCATTAAACGCCCTCCAGTCAGATCACAATCCGGTGTTGACTGAAATCAACACTAGGATTGCGAGTCATGATTGCTCGAGATCAACCCGAGAAACGGACTGGGAGGGTGTGCGCAATTGCCTTCGCACCTCCATCCCACCCAACCCAAGAATCACAGACACTCATACCCTTGAGGCGGCAGTCTCGTCCTTCACATCCATCGTGACACGAACTGCCCTCAACCTAACAGTCCAAGCTCCAGCACCCCTTCACCCGGATGTCCTTCCACTGGACATCATCCTTCTCATCCGACGCTCCTGGGCGGCACGGAGACTATACCAGAGGCACCGCACACCCCACAACAGAGCCCTGTTACGGCGCTTGCGCCGACTGGTCAGCGCCCGCCTACGCGAGCACCGAGTGCAAGCGTGGGAGGACAAGATGGCCAGCCTGGGCACTGAGTCGGGGGACGTGTGGCGGATAGCAAAAAGCCTCCGCAACCGTCGAGGCCAATATACCTCCCCTCTCCAAGGCACCCGAGGCCTGGCCTATGAACCCAGTGCCAAAGCCAATGTTTTCGCCGACTACCTGGAACGTACCATGTGTCCTAGAGAAGACCCCCAGGACTACCACCACTCGGAACGTGTCCGCCGGGATGTACGTCGATTTCTTCGACGCCCCCCGGAGGACGCGGTCCGACTCCCGGTAATACGCCCAAGCGAACTCCAGGGCGCACTCCAGCGTCTCAAACCCAAAAAGGCGGCGGGACCTGACGGGCTTACACCCCTCATGCTTCGCCACCTTCCCTTCAACGCCGTGCTCTTTCTGACCAGGGTGTTCAACATGTGCCTCGCCCTGGGTCACTTCCCACGAGAGTGGAGAGAGGCCCGGGTGATCTGCATCTTGAAGCCCGGGAAAGACCCGGTACACCCATCCAACTACCGATCCATTAGCCTCCTCTCCACCCTCTCGAAAGTTTTCGAGAGGATGATTTTAAACCGCTTGTCCCCCTTGCTGGGGGACATTCAAGCCATCCCCGAACATCAGTTCGGGTTCCGTCCTGGGCACTCTACGCCTCAGCAGCTGCTGCGGGTGGTGGAGGCTGCCGCCCTGGGTTTCCAGGAACGTGCCTTCACTGCTGCGGTATCACTGGACGTGGAGAAAGCCTTCTCGACGACCTGGCATGCAGGGCTCCTCTACAAGCTAATCCACCTGGGGCTACCCACACAGCTCATCCACATACTACACTGTTTCCTCCGTCATCGGACTTTTAAAGTCACAGTCGCGGGGCGAACCTCCACAATCAGGCCAGTCAGAGGCGGAGTCCCCGAAGGCTCTGTTCTGTCCCCCACCCTATTTAGTGTTTACATGGCAGACTTCCCCACAGAACCACAGGTCAGTATAGCTCAGTACGCCGATGACGTATTGCTATACTGCACCAACCGACACCTCCTCAGAGCCTTCAATCCCATACAGCGACACCTCCGCCAAACCCAACAGTGGTGTCGGCGCTGGCGAATGTCCGTTAATCCGGACAAGAGCCACGCCATCCTCTTCACGAGGCGCCACATCCCCGCAGACTGCCCCACCTTTCACCTTCGAGGCCGAAGGATCGAGTGGACAAACTCCATCACATACCTAGGAGTCAAACTGGATATTGGTCTGACTTTCCGCGGTCACATCAGAGACCTCTCGGCAAGGACTCAGGGGGCTATTGCCTCCCTGTACCCCATGCTGAGGTCCGAGATGCCAGTCCGCCTAAAGCTACACCTCTTCCGGGCTCTTGTAGTCCCCCTCATGCTTTACGCTTGTGAAGTGTGGGGCATGGCTGCAGGTAGTTGGCTCCTATGGCTCCAGAGGGCTCAGAACAGAGGACTTCGGTCCATCTTCTCTGTCCCCTTACCCTTCCCAGTGAGACTACTTCACGAAGCCTCATCTCTTCCATACGTGGAGGATGAAATTAGGCGCCGGGCTGCTAAATTATACGCCAAATTGCCAAACCATCAAAGCGCCCTAGTTAGGTCTCTAGGGGACTATGATCCATCAACACGCCGCTTCAAGGCGTATAGGGTACCCCGCATGGCTTGCGGACACGCCCCATAACCATGGAGAACATCCACCAGTAGCTAAAGCTGATCTCCAAAGATCCCCACAGAGAGTTGATCCTCTTCCAAATTTCTTCCCCAATCAAAATTCAAAATTCAAAATTCAAAACACGAATTTTAAAACAATTTTAAAACATTTTTAAAAATCCTTTTTCAAATCGTCAGAATGCCAACATTGTTGCATCCTGCAGGACAGCTGTCAAGGGGCTTTAGTGCTCCCTTCTAACCCACACCAACCTAAACCAAAAACAAGTCACCCTACATAACCCCTTACCCAAATATCCTATCTGCGGTTAAGCCCTAACAGGGGTAGGCACGCAGCAAAAGTCGTCGGGCTGAAAAATCCTCAGCCTGCCAGTAGCACGTCGTCGTAAGGAACACTTAGGAATCAACCTAGACAGCTTACGGTAGCTTATGTGGGACTTAGAAGCCAATGCCTAGGATCAGGCGCCTGTCGGGGAGCAGAGGAACCTATGGACCGGGCAGAGTGAAGACTTAGAAGCGGGTGGTCACCTCAGCACCAGAAAATGGATAATTGGAAAGGTATTGATGGAGCAATTGGTGGAATGAGTGGTGGGAGAAACCGGAGAATCCCAAGAAAACCCAAGAAGTCGCCGCTTTGTCCACCACAAATAGGGAATAGAAGCCTAAAGGTGCCATATACGTGTATTTATGTGCAACTGTAATAGTGGTGTACATAGCTTCAATTATATGAGTCAGTATGTCACCTAGCTCATTTTGCTAAATACAACTAAAATAAAAATGAGTCAATATTTAAAATATTTATTTTATTTTGATGTAATAAAATACAAAACATAATCACATAAATAATACTTCCCTCAACAAATGTGCATCTGTATGAGATCATTATCTCCAGTTTTATGCAGTCTAATTTTGGGACGTGTTTAATGTAATTAAATTCTTGTTGTGCATAAAATTTTAGAAGTTTAACTGAATAATGTCAATAATAGCAAAACTACAAGTGTGTCTTAGAATCTGTTTTGCAGTCTAAACAAGAAAGAGTTATAAGCGTTTCAGAACTGCAATGCAGTTATATCACAATTATTTTTCATGTTAATTAAATTAGATGTTTTACTAAGCTGAAGGAATAAAGAGTTTTTTTTATACAAAGGAAGTGTAAACTT
Source organism: Tenodera sinensis (assembly GCA_030765045.1). Lineage (NCBI taxonomy): Eukaryota > Metazoa > Arthropoda > Insecta > Mantodea > Mantidae > Tenodera > Tenodera sinensis. The sequence continues at coordinate 33,238,288 of CM060968.1, forward strand.
TAAAAAGTCTTACGAGTTAAGGAGTTAATTTGCTTATTAAGTTCTTATCTATACATTTGGAAGTTTTTTTATCTTTGGTATTAAAATATAACTAATGCAGTATTCTTGAAGAAAAAGCATTTAGCTAGTCTATACAATTTAGACAACAATGTTTTAACAATGAAATGCTCAGAAGATATGATATTTATTTCTTCAGCTAAGTAAATATTTTAATAATTTGTATCACTTGAGGGACAGCGTGCTGCTTTTCCACAATTTATCACTCGGATGTTAACAAAGACTATTACTACAATGATATCAACAATGTGCATAATGAAAATGGCGATGAAGGGCGAAATCACTACAATTTCTTGACTACGATGGAATATGTAGGTGAGTTGTCGATACGATGAATTGTGGTGACTCCTGTACAACCTCAGACTCCTGAAATCAAACAGAAAGTTTTGATTAGTTCCATCACATCACAAAAAACAAAAGGTTGTTTATTAGGAAGTATGTAAAATAAAATTTATAGACCTAGATGTTAAAAAGTTCTTGTTTGGTTCACAAGGTAATTTAATTTTAAGATATGGTCGCTATGTAATGGTTTTGAAATTTCATTTTCTTTGCATGCTCAGAAGTGAAAAAAGAACGAATAACGGCTTCTCATTTCAGAAAAGTGCATGTATTGAAAAATGCAGACCAATAACAAGGAATATTTTGGAAATGCTTAATGCATTAACGAAAGAGATAATTTTGGTGTAGTAGCATTTTGTCTGTTACGATTTACCAGTTATGCAAAAGTCATCTACAATGAAGAAGATTTCAACTTCAAAAGCTCTTCCCAGAAAATTTAAGATATACATTTAATGTCTGATAAAAGATCCCAAAATCGTTAGAACCATTTTTGAAAAATAAAAAAGTTAGAAAATGTCCATGTAAAGAGTTGTTTGGGATGTATCGTGCCCTTGAAAATTGGAGGACTTAAAACCAAATTTGCTATTTCATCGACCTTTATTTTCGAGAACAATGTAAGAACTTACCAGCACAGGTCTTCATGCAGGCCTGTTCTGTACGGAAGTTGTTGCCGTTACCGTCACAGCCTCCGAACTTGAACTCGACGCACTTGCCGACTTCTGGGTCATACCTCCAGCGTGGCAGCAGTGCGCGACAATGTCCTCTCACAGGGGGCAAACTGCATACTTGCTCTGTAATAAACAAACACATTTTTAGTAAACTAAGGTTTCAATACTGCTTTGTAACTAAAATAAATCAATCATCCTGTGATTTAATGAGATTTATATCTATCTCGATTATATAAAAGACATTCTGAATGAAGATGATATCACAAGGTACCGTTACGCCTGTTCTAGGGCGACATATACCTATTACGGGCTCCAGTGTCTAACAACGTCCCGAGGTGTGCATATCGCAGTGAATGAGTAGAGGGAGAGAAGACAGTGGGAGTGGCAGGTACAATGCGGGGAAGTGCAAGTGGCTTGTGACCTTCAATCGAACGAGGTTACCCAACTTTATCCGACTAGTACCAAAGTTTCACACAGATCTCATTGGAAACTTTTTAATAAAATTCCGTTTTTCCCATCGCTTAGTTGTTAGTTTTGAGAGAAAACGTCTAAAAGATTAAATGGTCCAAAAGCATGGTGATACAACTAATACATGTCTCATAGGGTCGACTCAGAATTTTCGGATGTTAATGTTGCAAACTGTTCGAAACAAAATATTTACTGTTCCAGTATATTCACTTTTCTGCGTTTATTTTAGCATTGGCGATGTTCTCCAGTGCAGGAAGTGGACTGAAAACGTTATCACCCTATCACTGTGCAACACGGAAGTCACAGTGATACGGAATTGGAATCAGTTGAGATATAGCTGCCGTCTGTCACAGAAACCCGATAGGAACCAAGTCAAAAATCAGCATCGAGACGATTAATATCAGACCTCGCAGTCGATCTAAAATACACACTGCTGATTTTGAAATTTAATTTAGTCATTAGTACCCCTTTTAATTCGTTAGTCAGTCACTCAACCGTTCATTTTATTGCATATTATCCCGAATATGTGCTTGGCGCACGTATCCAAAATATTCCAAGCACAACAACTTACAAAAATTTATTTTCCTATTTACTCCGTGTTAATAGAAATACATTTTCGCTATGACAAGGCTAACGTGAACCGCTTTTTAAAGTTGCCGACTTTGAAATTTCAGGCTACTTTTTGATCACAGAGAAAAAGATAAGGAATTGCGACTTCTCCCTTGAAAAAAGGGGTGCTTGGAAATTCAAATGAATAACAAAGAATATCGCGAAAATGACTAACGAAAAATAGTATATTATTCGACATAAATTGTGTGCTTTAAAGATATTTACATTTTTTGTGAAAGTAGATTTTGTGCATTTCTAAGGTTTATCACTTATACAAGCCATTCGGAATGAAGCCTTCGCAAGCTTTTCGAGGAAAATTCTATATATATTTGAATAGTTTGCAAGTATCTTAAATATATGTATTTGAATTTAAATATTTTGAACTATTTTGAGAAAAAAAACTCGAAAGGTTCATATAAAGGTTAGTCTGGGGTGGGTACTTTCCTTATATTTTTAATAATTCCGTAATATTTAAATATATTAAAATAATAATTTAATTTATATTTATAAAAATTCTAGCAACCTATTAATTTAATTAAAATTGGTGTAATGGTTATAATTAATGGTAAACAAATGGACCAGGGAGTTAAATTATTCAATTTGATATTTTTCCCCAAATAATCTTCATGTCCTATCCTTGGAAGTTCGGTACTTTTTGTTTTGGAGTTATGTTGCAGGGGACTTCAAAATGGGTATTTATAGTGAAATATTGATTGCGAATGTTTCTTGGAGTGTATCTAATACTCCCTGACATGATGAAGTTTTGATGTTCGCTTTGAGAAGCAGATTTGTGTTACAGTGGTGCCATCTTCGCCCTTTGAGGCCGGAGGTTGGCACCCCTGGAAGCCGTCATCTCCAGCGAGGAGTCACAAATCACTCCGCCTTACAAATAACAGCTCTGGTCCTGTCGGCTTGGGAGCGTTCCTTTAGCGCGCTTCGTTTGCTCCAAAACCGCTCACCACCAAGTTATTTACTCGGTTCACGAGACCGTGAATAATAATAATAAAAAAAGTCCGGAGAGAGAGAGAGTGAGTGAAGAAAGAACACGAAATGTTAACTTATTTATCAACTTTTGAGATTAAAAATGGTCCAAAAATAATCCTTTTCCTTTAAAAATCTCATTTCTCTCCAGCAACTACACAAATAGTTACTAAAGGGAAGCGTACTTAAAACGTTTTATCAAGAGAAGAAGAATTGGAGGAAACTTGGTGAACGTTCTACTGTTTTCCCTCTAGAGTCTTCAGTGCACTCACACTGAATGCTTCAAAACGGCTCCAAGGACTCAAATTGTAACACAACCGAGCTAGATGGCTCTACGGTATGTGTGAGGCTCGCATTCGGAAAGTTCAGGGTTCGATTCCCGTCGACTGCTCACTCTGACGTTGGATTTTCTTGCTTGGTAAATACTGCTGTCGCAGTTGCCTACGCACTACGTGGGTACTAGAGGGCTGCTTGGCCTACGGGTCGTTCATCACCCTCTGTAAGCAGCTCCAACAGTGGAGTCTGCAAGTGTTAAGACTTCTGCGTGTCTCTGTGACCTGTTTCCCGTGTGATCTGTGGTTCATTCCTACCTCCGCTTTTTCATTTTGGGATCCCTATGTAATAATTACCGCTGAAAACTGTTTATTTCTTCAAAATCATGATCTTAACAGAATGTATATGTTTAAATAACCTTGCTTGTAAATGGAAAATGTGCAAATGTGCAAAATATGATAATTTTGGCGATTTCTTTTCTATGTTGAAATTTCATTATTATTTGAATTTTGCCAACATTTTCAAAAGAAACAAATGGAAATTATGGCCTCATAACCCCTTAAAGCTTCAACACGTGACTAAATACCCAAGAACAGACGACCTAATGGCCTGTATTTATTTTCAATACCATCCTGAAAGGTGAAAGAATGTCTATATGGCAGTTTTGTGAACAGGCGTTTAAAAAAGTTGGTAGTGTTTTTATTTTTTTAATTACTATTTCTGCAACGTCTGCAAAACCTGATTAACTGGCATAATAAAGGAATTAGTTCTGGTAAAAAGGTATTACAGATATTTACATTACATTTAAAACACCTTTGTGTGAAAATTTGGGAAATTTTAGATAAACAACTGCTGGATTTAGACATTCCAACTATGGACACACTGCAGTACAAATCTTACAAGCTGATAGATAACTTACTGTTGCCAGTCCTTGGTGCCGGGCAGTCGCATTTGGGACAATTTTCACCATCCTTGACGAGTTGACATCCCTTGCCGCAGGATACTGGAGCTCCTTCGCAGGTTTTGTCCTGCTTTTTGTCTTCCGTAAGAGCCGCTGAAGTCTTCTTGCTGCATGCTTGTTCGCAGTCCGCTACCGTTTGGAACCTGCACAAGAGAGGATATACATACATAAGAACAGTCCTACAGAGATTCACAGAGAGATTTAATTATCTTAGGGAATTAATAGACACCGTGTTTGTAACTTCGTAACATTATTACCGACGATTATGGTGAAAACATAAAGGAAAAGATATAAGCTTCATAGGAGTTCTGATGTATCATTGCTTTGAAATAATATATTTAAAACTGTACATGAATTTATTATATCCAATCCAATCCAAGAAAGGTTTCTTCAGTAGCACATCTTTCAGTCGAATAAAATAGTTAATGCACCAAATGTATTATCGCTTTTCTGTACTTCGAAGAATGAAATCATGACTGGCCCCGTAGCTCAGTCTGTGCAAGGGTCCCGGGTTCGATTCCCGCCTGGAAAGTGGGGAATTTTTCTTTAACTAGATGTATTCCTCATCCTCTCTAGAGTTTGGAAGTATGAATGAGAGTGTGAATATGTGTGAATTTAATGTAATAAGTTAATCTAAAGTAACAGAAACCTAAAGATCAAAACCATCGGTAAGCGAGTGAACACGATTGCTATTGAGTAGATGTTCCAAGAGGTTAAAATCCCCGGTGTGACCTTCAATGGAACATTAAAAAATAAACAAATAAATTGCTAAATTGGTATAGCATTTTAATAATATTTTGATTTAAACATAAATTATATAACAATCGATTTGCAGAAAATGGTTAGATGGAACTAAAGAATTAACAGTGAGAACAATTTTTAAAGACATCTTGCAACTAAGAAATGTTGGAAAATGTTTATAGAATGTAACAAACAAATGAAACTGGTCAGTGAACAGGGGTGAGACTTTTGGAAATGTAATTATTATGAAGTGCTAGGACCAATTTCAGGCAAATGCGTATGTAAGTTAGCATAGCACTTATGTTATTCCAGTTCCATAAATTCTATAATTAGTTTCTATTTAATATCATCGCCATGCTGACATCGATATTCCCATATTGTTTAGTGGAGCGAAGCAACGTTAGTGCTAATGCAATATTGTTTATGTTACGATAACTGAATGCGTAATAAGCCAGAACAGTGTAATTAAACAATCCTTAAAGTGGTAAAAATTTGATAATTTTGAATGTATTTAACTATTTGTTTATGTGCGGACCGTTCCCGCGTCGGAAAGATTATAGTAATTCTGATCATATACTTGTGCTCTTTTTACATTGCAATGCGCAAGTTCCGTTGCTAAACTGGTTTGCTGAGCAATAATTAGTGTTCAGCAGATGCAGGTAAATTCTCGGAAACGTTCAATTCTCTGAAGTGTAGAGTGAACTTTTAACTGAGTCACAGGAAATGTTTCAAGTTCAGAGCTATGTGGAGCAGTTCACATACCTGTTGCGATTACCTCCACATCCGCTCCAGACGAAGTTTTCGCATTTTCCAGTCTTAGAGTTGAAGTAGTACGCCTCGAAGAATCCTCGGCAAGGTCCGGTAGATGAAGGCAGGAGGCAATCCTCATATCGTATCTTCACTCCCCTCTCTGAGTCCTCTCCAGGATTAGATCTGCTTTCTGCCTCCACTGTAACAACGCAGTTAAATTGCTTATTAATTATTTGGATAAGAAAATTATAAATTTAAAGTGAGGAAATTAAAAAAGTGGATAGTTTAATATTTGGGATCTATTTTAGAGTTAGGTGTGTTAAGTTATTTTGAAATTGAAAAAAGAATTAATGAAGGAAGCAAAGTAATTGCAAATAAATTATTGGCAACAGAGATGGGCTTTTGGCGGAAGGAAACTGGAAAATCAAGAAGGGATAAAATTAGGATCCAGAAAATTAGAGAAATAATGAATGTTAAAGGTAATATTTTAGAAATGATAAAAGAGCAATGATTAACAGTCATTGATTTTCAAAGTTCCTCAATTTATTAAAGAATTTGTCATTGCATTATTCAGCTGTGTTCTTAAACTTCTAGGTTTCTATATTCATAGAAGGGGCACGGCACTGGTTTTCAGCGGCTTTAATATTTATTTATTTATCAACTCCGCTTATGCTTTCAAGAACTAATTTTTGGTGAAATTTGTTTAAACTACTCATATTAAATAAAATAAATAAATGTTTTGTAAGCTATGAACCACACCAGTGCCTTCTAGGGAGCGTTGGTCGTAACAATACAAGATGCGGATGTAGATGACAAAGGTTATTCGAGCGTGGCTGAAAATATGGGTGAATCTCCCGAGGAAATTTCAATCCGAAAGCAGAAACATTGAATTAGGATGGCTGTCTGTGAGATCTGTAAGTACTGTTTTTAGTGACAAAATGGTACTGGTATTTGGAGGTTATAATGCAACTAAAGTACTATTTTTCCAACAAGCAGCTGTTTTCAAAGAGCATTTACTAAGAAATATTTTAGATCGACAAAATTTCTATCACTCGGGATCTTTGTTACTGTAGGCCACGATGTTGAAATAGGGGCTTCACTGTTGTAGCAGGTGAAAATTCGTTTTTGGCATCCTTGAGTGACACCCTGTACGTTTCAACATGTTGTATAAACAGTGTCGAGGTCAGATGATATGTTAACGCACCTACCCGTTGCCAGGACATCATTAGTTGCACCAATTAACTCAGCTATGCCATTCTGCACAACAAGACACAAGGGTACCATCATGGCAGTCCAGCAAGCAATTCGATACTTGGTCACAATGTCGCCAATTAATATTGTGCTTGTAAAGAATAAACAATTTACAGGGAAATAATCGTAACCGTAGCCAAGCCAGATAAAAGAATAACACGGGATTAAAGTGACCATTCAAATTTAAAATCGTGCTGGTTGTTTTGACAATTTGTTCTGTGCATCTCAAAGCATTTGTTTCTTTTCTAGCGTGGTGCAGATTGTAATATTACTCCTAGACCACGGCGTATGCCAGAGTGATACTTATTTCCATCAAAATTATTTAATTTATAACATTATGTTGTAATACTCATTAGTTATATTGCCTATATTTAATTAAAACTGCGTAGTGGATAGACTTTTGGATGGGGTAACGTAACTAAAATAAAATATAGGGCTCGCCTTAAAAAATCTAGCCCATGGTCAATTTAATTTCAAATACGTCATCTTTATCAACATTGCCAGTTTTGAGAATATAACAAATATGGGTTGGTATACTTTGAGGCGGTGAAATTGGGTACCCAATGACATGTTCTGTGAAGTGTTTTTGTGCAATGGATAAGAGTTCGAAGCGTTGACACAGCAGTCCAATGAAAGACAAATAGAAAGCGGCAGTAAGACTATCATTGATCACTTTTATTAGGACATTAACAGCAAGAGAAATCTTTGTCGTATGTATGTTTAATGAAGTTGCCGAGTTCGTTGGCCGAGTTATTCAGTACGTGTTTACATACGCATAACTTGTCCCAGTCTTTACACATTAGCAATCTGCTGAAAAGGAAAGTCACCTCTCACATGCTGGTCGTGTCCAGACCCATTCTAGACGGCAGTTTGGCTAGAAAGCTACGGCCATATTTGTTCTGAACAAAGCACTGCATCTGAGATTAAAACTGTGTTATTTGTGGTACTGTTAGCTAGTAAAGGGGATGACCTCTAATATAATGTAACCAAATTGACAAAGATATTTGGCTCCAAACGGGCAATTGGCCTCGAAAAGGGGCAGAAATGACCCATCCTTTAGAGGAGGAGAAAGAAGGAGAAGAAGAAGAAGAAGAAGAAGAAGAAGAAGAAGAAGAAGAAGAAGAAGAAAAAAGTGCATCTGAAGTGCACCAAGTTCTAGTTGCAATGTTATTGCTTTTCACAAAAATATCATAGGTGACGATATATTTATTTGTTTATTTACATTTTGCGTTTATTTACTGCCTGGTTATGAGCTAGTACTCTATGGCAATACTGGTAATTACAATATTCGAACATGCACCAATATAAAAATCATATGCAAAACACTTCGAGAACCATACTCCGGATCAGAGAGAATATCCAAAATGGCTGATCATATCGAAGCCCGGAAGAGTGAGGAAAAAAGTTCAGCTGGTGAAATGAATGGTGGGGGAAACCGGACACCGCTTTGTCCACCACAAAACGTAAGTACAGAAAACAGAAACCGCAGAAATGAAATGTTTTGGGGATTTTTAACAGGACACACAAAAAATACCACAAAGACAAATGTAAATATTCACAAAGAGCTAAAAGAAGAAGAAAAAAAAAAAAACCGAATAATAAAATCATATGAAGAAATATGGAAACAATACTTTGATATAATATCAAATAACCCGTTTAGATTAGGTGTAGGTGTAGATTATAAAGTGCATGCAAAAGATTTGCAGTTATCAGATTTATTGACTTTATAAATGTGCCTATGTCAGTAACCCTCTATGTTGAGTCAGATAGAGGTATTCTAATTTTTAAAACAAATTAATGAATCACCAGAACGAATTCTTTTATATGTCACGTGATTCATAATTGAATGTATAAATAGGATGTATAGGTTAGGTATTTTAGTAGATTTAATGCTTTTTTTCATACGTACTATAGCAAGGTACTCTTAAATTCACTGGTTATAGTTCATTCTTAAATACCCTGCAACAAATAAAAACTAACACTATGGCATTTGAACCTAAAATTCCGCTAAGGAAACTTACATTGCAGTTATCTTGCAGATTTATTGGCTTGAACCTCAAGGGAATGAAATGAAAGTAGCTATAAATGCAGAGGAAAAAGAGGAATTAAAATCTATGACGTCCCATAAATATTTTATCGAGTATTTTTATTGATCTTGGCTGTTGTGTGCTGAAATACCTCAGAGCTGCAAGTTCAGGGAGCCCAGAGCACGAACGGTAAGCTAAGTCGATATTTTCCTTACATCTGAGGATTCCCTACGCCTCGGCTAAGTGAAATATTTGAAGGCGTCCATATAAATTAATAAGCGGGCGCTAGCGAGGGTAACAGGGCTATATATTTTCTTCTTTTTTTTTCCTCCCTGTAGCCGCGGTTGTTTTTCTCTTACCTATACCTGAAATAATGGTTTACAAAACCAGGCTCTTTATTTATGTCTTTGTTGTGCGCTAAGGAAGCCAGCAGGAGAAAGATTTCCGCAAATTTAAAGTTAAACATAATTTTATATAAAAGAAATAGCTGGGGGAAGGAAAAATCTGGCTGGTTTATAGGTAATTTTATTTAAAGGTGTTGCAATAAGGCTGGCAATAGTCCAGATACTAATCCTCTTTTCTATTGTACGAATAAACGTTGTAGGCGCAAATTATATTTATATCACCGGCTTTACAGCGTAAAGCTATACAACACTGCAAGGCGTGGCAGATCAGATGTTGCGTTGAGGCACCCGCCATTATATTTTGTGTCAACCATAATATTGTTCATTATTCTTCAGCTTTATTTTGAAAATCATATCATATTGAATGTAAGTATGGTGTAAGAACGTCTGAATTGTAATTGTTTCTAACAGATTTCATAACCAGGAATGGAAATAGAAAATGCGATACTTGTTTTGGAAGATTCAGGTCAAGAGTGGAGGAAATTTGTTCTGTATCTTAATAAAATTTGGTATATAACTGGGAAACCTTAAGAGATAGCCAAAACCTTACTATAAATATGTAGATATCTTTAAAGCACGTCTTTTTTTAACTAACCATTTTCGACATATTCTTTGTTACAGATTTGAATTTTCAAATCAGAAGTCGTTATTCATTTTTTCTCTCTTACAATCACTTGACCGTGCAGTGAGAAGCATTTCAAAACCATTACATGGCGATTTGCACTTAAAAGATTTGACTCGTTCAATATTTCCATAATGGGCTAAGTACCCAACCTTTTGCGCTATTCTATGTGCTGATGTAATGTGAAGGTTTGATCAAATGCTTAGAAGGCAGGTCAGTGTGACCTTAGAAATCACATGCAGCAGTTGGATTAGTATCAACACACCTTGATTGGCTGCAGGCCAGACCTGCACGACGAAATCAGAATGCATGTCCCTCAGCTTGCTCAAGAATGTCTGAAGGTTGATCATTGACAAAAATGGCATCGAATTGCAGCTAACTATACTTATTTCATAAAAAGTCATCCCAAATTCCCAACTAGTTTAACGCCCTTTAATCGGTTAGGTCATGTTGGACAAAGGGGCAATCTTGTAGCTCATGAAGTGACGTGAAGAAATTTTCTTGTCACCATTTTGAAGCGACAGAAGATTTGTGATTGTTCACATGTGTTGATTGATAAAATACTTTTTTTTTTTCATAATCAGCTGTCTTTTCACAAACCTTACACAATAAAATGCTTTCACCTCAGAGTAACTAACCATCACTATTGGTTCTAAAAGACTTTCTGAAGATAATGGGCTAATGGGAAACCCATGTTCAAAGAGAAACGCTCTGAAACCTTAGCAGGTAGCAAACATTAGAAAACAAAAGTGGCTCAGATTCCAAAAGAAGGGCATGCAAATAGTCTTTATCATCTAGAGTTCCCTGAATGTAACAGAAACATTGAATTTAAAAAGCTCAATGACCAGTAGATTTAAAACATTTAAAAATTGGCATCTGTAGTTCAAATAGGCAGCTAGAGATTAAAAAGGTAAAATGGGGAAACTAAAAACTCAAATCATTTCCAAACTAAATTATACCTACATGACTTATTACACGCAGGGCGTTTTGCCCAACATCTGGGCCTGGAAATTCGTAATAATTATGGACGCACCTGATGTTCAAATATGAAGACAGAAGAAGGTCTACATGACTTTCTCTATGGTCAGAGTTCTCACGCAAGTCACCGAAATAATTGGTGTAGCTAAAAGCGATTATTTAAATGAAACAAAACAATCGAACGCTTTTTCAGGCTCCGTCAACGTAATTAAAACCAATGTGCAATTTTTGTAAAAAAGTCCCCTTGGAACTTGAAATTGGTATAATTTACTGAAGAAAAACATAACTGACTTATTCTTTTACTTTATGAAGACAGAATTGAAATCGACTAGATTCAGAAATGAGAAAGTGTTACGAATTTAGAGTCATTGCTGTCATAGGAGGGTTCTGCTTGATCTTTTTTTTTTTTTTTTTTTTTATCTATATAGAAGAAATGAATGGTACTAACCTAGTTTACAGCGAATTTACTTTAGTTGTTAACTATATAAAACAATTTAATACATCTTAGATATCCATAGTACCATTCTAAATGCCTGATAGCCTCTAATGCTTTAGATATTTAGTAAATATCAGTGATACAGAAGGAACCATTAAGAATAGGCTGAGCTAGAGAGAGAGTGTGTGTGTGAGTGAGAGAGAGAATGAAGCGGTTAACAGGGATAGCTGTCGAACTTAAGTACTTTGGAATACAGAAACTAAAGCAAAAACGATGGAATTGAATTCCTACAGCATTTTAACAATTGAGTTCCTAAAGAATATGGAGATTATTTGCGTTCTTGAGTGATAAAAAACTAAACATAGAGTTTGTTTTGCTTTTCTATATTTTGTTACTTAATTTTTTTACTATTAGATCTCCTTGCTTTATTATATTTATGTGTTAAATGTTTTCTGATACACTCTGCATATTGAACTCCCTTTATGAGTGGTAGGCAAATCATGAAATATAATTACAAGTTGACCCTGTCTAATACCTTGGGGGTAGGTTATGTACATTTAATACGCCACTAGAAATTGATTTCACAGAGGAAATAATGTAAAAATCAGGAAAATGATTAATGTCTTTATCAATTTTGCTGTCACATTAACGTCTTAGATTTACGTCTTCATAAACCTATTTCTTCGTCACTGTAAAGTATATGACGGTGATATCAGGTATTAATTGTAAGATAATCTTGTAAACATAAATGAAGAGGCTTAAAAGGGACGCAATTGCCGATAAAAAAAGCTATAAAACCAATAAAATGAAAAAGCTTATTCTGTTGGTATACTAATTAGAATGTTCTAATTCTCTATTACCTGGATAGGATAGGAGCTGTGAACCCAGTGTACTAAAGCTATGAGAATGCAACAATGAAAATACAATTTTCATAAAAGTTTAAATATAAAAGTTTATCATGAAAATAAAATATGTTAGATAAGTATCGTAAGGTAATTATATTTAGAATTGAAAATTTCATTATTTGTTGACGGAAATGTTAAACAGAATCTGTTGTAGGAAGCAACCAATCACGGCACGGCGGAACAATGCGCTCTTTCGGAAATGCAGCGAAGCGAAGTTTAATTAGCCCGAAGTCTAGGCATGCGCATAGCTCCGTTGGGAATAATAGCTGGGTAAATGACTGAAAGTACTCACCAACAATGGCGTCATGATAGGCTCTGGCGCTAGCAGAAGCCACAAGAATGGACAGCAACACCGCTGACAGGATAGAAGCGATCGAAGCCATGTTTTGCTATCGATACACGCAATAAAACACTTTTATCGAAGTAGAGCAGCTCTCTGTTGCTAGGTTACCGCTAGAATGACTTGGAATCCTCTGGTACTCAAACTTGTATATGTACCCGGTCCTGTGTAACTTGCTTATGTTACCAGCCCCCTCCTAATTCCCTCTCCGCCTCACACTTCTCCTACTTCTATCCCCCCTTTCTCTGTACCAGCATTTCCCCCCTTTCCAATGCCTTCGTAGTATGTCTCAAGATTTTTTTTTTCTTTGCCGGCAATCTCCCTCACTGAGGTCATCAATTTGTTGGCTTTCCATCCACTTATGGTCAAAGAGTTTAATTTATGGTTTGGAATACATAGAACCCGACAGGGAACTCCTCTGTCCTTGAAAATCCATTTCCTGGGAATCCACAATTGCTTTCATGAGCTGCTCACTCTGGAATGTTTAGATTAGATTAAATTGCGTTCAGGAAGTTCACTAATGTCTCTTGAACACTGAACATGTTAAGGAATGTACTATAGTGCATATTTACATAAAATAATAAACAAAGAAACACATTACATATAGGCAATATGGGAAAACAAAAACAAAACAGGAGTAATTCATAAACAAAATAAAATCTTTAACACTAACATAATTTGTATATACAAAATTAAAGTTAAGCTTTGTTAACTAGGCTTTTACTGCCATTTCACAACATTTAGTTATTTAATTAGTAACGAATAGCATCTAATATAACTTACAATAACATCATTCACTTTATTTAAGATTTATTTTCACAGTTGGCACTGCAACTAATCCAGTAGGCTATGAGAACAACAGCCACAACAACTACATAGCGTTTATCCAGGGAAATGAGGAATTAGACATTATGATGAATGTAAATGAACGTATTTGCATTACCAGGCTATTAGTTAAAGGTAGGTCTGCTATATTTAAAATTACAGTTGTTTGACATCGCCTCTTCAACTAGAATATCAATGTCCTCACTAAAATGAATATTCGTCAAATCTTTGGTCTGCCATTTTTGAATGGCTCGTTAATTGTTTTTACTGTGCATGGATACTTCAGATGTTCAGAAATGTAAGAAAAGGAGGAGGATGAAAATTAAGACATTATATAGGGCGTATAGGTATTTGACGTATTTCGGTAGAAAGCTATAGAAGATGATGAAATACTGAGGTGTTGCATTAAGATTGACTTATACCCTCTCTTCTACAAGAGTTTTCTTACAGTGCTTATCTTTCTATACATTACTCGAGACATTTGGGCATAGATTGATGGCGCTGTTATCGTCTTTACATACGTATGCTGCACACCTGTTATGCAGGGGCATGCGTAGTTGCTCTGTTAGCCGTATATGAACAAAGCCAAAGAATGCTGTCATGGGTAATACTTCATATGAAACCGGACAAAGATTTGTGAAAATAGTTTCGCGATATTTCGTCCTAAAAACAGGGGAAAACAGAAACCGAAGGCAAGTAAAATTTTAAAAGCGGCTCACTACATGCTTCTTCTTTTTCTTCTTCTTCTTCTTCTTCTTCTTCTTCTTCTTCTTCTTCTTCTTCCTCCTCTTCTTCTTCTTCTTCTTCTTCTTCTTCTTCTGTATTCTATTCTGTATTCTATTATTGTGTTCTTTCATTTTTCTACTTTTAATTGTCGTATATGATCATTTTGTTTTTTGTCTAGGAATTTCATTTCTGAGCCATTGCTTTATATAGATTTATTACAGGATCGTTCCTTGCTTTATTCTTTAAGGATCTTTTTATTGTACCTATTATATAGCTGAATTTATTTAATTTTTATCAATATCTGTTTCTGTTCTGTATGTTATTTTACATCTTTAAAGGTCATCGTATTTGTTTTATTTATAGACTTTTAATTAATATACTTTTGATATTTTATATAACTATATGTCATTCTTTGAAGTTCATTCTCGTTTGTTGCTAATCATCTGCGTGCACCGTTGATTTTACTGATATTGTCCCTAACTCAATCCCTTTTATTGCTTGTTTCCATGCCATTATCATATCGTCTATACATAAATTAAAAATTGTGATTGACATTAGGCAACCTTGTCTGACCCCTTTTGAAATCAGTATTGGTTCTCTGCTATTTATCTTCATTTTCGTTTCTGTATATAAATTCTGTATTACTTTTATTAAATGTTTTAGGATTTATTTAGCTATACGAGTATGCTAACCTTGAAATTTCACCTCTTTCAATGATATCGTTTTAAACAGTTGAATGGTGACCACTTAAAATGACACGCTATGGAGAAACTCAACCCAATAACAACAATTATCTCGGAAATGGCTAATGCCAATATATATTTGAAATAAAGCGAGTATATTAAACATACCTAAATTTATGTATGGTAAGTTTTAATCTTTTTTAGTATTTTTAGCCATACAAACTTACAGAAAATCCTTAGCTGTTTCCAGGAAATTTTAAAACATGTTTTATTAGTCATGTAGATATCTTAGTATACGGTCTTAAACAAAAGCATTAGAATTAAAACGAAGCATTTTTATACAATGGATTTCTTGGGTTGTGGATACTATCTTAAAGGTCTCGGTGTTGAATCTCGGAAAGGTACTTAAATACCTACCAAGTTTGGCATTTATCCGATAGTTCATTTATGAGTTAATGCTGTTCACAGAAGTATAAAGATAGCTGCATATGAGTAATATGAATGCCTTTGTGTCTAAAAATATTAAGTGTCGATATAGTCACTGTCACAACATATGTATCTTAATACTCATCGACTGAGTATTTCGTCATGCATGAATCATTATCCGATTCCAAATGCCTTAAAAGCATACAGTGCTTTCTATCTCCACCAAGTAAAACTTTTTCGGTGTACTTAACAATAAATCAGTGAGTTATACTATCACTATGGTCTACCTATAGTACTTGCAGAAAACATATTCCAAACAGAAATTCAGTATTGAGACTTTGTCAGAAACACGCGTTTTGAAGCCCCCAAAAATAGTTTTTAGAAAAATATTATTTTATGTCTTTGTAAACAGCACACTCAAAGACGAAAAAACTGGATAATCACAAAAGTTGGTATTTGTCATATTTAGATTTTCAAGAAAACCTCTTTTACTTACAGTATGTTCGTTATTTTCCATTTTCTCAAAAATGATTAAACGATTTTGATTAAGGTTTCATATGATTAAGATATTTGCTCAAATAATAAATTGCACATCTTGTAACATCACAACATTTGAATACCAAAAGCGAAGATTAAATGGACGTGTGTAGGTGCATGAAATCTTAAAGCTTTTTTTTTTTATTTTCACACCTTTGACTGCTAAGTCATATCGGAAGCTTTTTAAAACATTTGATGGTGATTTTACTCTGCGAACTCTTTTTTAGGTTGGGTTACTCGTGATTTTCGTTTTTTAACCCTTTTTCACACGTATATTCACTCTCAAATCCAGATTTCCAGCCTCCCAGAGGGTCCGAAATAGTCTGACGAAAGAAAAGTTCCCACCATTTGGCCAGGAATCGAATCCCAGACTTCCCAATGATAAGTCAGCACGCTGACCACTCAGACAAGGAGGCAGTCTTTTCGTAATCTTACTTTCTTTAATGTTCCATTTAAATACGCCATTGTAAGACCTAAGGTGATATCGGCAGCCTTTGAAACAATTGCTCATCAGCATCGATGTTCACTCATTTACACTAGGTTTAATCTTTGGCTTGGCATTACTTTTGGTTGTTACATTAAATCCAATCACAAATTCTTCACACTCTAATTCATACTTCGAAGTCCAAGGAAGATGGAAAAGAATCCTGGTTAAAGAAAAATTACCACCCTCCGAACGGGAATAGCACGGCACGCTCTGGATATGGAGGTTAACTTGCTAAGCACCAAACCATCTCTTTTGTAATATCATCTCCTTTCATTTTCGCCAATTAAAAATGCCGCCAAATTATGTTCAAGTTATTTAAGGTTTTCAGTGTGGGTTCCTTGATGTTTGATGAAGATGTCTTTTTATGATATCTAGTATAGTTTTAATGATTTAATAGAAGCATATAATTGATTTTTAGAAACTTATAAGTGTTAAATACCTCATTATATTTTTCGAGAAGTTTTAATGTTGCATTCGATTACAATTATGTTGCAAAACAATCTGTGATGAGATTTTAATCAAAACAATTTAAAATCTGTAGTAATCAGGAACTTTATTACCAAGTATCTACTCTTATACTCCTAAGTCTTCTATTTGTTGAACTTTCACATCGTATACAATCATTTTTCTCAACACGAATTCATTGTTAACAAAAAGTGTCACATGTGTTTTCCTGTTGTGAACACAACTAAGTCTTATTGCTTAAACTGAGATCATTTCTACTCATTTACCTAAGTAGGCAACATAATACGAAGGAAAAACACGTTGTTATGTGAATCCTATGATATATACGAGATTATGTCAAGTGGTAATGGGTAGAGAAAGTTGTGTATTACAGATTAGAACTTTTTAGAGCAAATAGAAAGCTTTATTGCTTTCTTTAACAAGGCTAAAGGAGCTCGCACCAGTCAAGCGTGGACAGATCAAATGTCACGTTATTTACTTTAATTTAGAGAGAAAGTCTCCTACTGGACATTCTTTAACGTCATATGTTCAACAATAGAAATCACTTGGAGTTATTTCTTGAGTTTTTGACATAATCAACGTGGAATTTAAAAATATTTCTGCTATAATCAAGAAAAGTTGGTACCATGAGTTAATTTATTTTGTAAAATAAGAAAATTACTTTTAAAGTGACTTAATCCATTTAATTTGTAAGTAAAATCACACTCTGCTAATGATGTGGATCGCAATCAACCACCCCAGGTATGACAGAAAATTATGTCAATTTTTTTTTTTTTTTTTTTTTTTTTTTTTTTTTTTTTTTTTTGAGTAAGCTTTTTCCAAATATTTCTTATCATTGGTTTGAATTTTCGAATACTAGTCTTTTCTCAAACAGCAAGTCGTTATTTGTTTTTTATGTCATGGCCACACAGAGAGAATGAAATGTCAAAGACATCACACAGCGACCGGCTCTTAAAATATTTGAGTATCGGTCCAGCCTACTGTATTCTCCTATTCCCATTTTACCTATAAACAACTAGGTAATAAAATCATTTCTACAAAGTTTATCTCGGTTAACATAAGAGATATAACAATGAACGTTTTAATTCTCTATTGTCACAGGAACCTTAATTCCAACAGGCATCATTGTTAAAAGCCAGACAAAATGAATTGGTCTGCATTCAAAGTAGGACGTCATGAGTTTAATTCCAGCGAGTGCAATCACATATGGCTGTAGTAAAGGACGGGGAGAGCCCACGTAAAATAAGCAGTGAAATGATACACGTGGGTTACATTGTATTAGACCACAATTGCATGAATTGATACATTTACTATGTAAATAGCTACTAATACCTTTATTTTATTGTTGAATACCAATATAATATAAAAAACTGTTGCAATATTCTAAAACTTTGACTAAATACCGTGTTGTTAAATTCCAATATGCTTTGAGTGCATGTCTGATTCTTTATTTATGTTTTTAGTGCTTTTTTGCCTGCCTATTTTGATGTTTATAAATGTATAAACATGTGGACTCTACATAAGAGTCACAGTTCAGTATTTGAGATGATTTTTTTCCATTTCTCCTCTTTTCGTGAAGTTTCAAGGTGTGCAATATTGCTTCCGAGTTCCTTGCCGGAACAGTTGTGGAAGTGGAGATGATCGGTTTCCCCGCTGACACTATAACGGCACTCTTCAAGTTCGTTGACGTAATGGGAACCTTCCAGATAGACCCGCATGCCGGGGTTTCCCTCGGAGAGCAGTGATAACAGATCAGGGGTTATTCCCTCTAGTACATTCACCAGCATTTTCGGAGGTCGACCTAGGGACAAATATATGCTTATCTCAGGGAGACCTTCATCTGTCTTATTTACGGCAAAGTAGTGATGCAACAACTAACCCACATAGCTCGCGATTTTGTGAAGTCTTTAACCTCTCGCATACACTATCGTTCATACATAAAAGAGATTCAGAGAACACTTTGAAACATAGGAATAAGCCAAACTGGAAGGAACGATATAAAACAAAACATAAAATAGTAAACAATCAATGAGAGTATTTTCAGTTTCAAACTCAAAAATTGAGATAGATGTTTGTACGAATGCTCTCACTAAATATTTTGTTAGCCGGTGTCGTAAGGATTTTCTATACTCTTGTACCAACCATTCTTACAAACTCATTCCTATATCTTCTTCGTGTTAGTTAACATAAACATTTGTACAAATTATCTTATTGCTTATTTTCTTGTAGATGAAAGAGGAATATTAGAATACAGAAGGCTTTGAGCGATAGTCAAATCTTTTAAAGCTTTGAGATTCTATTCTCTTTGCACATTTAACATATAAAAAAAGAACAAAGATGATCCATTTCACGAAAGTTGCAAGTTTTCCGAAACTCACACACATAACAAGGAATATCTCCGAAATGGTTCACCCTACAAGAAAATTTATTGAGACATAAATTGTGTATTTTAGCAAGATCTACATTTTTTGTATAGTATGATTTGGTCTATCTCTAACGGTTTGCCAGTTATGCAAAAGTCGTCCAGAGTAAATACGACTACAGGAGCTATAGCCAGAAAATTCAAGATATACATTTCATGTGTCATAAAAGT
Organism: Tenodera sinensis; assembly: GCA_030765045.1. Lineage (NCBI taxonomy): Eukaryota > Metazoa > Arthropoda > Insecta > Mantodea > Mantidae > Tenodera > Tenodera sinensis. The sequence continues at coordinate 33,257,840 of CM060968.1, forward strand.
ATCTCAAAAATATGGCATGTTAATAAAAATCATTAGAGCCGCTTTCAAGAAAATCAAAACTTTCGAAAAAATTTCCATGTAATGCGTAGTTTGGGGTGGGGCTATTTTCTTCAAAATATTCGTGCCCCATCCTTGAAAGACATTAAACTTAAATACAAACTTTGGTTTTTAAGCGACTTTTCGTCTTTGAGTTATGCTGTTCCCAGACTGGCAGACCTTTTTCTAAAAATGCTTTTTTGGATTCAGCGGTCTTAAAACATATTTCCGGTGAAATCTCGTCATCGAATTTTTGGGTGGAATACAATACTCCCCCTACCTACCAGTAGAGAAAGTAAAAATATGTACAAATCCAAATGTCGATGTCTCATGATGCACTTTTTAGTTTCTCTACTGGTGCGTGCGTGTGTGTGTGTGAGTGAGTGTGTGTGTGTGTGTGAGTGTGTGTGCGTGTGTGTGTGTGTGAGTGTGTGTGTGTGTGTGTGAGTGTGTGTGCGTGTGTGTGTGTGTGTGTGTGTGTGTGTCAGTCTCTGTCAGCCTGTGGACAGCATAACTCAAAAACGAAAAGTCGTTTAAAAACCAAAGTTGGTATTTAAGTTTAATATTTTTCAAGGATGCGACACAAAGATTTTGAAGAAAATAGCCTAACCCTAAGCTACCCTTTACATGGAACATTTTTCGAACATTTTGATTTTCTTGAAAAGGGCTCTAACGATTTTGATTAAAATGTCATATGTTTGATATATTTTTATGACAAATGAAATGTATATCTTGAATTTTCTGGCTATAGCCCCTGTAGTCGTATTTACTCTGGACGACTTTTGTATAACTAGTAAACCGTTAGAGATAGGCCAAATCATACTATACAAAAAATGTAGATCTTGATAAAATACACAATTTATGTCTGAATAAATTCTCTTGTAGGGTGAACCATTTCGGAGATATTCCTCGTTATGTGTGTGAGTTTCGGAAAACTTACAACTTTTCGTGAAATGCAACATCGTTGTTCATTTTTTAAATGTTAAGTGTGCAAAGAGAACGGAATCTCAAAGCTTTAAAAGATTTGACTATCGCTCACAGCCTACTGCATTTTAATATTCCCCTTGTACCTACAAGGAAATAAGCAACAAGATAATTTGTACAAATGTTTATCTTAACTAACACGAAGGAGATATAGGAATAAGAGTTTGTAAGAACGGTTGGTACAAGAGTAGAGAAAGTCATGTGACTGCAACACATAAGATTTTTTAGTTATGCTGTTGCTGTTTTTTAAAACTTGAGATAATTAGTTACAAAAACGTACCTATACAAACAGTTATATTTTGTTTTCGCATTGTGCATATAGCCTACTCGGAATACCTAATTTGAAAGCAATTCACTGAAATATTTATCGTAATTAATGCAAAGTGAAGAGAAAAATACCTTTTTAAATGAAGGACACTAGATATCAAGACATACCAGCTTTATTATGTTTTTGTTCGTCATCGATGCCAATAGTACATGCGTCATACAATTTTCTGAATCATTTTGCAAGCGAAAACTGTCAGGTGTTTTCATCTTGAGCTTCGACTGTTTTGCCTTACTTAGAACCTATCTAATCTGAAAACACATAAAAGCCAGCAATGGTTACTGCAGTTTTACGATGCAGATATGAAATATACTGGCGTATTGTGGGAAAGGAACACTTAAATCAGAAAGGAATGAATAAAGTTGGAAAGGTGTAATTACTGAAGAATCCAATGCTATAACCACGGATCTGCCACTTTCCGCCCGATTGCTTCCGAGATAACATACCAGCAGGACATTAAATTCCCTAATAGACCAATTTTTCCCGCTAAACGCAAGGAGATCTGAAATTCATTTTTAGTTGACATATTCATTGAATTAAAAATGTATAACATGCTGAGAATTAAGGGACACTGAGATTTAATTTATAAATTTCTGTAATTAGAATCTAATTATTATTAGATTTAAATTTTACATATGTTTCTCCTCAAAGAGCTAAATTATGTTGACTGTTCCACTCATAGTAACTTGGTTAAAAGTAACCAATCATGTGCATAGCAATGTCAAATTTCAACCAATGACAGCCTTCATTCGCGAAACATTTATCATATTTCATTAGCCCTTCCTCTGAATTTTAACCATCACCTTTTCTGCTTTTCTTATGTTATGATCAGGTTAGAGATAATTTGACGTAATAGAGACGATATTCAAACGTCAAATATGGCTGACTCGCTTCGGCTAATGCTGAAATAGTTGAAATTCGAAGTGGGAGAACAGGAAATATGTTTGGAACAGTTTGACCAATTTTGTATTCAACGAAATTATAAACTAACAGTAGATACTCTAACTTCTGATATTCCCAAGGTCTTAAAACATTGGAGCATCGATATGAGGCAGTGCCAATGGACGCTGATGTGTGTGTGTGTGCCTGCTATATTTCTTTTACGAAAGTAGTAATTACAAAACAGCACTTAAATAACAGTTCATAGACTATATCATCCTTTAATTCGTTAAATACTCTTAAGTGCAACTGTTGATAGTCAAATTCTCCAGATAAATTGACAATCACTCGTGGCATAACTTATGAAAATATTTTATAAGTATCTTACATAAACTAATGATGACATTTTCAGGATTCCTTGCAAAGCAACAATTGAAATAAAGACATAAAATTTGTTTTTATTTACTTTTTAAGCCTAAAAGAATATCTAGACTGCTTGTTTATTTTTTGATCATACATTTACTCATTCCGACCTCAATTGTCATATATTTTTGGATTTATTTAAACAAATATGTACATTTCCTATATTTAAAGTTTATTTTGAAAAAAAAAATAAAAGCTGGCCACATTAAATAAACACTCACATGATTTTATCTATTCTTATAAATCTATTTTTAGCCTATTCCTCTAACTTCATGTTAATCCAGAGATAATTATTTGCATAGATGGTCTTAAATTTTCTAGTAGAGATGTTCAACTCTGAAACCTGGTCACTATGTGATGGCTTTGAAATTCCATTCTCTCAAGAGATAAAATAATGAAAAACGACCTTCAATTTGAGGAAAGCGTAGGTATTGAAAAATTCAAATAAATAACTCCGAAATAGTCTAGTTCAAAAATAAAAAAATAATAATAATAAAATATGCATTAGACCTATTCTATTAGAATCTACATTTTTGTGTATGTCTTACGATTTAACATATCTGCAGAAGTCACACAGACTACAGATATCTTCTTAGGACATTCCCAGAATATTCGAAGATATACATTTCATTTGTCATAAAATGTCTTAAACTTGGAATGTTAAATCTTTAGAGGCATTTTTCGAACAAACAAAATTTTTGAAAAATGTTCCCTGCAAAGGATAGTTTGGGGTGGAGAGATTTTCTTGAAAATCTTTGTGCCACATCCTTGGCTTTTGAGATGTGTTGCACAGACACACACACACACACACACACACACACACACACACACACACACACACACACACATACAGACACGTAAAAGCAAACGTTAACAAAAACCACAAAGAATGACGATGCATCTCACACTAATTATTATTAAGGTTTATAAACACACCCCTTTAACCACTGCCGGTTTATATTTTCCGAAAAGACTGACGGAATTGCATATGTTTGATGTGTATACAATCTTCAATGATGCAGGTCTGGAATTTCCTACTCGGCCGCGTGAGTGGTTCCCCAACAAGAATTAAACAAATAAACAACCCAGCAGCCTTGGTCTGGCATTCAGGTACTTGCAAAAACAAGAGACGTGACCACCGAAGGCTATTGATTTACCGGAATGACTAACATGGAAGAAGCCCGGCAGAAGATTTCACTGCTAATTTTGGGATGACTTCCGACGATTAAGTGATGCCCCGAAGTGTTTATCGCCCTGGTACACGCGCGTGCAGCAAGCGTGACGTAGATGGGCACTTCCCATTGAGCTTCCGGTGATGTCGCTTAACAGCTTAACTGACCAGAGTGGTCAGATTGGTAATATGCTGAGATATGCAACAATGCGCTTGAATAAGAGTGCCGAACGACTGTTTATTAGTTTGTTTTATTTATTTAATTCTATTTTACTTTTTCTACTACGTCTAGTAAGCATGAAGTATTGTATTCCACCCAAAAATTCGATGTCCAGATTTGTGTGTGTGTGTGTGTGTGTGTGTGTGTGTGTGTGTGTGTGTGTGTGTGTGTGTGTGTGTGTGTGTCTGTGACAGAATAACTCAAAAACGAAAAGTCGGTTAAAAACCAAAGTTGGTATTTAAGTTTAATGTCTTTCAAGGATGCGACACGAAGATTTTGAAGCAAATAGCCCCACCCTAAACTACCCTTTACATGGAACATTTTTCGAAAATTTTGATTTTCTTGAAAATGGCTCTAACGATTTTGATTAAAATGCCATATGTTTGAAATATTTTTATGACAAATGAAATGTATATTTTGAACTTTCTGGCTATAGCCCCTGTAGTCCTGTTTACTCTGGATGACTTTTGAATAACTCGTAAACCGTAAGAGATAGACAAAATCTTACTGTACAAAAAAATGTAGATCTCACTAAAACACGCAATTTATATCCAAGTAAGTTGTTTTGTAGAGTGAACAACTTCGGAGATATTCCTTGTTATGCGTGTCAATTTCGGAAAACTAAACTTTGGTGAAATGGAACATCGTTGTTCATTTTTTATATGTTAAGCGTGCAAAGAGAATGGGATCTCAAAGCTTTAAAATATTTGACTATCACTCAAAGCCTACTGTATTCTAATATTCCCCTTGTACCTACAAGGAAATAAACTAGATAATTTGTACAAATGTTTATCTCAACTAACACGAAGAAGATATAGGAATAAGAGTTTGTAACAATAGTTAGTACTAGAGTAGAGAAAGTCATGTGAGTGCAACACATCAGATTTTTTCAACAAGACCCTGCAACAGTTCATATAGCCAATCTTTGGATGAGAACAATTGAAAGTGTTCTTCAGGACAGAATTATTAGTAAAGATTTGTAGTCCCCTTGGGGGACCTAACACCCTGCGATTTCTATCTCTGGGGTAACTTTAAACATAACCTCTGTTATTTTTATGTTACATAAATGATTTACCTAGCATTGTAAAACATTCAAAAATGCTAATGTTTGCTGATGATGTTAAACTATATAAAAGTATCAATAATGTTAAAGACTGTATGGAACTTCAACAGGACCTTGATTCTTTATATGCATGGAGCGAAACAAACAAACTCCCATTTAATATTAGTAAATGTGTAAAAATGTCCTTCAATAGAAACAAAAACCCATATAAATATGTTTATAATATCAATATGACACCACTCGTTGAAGTGATTGAAAAAAAGGATCTAGGGGTACATTTTACAATAGATCTTAGATTCAATAGACACATTGACTTAATTGTATCCAAATCGCTAAAATGCCTTGGCTTTATTATTCGAAATTCCTATTCATTTAAAGAAAAAACTTTAATTCAACTTTATAATTCATTTGTGAGACAAAAACTCGAATATGCATATATTATTTGGAATCCTAAGATGATAATGCATGTCACCGCAATAGAAAAATTACAATCAAAATTTCTAAAATACATACTATTTAAAAGATCTGGATATTATCCTACTTACACAAACTATGAAACCCTTTTGGAAATATTTAAACTTAAAACTTTGAAATTTAGAAGAGATATTGCAGGGTTAATATTTCTGTATAAGGTATTGCATTCGATTATTGATGATATTAATATTACAACAAATGTATCATTTTATGTACCCAATAAAATAAGCAGATTCAGGAGGCTTTTCTTCACCTCCAGAGTAAATACAGAAATCCATAAAAATTCACCATTACACAGAATTATGTATTTATATAACAAGCTTCATCATTTCGATGTAGATATTTTCAACATCTCTGAAACTCAATTTAAAAATGCTACAACTAAATTGGTAATAGTAGTATCGTTGCTGTAATTAGGAATAGTAGAAAAAATTACTTACCATACCACCTTCACTTTTTTTTCTTTTTTTTTTTTTCTTTCTTTCTTCTTCTTTTTTATAATTGTTTCTATTCCTTATATTAGTTTATGTTCATTTATGTTTTTCTCGTATTTTATTTGAGTGTGTATATTATTATATGTAAACATCTATGTATGATGAACATTGTAATTGGGCTTCCAAGCCTGTTATGTTCATAAGAATAAATAAATAAAAAAAATAAAAAAAAAGTATACAAGAGAAACTCACACACGCTGTAAGAATTAAAACAAAATATTGGCCAGGAAATTGCCAGGATTTCCCAACGTGAAGCACGGCGAGTAATGGATAGTTTCCTAAAGAGCTGCCAAAAATGTATAGACAACGACAGTGGCCAGTTTCAGTATCTCCTTTCACAAAGTTGGTAAGCAAAGCCTTTAAAAGTAATTTTAAAAATTGTGAAAATTTGTGAAACATGCATTTATTCCTCCATGACCAGTCAAAATTTACTATGTTGGACGTTAAAGTTAGCTTTTTCTTCTATTCTGATAAGTTATCAGACGTATGCCATAGTTTGAAGAGAATTAATTAAGATTAGGAGGAATATATTTATGAAAACAAAAAATAAGTTATCGTGGAGTCATCCAATGTATTTATAAAAGGAACTTGGACACAAAAGGACGTTGGAAGGATACGGCGTAGGTTGGACGATATCCCATCTCATGTCATATTCAAAAGGTTATGTAGAGGATTTTCGATACATTGAACTCAACTAGGAGATAACATCCTCAGAAGGTCGTGGCGTGGTTTGGACTTTCCCAGAAATGACATTCGGAGTGTATGTGTAAATTGCGCCTCTGTTTAATAATACAGAGGGAATCTAAGAAATCCAAGATTAACGCGTTACGGATTCGGGAGGTGGCGGGTTCAATTCCCATAAGCCAACCAATGTGTTTAGTTTTTTTTTTTTCGAAGTTTCCCTTAGTCGCCAGGGTAAATACTGTATTGGATATGTAATATAATGACCCAAAGTTCCACCTTAACCCTAAAACAATAATAAAAACGCAAAATAAATGGTAATAGCGAACGCTATGCCATCTGTCCATAAATAATGAACGCAGAGAGACCGAATGGCATCTGCCCGTCACAGTGGCGGAGGTACTGTTGCCCAGCACCGACTCCTCTGCAGACTTGATGAAGTAACATTGGTACAAGGATGACAACTTGAAGAGTAACTGTCCACCACATATCGATCTACGAGTATCTCCTAACACCTAACAGATCCGTCACAATTTGAATACGCAGTTAAAGCGACGTAAAATAGATAAAAAATGGATTAATAGAAAAATAATTTTTAAAAACAAGCTTTATATATCGCGAGATTTATCTGTGTAGATAAACAAGAATATAGAATGTAACTTGATCTTGATTTTTTATAACGTAGGTAAATCTCGCGATAAGCTTTTATATCATATAAATTGTGTAATGTAATAAATGGATGGATCTGATTTAATTTAAAGATTATTTTCTTCTTTTTAGAGCTTTTAAAAAAATCTTGTGATAAAAATTCTCTTTATTATTAATTTATTTTCTTCTTTTTAGAGCATTTAAATAAAGGTTTGTTTTTAAAAAATGTTTTTACTACATATTTATTCTTCTTCTCAGCAAACCCTTTTATTTGATATCCATATCGTGGAAGTGTATAAAAATAACTATACTGCCATTTTGAACGATCCGCCATATTGGATTTAGAATGACGTCACATAGTTAACCATACATTGTGATCCAAACAAAAGTGTATGGATAATTTCAGCTCAATTGGTTTAGGGTAACTGCTTTAAAATTAAGTTGCAAAATTTGACTCGAACAAATATACAACCATTGCAAGTAAAATAGTGAAATAAAAGCTTGTGGAATACATTATCACCGTCGAAACAATGGCTGGGCACCTTAGTTCCCAGCGGATTCAGAATCCGCTTTATTCATCTGATGTGACTTAATTTTACTAAGATCTTTCTCATTGCCATCATTAGATGTATTTGTCCAATTGATTCCTTTGACGTTTCAGCATTTGTGCTTTTATGTAGACAAACCAGTTTGTTGCACAACCTCTAACCTAGAGGACCAAATTTCCTATAATGCAGTACAAAGGCTATATTTACAGACACTTGGAGAGTACAATGAAGAAAAATATTAAGCTAAGACTATATAATATTGTATCAAAAGTGAGGTTAATGTATGGCTGTGAAACCTGGATTGTGGAGCAAGCAGACAAAGAGAACGATAGATTTCGGAAATGGGATTTATGGAAGATTGCCTTGGATTAATCCTAAGGAATAGAGAGAAGCATACAGATCAAAACAATACTGCTTATAAAGAGTATGTCTGACTGAGGAGATCTGTTTGACTCCTTGGTATTACTTAAAAATGAACCCTAGCGCAATAGCCCATCGCGGGCCAAGGTATACCCTCCGGCAGCTGCGTCCCCCACCTCATGAGTGGTGTGCAGAACTCGAGGTTGGGACATGGTCAGCACCCCAAGCCCTCCCGGCCAATTATGCGGCCTTCGTAACCTGGGTCACTACTTCTTTATCAAGTTGGTATTACTGGTCACTGTTTTATTCATTGTTGGTCGAAGCAGAAAAGGCCATCCTCTTGTAATAGACAGTGGTTCTCTTGGTAATTCTTTCTCTGACCTTTGTATATACCCTTTCATGTATGTATTCCTTCTTTATTCATATGCAAGCATGAGTCAAGAACAGTATGAACACCTTGACATAAGTAGGCCTCCCATGGACTTTTACCCGGGTTAGAGGTTAAACGATATCGTCTTGAACTTCCAAGCCTCGCATGCCAAGGTCTTTACATTTTTACACTTTGGACTGTCTTTATCAGCTTTTCGCTGTCTTGACCAAGAGCAAAATATTTTGCTGGAGTTTTGCTGGCAGGATATTGTGACTATTAGATATATTTTTGTAGCTGTCTGATAAGTATACATTTATAGAATTAAGATATTAGGGGCACATTTACAGAAGTCTAGCTCCTGTTAGCGTGCGCGGAAGTCGCTTCCTAGAAGTTCATGTTGCTGAAGAGATTTTTCGATTCCTTGGGAACTATGCTCTTTCGGCGTACACGTGGAGTCAGCGTAGATGAGCTATCTTCACTATGCTACCTTGTCAGCGAGTATTTTACATTTAAATCTCTTTATTTTTGGCTTAGGAGAGTCAATTAAACCTGTGCATAGCCGAGCGTTATCGTGCAGCAAGACAACACTAGCATTAAGCATCCCATGCCCCTTGTTCTGAATGGAGCTATATGTGAAAATTCATTTTATTCACTTCATACTTGGTAGGAACTGGAAAAAACATATTTCTTCAACCACTGCAACGATACTCCTGTGGGAACTCTGGAAATTCTGCTAGCTCACGTGCCATGCCACATCATTACTCAAGCACGTAAACACAGTTTCTTTACGCAATACATGGTTTGCGTGTGAGACGATTAGGAAACTTACGAATCTCGTATTTCTGACCGCCCTTTCATCTTCCTTCATTGTAATGTAATAATTAATAATTTTATTTGTGTAGAGTAAGACTTCGTTAGGCCAGAGTTACAAGTCTACTTA